>ML682069.1:4529849-4617447 GCA_007922195.1 Podocnemis expansa
GTTTGGGGGCACTGGGGCCTTTAAAGGCCCCCTGGGTGAGGCACCCCTCCGCCCCTCTACTGGCCAGTGTCTGCAGCTCCTGCAGGCACCGGTGGGGTAAAGCGCCCAGCGACGCTTTACCCCCCCCCCCAGGCGGAATAGCATGTCCACACTGTGGACATGCTATTTCGCTGCCTTATTTCGAGGACAAAGTTTTTTGTCCTCGAAATAAGTTGTTTCGAAATAATATGTTATTTTGAAACAGCTTGTTTCGAAACGTCTTGTTTCGAAACAAGCACACCCTGTGTGAACATAGCCATTATGTGAAATCTTGTACAACTTTGATCTCCCAAAAAAATATTTTTCAAATTAGAAAATGATACTGTCATTTATTACCATTCAGATGAATTGTAGTGGATTCTTTTCAGCATCTGGCAAGTGCAATTTGATGCTAATAAAAATATTAGAAGCAATACAGACAGAAGTGCAGTACTGGAAATTCAAACTGCTTAGTTCTGTTTCATGTATTTTTTCCTCCTGTGTAAATATTCTTCAAGTAAACGACAAAAAGTACTGGCAACATACTAAAGATAAAATCTGTTGTATTTGTGCAACTTTAGAGAATGTGATGTTCAGTGAAATTTAAAAGCCCTTTTTGGAAACTGTCACTAAGTTTCACTCAAATACAGAAACATTTAGAGATCACATATTATAAAGAATACAAAAATAGATAAAGAGTAGCTGCAACAGGATTAATTTAAAAAAAAAATCTGTCTTCTGTGGATGTAACAAACAAAAACTTCATTTTTGTAACATCACCAACAAAAATTGTAATTAGATCCAACTGAATTGAATTTAATCCACTATTCAGGTAACATTATCCATTTTTAAAAGAAGTGATTTAGCAACTGAACTGAGACCAGTATATTTTCAGAATAAGATTCTATAATTCACAATTAATTATCCTGATATTAATTATTCATGTGTTGTATATTGCAAAGAGAGACAAGGGAGTTGCATGCTGAGAACAGATTCCCCACATTGTCTTTTTATCAGAGACGGCAAGCATGTACACTTGAAATTATTAAAAGACTTTTTAAACTGGGCTGTTTCAGTAGTTACAAATGGTCTAGAGAACAAGTGAGGGAGAACAAAGAGCTGTTTATTTTACTACATTCTCTAATTACAAGCTGTGAAATACGCACTTTGGCACTGAAATTTTATATCAGCATGCAGTATAATATAATTACAAATGAACTTAAGCTATAAATAAAAAACAAGGTGGGTGAGATATCTTTTATTGGACTGACTTCTGTTGGTGAGAGAGAAAAGCTTTTGAGCTTACACAAAAGAAGCAAGGAGTCCTGAGTCACTTAAAGACTAACATATTTATTTATCACTTGAGCTTTTGTGGGAGCTTTCTTCCATAAAAGCTCATGCGATAAACAAATTTGTTAGTCTTTAAGTGACACAGGACTTCTTGCTTCTTTTGCTGGACTAGAATAACACAGCTGCCCCTTTGGAAATGAGCTTACACAGTGCTCTTCCTCAGGTCACCTAAAATACTACTCAAGATGAATACAATCAAAGTACCTCCAGACATAAATATATATTTTTAATTACAATGCCTAACAATATTACAAAGTGGAACAGGTTTCTTTTCTATCACATTTAGTAAGCTGCTGAATATCAAAACATCACCTGATTAAGAGATGTATTAATTCAAAGAGTTGTATCTCTCATTAGAAGAAGTTGATCCATTAAGAATGGTGAACAGCAAAACAACAACAAAAATGAACAAATATCACATGAAACTTTCCTTGCTCTCTGGTGGTATTCTGCAACTAATTTTTGTTGGCACTGGAATCACAGTTGTTCTGCATTATACTGCTGTCACATTACATTGCTTAATCACAATGCTATGAGCATATTCATACAGAAAAAAACATTCAGAAACTGTTCAAGAATTTGCCCCAGAAAATCTATTTATCTAGAAATTATTAATATACCTGGCACTATGGCATCGAGGAAACAAATATGAAAATTGAAGGACACAGTGAAATCTGTCTGTTAACAACTATTGTCTCCAGTTATGTCCTCAAATCACAAATTATTGCTAACTTATTATTTTCTCTGACTTCATCTGGACATTACAAAAATATTGTGCTGTCTTTCAAGGCTAATGAACAAGGGAAATTTTATATAAATTTGTGGATTTTTTCATGGTGTTTTGGAAAAAGTCAGGCTAAGACCCATTCAAGTCTTTGGGCATGGAGTTCCACAGTCCAGGACCCAAAGCATGAATTTCTGTCATGAATTCCTGAAATGTTCAGTCTGAATTAACAGATGTTTTCCCTGTTAAGTGTATCTATCTCAAGAAGTTCACTGACAGAGTTTTAAAAGGACTTCTTTCAGAAAGGTACAACACCCAAAGGGCCTATTCGACACCCCAATGAATCAATGGATGTCTTCCCATTTGTAATAACGGGCTTTGATCAGCCCCTAAATGAGCAGTCAGTTAATTTGTAGTGTTGAAACATTGTTTGTCCCAGGATATGAAAGAGACACGATGGATAAGGTGATATCTTTTACTGGGCCAATTTCTAGTGGTGGAACTGTCTAGCTTCACAGAGCTCTTCTTGCAGTCTAAAAAAACGTAAGCAGAGCATCACAGCAAAACATCAGGCAGGACAGATTGTTAACCATAAGATGTTAACACCTGTTGCAGGAAACCTCTTAAAATGGAGAGGGCAAATACTACCTTTGGAATCACAAGGCAGAGGAGGGTTAGCAGCTTACAAATTACTGTGATTATAGAGCCATAGAAATGCAGGGCTGGGAGGGACCTCCGCCTCATTGTCTGAGGAAAAAGGAAACCTAGACCATCCCTCAGAGGTGTTTGTCTAACCTGCTTTTAAAAACCTCCAAAGACAAGAATTCCACAGCCTCTATTGGAAGGTTAATCCAAAATTTAGCTATCCTTAAAATTAGAAAACTTTTTCCTAGTATCTAACCTAGATCTTCCTAACTGCAGATTAAGCTATTAATTCTTGCCCTGCCTTCAGTACACATGAAGAACAATTGATCACAGTCCTCTTTATAACTGCTCTTAACATATTTGAAGACTTATTAGGTCCTTGTTCTGTCTTTTTTTTCTCAAGATTAAATATGTCCAATTTTATAACCTTTCCTCATTGGTTAGATTCTCTAAGTCCATCATCATTTTTGTTGCTTTCCTCTTGAATCTCCAATTTGCTGACTTCTTTCCTAAAACGTGATGCTCAAAACTGTATAAGGTACTCCAGCTGACGCCTCATTAGTGCCAAGTAGAGTCAGACAAATCTCTGCTGTACTAAAGACACTTCTGTTAATACACCAGAGATTATTTCCCCTCATTTTAGCGGCATCACATGGTTGACTCATATTCAGTATGTGAGCCACTACAGCCACCCAATTGTTTTTGATAATACTGCTATCTAGCCAGTTTTTTTTTTTCATTTTGTAGTTGTGCATTTGATTTTCCCTTTCTGACTGTAGTGTTTTAAAATTAAATAGACAAGTACATCTTGTTAATTTCTTACCAATTCTCCATTTTATTAAGGTTATTTTGAATTCTAATTATGTCTTTTGAAGTCTTAGCAAGCTCTTAGCCTGGGTTAGCAGGCTATTTGGCTCAGCACATAGCCCCCAAAGAAAGCCATACTATAAACTTCAAGCAAACAAGCAAGCAAGCAAACAGTCAACAAACTAACCCAAGGGTAATGTAGTTTTTCCTCCTTCATTTGGAGAAACCTTTCAAAACTTCTCTTGTTCCTTTTCACTAGCTCTTACAGTCATGTAGGAGATAGTTTGCATCAGTAACAGAGGCTTGCTGACTATTTATCCAAAAAGAAATCTTATTTCTCCCATTAGAAGCTATCCCCATATTCTAATGCCAAGTACTCTGTACTACCTGCCAAAAGGCAGTTCTGATATGGAAATCTAGAGCCAGGTATCAATCCCATCCAAGTTTCTTTCTCTCTACCCCACTGTGGATTTCCACCTTTCCATTTTGCCTCAGGCATAGGCTAATGTTACTTCAGATGAATAGATGCTAGAGATTATCACCAAAGGCTACTTCATAGAATTCCAGTACTTGTCCTCTGTCTCATGAGAAACAACAGAGGAAAGATTGTTATTTCAACTGGGAACCATGGAAGTTCATGCTCAGGATTCCAGTGGGAAGGGGTTCTGGTCCTGTTTCTTCCTTATCCACCAAGGAAAAAGATAAATGCATCTTATTCTGGATCTGAAATGACCAAACACTGATATGATAACTCAAATGCAGAATGGTAACAATAGTCTCTGTCATCTGCAGCCTAGAAGCTCAGGAGCAGTCAGTAGTTCTAGATATTCATGATGCTTATTTTCATATAAAAATTCTTCCAGCTTTAATTTGCTTAAGTATACTAATTAACATATCTTCCATGCAGTACTCCAAAGATACATCAAGTGCTGTACTTAAGCAACTTACTTATAAATCAAAGCTTCAAAGAGAAACTACAGTTACCTTAGGCTTGAATAGAAATTTGAACTGGCTTTCTCATTACAGTAGGTGACCTTCCCCTAAATCTACCTCCTCACCTTCTTATATGATGTTCCATCTTCTTTGAATCTACAACTCCTTCGATTTGCTGAAATAAATAGTCTGACCTGATCCTATGACTTACTCTTCCCTGAATTTATTTTTCATCCCATTCTGTATCTTCTCCATCTTCAAACATCTGAGGAAGTGGGATTTTCTCTCATGAAAGGTGATGCAATAAATAAATTTGTTAGTCTTTAAAAGTGCCACAAGACTCCTTGTTTGTTTTGCTGAACTTGACTAACACGGCTACCCTGTCAAAACTTCCCACCTGAGAAAAGGAATATATGTACACTAATATTTGGACAACTGGATTCTGAAAGGGAAATCCCTACAAGAACTATCCAATGCCATTTCAACTTATTTCGCTCCTTAAGACTGAGAGTTAATTACATGTCATCCCTCTTACAACCGATCCCATAGAATTTATACGGGCTCTTCTAAATAATAGGTTAACAAATGTATCTTTTTTTTTATACTGATTTCAGACCATCTCTCCCCTGATTTCCAATTTCAGGAAAAAAAACCAGCAGCAACAGCAAAAAATTTCCTCATGAACCACATGCCAGATTTCCCCTCTGCCCTCTCTAAAGCTGACTTTAATTTGTTTCCCAGTCCATCAAGTATCATATAATCATTCGCCTCACAGATCTCACTCCTATATTATCTCCCTTGGAGTGACGGTACCCAATGGTCTGGTCTGGTCACAGGTTCAGTAACCCTCCTCCTTTGCCTATTCTAATTACAGATCCCACACTGTCAGGTTAGGTGAAATATTTAAGCTACATATAAATTTGAGACATACAGTCCCACTCATTACTTATTGTGGGGGGGGGGCTGTGGAATTCAGGGTGGTTTGACTTACCTGCAAAGCCTTTCTATAGTTCCTGAAATGAATCACAGTACAGATCCAGACAGAGACATTGCCACCTTTCTAATATAATCAACAAGCCGGGGCATCAGTTCTTATCCCACAGAGGCGGTTCACCTGTGAGACGTCTGTTTGTTCAGAGTCCATACTAATCTTCCAAAGATGTTTTCCATGGTCTCAAGGTCTTCTGAGATTTTCCACTTAACCATAGATGCCCAAGACCATAACAAAAAGCAGGAAGGGTGTTGCAATAATGGTACTTGTAACACCTTAAGGGGCCAGACCATGTTTAGCTTGGTATTGCATCTGAAGAACCCACTGATCTCACCCCCCAGTCTGTCACACTTACTATCCCAAAATCAAGGACCTATTCTCCATATCTAGCTGGTTGGAAGTTAGCTGACTGAGCATACAGAGATGTGAATTCTTGGGCTTTTGTAGTACAAATATAAATCAGGAACCCTACTATACAAGATCAGTGAATGAACTAAATTAGGCTGCACAGAAAGGCCTCAACATATTGTAAGCTCCTACTCTTAAAATTCTTGAGTGTAAGTTCAGAATACCAGAACTAGCCACCTATTAGATTTATTGGGCTGCCATTTCATCTTGCTACCTTCCTGTTCAAATTCACAGTGTATTCTCGATCCACTATTTTAAAATGTCCAGAAGCACTGGTTTATTTCTACTGTCACATTCAAGAGTCTTCCCCACACTGAGACCTTAATTTAGTTCTTATGGCCCCAAGGAATCCCCTTTTGAACACTTATCTAAGTGTACTTTTTGAGATTGAGGACACAATGGCAAACACCCATATCCCCTTATATTGTGTTCCCCAGGAATAAGGCAACACTGTCACTCCACCCAAAATTCCTCATCAATGTGAGGTCAGATTCTCACTGAAAACAAGACCATCAACATTTGTTTTTAATTCTCTAACTCAAACATCAGGGAACAACCAAATTTCATACTTTACACTTGTCCAGAACATCCACTTGATGCTCTACCCATTGCCTTCAGCAAATATTATGCCATGGATTTGGTGACATCAAATATTAAATTTAGCAGGGAAATACAGAATCCTTATTTAGGTAATTATATCTAGTATTCCCCAGATTTAATAAAATGGTGACTAACTAGAAGTTCCCAGAAGTAGAATTCACAAAAACTCAAAGAAAATTGAATGATCATTTGTATTAACTGTGATTCTTCAAGATGTTCTATCCATGTGAATTCTGTGATCTGCCCTCGAGTTTCATTGTGTAAGTCCATGTTAAGTTTCTGAATTACTGAGGAAGCATAATTTCTTGGGTCCACCCTGCCATTCCTTCTCTTGAATGGGAAATCAACAGGACAAAGGCACAGGGCAAATAGACATGGGTGATCAGAAAATTCCAAACTTTTGTACATAAGTTGCATGCAAATAAAAAGTTAAAACAGTATGAACAAAACATCTTGTTGAAGTATATGATCTGTAAGGTAAAGATCTATTCCGTCAGTTTCTCAGCTCATGGAGTGACTGATATGTTAAATGAGGAACTAGATAAAATCCCTCAGCACTGCATCCATTAGTGCTTTTTGTTGATACCTGTTATTTTTTGCTTCTGAGAAACCGCTGCAGTACGTGGAACAGCAATTGTGTTGTTTGTAAATATCTTCTCTTCTTTCTTAAAGTATCAAAAGAGTTTAGGTGAATACAACTTTCCTACCTGGAGAGCACAGAAAGAAATTTTGGTAAGAATATCAAAAGAACTCTGACGTTAATATATGGGAATGCTAGTAGTCCAACCAGCTATGTGTCAGCCCACAGCCATGTCCCTCTGGGCACAACTGCTTCAGAAGTGGGACAACTAGAAGGTAAATTGCATGGGCTAATTGAGGTTCCCCCCAAAAAACTTATCCCTCTTTCTAAGTCCTCACAGTGAGTTTTTTCTATTGTTGAATGAAGGGAAATGTACCGTTGAAAGCAGGGGCAATCAGGTGCATTTTATGTAATTAAATCAAATGCTTCTGAAGTGCTATCCAGGGAAATCCTGGCTTGTTCATTGTGTGTATTACTAGTTTGCATGGCTTACAAAGTAATTACAGGGGATTTTTTTTTAAATGTCTGTCAATCAGGATGGCAATAACGGGCAACTGGCGGGTGGGTCAGTTCTTGTGATATGCCTCATTGCAATGCTGTTTTATTAACTAATATTATATACCCATGTATGTCATAAATGACCTCTCTCCATCATGATCTGTGCACATGGGTGCCTGCTACATCAAAGAATGGAAAGGAGTACTATCTCATAGCACAAGTCAAGAATATGTTGATGGAATTTAATCTCGATAAATACTAAAAATTTTATTTTTTTTGTCTGTGAAGGAATATCATCTATTTAAATGAGGTGGCTCATAAAGAGAACTTCTGAGTTTTCATACAAACAACAAAAGTCCTGTGGCACCTTAGGCTATTGTCTATACTGTCAAAGTTATTTCGAAATAGTTAATTCAAAATAACTATTTTGACATTAATTTGAAATAATTATTTCAAATTAGTGAGTCTTCACAAGACTCCTAATTCAAAATAAAGTAGGCATTATTATTTTGAGTTAGAGAGTCTAAATTAGACTCTCAAATTCAAATTGGATCCCCTGGCAGGCCAGTTTCTCACCAGCGTAGGGATTCCCGGTAGGTTCCTTTCCCTGCTGGGGGCCGGGAATCCCAGAGGGGCTCCTTTTCCCTGCTGGGAGCAGGGAACCTGATTGGGCTGCATTCCCCACCAGCTGGCCAGAGAACCCCTGCTTGGCATGCTTCCCCACCTCCCGAATGCATGCTGATCTACCCTTCCCGCAGCCCCACTGTTCTGGGGTGCAACAAGCAGCTCTGAGTCTGATCTGACTCCTAGCCCCCACAGCCTGAACAGAGGGGCTGGGGGGGGTGTATTGGCATGCATTCTGGGTGGGGGAGCATGCCAAACAGGGGTTTCCTAGCCAGCTGACAGGCAACTCAACCCTGCCAGGGTTTGCTGGCCAGCCAGCAGGGAAAGGAGCCCCACTGGGGGAATCCTTGCCCATTAGTTCAACATAAGCCAATTCCGCAGCTTGAAATGGCTTATTTTGAAACAATAATTTTAAAATAAGTTCTATTTTGAAATAAAAGCAGGTTTTATTATTTTGAAGGCACCTCATTATTTTAAAATAACAAAATGCTTATTTCAAAATAATAAAATGCATACATGGATGGGCAAAAGTTATTTTGAAATAACTGTGAAGTGTAGACATACCTTTAAAGACTAAGAAATGTCTTTGGCCATAAGCTTTCATGGACTGCAAAACACTTCAACAGATGAATTCTGATGATTGATAAATCAATAACCAGATGTGTATAAATAAAGATGTTGCTAACAACTTTATATTTGTTATATATTTTGTTGAAATTTTTCCTTTAATGAACTAATACACACACTGTCTACCCACACCATCTACCTGAAGAAAATTTCATTTTTTTTCCCATGTAAAGTCAAATATTTGAAAAAATTCAATTTGTAAATACTGCTTCGCTACCTCATAGCAGTTGTATTTTGTATTCCTTCTCTACAGGCTGGATGCCCCAGCTGGAATACATCTTCCATGATACACAAAAGGGGTAGCCCAGCAAAAAGGAGATTATAGTTCATCCTGGATGATGTTGTCCAACCAGTTGACCAGCTCAGAGTAGAGAATATAGCATACAAAATATAAGACCCGATGGTAATATTTCCAAATTGATTTTTTTCTGCTTTCAGAGGAAAGTTTATGGCTGGATTTATGTAATTTTACTTTTGCTGAAAGCTTGAGATTTTATGTGGGAAAAGAAACCCCTTCAATTTGTTCATGTGGAAAAGAAATAGGTTCACTATGCTTCTTGAGCTTGAAGAGAATACTGTGAGCTTAATTAATATCTGTAAAGTCCTTAGACATCCTCACTTAAAGGTGGGATACAAGTGCAAATTAATTATTTTAAAATATTTTATGTTGAATATATTTGGTTGAAAGGACTAAGCTGAAATAAAATATCTTTTTAACAGATATGGGAGAAATCTAGCTCATTCTAAGAAACAAAACTGTTTTGTGTGTGCTTATGTAACATGAGAACCCTTTTGTATTGTGATTCCCCCAGTAATCACTCTAATATGGAATAAGTCATTTTCCTATTTGAAAAATCTGAAATAAGTCAGTCTTGTTAAAAATCAGTGAGTGAGAGTGCACTTAGTTATGTAATTGAACATGTCGAATTTTTCAGCTAGATTTAGCACATAGAGGAGCTCATTCAGAGTTACTGTACTGCAATCTTTCAGGTCACTGATCTACAAACTGGAAATTCTTTAAGTGTCAAGAGTTGGAGATTCAGTAATCTTCTAATTATCTATATCTATATACATGGTGCTGTGACAGACAATCAGTAGGGTGACCAGACATCCCACTTTTATAGGAACAGTCCCAATCAACAGGGCTTTTTCTTAGATAGGCACCCGATTATTCCTCACCTCTGTCCCAATTTTTCACACTTGTTAGCTGGTCACCCCATCTGTGTTCTGCATGTATTAAACAGTTGTCTTATGCACTGGCATATACAACACAGAGGCACTCTGCCTGCCAGTTGAACCTCAAAGCTATGCTCCATATTGCTGCCTTTCACAGAAGCACAGAAGGGGAATCCAGGGAAATGTTGGTGTGCACATGAAGCATAAGTAGGGAGTACCTCCATTATTATACATACAGATCCAAAGACCTGAATTCACAGCTATGGACTGGAGTAGAAGTGGAGGTTTAGCTGTACCCATTCCCAAGCTCGTACTCCAATCCTGTAATCATCTCAATAGGCATGCACCTTGGCACCTAGATTTGACTGATGCACGTAAGGGTCTGCCTGTGAGAAATCAAGCTTAAACCACTAGGTCACAGCGCAGTATGATCCTTTCTTTTCAACCCCTTTCCCACCAACCCATAAGCCCATATATCAGTGGTTCCTTACCTTTCTTGTGCCATGGCACACCCTGACACCTTAAATTATTTTGAGGCACACCACCATAGTGTCTCCAAATGAACTCATGAATATTCATGAGGCAATCCAGACCTCTGAGAAGTTTTTCAAAACATTCCGTGGCCCACCTGCTCAGACCTGATGGAACACTTGTGCACCATGAAACACTGGTTAGGAAACACTGCCATATATAATGCAAAGCCTAGAAAGGGAAGAGTAGGTCTACATTTTAGCAAGCAGTGCAAGTAGATGCAAAAACCTAAAAAGCTTCACAAGAAGTTTATGAAAATTTCCCCCTCAATCTGAATAAAAACTCTAAATGTTACCTGGATTATCAGGATTATTCTGAAAATCATGTGACTACAGTCTGCAAGATTTCTAGCACCTTCCTTGGGGGTATGTCAGTATTTCTACATCTGGTCTTGATAGTCATCAAGAAGAACTATATAATAAACAAAGGCAACAATGAAATACTTGCTAACAAAGCTGTGTGTACCTCAGTAAAGAGCTTGGTCCAGCTTCAGTTTTAAACTGAGTAAAGATTTTAGTCAGTTTGTGTTTTGTTTCCAAAATAGGTCACTGTTCCCTGCTAACAGCATAATTGTACACCATAGGGTCCATAAACCACAAAAATCCTATATCACTTGGCATCCCACAAGCTAGATACTAGTTTTAAAGTGTCCAAAATGAGAGGTGCTGTCATAAATAAAATCAATTACCGTACTTTTTTTCAAAAACATGTGGTGCCTCAATGGAGAATGTCAGTCAAAGCACAAGATACATTTTACAGCTTACTTTAGCTCACAAGATCAAGACCTCTGTATGAACACTTTGCACAGCACACTCTGCAATACAAAAGGCTTTGTATATACAGCTGTAAGTGGATAGCTTAGTAGAAGGCCAGAGTAGCTAGTTGCATTGTAATCTTTGATTTGGCTCATTGGTAAAGAAAAGGTTTATCACTGACTTCTAAAGAAGATTTAAGAAAATAACTGTCTACTCAGACAGACGAAGAGGAATGGGTTCAGTCCCATAACAATACTCACGAGGTGACAGAAGAATTGGTGACATCACTGACCACTGGTTTAAATTAAGAAGCAAAGAACAGCAGCTTGAAAAATCGAGGTCTGCAGACTCAGAAGTATCTGTGTTTTGAAGCAGATCAAAGTAGTTGAAAAGGACCTTGTACGTAAATTACAGAAAGGACCAGTTGTTCTTCCACAGAACCAACATGGTGTTTAATAGAGGAAGGTTTAAAAGCCAAGGTACATTAGATAATACAAGAAAACATCTGACTTTATAACTGCTGTTAATCTTTCTAAATTCGAAACAAATATAAAGACAAACAAAAGAGAAAAAAAATTACCAGCTAAATTAAACATTATTTGCAGTTAATGGTTTTTGAGGTTTTTTTTTTCCTTGCTAGCATGGTCATATATGTGTCAAAGAAGAAAAGAGTTAATGTTCAAAGTGTTGCTAACACTGTTGCAATTTACAGTAATGATCAAAAAGCACTGTAATTATGCTTGTACCTGTCCATGCAGCAACCATTGTGTCACTGGCTCACATCCACAGTTGGTGCTCTAGCATGACAGTGAGAATAGTGCATTGTGAGCAGTCATCCACTGTGCAATTTTGCCACCTAATTTGAAAAGATGGATCCTGCACTGCTCTCCACTGCTGTTATCAGTGTTCTGAACACATTATGGCTGGTCATTCAGTGTAAGTGCTCTCAATCAGAAGAGGAATGAGACACACCTGACCTGCTGTGTGCCAGGCAAACAAACACTTGATTACTATTTGCATTCATAGTGTAGCTGAACAGAGTGCATGGCCACTTTTGGCCATGTGGAAACAAGCACTAACCGATGGGATTGTGCACTTCTGGGATGGACGAGCAGTGGCTGCAGGATTTTTGAATCTTCAAGGTCACCTTCATGAAACTATTTGTGGTGCAAAGCACTGGTCCCTCTAAGCTGTGTGCCTGCTTGAGCACACAGGTTGTAAAACACACACACACACACACACACACACACACACACACACACACAACAAAATAAAGCATGTGCACACACAAAAAAAACAGTGCTAATATTAGAGCACACAAAAAAATGTTTTGTGCACCCAAAGAAATTTTTGCACACAGAGCCTATGAAAAAGTAGAGGAAACATTGGAAAGACACACCCATCTTTTCAAATAGAGATGGTGAGTGCGCAGGAAACTATGGCCATTTTAAAAATGCCATGAAACACAGTTAGAACCATGGAATGATGGTCTGGTAATCATTGTGGGCCCACACCCATGATGCACAGACATAATTTCCACCTTCTCATAGCTCCTAGTCACATTAGATGGCAAATCACACAGTGGATGACTGCCCACAACGCACTATTCTCACTGTCATGCTGGAGCACCAACTGTGGATGTGAGCCAGTGACACAATGGTTGCTTCATGGACAGGTACAAGCATGTGCACTGTCATCATCTCCATCCTTTTGAAGGAGAAGCACGGTGTGGTTGCAATGTAGAAGCTAACAACTCCAAACTGCTACTAGTTGGTTGCTACTAAGTTCAACATCAGGAAGTCTGTCAAGGCTGTTTCCCCATTCTGGCACTTAGAATGCAGAAGGTGAAGGGCCTGCAACAGGCCTTAATACCCACTAGCCCTAAAGCCCTCCCTCAAAGTTCTCCAATGCTACCAATTTCCTGGGCTTGAAGTGGTATTGCTGCCACCACTCTAACGCAAAAACCCCTTGAAAACCCAGGAAGGCACACTTGTGAATTCCTTCCTGTGAGGTAACATCAATTGTTTTTTTCCCTCCTCAGGAGAGTGACTGAAACCCAGCTGTGATATCAGCTGAAAATGGGACAGATTCTCTTTTAGTAGTTGGCTGTGCAGTCTGAGACACATGCACACAAAACCTCTTGCCTTTTAGCAGTGGCATTGCTGGATAGCAAAAAGATCTGGGACACTCTCAGTGATGCTTCCACTATTCCCACCATTGTTGTTGGTCACACCACAATAGGCCCCACCCATCCTAGGCCCTGTACCAATAGGCTTCACCCACCCCAGGCCTTCCCACCAATAAGCCCTGCCCCATCCCCACCCATGGGCTCCACCTGAAATTGAGCTTCACATGAAACATTTTGAAGTGTGGAAGTTTCATGTGAAATGGAAATTTTGGAAGCATGGACATGTGATGTTTCTGAAAGGAAATATGGTCCCTGGGGCCAGGGCTGTCCCATGAGCAGGGCAGCATGGGTCCCATACCACCATACCCCATGGCTACACTGTCCCCCACCCCCTCCCTGCTGCCTTTGGCAAGGAGTCAAAAGCAGTGGGAAAGGTGGAGGTGGTAGCACAGAGCTGGCCTCTGCTCTGAGCGAGCTCTTCCCCACCCCTAGGGTGGGGAACAGTCAGCCCAGGGGTGGAGTGGGCCAGGCCAGAGTCTCAGCTTCACTTTCTCACCCCTCCCTTGGACCAACTGTTCCTCCCTGGGGATGGGGAGGCCCAGGCCAGAGGCAGGGCAGGAGGGGACAGCCCAGCCCTCAGACCGGCCTGCTCCAGCCCCTAGCTCAGCGGAGGAGAGGGAGTACAGGGCTAGCCCATGACCCCCAGTGCAGGGGTAGGGCATGGGGCCCTGCACAGGCCAACTGGCCCCCAACTCCAGGCCCTGCTGAGGATGGTCCTGCCTGGGGCCATGCCAGCTGATGACTAAAATTGAAATTGTTTTCAGTTTCCAGTCAGCAGCTACCTAGGTAACATTCAGTCTGGCCATGCAGACTACCATGCATTATCCTGGTCCAGAGTGTTTAACCTCCGTGCCATTCCCCCACTACATTGAGGCCCCATGTTCCTCTCCATGTCACGTTGCAAAACAACAACCCCTTCATACCTATCTACACTGAAACTGTAAAATGAGCAATCATTCACTTGTTCAATTACAGTATTCCCTACAAATGAACCAAGGTGCTGCTGGCAATATCTCCTGAAAAGGTCACAGACCATGTTAGGAAGACGTATAAAAATTCTCCTCCTGTCTGACAAGGCATATTATTTCCCATCTCCTCCAGGTTTCTGTTGCTGAGTATCAAGAGTCAGGGAGCTCAAAAAATAGGAGTGAGATGGAGGGTGGTGGAACAGACTGTCCCTGGGATTTCCAGCCAATTTACTTAGGTTGTCCACGCACTGGAGAAGTGGATTGTATCTGGGTGCTCAGCTGAGAGACACCACCCTGCTGACCCACACTGAAGACACCTACTGCTGCACTTCTCAAGCTTTTAAAATAGAGCCCACACCTCCCCTGAATTTTGCTGTAATGCTTCCCTCCCTGCTCTGAGTGTCAGCATGAGATTGTAGGGCAGGGGACAGGGTGGGGGGCAACACAGCAGCTCCAATTTCCCATGCTGTTCCTGCCCTGGGCCATGCCCCTGGGCTGGGCATACCACAGGACAGGAAATTTAAAAAGGCTCTAGCCCTCTTCCAGTTTCTAGGTGTAGGCAACCCAGGCAGGGGAAGTTGGGGAACTCATGAGGCAAGCAAGCAGGCTGACTGGGGCTGCCAGTGCAGTGCCATGAATGGGATCGAACCAAACTGGCAGACCCAGCCAGCCAGCCAGGCTGCCTACCTTCTATCTCCTCTGCAAATGGTCAAAGAGAAGACAATAGAGTGAACTGAAAACAAGGCAGAGAAGGCTGCTGCCCTGTTCCTCCCATCCTGCCCTTAGCTCCTGCCAGACTCCCAATCCTCCTCCTGGGGAAACAAAGCAGAAAGGAGTTAAAAGCAAAACCTGACTAATTTGGTGCCCCTCAAAGCCTGGCACCCTAGGTGACCACCTACTTCACCTATATGGTTGGGCCACCCCGTGGGGATGGTATGGAAAGCAGTTCAGGATTAGCTGCAAGGGCAGGAGAACATGCATTCATTCAATGTGGAATATTCTAGCTTTAGCAGCTCTGCTTACTCCTCCATGATTTGTATTATTCACATGTGACCTGCCCCTTGTTCTCCCTCCTCTGTTCACTATCGGTTTTCTTATTTTCAGATACTGTGCATCTCAATACCCATTTCTCTCTCTCTTCCACTCCCCCCACCCCACGCTTTCAGGGAACTAGAGGAGTTCTTGGAACATTTCATCTTTGCTTCTCTGTTATTTTCTTAAAGTATTTACTATTTTCAATGTTGGCTGGATTCATTATCAGTATAATAATACCGAGACAATGGCAAATGATCATAACACTTTTCACAATTCAAGGCATTGTTCTAAAGAGTTAATGTGTATATAACAAATGACTGAAAACTAAAAGCTAACTCCCGGAAGTTTATATAAATACAGAAACACATAGTATTTATCAATGGCTAGACCAGCCAAGGGACAAAGCCTTTTCATTTTATTTTATATTTACATTACAATAGCACTTGCAGCGTCCACCCAAGTTCAGCACCCCATATGGAAGTGCTAAACAGTACAAGAAAGCTGCAATTATCTGAACGCAAGAATTACCTATCCAGGAAATTCAGAGACAGAGTTATGCTCAAAAAAGAAATCTAAACAAGTTAAGGAATGGAAATCCACATTTAGGTCATCCAACTGATCTTAACTGCCCTGTAGCAATTCCATTTGTGGAAAATGTAAAAAGAAAGAAATACTAATGAATCTTTAAAAAGCAGTTTCATCTCATCTAGGACTACAAACAATTTTGTGCACTGGCCATAATTCCATCATTATAGCACGGTGCTACCAGGACAGAGACCTATTCACTATACCATGTTGTTGTATCCCTTAGTTAGTTAGTGAACTGCCCCTTTTTTTTAACATTAAAAAAAAGTATTCTTATATAAAAATCAAGGGAATCAAGAGGTTTGCCTCCTTGGAAGTTAAACTCCTTCCAAAATAATTAGTGTTATCTTGGCTGAGACACTTTCTCCTTTTCCTCATTACAATAGTGCTAATAAACAAAAACAAGAACTCAGAAGCACAGACCACAGTTATACTTCAGGAAAAAAAATCAACATTTTTTGTTTAGGGACTATATTTATTTCTCACTGGTAGTTGCTGAAAATGTTCTGATAAAACTGCATAAAAATGTTTATTCTGGGTTCCTTTAAGCTCATTCATTTTAAAGAAATCACCAAAGTTATGAACAGATAAACAGTTTTATGCATAGCCTGTATGTGTGCCCCTGAACTAGCCTTCAGCATGACAGAGATGTTGAATTCCCTGCAAAAGGGAAAAAATTATATGATATCATTCTGGGATGCTGAAACTCATCAGGGACATCAGATTGTGTCACACTACTATTACAGTGAACGGTTCCTTTTCTTGTTTCACCAATAAAGAAAGTAGGTGTCAGCAATTTGTACAATAATAGCAAAAAAGAAAAGCTAGTGCAAGACCTATGAAATCATTTAAATTCATGCAAATCACTGGTAGCAGTAAAAAGAAAAAAAGATGTTTTTGTTATGATGGCAAAAAAAATGAAATATTCTGAGACTGAGGAAGTCTTTTTCATCAACTATTGAGATGGAAGTAATTCTCCAATATACATGAGGTGGGTATCAACATTCTTTTTTTGTACTGACTTTGCTCCAAAGGCATTTTAAAAAAATTACACAAACTATTTCAGAGACAAGGGCTATATTAATGCCTGATATCTCATTTATAGGCATTGAAAAAAATATGTAGTACATACAAAGAAATACAGTTTTCCATGAAGAAAAAAGGTTGGGCATCATACATTAAGAACATGAGTGTAATGGTAATGTATATATATAATAGACTGGATTTATGATTTCCTCTTATCTTGAGGGCCCAGTTATTGTAAAATAATTAGTGACAAATATATTAAAACTGAAACAAGCCATTTTTAAAGGGATAATGTCAACTACTTTTTATAGTCTATTTCTATTGCTGAAAGTTTTATAGATATTAATGTGCATTTATGCAATAGGGTTGAATATAAATTATTTTAAAAAAATCTATAGAAATTAATAGATTACATGCTGTGCAAAGAATATCAATCAGTCCTGAAGATTTTGACACAGTATTATCTGCCTCCTATAAAGTCCTCCAGATTGCTTTAAGAATTCTCTGCAAGTGCTAGGAATGGGTAGCTGTGTTAGTCTGTTTCAGCAAAACAAACAAGGAACTCTGTGGCACTTTGAAGGCTAACCAATTTATTTGAGCATTTTCATGGGCTATACTTTTTCATGGGCTATAACTCACTAAAGTTTACAATGCATGTATCTGAAAAAATGGAGTTTTGCTCACGAAAGCTTATGCTCAGATAAATTGGTTAGTCTTTAAAGGTGCCAGAGACTGCTAGTTTTTTCTACAAGTGCTCTTTTTGTCCTTTGTACTCATATAGAAGAGTAAGGAGGCATACATTTCCAAGCTCACCAACCTGCAAGGCATAACATGGGGACAAGAAGGGGTAGAAAAGGTTCCGTGGAGTCGTTACCACCTCTCCAATCTTCAGGGGAGAACAGCAGTATTATCCACTGATAGCTGGTGTGTGTGTGTGTGTGTGTGTGTGTGAGTGCGTGCGTGTGTGCACCAGACTTCCCATTAGGCACAGTGCGTAGGGTCTACAAAATTTTTAGGGCCTAAGAAGGGGAGAACAATTTTAAAAAGCAGAGGAAAAAAAGGAAAAATAAGGAAAATCACGTGGTTTAGCATTAGAATAGTTTAAAGTGCATCATGTCAATCGACATAATTCAATTGGCATTCACCCCTCTTTTTGCACATTTCAGAGTGGAAGTGCCTAGGGTCTATGAACACCAAAATCCGGCCCTGGTGCAGAGCTTCAATTAGTGTTGCTAAACATGCTCAGGCCATGTGAGTTGACTCAGTACAACCCAAGCAGCACATCTCGGAGGGGCATGTAATTTCCTCTCCTCACCCTCCACATCTCAAAGTGCAAAGAAACGCTGATACTCTAGTTATCATAATCTGTTCCTTGTTTATGAAGCCTCTCACTCAAAGCACATTTGGAAGTCTATAACATGTTGGCATAAGAGTCATCTCTGCTGTTTACAATACTTCTTTAACATTATTTTGAATACCAACTCAATACACTGCATGTACACAAACATACTCTACATATGCAAAATTATTTTCTGGTATAAGGTGGTTCAGCTTAACTAAACATGAATCTGGCTCTATGCATTATAATGTTCAACTCAACCATGCATACTTTATCATCCAAGAGTACACTTTGCTATTACAGCTCATAAGTCATAACCGAGTTTGATGCAAAGTAGCAAGTAATCAATATATTTTTAATCAAAGAAAAAGCATGATTTCTGAATGAAGCTGCTTGCATGAGAAATTTTAATCCATTTATATCATAAATAATTGATGTCCTCAAACTTTTTTTCCTAGATCTTCTGCAATTACATCATTTGAGAGTTACAGCAATTGTTTTTAATTACTTTTTTTTTCTTTTCAATTTCTGATGGTCTCAACTCTTTCCCAGTAGACTCTGCTTTTTGGTTAGGTCTTCTCAATTACTTGGCCTCTTACAGAAAATATAGATAGCACTTTCAGTACATCTTGACCTTTCTTTTTTTTTTTTTTTAATTTCTGTGAAGTTTTGCTTCTTCTGCCCAATCAAAGGAGATTGGGCCTGTAAATCAATAGGATACAAACAGTTAAAACTATTCAGATTACAAATATCATATTAATTTTTCAAGATGGAGAGTACAAAAGCTAAGAACCAAATGTTTTTAAAAAAGGACAGAACTGGTTCCTAGACAGTTTTACTTGTTGCTCAGGATTGTTGAAAATACTAGTTCTACTGTTATACCTGGTGGTACTAATAGGGAATGAGGTATGTAATCAATAACAATTCTGTTTATCATTTTATCTGATGTATGCATTAATTTCAGAGTCATTAACAGAATGGGAAAAGGGACCATTACTTCATCTGTATGTATAGACCAGAGGTGGCCAAACTTATGGAACTCAAGAGCCACACAAGTTGATTATTAAACCTTCAAGAGCCACACTAAGGCATATAGCCATATATTTTTACCTACTAAATAGATTTGCTGACATTCTTCCAGGAGCCGCACTTTTTCATTCAAGATTCACATGCAACTCCCAAGCCGCAGTTTGGCCACACCTGGTATAGACGTTTCAAAAGATTCCAGATTTGAGCTGGGATCACTAAACCAGGATCTAAACCTTTCTGTGTAGCAACAGAGTTGGTGGTGTGCTCTACTGTGTGAAACTCATAGACTCCAAGCTAAGAAAGGACCAGTATGATCGTCTAGTCTAGCGTCTTGCACAATGCAGACCTCAGAACCTCACCCATCACTCCAGCAATAAACCTCTAATGTATGAATGAGTTATTTACATTCTCAGATCATGATTTAAGGACTTTAAGATATAGAGAATTCACCAGTAGGTGAGACATGCCCCATGCTACAGAGGAAAGTGAAAAACCCCCAGAGCCAGGAGGCTAAAGTAGGCTGGAAGGCACTGGAACAGTGTTCCAGGGCCTACTATTTTTAAGGATTTGGTGCTCTGGGGTCCCTAAAAATAGAAAAATAAGCTGAAATGCTGTGTTCTGGGGCCTGCCATTTAAAAATAGCAGAACCTGGAATGCGCCTTTCCAGCTCCATTTTCTATTTTTAGGGGTCCCCAATGCTGAGCCTCTAAAAATAGCAGGCCCTAGAACAGTGGTTCCCAACCTTTTCTCTACTGTGGCACACCTTTATACCTTCAAATTTTTCAAGGCACACCACCAGTAAAAACTCATGAATATTCAAATTAGCTCAAAATAACATGAATATTTTGAACCATGGCACAGGGGGTCGGAAATGCTGCTCTGTGGTGTAGTAGGGGTAGCAGAGCAGGGATGGCAAGACAAGAGAGGTCAGGAGTTATTTACAGTGGCATGAGTGAGTGTGGGGAGCAGAGCAGAGCAGGGGCAGGGGCAGGGCCAGCGCAACCCAGTAAGCCTGGTAAACATTGCAGAGGGGCGCTGGCACCTGCTCTGTTTGCAGGGGGATGCCAGAAATGGTAGCATGGTTCCTGGGCAGGGGTGGCCAAAGAGAACAAGGGCAGCCATGTGGGGAACAGCACAAAGGTGCCACGAGAGGAGAGGGGAAGGGAGAACAGGAGTGGCTTTGTAGGGTGGCAGGGGGAACCTGGGGAGTGGGAAGGTAGGGCAGGGGAGCACGATGCAGCAGCCACTTCCCCCTTTCTCCACAGTGGCTCCCTGCCATCCTGGGAAGTCTTCACCCCACTGCTGTTCCCTCCCAACCCAGTGGGTCCTGTTCCCATCATCCCCAGCCCCCTGCTGCCTGTGATGGACCTTCCCATCACTGCAGGGGCCAGAACTATCCCTCCAGCCCACAGCTCACCCCCCCCAACCAAACAGCCACACCACAACCTCAGCTACACACCCTCTGTTACACATCCACTCCCACCCACTTCTGCTACACACATACCCCCCTGCACCCACAATCCCCAGCAACCCCCCTCAAAGCCCTTACCTTGGCTGTTTGCAGGCTGGCTGACAGGCTGGAAGCTGCTTCCCTGCCACAAACTACTTTGTGGGGGCCCCCTAAAGGGCTCACTATCGGCCCCCACTGCTACCTTCCCTGTGTCCCCAGTGCCCCCTGCAGCCCTAACCACCCCACACAACCCCCCAGGGCTCCTTTTTTGTTTTGCTGAACTGAATTAAAATGACTATCCCTCTGGAACTCATAAATTATTCTAGGGTATAATATTTTTAAAGATCTTGCCATCATGAAGCTTGTAAGTTGATCATTTTTCACTTAACATAAATGATCTAATGCTGAACTACAAACTTAAAATGAACATTTAATTTTTTTAAAAGTATGAGCATTAATTAAATAAAAAGTGGTAACATTAATGATGGCTCAAAAATAACAAATACCACATTTAAAATTTTGGGAATCAAATCTTACAAATGTTTCATATAGGCTTGGGTTTATGTGCACTAGACATTTAATACAAATAATTATAATAAATAAAAATAAGAAAAAAATGGTTTCTAGTGTGTAGCTATAAACGAAAAACACCAAATTTCAGTGAAATTCTCTGAAGTACTCAAGTTTATAAGACTCTTGCCCCTTCAAAAATATTAAATAGTAAGTACCAAAGAAGCTAAAAAATTACTTACCAAAAAAAAAAAAAAAAGATACAGCACAGACATCACACACAGCTGTAAGGATTGTCTAAGAGGACAGCACTGTATTTATATGGTAAACTGATCTAACCAAAGCCAAACTAAAAATTGTCACAAAGTCAAAGGAAAAGGCAAAAGAACAGGTAAAAAAGAAAAGTCGATATTTCACAATTTTAAAAAATGGCAGAATAAATGGCCACACTGAAGAATTAAAAGCTGAGCCCAAGGGAAAAGTTCCTACTATTGTGCTGTCTGTTGCTTGCTCCTGCTTTTTTAGCATGTCAGCGTGACGGTGACGGGCAGATAACGGTGAAATCTGCAATTCAGACGAAGCACAGATCCTAATGATAGTTTGCTTTGATGAGCCAAGAGTGAAAAGCATTTAGGCTTCCAGCCCTACTATCTCTGCTAGATAGGAACAATTTCTATATTTTTCTATTTTTTCATTTCTGTCCACCAAATTGAGCAGGAACCCCTTATTGCTTGGGGCCCTAGGCGGCTGCCTGCTTCGTCTACCCCAAAAGCCACCACTGCTTTTTGCCAGCCCTGCACAGCCCACGTGGCTGGGCTGAGGGAGCTCTAACACGAGCTCTCCCAGATTCTCACAGCACACTTTGGGTGTTGCCACAGCACACCAGTGTGCTGTGGCACACTGGTTGGGAACCACTGCCCTAGAATGCCATTCTTGTGTGTTCTGGGAGGCAAGGAGCTGCCCCAGCCTGGGCTGAGGCTCCATCCAGCCTGAGCCTACTCTGACTGAGCCTGCTCAGAGCCTCTGAGCATGAGCAGTCAGAGCAGGCTGAGGCTGGAGCCTCAGCCCAGGCTGAGGCCGCTCCACATTGGTGGACAGATAAGAGGGTCTGGGGGGGATTCAGGGCAGTATTTTCCCCTGGACTTGAAATTAGGGAGGGTATAGGGGGAGGTTGGGGGGGGTGTTCAGGTGCTCATTAATTTGGTATAACACTGTTACTAGCTGACAACTGAGGGGGTGTTGGAAAATTCAGGTGGGTGTACAGGAGGAGTTAGGGAAATCCCTGGTTCAAGGATAGACAAGTTGGTCTGACAGGGAAAGGGTATGGAGGAGGGGGTTGGCCCAGAGCAGTGGGGAAAGATGGCACGGCACGGCAGAGGGTTGGGGGACCAGCAATGAGATAGGGGCTGGAGGCAGTAGCTGGGGTGGAGGGTAGGCAAGTGGGGGTCAGTAGCTGGGGTGAGGGACAGGCATTTGGGAGTTAGTAGCTGGGGTGTGGGAGGGGACCCACCAGCATGACGGAAGAGTGCACTGGTATGAGGGGGGCTGCACTGGCACAAGGGGGGCCTGGACTGCCGTGGGGGGGGCACAAATTTAGAAAGGTTCCAAGGCCTGCCAAATTATACTTTAACCCTTGCCCAGAGCCCTAGCCAATCTGCACCAGGGGAAAATTCCTTCTCAACCCCAACTATGACAATCAGTTAAACCCTAAGGATGTGGGCAAGTCTCAACAACCAGTCACGCAAGAAACAATTCTCTGTAATAACTCATAACTGACCCCATCTACCCTCCCTTCTTAGGCCACTTGCATATCTACCACCAGGAACCAAGGGATCAAAGATCAGTCAATTTCCAAAGTAGACTACCCCATCACACCACCCCTTCCATAAACTTGTCAAGCTTAGTTTTGAAAGCAGTTATGGTTTTTGCCCCTACAGCTCCCCTTGGAAGGCAATTCCAGAACTTTACTCTTCTAATGGTTAAAAACCTACATGTAAATTTCAGGCCTAAATTTCCTGATGAACAGTTTATATCCATTTGTTCTAGTGTCCACATTGGTGCTGTATTCAAATAATTCCTCTCTCTCCCTGATATTTATCCCTCAGATGTATTTATGGAGAGCAATCACATCACCCCTCAACCTTTTGGTTAGGCTAAACAAGCCAAGTTCCCTGAGTCTCCTCTCATAAAGCAGGTTTTCCGCTCCTTGTAGCCCTTCTCTGCACCTGTTCCCATTTGAATTCATTCTTTTAAACATGTGGGACCAGAACTGCACACAATATGGGGCCTTGTACAGTGGCACTAACTCCTCCCTGTCTCTATTTGAAATACCCCTCCTGATATATCCTAGAACCATGTTAGCTTTTTTCACAGCCACATCGCATTGTTGGCTCAGAGTCATTCTGTGATCAACCAGTATTCCCAAATCCTTCTCCTCCTTAGTCCATTCCAACTGATGCATCTGCAGCTTATAGGTAAAATTCTTGTTTGTCCCTAAATGCATAACCTTGCACTTCCCATTATTAAATTCCATCCTATTCCTCATACTCCAGTTTACAAGGTCATCCCTATCTTTTTGTATGGTATATCGATCCTTCTCTGTATTGGCAATACCTCCCAACCTTCTGTCATCAGCAAATTTTATTAGCACATTCCCACTTTTTGTGCTAAGGTCAGTAACAAAAAGCTTACTCCCTTAGCCAAAAAAAAAAAAAGGTGTTTTGGTGGCAGCAAATAGACAGGCCACACAAGCAGCTCCCTGTCACCACGACTCAGCCTGCTGCCAGGAGAAACCACGTGCTGCTGAACTTGATTCCGCAGCTTGGGTTTCATTCAGTAGTGAGGTGAGTTGCAGCGACACTTACTTGTATGCCGCAGTACTATAGTGTGTTTTGACACAGCAGTTGAGAGCTACTGTTCTAAACATTACAATAATACAGGTAAAAGAGTATATGTGCCCCTCTCACTTGCTAAATTATTGAATAAGTCCTTTTTTTTTTTTTTCCTGGTATGTCCTTTTTTCACCTGTTTCACCATCACTCATTCATGATAGTGCTATCATATGCTAAACCATTATTTCAAATAGTATGATTTTTTCTTTAAACTAAAAAAAAATTCTTCTACAACCTCTTTGTTTCATAATCAATTTTGAGGCAAATTTAGAATCTACATGTGAGAGATTAGAATTCACATGTGAGAGTTTGAAAAGCGTGAGTATTTATTAGTACATCGTGCAATACAGAAGAAAAAGGACCATGGAACAAATCTCAACAGTATCTTCATGATGGTGAACCATAGCACTATCTCACTATCAGAGATGTATGCCAATCTTCTTCATCTTATTTTATCACAGATAGTTTTATATGCAAGAGATATGAAACACCTCAAGAAAAGTGAAATCTCTTGTTCAAAAGTTAGAAAAAATTAAAGAAAAAAAAGGAAAGGTAGCTAGCATTATCAGGTCAATTTAAAAAAAAATCTTAATAGGAGTCAATGCACAGTCAGAGAAAAAGTAGTCACCAATTAACAGTTGAAAGGTCCTGCTCCAAAACGCACTGAAGTCAATGGGCATCTTGTCATTTGACTTAAATGGGCCTAGAATCAAGCCCTCAGTGTTTTTTTACTTTCTCTGATTTTTTCCCACTATTTTCATTCATTGCAGCAATGCACATTGTATTATTCTTACAACAGTTTATGACATTTGGAAGCTTATTATTTATCCTCCATTTTAAAATTTCAAACCAGCAGGGAAGAGCCAAAATTAGACTAACTCCTAGTTGCACCTGCAACATAATATAAGTATTGCTTTTTTATCACAGATCAAAAGAAATAAGAAAATGGTATAAAAATTAAGTCTCCATCACAGGCTCATTAACCTGCTCATCCACCAATGGGATTTGTGTCATCATGTGCCAGAAATGCTTCTCTGTCTTATATATTCGACAAACAGGCCAGTTTCTGTGCAAAAGAATAAATGGGCACAAACTTGAACTCAAAAATGACAACATTCAAAAACCAGTAGGTGAACAATTGAATCTTCTTGATCGCTCCACTTATAATTTGTTAATACCTGTGCTCAGACAATTGAATAATGAGTCAAGGCTTCAAGGAGAAATGGAAGAATTGGAATTCATATCCAAATCTGACTATGCTTCTTCAGGGCTAAATAAGGACTTTGGATTTCTTCTCATTCTTCTTCGAGTGCTGCTCGGATACATTCAGTATTAGGTATCTCATGCCACAGCGCAGGATTGGTCAGAACTTCTTTTAGCCTTAACCTGTCAGGACAGGGCAGGCATGTCCCCTGGCCATATATATGGCCTCAGCCCTGCTCCTCCCCAGTTCCTTTTTTTCCACTCTCAGCGATGATTACGGAACAGGGTGTTCTTGCTTTATGCAAGGGCCTGTCTCTTTGCTCTGTTTTATGTGTATTTTTCACTGGAAGATCTGTTTGCGGACGTCACCAGCACTCCTACTGCATCCTTCCGACAGAAACCTGAACACGAGGGACAACCCCATGGGAGGTTTCTTAATGCCTGTGTGAGCTTCACCGGGTGTATTCTGATCTATTTGCAGGTCTTTTAAATGAAGGACTCGGGAAGACAGGGAGCAAAGGCTGCATAACGTGGTTAGGAAAGGGCCCCACAGCTGACACTGGGGCTAAGGCTGAAGACTGTCTGAGCTACTGTGCGCTGTACCGTGTAGCCCTCTCAGCGCCACTCTCCAGCTATGAATACAGCCATGATCAGCTTCTAACCCGTGGCACCATGTGCTCAGTTGGCACCAGAGCCCTCTCAGTGCCACTCTCCGGCTATGAATACAGCCATGATTGGCCTCTAACCTGGCACCGTGTGCTCATTGAGCACCGGAACCCTCTCGGCACTGCTCTTTGACTACGAATAAAAGCTGCAATTGGCCTCGAACTCAGAGCCGTGGGCTTGGTGGGCACCAGAACCACATCAGCACCACTCTCCAGCTATGAATGAAAGCTGTGATCTGCCTCTAATTTGGCACCACGTGTTCGGTTGGCACGGGAGCCCTCTCGGTGCTGCTCTCCAGCTATGAATAAAGAGCTGCAATCGGCATCATACTTTGCAAAGAAAGGGCCGGAGCATCTGAGCTCCACGACTTGGCAGCAGTTCCACTTGCCAGTTGGCACCAAGACTCTTTCAACGCGACTCCCCAGCAGAGTTCAGGTAACCGCGCTCAGGGCCAACTCCAGCACTGACATGCCAACACCATGTCTGCCCCACTCCCCGGGTGAAAGCCTGGAGCATATCACAGTGCCACCCACACCGGAGGCCTTTGAAGTGGCAGAGACCCTTTTGCTCCTGAATACACCGCAGGCGGCTGAAACAAATGGTAAGTTCATCTTCCTTCCTCCCTCCACTTTACCCAGCACCAGGGGGAGCCACTCTTTACCTGGGCCCACGCCACTGCAAAACTATGGGCCCCAACCACTACAGTGCTGACACCCTTGCCTTGGCACTGCAAGAGATCCGAGACTGCATTCCTCAGGCCCGGCCCCTTACTGAAAGGTCCACTGCACCAGGTTCTTCCTGACACTGCACTCAAAACCGGCTACCTCCTACTGAGGGCCTGGAATGGGAATCCCTAGTCGGTGCCATGGCCCTGGTGAGGGCACCCCAGGATTGGCGTTGTCCCTTCTCCCAACTACAATCATGAATAGGGGCCAGGGTCTTACAGAGAAGACCCTACCACTCTTGAACCCCTTCACCAGGCCACCACCTACCTGGGTCAGGGTCACACCCCTTGAGGGATGCCAGGACCCCCATTCGACTGGAAGTATGAAACCTGTCCAGTTGCCATTATATTCTCCCCCTTCGTACTCGTGTCCTCGGAATCGCTGGGACACGCTGGCCCGAGCTGCCCTGATTCACCCTGGGTCCTCTAGGAGTCCCAGAAGGTTTGACTTCCTGTTTATAAAAAAAAAAAAAAAAAGCCTATTCAGTTTTCAGCTGAGGGGTCCTGGCCATCACTTGGTTAAAAGATTCCCTAGACCTGTGGGATGCTATGAAGAGCTTCAGCAGCTTCCTTCCACAAGAATACTTGCTGGAGTTGAATGCCTTTGTCAAGGAAGGTGCCTTGGCCTCTCACCATGCCTTTACAGTGGCTGTCAATGACTCAAACACGGCCAGCCGCGGCATTGTTATAGACATGGTTACCCTCCGAGCAGCCCGGCTTCAGGATCTTGACCTGTCCCAGGAATTATAGTAGGCCATATTAGACTTTCCTTTAGAGGGACAGTCTCTCTCTTTACTCACCCACTGACTCCCTGATCCGTGGCAACTGTGTCCATAGGTCGGCCCTCAGAGCCCTAGGTATGCTTACTCCCCAGGTGCTTCAACATTCCCAGTCTACCACAATGCCTTGAACACATGGGAGAGAGGTCCTTGTTGTATTCCCCCCATGCACACAACCAAAATGGCAATCTTTTAGGAGCCTTTGAACCGTGGGATGATGGTCCCCTTTCCTCATTATAGGTGATCAACTCCAAAAGGGTTGTTTCTCCCTCCATCAAATCCTTGAACATCAGAGCAGAACCTTAAATGATTTTGCTAAACACCTGCTCATAATCAGCCTCGGGGCACCTCTTCCTCCTCTCCAGTAACAATGTGCCTCCCTCTTCCTTTCCCATACCCTTCAGGTCAAGTAAGGGCCTGGCCACCAGAGAATTCTCCTCACATGCAGTTGGTTCCAGTCGCATATGCCCTTGGAGCCATGGTGGGAATCCAGGGGTCATAGGTGTATGCGAAGTGGGCACATGATGACCCTGGAAAAAAAAAAAAAAAAAACTATTGCCCTCTGGGACAAGGGCAGGATGCCTACATCTCTGCCATCGCCTTCCCAGTTGGGCACTGAAAGGGTACACTCCCATGTCACTATCCTGAGAACACTCCTTATCCGTGTCGGCCTGCAATGGATCAGGGGGGAACTATTGCAGGATAATGCTCCCTGCCCCCTACGTGATGGGTATGAGGGCAAGCTCATACCCCTTTGTCCTCTATCTTCTCCTGCCTTGACTCTGAAGGCAGTGCCCCCTTTAATATCAGGGCCATGCTCTTCAAACGCATATTAGGCTTTTGCCTGAGGGATCCTTGAGTCTCACCGTAGGGGTTTTTGCCTTTTCTGCTCCTACCCCTCCTCCCCAAGGACCTTCACCACTTCACATTGGTCCTTCTGTCCATGGGCAGACATCAGATTAGCCCTCAGCTGGAACCTCCTCTGTGCTGCTGTCTCCCTCTAACCAGGCAAGAGTCGCTTTCCCCTGAAAACCCTAGACAGCCGTCTAGGAGCTGCCTGATCTTTCTGTTGCACCCCTCTCCTCCCTAGAATTGCAATGAAGGGAGATAGTAAGGGATAGAGCTCCTAACCACCAGCGGTATTTGTACACCTGAGTGAGCCATTTGAGGACCTGTGGTCTTCAGATCAGGGTAGTTCCCCTGCAGAACTCTGGCCCAGGGAAACTTAGAGACCCTAATAGACTGGAGAGCCTGATGCTCTATGGGTGATGATTTCATAACATCCCCTCTTGCCCCTCTGTGTTCCTTAAAAGACACAGTGGTTCTTCCTTTTTTCCCTAAGTAGGGATTGCCTTATTCTTTTCTCCTCTTCCCAGGATCCTTCCCCCTTCCCTTCTCCCACCTGGGCCCTGCTCAAGCCTTACCCCTTCCAATACATGGGGTGACACACCAATAACACTCCTCTCCCTCAGAGCAGGCATTATAGACCACATCTGACTTGTGTCTTGCCTAAGGTGTTGTCTTCTCTCCTCATCAGCATCTATGCAAGATCCCTCGTAGTTGGCCCGTTGTAGCCGGGACCCAACACCTGCACCTGCCACCAGGGACATCGCTAGCACTGGGCACCCAGGGCATGTGCCCTGAATCCCAGTGCTGGTGTCCTGGATCTGGCAGGCCCATCCCTTTCCTGGTCTCTGGCCCAATCAAGCCAGAGATCTGGGACCCAGCCACCGGTGGCCGCGGCGGCCCCATCCCTGGCTGGGGATCTGGGGTCCTGCCACCCATGGCAGTGGCAGCGATGGCCCCGGCCCTGGCCAGAGATGCAGAACCCAGCCACCTTCAGCCGCTTCCAGCCCTGTCCCTGGCCAGGGATCTGTGGTGTGGCTGCGGTGGGCAATCCAGGGCCCGGCAGCCCGTGCTGGCAGCAGCCATGTCCCCGGCTGGGGATGTGGGGCCTAGCCACCCGTGGCAGTGCTGTGGCTTCTGGCCCTGGCCCTGGCCAGGGAGCAGGCCCTGCAGGCCGGGGGCGGGGCCTGGGCCCGTGCCCCAGGTCCCTCCCCTGGCCAGCGATGCCTCTGGCTGTAGCCATATATATGGCCAGGGGCCAGTGGCTGCCAGCCCTGTCCTGACAGGCTAAGGCTAAAAGAAGTTCCGGCCAATCGTTCACTGTAGCACATAAACACCTAATACTGAATGAATCCAAGCAGCCCATCTCGAAAAAGGACAGTTACTGGTAAGTAACCCACCATTTCAAAAGGTGATTTGATCTCGTCTTCCTCTATATGCTGTTCCCCAGTGTTTGAATCTTAATAACTACTTCGATTTGCTGTTACGGTGTGACTTGATCCTATGACTTACAGAATGGGAAGAAATAAATGCAGGGGATTGTAAGTTCCCCCATCTTCAAAGCATCTGACAAAGTAGGATTTTCTCCCACAAAAGCTCATGCGATAAATAAATGTGTTAGTTTTTGTGGCACGGGACTCCTTTTTCTTTTAATCAATTTATGGGTAAGTGAAAATTTATTCCTATATTTACAGCAATCCATCACCCATTAAAAAAATATCATTAAAATGTCATAGCTTAAGAAAGAGAGACATCAGAACTTTTAAAGAATTAACTGAGCCATAGATAAGTCACCTAAAAATATTTAATTTAAAAAAAAATAAAACCCATACCTTTTGGTTCCCCGGCCTAAATTCAGCTGTAAGTTTTCTGATTCCCATGCTCTTATTGCATTAAGTCTGGTAAATGGTAGAAAGAGTAATAACATTGGTGGACCTACATGAGACAAGACAAAATGCTTTTCATAGAATTGAAGTTCTCCATGGAACATTTTTAATTTTGCTACACTTTTTCAATGTTGTGTCAAGTAACTGAGATGAAATATTGTACTTCAGATAGTCCTGAATCACAATACTTTAGTCTCGGTCAGTTTGAAATTCAGTTGTATCTATTATGAGCTGTTGTGATTTAGGCTGCTTCCCAAAACAGTGGACATCGTCTCTGTTTCTCTACTCAGTGTCCTTCTCTCATCTGGACCCCACGACTGTAACTCCCATACCTATTCATTCCTTTGATATCCCCTGATTTTACTTGATCTATGATGTCAGTAGCTGGGGAAAGCATCTTTTGAAGCAGATGGACTTGTGCCCACCCACCTTAAGGAACACAATAGATGCCCCTCAAGAGTCTTAATTTCAAGTCTTTGAGTTTAATCTTACCCGTTTTTGTATTAGTGAGTCATGGGAATTGTAGTTCATATGCCTCATGACCCCTAAGGACCAGGTTCCTTTACTGGACTACATGTCCCATGATGCACTCCAGTTTCCATAGGGCTAAAACATTACAGCATGGATGAGAGATTCACAACTGCAATGTGGCTGAGAATCTAGCCCATAGAGAATAATGGACATGAGACAACTAAAGTACAGCTCCTGTTAGTCCAGGGGTCAGCAACCCAAAAGATAAGTCATTTTTTTTAAAAAAACAATCCTTCAATAACCAAGTGTTTGGGGAACCAAAATGGGTGTAGCCTCCTCGTGGGGGGTGTGTGTGCCAGGAGCTAGACCAAGGCACCTGCCTCAGGGTCCCCTGGTGGCAGGAAGGAGCCTGGAACAAGGAGTGGGCCCCTGGCAGACTAGTGGGAAGCCAGAGCCTGGCATTGGCAGCCCACAAGGTCCCCCAGTGATGGGGGAAGGCTGGGAGCCCAGAGCCACATGTTGCAGGCCCCTGTGTTATGCACTATGACAGCTCAGGTGAATTAAGTCTAATGTAGAACTGACTGGAAATTAAATGAAAGCTTTCAAAAATTTTCATTCAATAAACAAACAGGTATTTTGATTTTCCCTCCTGATTAAGGAGAGAAACAAGTATTGAGATATTACACTTCCCCAATATTGACTTCTACTGGTTTGTCACTGCAGTAATGCAAACACCAGAACTTCAGTAGATTATAACTATTCTGGAAAAAAAAAAAACAAAAAACAAAAAACGTAATTTACAATAGTTGCTATAGTTACTAACTATAGAAAATACCAAAAATAGTTATTGATTAAATCAAAAATGTATTTTTTAAATTCTCCAACAAAGCTGTTCTTTAAGGATGGGTAAACCAATTTGGGCAAGACAGCCACTTTCCTCCTACTCCATTCATCTGATTTTTTGGAACTAGCTCTTTTCTTTGTATTGATAATTCATGAATTGTTTTTCATATCCAGATTCTTCCCAGAGCTGGAACTAGAAGCTAAAATACTGCAAATATAGATACATGTCTTTCCCAATTAGAAATGAAACCTGAGGATCCAGAAAGGTAATGAAAAAGCTGTTCTCAAAAAAACATTCAGGGTACAATTTATAATCTGACAATGAATGTGGGCCTGAACCTAGAAATAGTTGTTCATGTGAGTAACTTTACTCATATAAATAGTCTTACAGAAATCAAATGGGATTATTCACATGTGTCGGAGTCATTAAAGTTCAAACCATAGGGCTCCCAGAGATCCACTTCTTATAAAGAAACAGGAAATAGTGAACAGATAACTTGAAGAAACTGGGAAAAAACAAGTAATATTTTCTCTCTGCCATACTCAGAGTGCATGTACAAGTTGCCTCTTAATATCTTTATTTCCAGCTCGAGCTTTATTTTTGATTCCATGGGTTTGCAAACAAAAATGATGAGCATGTTGACATTTCTGTGTACTCTGAACACCTGGGGAATTAGTGCTAAAAATATAAAAATAGTGTTTGTCAAAATATTAAATAAAGAAAAAATGGTCATTCGTATACCTTAATTATCCATTTTGCTTTTAATTTGTATGTACATTAGATATAATTTCCATGTTTTAAAATAGTAGAAAGAGTTTAATATTCGAGTTATTTTTACCTTTTTGAATGGCAGAAGTGTCAGATCAGAAAACACACTGAATACAGGAAATTTAGCTCACTGTTTAGAATAGGGGTCTGGGACATGTGGCCCGCAGGCCGTATGTGGCCCCTAAAGCTATTTCCTGCATCCCACAATGACACAATCATTACCCATATTTTCAATATCATTGTACGGTAATGTTTCAGTGGTGCGGCCCTCTGGCTAACATACTAATCCTCTTGCGGCCCTCTACTAGTCCTCATGTGGCCCTCTTGGTGATTTGAGTTTGAGACCCCTGGTTTAGAATATAGATTGAAGTCATACTGAACTTCCCCAGCTCCAATTTCTAACCTCAAATATTCACTTCCTTATAGAAATAATGCATTAGCAGAAATGCGGTCTTAGGCTATGTTCCCTCTAAGCTGTGTGCGTGTGCATGCCCACACAGGTTCTGAAACCCATGCACAAAACAAAACAAAGTGTGCACAAAAAAATTCAACAATGTTAATATTTTTATGCTACTTTAAGAAGGTGATTTCAAGTAGCATGTTTCAAATAAGGTTTTATAATTTATAAAATCATTTCCATCACCATATCAAAATAAAATTTAGATATTATTTGCATCATACACACTTACTTCATTGCACTCACAAGTTTGACCACACTCATTGGAGTGTGCACCAATTTGGACACTGGTTCCAAAAATTTGCACAAAAGAAATTTTTTGTGCACTCAGCCTATGAAAAATTAGAGGGAACACTGGTCTTAGGGGTTTTATTTTTTTGTTTCTTTTTCTAATAATAGCCCAAATTCCAATGTTCTAATAGTATGAGAAATTAATTTTGGAAATTTAGATATCATTCCCTCACAAAACAGAGAAACTATTCTACTTCAATTGCTGGTAGTATTGTCTTTAAATTAAACGTTATTGGACTCGATGATCTCATGAGGTCCCTTCCAACCCTATGATTCTATTCTATTCTATTCTAAAATTGGTTTACTCTATTTGATGTATATTAGTGAAAGACAAAATGATGTTACTCTATTAACTTTAGCAATCATAAAACTCCATTACTATTGATTTTAAATACTTTCTAAAAAGCATATGGTTTTTATATTCAGCAGCCTCTTTATTTATTTATTTCCATCTAGAGCTTTATTTTTCTGACTTTGTAAGACTAGGTAATATGTTAAGTTAATGGTTACTAAAAATTGTGGCAAATGGTACAAAAAAGTGCATAGCCTACAGCTTAACATTGCATTCACCAAACACTCAAACTCGCCTATTAAATTCCATATGATTCCACAGAATCATAGAAACTGGAAGGGAACACAAGCAGTCATTGAGTCTAGTCCCCTGCACTCATGGCAGGACACGTACATATTAAACCATCACTGACAGATGCTTGTGTAACCTGCTCTTAAAAACATCCAGTGAGACTCCACAACCTGCCTAGGTAACTTATTCCAGTGGTTGATCACCCTGACAGTTTGGAATTTCTTCCTAATATCCAACTTAAACCTCCCTTGCCATAATTTAGGCCCATTGCCTTTTGTACCATCATCAGTGATCAAGAAAAATAAGTTTTCCACTCCTCCTGATAACCACCTTTTAGGTACTTGAAAATTGTTATCATATCCTCTCTCAGTCTCCTCTTTTCCAGGCTAAACAAACCCAGCTCTTTCTATCTTCCCCCATAAATCAAGTGTTTGAGACCTCTGATCATTCTTGTTGCTTCAGACTTTCTGCAATTTGTCCATATCTTTCCTGAAATAAGGCACCCAGAACTGGACACAGTATTCCCGTTGAGGCCTAACCAGGGTGGAGTAGAGCTGAAGAATTATTACATCCCAGAATTGTGTTTGCATTTTTTGCAACAGTGTTACACTGTTGACTCATATTTAGCTTACGGTCCACTCTGACATGCAGATCACTTTCCACAGCTCTCATTCCTAGGCCATCATTGCCCATTTTTGTAACCATGCAATGGATTGTTCTTTCCTAAGTAGAATACTCTGCACTTGTCTTTATTGAATTTCATTCTATTTACTTCAGACCATTTCACTAGTTTCTCCAAATCAGTTTGAATTGTGAACCTATCCTCCAAAGCACTTGCAACTCCTCCCCTTTATAAGTGTACTTTCTATGTCTATGCCATCATATGAATCACTGACAAAAATATTGAACAGAACCAAACCCAGAACTGATCCCTGCAGTACCCCACTAATTATACTCTTCTAGCATGACTGTGAAACATTGATAACTACTCTTGGGAAGTGGTTATCCAAACAGTTTTTCACCAATTTTTATAAGATCTCCATCTAGGTTGTACTGCCCTAGTTTGTCAATGAGGTGGTGATGTGAGACTGTATCAAAAGCCTAACTAAGGCTAGATAGATCACGTCTACGATTTTCTTTCTATCCACAAGGCTTTTTTACCCCTCATAGAAAGCTATCAGGTTGGTTTGACATGATTTATTATTCCAAATCCATGCTGACTATCACTTAGCACTTTATTCTTTTCTAGATGTTTACTAATTTATTCCTTAACTATTTGCCCCACTATTTTCCTAGCACAGAAGATAAACTGACTGGTCTATAATTCTCTGGGTTGTCCTTTATTGCCTTTTTTATAGATGGACACTATATTTCCTCTTTTCCAGTCCTTTGGGATCTCTCCAGTCTTCCATGATTTTTGAAAGGTAATAGTCAATGGCTCAGATAGCTCCTAAGTCAGCTCCTTGAGTATTACAGGGTGCATATAATCAGGCCCATATAACTTGAAGACATCTAACTTGTCTAGGTAGTTTTTAACTTGTTCTTTCCCTGTTTTACCTTTTGATCCTATCCCATTTTTACTGCCCTCTGCTACATCAGCCATGCAACTGCCACCAGCCTTCCCAGTCAAAACCAAAACAAAGAAATCACTTAGTTCCTCTGCCATTTCCCCATTTTCTGTCATTGTTTTTCCTGTTATTGTTTTTCCCTTTTTGTTGAGTAATGGTGCTACATGGTCCATGATCTTCCTCTTGTATTTTAAAAATGTTTTCTTGTTAATGTTTATGCCTCCAACTAGTTTGATCTCAGTTTGTGCCTTGACCTTTCTGATTTTTACCTTATATAATTGTTATTTGTTTATAGGCATCCTTTGTAATTTGACTTAGTTTCCACTCTTTCAGGACTCTTTCTTTATTTTTAAATTATTAAAAATCTCCTGGTCAAGCCAGGGTGGTCTCTTACCATGCTTCCTATCCTTCCTATGCAGTAAAACAGTTTGCAGGGGCTAACTTATGAACAAGGCACAACAGAAAGATTTGAGAAAATACCACACAAAATCAACTGTTTTCTCATTCACACTCTTCCAACATTACTAAATAAAATGAATAGGTCAAATGGTTAAAGTATAATTTAATGGGCCCTGCTACCCTCCTAATCCCTGCCCCACCTCCAGCCAACTCCTCACCCCCTCTTACACCCACCCCTTACCTGGCCAGAGCTGCTTCCTGGCCAGGTTGCTCCCTGACCATGCTCAGGGTGGAAGATTTGAAAACTCCCTCAGTCTTACTGTAGTTCCCAGGCCAGGGCGCAATGTGATTTCCACCCAATTTTTTCTATTTTTGGGGGCCCCAGAATTCTGGCCCCTCACATCATTCAGACTTATTTTAACCCCCTGAACAGGTCACATTGCCCAGGTCAACAGATCCTAAAATTCAACAACTTATAAGAAACACCCATAAGTCCCAGTAAAGTTCCCCTTACTTCAAAGGTACCCTTGAGTAGATTCTGGTTATGAAGGAAACAGCCAACATAAATGTGCGATGTTATCTCTTGCTGACCACCCCTCCCCTCCCAAAAAAAGGAAACATAGTGAGAAAACCAAACAACAGAAATAAAATCCCCACATCTCAAAATATATACTCAACATAGAAGCAAAGCAATCACAAGCTGGTTAGTAACATTTGGACCTTTCTCACTTCTTGTATTAGCACCAACTGGTTTCAACTACCGTTTAGACTTCAGGATTTAACAACCCAAAGCTTTTTTCTATGCAGGGTTGAAGGACATTCTAGCACTCCCTCTTTATGGAAGTAGTGACTTCTCTTCTTTCCTATCAATACAGCTCTTGACAGTGTTTGATAGCATTTCCCCCATGGGTGAAAAGAACCATGCCTGCCAGGCAGCTTTCAAAGATCTGTTGTTTGTCAGCTTGTCTGCTGGGCTCCTCAGCAGCCCTCAGTGGATTTTAGGGTTTTCAGCATCTGTAGCCTTTAACAGATAACCAGGTTGACTGTCTCACAACTTCAGGAATCCAAGGGCCCACAGTTTTGGAGCAGTCAGCCCTGCAGACTTTGTGTCAAGAACCATGAGGCGTTCCCTGTTATAGAGAATTCTGCAGTTTTGGTGTCTTGCTCTGAAACTGGAATGACAACAAATTTTCAAACACTGAAATCCTGTGCAAAATGGAACTACTTTTCTCTACATCACCTTAATTATCTCTACTATTTGGAATACATCCCCTCCTGCTTGGATAGCTCTAGATTCTGGACAACAGACATAGATGCTTTCTGACTCCTCACACTCTTTCTTCATGCACAAATTTCTATAAATTCACATAAACACTAAGTTAATAGAGAAGCCTCAGAGAGACTGTGCTGTAGAGTAGACAAGCCCTTCTGTGCCAACTTGGCCTGTTGCTCCAGGATTATTTAGCACCCTTTTAGCAGTAAAAAGGGGAGAAGCATAAGGACCACAGCTGGCAATGGAGCATTCTAACAACTACCATAACAAACAGAGAATACATGAGGTAGAATTTATATCAAATGATTAAATATGAGATACCGAAGGCCATCAGTGGAAGAACAGATTTCTAAACATCTAGCTGCTGTAAATTTTAAATAGATAAATATACATGGTTCTATGTAGACTTTTTATCTGACATTTTCTTCAGACAGTGAATCAAATGTTTCTCTGAACTGAACTCAAATCCTTAAAATTATTACAAACAGTTACTGCACGCCATAGAAAATCAATTTCTGGAGTCATGCAGAAAATTAAACATATGCCTCTAAATTATCACCAGTTGGCTAGATCACTTTTTGTATTGCTGCGTAGGTGCTATACATTGCTGTTTGGGAAAGAATGAGAGAAAGCAGCTCTTCAGTAAGGGTCTTAGGACTGTTTTAAACTCACATGAGGGAGTTTTTGATAAATTTTGCAAAAAAAAAAAAAACAAAAAACCTTTGTTCCAAGTCTATCCACACCCCTCTTAGTCACTATGTCACCTAATACCCTGATATGCTTATTTATCCTGCAGCCACCCATGGCACTACCAGATGGTTCCACTTCAGTTTCCCCCTTCAAACTTCTCAAGAGGGATGCTACAACTTGTGATGATAACTGCTTTCCTATGCTGGTTTTACTGGCACAAATTTAATCCTAAAAATCCAATCCAACAAAATTAAGAACAACAAACTAGTTTTCTACTCCAGCTGGACACCTCTTTTAATTTGGTCTCCAAAAGCTAATGTAGCTCTCTGCAGGCATACTCCTGCTCTAGCTCTTCACAGTCCTTTTTCCACTCTTCATACAGAAAGGTCCCTTTCATGGCTTTCTCCTTTAGATGCCAGGGCTCCCAGGAACTGTTAATGCTTAGGGTTCTTTTCTTTCTATCTCTATGGAAGAGAGAAAGAGACCACACATACTCAAACTTTTACATTGTTCCCCAGAAACCCCCCTCCCTGCCTCCTCTTAAAAGCTGGTCTCATTCTTTGCAGGGCCCAAGGGTACTCTCTCCAGCCCTCTGGGCAAGCCCTTACACAACCATGAGTGGACAGCTCCTGTTGCCTTTTAAAGGAGGTCAATATTGTTTTGACAGGTCCCTACTTTAAAGTAATTCAGTATTTTACTGAAACCCATTAATTTTTCTTGGAACCTTCTTGAATTTTGACAAAATGTGTCAATATGGAAACCTCCTCTACAGCTGCCTCCAAGCCCAAACTGAAAAATAAATAAATAAATAAATAAAAAGAGAGTTGGTGTTGGGTTGGCAGCCATCCATAAAAATTCATCACAAAAATCAATCAGTATTATGAGTCTTCAAATGAATCAAGAAATCAATGAGTGGAAGCTGAAATGGTCTGGTAACATAAAGTGCAGTTCTGACAGCTATGTGAGTAAGAATCCAGCTGATCAAGATTGAAGGAAAAAGAAAGAGGCCATGTGATCGTAAGAGCTCATCACTGCCCACTGACAGAGGATTTACTATTCTGTAGCTCCTATCAGGCCTGACACATTCACTAGCCTCAGCACACTGCTGTTATAAGTATCCAGAAGTTATCTTTTAAGGCATCACATACAAACTGGTGATGCTCAGTTAAGGACGTAAAAGTGTAACTGCCAAATGGCAATCAGCTGGGAGGGGAGTGGCACCTGGGCTTAGCTGCCCACCAGTGAGAACAACTGGACAGCTCTCATGGCAGGGAAGCATGGAGCCTGGCAAAGGGTGGTGGGGGGACTCACAGCATGACTCTGCTCTTCATGAATAGCACGTAGGAGTGGCACCTAGCGCGGGAAGGGAGGAGACTAGCTGGGTCTACCACCCCCAACCTCCTGAAGCTGGGTTCCATGCTTCATCGCAGCAATAGTTTCCCAGCTGCAGCTACCCCCTTCCAGTTTCTAAACAGTGTTTAGATGTTCTATTTATAGAATGTTTAAACAGTTTTTAAAATTAATTTTACATCCCTAATATCAATGTGTGATATATAATGAGTTGTAGATATATTATTGTAGGAACTGGAAGGTTTTTGAAAAAATCTTTTGGAGGCAGAACATAAATAAAGCCTGCCCTAGACAAACATTTTCCTGTATGATCAGTTTGATTGTAGGCAGAGAACAAAATTACACTTACCCAAACAAAGCAATCAAGATAGCCAGCAGAAAACAGCTTAACACATTGCAAGCAGAGTCTGTACCACCAAGAAGTCCTTCTAGCTCTGGAACCAAAAAGTTTAGGCAAATACAGGAGAGAGCAGAAAACACCTCTAGTTATCTCTAGGACAGTAGTTCTCACCTTTGGTGGGCTGTGACATGCTTGGTGGAATGTCATGTCCCTACAGGATGCACCAGTCCATTTCCCCCAGGACAAATCCAGCCATCTCTTTGGCTTTCCATGACACATTCATCACAACTTAGTGACACAGCAATATGTAATGTGTTCCAACACAGTGGTTCAGAACTGCTGATCTAAGATGGAGAGAACTGCACCTTCTGATTCTGTGATAGAGTCCCTACCCTGAAGGATTAGGGTTGCTGGTAACTTGAAGTAAGCAAGAAAAACTCAAGCAAAGCTTATAACTTGGGAAAGGTAAGTAATAGGCCCTAGAAAGTACGTTTTGTTCTGTTTGTGGTCATACCTGTTTCTGTTATCTCTTATTTAGTATCACTTATATTTCTGTTCTTTGTTAAACTTATTTTTAATTTTACTATAAACCATCTTTGACACTGTATTAAACGAGTCATTAGTTAAACCAACTGAGTGGTTTGTGAGCTGCCTCTTTGAAAGCAGCAAACTGAATTTCTACGAGGTGTCCAGTCCCCCTCACTGGATGCTGCAGAAATACAACTCTGGGGAACCCAGGAACTGGTAGAGTCCTGATGGTTTAGGTAAAACAAATTGGTGTGGTAGGAACTAATACACAGTCTAGCCCCCCACATAGCTCACTCTTGCTAAGACAAAGGGAAACCACGGTGGCCTGTGGATGACCCAAGCAGAAGTGATGGAATGCCAGAAAAAGACGTATTAGCAAGTAGTGTGATAAGATTATGGCACTAGACAGAGCACTCTGGAGGTGAGGACACCTAGAGTAAACCTAAATTGATGGATTTAACACAAAGGCTATGTCCACACCAGCCTTTAAAATTGAAACAACAGCAGTTGCTTTGATTTGAAAATAGACACACCCAGACGACGTTTCCCTTATTTCAAAATAAGGAAAATCATTCTGACATAATAAAACCTGGTTATATATCAAAATATATATATCAAAAATGGTTTCAAAATAACCCTGTCTCTCTGTTAAATCGATATGTCCCACATATCAATATAACAAGTGACCTTCCTCCCCTCAGCACTCTGGCCAGGGTGCAGAGGGGAAGCGGAGAGGGGCGCAGAAGGGTGGCGGGTCCCAGCAGTTGCCATAGCAAGCAGGCAGCCATGGGGAACCATGGCTCCCCCACCCAATTGCCCCGCTGCAGGGGCAAGCAGGCAGCTAGGGCAGACTGCGGCTCCCCCGCCTGCATTGATGGATGCAGGCTCAAGCCTGCAGCCAGGGGGAACTGGTGCTAACCCGCCTGCTTGCCCCACTGTCCAAGCAGCACAGCAAGCAGGCAGCCAGGGGACACACGGCTTCCCCGCCCGCTTTCCCGGCTGTGAGCTCAGCAGGTGGGGGAGCCCAGGTTCCCCATGGCTGCAGGCTTGCCTCGCCACCCTCAAGGGGGTCAAGCCAGCTCCCATCCCATGGCAGAGGCAGGAACCAGCAACCCCGGAAAGGGGGTGGAGCCGGCTCCCACTCCCCTGGCCACCTGCAAGTGGCCAGGGGTGATGCCCGCTCCCCCAGCCCCTGCCAGGCTCTGCAGCCTGGTCAATTATACAGAAATGAAATTGACCACGCTGAAGACTCAAGTGGTTCCACAGCCTGTTCAATTTCACAGTGAAATTGACCAGGCTGTGGAGCCGCTTGACTCTGCAGCCTGTTCAATTTCACTTCTTGCTTCAGAGCCTGGCAGGGGCTGGGGGAGCAGGCATCACCCCTGGCTGCTTGCAGACAGCCAGGGGCTGGGGTACCAGGGTGTGAGAGAGCTCTGCCCCTGTGACCCCACTGGCAGCCCCTGAGACCGGGAAGCGGGGTGAGCACCTCCCACCACCCCACTAGCTGCTGGCACCCCTGGCAAGCTGTGGGAGCCAGCTCTTGGACCTCCGCCCTGCCTGTTGTGGGCAAGCCCTGCAAGCCGGCTTGGGAACAGGCCCCTCCCCACCGCAGGCTTGCCGGGGCAGCAGGGAAAGCCAGCTGGGGACCCGTCACCCCCGCCTGCTACCAACTAGGGAGAGCAGTGGGAAAAGCCAGCTACACGTCGGCTCCCCATGGACCCCAGGCAGCAGGGCCAGAGGGATCTGGGAGCTGGCTCTCCCATGCAATGCCGGGGCTGCAGACTCCAAGCACCAGTGTGCGGGCAGCCTGGCTCTCACCCACACTCCTGGGGCTGCAGGAGCAGAGCCCCCCCAGGCGGTGGGGAGCCAGCTACCACCTGTGCTGCTGGGGCTGCAGGCTCTGAGCCCCAAGGGTGCAGGGAGCCGGCTCTCACCCAGGCTCCCGAGGCTGCAGTCACCTAGTCCCTGGGCGCAGGGAGCCAGCTCCCACCCCAGCTCCCGGGGCTGCAAGCATGCCTGGGGGTCCGTCACCCACTGCCCCACCAGTAGCAGGGGAGGTAGGGTGGAGGATCCCTGCCCTGGCGGCTGTTTTCATCTGCCTAGATCTCCAGGTGAGAGCCAGGTAGGGGATTGGGTGGCAACATAGCCCTGCCAGGGGGCCATGTTGTCACACCTACCATGCTGCCCCTCTATTGAATCGAAATAGCATGTCCACACACAGGGCATGCTATTTCGATTTGAGGACTCCCCTTAATTCGAATTAGCATTTTTTAAATTCAAATTAACTTATTTCAAAATAAGGACTTTATTTTGATATAACTCATTTTGAAATAACATTTTATGGGTGGACATAGCCAAAGAAAAAGATCATCACTATAAAATGGGTATGAGCAGACTGGATCCGATCTTCAGCAGGTGTGAAGTGGCATAACTCTATTGACTTCTACAGATCAATGGGGATTTATGCCAGATGAGCATTTCTTCCATGTTCTGCTTTGGAAATCTGAGTGAAAAAACTTTTACTAGGAGATATCCAGTTTACACAAAGACTTGAATCTACAGCATATGGACAGGGCCACATTCATCCTTAGTATGTTCCATACATAGAGAGGAATTTGACCCACACTTATATATACTGGATACATCATTAACTGGAATTATGTACTGGATTCATACAACATTTCTAGTGAAGAATCAGGGTCTGTTTTAGCATCTTTGAAACAAATGTCGGTGCCAGCTTAAACTCTTCTCATAAAATCACTGCAGGCACTTAATTTTGACTGTGAATTCATCTGAACAGACATCTAAGACTGCATAAACACTTCAGTGCTGTTTCATGAGTGAAGTAGGGGATTCAACAATATTTCTCCTCCTCCTATGAATTGCATGTGCAATCAGCTAATTTTATGTAATCTATAACCAGGTAAAAATTACAATGTATTCCCTTAGTCACTAAGCAGTTCTGAGCTAATTATTTGCTCTAGAGATATATAGAGAAAATATTCAGCAGGGTGTGCTAGGAATGGAATGCAAATCTTTCATAACAGTTAATGGGAATTGCAAGTCTAAGTACTCATGCATGCTTCATTGAAAATGTATTCCATAAATTGCTACTTTGTCTCTGGATACAAATTGCTAAAGCCAATAGAGGCCTTGCATGTACAAATCGGTCCATATTGTGCAAGTTGTTAATATATCTTTTGAGAGGCTGGCAGAGGCATGAAAGTTGAGCCAGCAGCGCATATTACATCACCCTATACAAGACCCAAGAGATCAGCAGGTAATTTGTTGTCTACCATTATTCCTACTTCATTGTAATCACTGTCTCTTTAAAGTTTTTAACATGCATGCTTAAGCATGCACAGAGTGCAAGGATAGGCTTTTTTTTTTTAAGAGGTATTCTGAAAGTTTGAAAAGTGGTTAAAATACCAGTAAACTAAAAAGAGGTGTTTTTTTTCTGATCAAAAGATTATGTATTACAGTTCAATGATTTGTTGTTAGTATCTCCAAAACAGTTTGACAGCAGGCATTGTAGATGTGTACAAGTACCCTACTACGACCATTTTCTTCATGCTACATTAAGACCTTAATCATGTAAAGTGCTTGGTATGGGGAGTCCATGTTCCCACTTCAATCCCAGTTGATTTCAGTGAGGATGTGCATCATTGGAACACTACATGAGCACCATCATCACCGAGTTCCAACAACACTTCCTACAGCATGAGTTGTCAATGTATTGGTTAACCTCTAAAACAGATGATAGGACCTCTACCGAGAGACAGGATAGAACTGTGGGTAGGGGATTCCCATTCTGAGTGGGACAGGGAGAGGGAAATTAGATAAAATAAGTAATGGACCAAGCCAAAATTTGGGTGCAATGAAAATCTTGTTCAAGCTTTTAAGAACATTTTAATGTGACCCTCACACTGACCATTCATGGAAGTGGAACTATTAAGATACTAAAAAGGATATTCATTCAATACCCCAGTCTACTTGAAGTGTTCTTACAGAGCCTGTTGTCAAGATTGTCAAACTATAGAAACTTGGTTTAAGTTTCAGTCTGAATGAAACTGAGCCTTCAATATTTATCACTCAGAAGTCCTTAGATGAGATCACTGGGAATTTCTCAACTAAACCTTAAGTTAGACGATATTGATTAGTTGAAACTAGGACACATTTTTTTTACTGAATAAAGTCAGTTTCAATAAATTTCTCAACTCAAAACAATTTTGAAAAAAATGTAAATTGTAAGAAAATTTACATTTTTAATGAAAATATTTTTGTTGTCTAGTTTTAGTTTCAAAACAAAATCTCATTTAAGCTAATTATATTAAAATTAAAATGTTAATAATAGTCACATTCTAAATGAAGCATTTTGAAATTATCAAAAATGAAACACTTCAGTTAATTTAAATCAATTTTCTCTAGATTTCCAGTGTACAAAATTTTGGAAGTCTGATTGATTGTCTTTATTCAGTATGGGAAAAGAATCTGAAATCTCAAAAATGTCTGTGGACTGTGAAAATCATTTGTCGTCTTTGGTTCCATCTAGGAGAACGAGTTCACAATTCCTTACTCAGGCAAAATTTCCATTGATTTCCATGGATTGTTTCCACAAGTACAGGTTCAAGAGCTGTGAACAAGTGGGATTAAAGGATAGTTTATTCACTTGATCTATTTACACCATAGGTCAAATCAAGTTTCCTGCTCCTTAGTTTCTCTTTCATTTTCCCCCTACTCAGAGCTGCTAATGCACTTGTTCATAGTTACTCTTTTCCCTTTGGTTTATTATAATTTTATTTTCCCTTGTTAATAGAGTTAAACTGCTCTGGGTAACTGTCTAAGGTAGTGTATCTCTACCATGAGTTCATGAACCCTGGGTTATGCAGAAGTCTTTCAGGGTGTAGATAAACATTTGCCTAGTTTTACAACAGGCTACATAAAAAGCACTACTGAAGTCAGTATAAACTAAGTAAAATTTCATACAGACAATGACTTTTTTTATATTGCTCTATATACTATACACTGAAAAAGTGCAGTATTTATATTCAGTTTCATTTATTTTATAATTATATGGTGAAATGAGAAAGTAAGCAATTTTTTCATCGTGCTGTCACACTTTTGTATTTTATGTTTGATTTTGTATGAAAATGGTTTTTAAATGAAGTGAAACTTTGGAGTACTCAAGACAAATCAAACCCCTTGAAAAGGGTACAGCAGTCTGGAAATGTTGAGAGCCACCAGTCTATGGTAGGACAACATGGATGTTGAGAGTAACACTCAGAAAACTGCTACAGTGCCAATAACCAAATCACTACTGTGTCTTCCAGAAGTTCACAGGTATGAAGCAATGACATAAACACAGTTCCTCCTTTACTCTGAATAGTCTATAGCAGTGGTTCCCAACCTGTATACCAAAAGTGGCCCACAAGGGTGTTCAAAGTGGCCTGCAACTCGACTTCCCCTGCCTGCAGAATATAGCCACTGCTTACAGATCCAGGAGAAGCACTTTGCTGTGGGGCTAAAAGACTGATGCAGGCTCCTTGTTGCAGCCAAAAGGATGGAAGATCAGCACTCCTCTCCCTCTGGCTGTAGCAGAGGATACAGTAAAATGTTCTGTCTGGGTCCCTGGGTGCTGTGGTCCCAGCCTGAGCCAGAGGAAGGGAAGATCAGCTCTCTCCTTCTCAAGCTCCAGCACAAAGCAAAGCACTCTACCTGGGTCCTTAGGCATTGGGATATTTGCTGGAGCCAGAGGAAGGGGACCACTGATCCCCTTGGCTGCAGAATGTAACCACTGCCCAGGTGAAGCATACAGGACACATGTGATTTCTCTGGCAGACATAACTCCTTCTGTCTGGCTGCAAGGGAGAAAGACCACTGAAAGAAACTCATGGCCTTTCAGGGTTGTAAAAATGATATCTGTGGCCCTCAAGCCAAAGATGTTGACAACCATTGGTCTATAGATACATTGGAAGTAGAGTTAAATTACCCTGTTCTTAGATCTAGTTTCCTTGTTTATTTAAGTCTCACCATGAACATAAAGCACAATATAAACATACACTCTAAATTTAGGTGCTTTTAGGATTTTGTTTTTCATCCACTGCTTTGAGGAGATGCCCCAAAAGCTCTTAAATCCTGAACGAAGGTAACAAGAGCCAATGCCAGCCTGAGACTACATGATTATGCAGGGATCTTGCACCTGAGATTAAATGGTAACAACAAATGAACCCTTCCACTCAATTAATTGATATCTTTGCCTATATAAGACTGTTAACTTTAATGTTAAAATTCCCTTGGGCCATTTACAATAACTGCAAAAAATATGCAGGATGGGTAATTGATATTGATTGTATTCACCTTAGCATGTCAGAAAGAAATAGCATCAGGTGAAGACTTTAAAAAACAGTCCGCCTTACAAGTAAGTAGAAATCCATGTGTTCATTCTCACATATAAATTTCTCCACATCCCAGTCCAGTAAGTTAAAAAATGGCAGCAACACCATAAAGAAAAACAGTATTAGAGATCAGGAACTCAATTTCCCATTGTTTTCATGGGTTTGCCATCACATAAAACTATTTGATTTTGCCTTCTCCTTCTTCCTGTTTATAAAACCCCTAGTTAATATACTTATACAACAGATTCTAAAATAATGGTCACGAAAATGAGTTGCCTTTCAGCACCTCTGAAACACTGATAAAGTTGTATTTCTGTCTGTATTCATGCTTCTCAAATAACTTTATCATCCTGTCTCTTTTTCTTTGCATTGTTCTACCACAAAATGGTTGAGGTAATACATGGGGATTAATACACCCTAACTCATCATTAGAGCTATGTCAAAGACACATTAAGACTTCTGGTACAGGAATCAAACCACAGTTGTGGCATGCAGACAAAATAGGATAGTACAGCCATTGGACTTCTCAGAATTCACATGAAGATAAGCCAGTTTGATGAGACTACAGACACTTGGGGAAAATGTCTGTAAAATGTGTACCGTCAGATTTATGGCTAAAGTGGATTTATTTAAAATATGTATGGTCTGAGGTACCATATCCCATGCTGTCCCTCATTGAAAATAAATATGCACTTTTACAAAATTAGAGCACAAAGACAAATCCTGACTTTTAATGAGCTTTTTCCTCCAGTGCAGGCATCAAGGCTTGCTCCCAAAATAGTGCCCAAGAATACAGAAAAATGTGTGTCTGATGCATGGCCCAGCTTACTTACATTGCATGAAACTTGTGCATCTGTAGTTTAGAAGGTATGTCTAGAACACAAGTAAGATTTTATGTAGTGCCATTTTATATATTGAATTCTGGCAGCAGAAACAAGCATTAACCTTGAGTCTTGGCCCCAATGAGGAATTTAAAGCTTCTACTCCCCCTTGCAAACCAGCCAAAGCAGAATTTGGCCAATCATACATTTATAGAAAGGTGTTCCATTTTGGGAACTTTCATTGTAATGTTCCAAAGAGGTAGCAACAGGGGTTAAAGTACAATTTGGCAGGCCCTGGAACCCTCCTAATCAGGTGGGCCCCCCACACCAGCTCCTGCCTCCCAAATCCCAGTCCCCCACATACCCTGCACCCCAGCTCCTGCCCCCCAAACAGCAGTCCCCCACCCAGCTCCTGCCCCCCAAATGTCTTCCCCAGCTCCTGCCCCCAATATCCATTCCCACCCCCAAAATCCAACCCCAGCCCCCAATACCCACCCCCAAAATCCACCCGCAGCCCCCAATACCCATTCTCCTGTCTGCAATATTCACCAAACCCCTAATATTCACCCCCAAAATTCTCCCCCAGCCCCCAATATTTGCCCCCCAGAATCCACCCCCTGCCCCCAATAGCCACCCCCAAAATCCACTCCCAGTCTCCAAACCCACCCCTAGCTCAGGCACCCTCAATACCCATCCCCCCAGCCCGAACCCAGGACTCATGGACAGCCGCACGGTGGGCCAGGAAACTGTGCAGCCTGCGCTTGGAGACTTCTGCCACAAAGCACAACCTGTGCATGCACAAGTTGGCCAGGTATGCACCCCCAACCCACCTGCCTGAAAGCATGGCAGAACACCGTTCCGAGGCCTGATATTTTTATGGGCCCCTAAAAATAGAAAATGGAACTGGAACACAGCATTCTGGCACCATTTCCTATTTTGGGGGGGCCCAGAATGCTGAGCCCCTAAAAATAGTGGGCCCTGGAACAGTGTCCCAGGACATTCCAGGCTCACGTTAACCCCTGGGTAGCCATATTAGTCTAGTTCACTTAAAGACTAAAATTTATTTGTTGAATGAGCTTTCCTTGGAGAAAATCTCATTTTGTCAGATACTTTGACGTTAGTCTTTAAGTGCCACAGGGCTTCTTGCTTGTTTTTCTTTGTAATGAGGCATTCTCAAGGGTTATGATCAGTTCCAGAGCAGGTCCAAAAAAAGAGGGACAGGACTCGAGGAGCACCAAGATTCCATGCAGCTCTTCTGCCATTGATGCTCATGTCAATGAAGAAGCAGGCTAATGGCCTCATTCCTTCCTTATGATCTATGTTAACTGGCTGAAGGCAGTGGTGATTAAATGATGTAGTTCCTCCAGTACATTCATGTATGTATGTGCTCTTTCAAATCCAGGAAATGTTCTTACTCTGGGTACAGTGCTTCCAGATGACAGCTCTTCAGTAACTTCTCAAAAGGATTTATGCTTAAACTGAGCTTTATCATTTAAGCATTTATAACGCTTTATTATCTCCAATGCAGCATTTTCTGTAATATGGGCAAGAGTTTGAAAAAATGCTTGAAAAAGAGATAGTGCAGGGTGTACTAACTTAAGCACAAAGCATAGAAGAATTATTGTAGGTTAATGGGTTTAGCCGGTGGTCTACTCCTCTCGTTGCTTTCATACAGCAATGTACTGCTTCCGTTGTGCAGACTGAGCTATGCAGCCCCTGGGACTTATAACAAACAATATGAGATGTGCTAAGAAAAATCAATATGCAGTTTGCCTAGGGTGTCCTAGCAGCAACATAGAGTCATTGTGCTCTGAAATATCTTGATAATAATAATAGTAATAAAAAAAAAAAAACCTCCTTTACACCACATGATATTGGAAGTACCCTGGGCAGCAAAGGCTTGAAGAAGTAAATAAAAGCAAATTGTTTCTCACCACTGACCTATATTAACAGCAGTTGAACAGTTTGGTATCACTTTATATTATTTCAAGACATCAAATCCAGGGAAATGTTGAGCACCAGCATGGCCTACTGCCTTCAGAAGGGAGTTTATTGTGGTGCTCATAATCTCTCAAAATGTAGTGGTATTTTTGTACCTACAATAAAAATGTATTGAATGTTATGTTTCAGTTAATTACTGAGAATCAAGAAGATTCTGACTTGAAGTGACCTCAGGAGGTTATCTAGTCCAACTCCTGCTCAAAACAGGACCACCTCAACTAACAAATCCCATCCAAGGCTCTGTCAAGCTACACCTTAAAAACCTCAGGATGGAGATTCTACCATTTCCCTAGATAATCCATTCCAGTACTTCACCACTATCATAGTGAAAATGTGTTTCCTTATAGGCAACCTAAAACTTTCCCCACTGCAACATGAGAGCATTGCTCCTAGTTTTATCATTTACTACCACTGAGAACAGCATAGCTCCATCCTCCTGGAAGCCTCTTCCAGGTGGGTAAATGCTGCTATCACATTCTCCCCTCATTCTTCTTTTCTGCAAACTAAACAAGCCTTGTTCCATCAGCCTCTCCTCATAAGTCATGTGCTCAAGCCCCACAATCATTTTTGTTCCTCTCTTCCGAACTCTTTCCTTTTTGTCCACATTCTTTCTGTAATGGGACACCCAGAACTAGCTACACTACTCCACATGAAGCCTCACCAGTGACATAAAAAGAGGAATAATCACATCCTTTGATCTGCTGGCAATGTTCTTACTAACAGCAGCTCAATATGCCATTAGCCTTCTTGGCAATAAGACCACACTGTTGACTCCTATCCATAGAGTCCTGCAAATCCACGGATATCCACCGATATCCGCCTTATATCTGCATCTGCGGATACAACACGGATATCTGAGGACCATTACTTGCAGATACAGGCTGGATAGGGATCCACTTATTTGTATCCACACAGGGCTCTACCTATCCAGCTTCTTGTCCACTGTAATCTAGTTTTCTATGGAACTGCTGCCTAGACAGCCAGTCCCCTGTCTGTAATCATACATGGGATTCTTCTATCCTAAGTACAGGACTCTACACTTATCCTTGTTGAACTACATCAGGTTTTTTTGGCCCAATTCTCCAACTCATCTAGGTCACTCATGCTGTGTCTACACTACAGGGCTCAGGTAAGTTGACTTAATAAGGTTGACTTAAAGTCAACTTTATTAAGATGACTTAGCGAGGCCTCATTTGTTTAAGTCGACTTTATTAAGTTGACTTAAGCCAGGGGATCCATTTAAAGTCGACTGAATAAAGTCACCTTTAAATGTGTCCCCTGGTTTAAGTGACTTTATCAAATCAACTTAAATGATTCTAATGCACTAAGTCAACTTTATTCAGTCGACTTTAATGGGCACATTGTGTTAAGTTGACAACCCTTAAATTTGACTTTAAGGACAAGAGTTATTAAGTTGACTTAAGCCAGTGCTTAAGTCAACTTAATGAACTCCAAATGTGGCCAGGAAGTTGCTAAAGTTGACTTAAGCCTCCAGTGTAAATGTAGCCTCTGTGTCCTATCCTTATCCTGCTGGAAACCTACCATTCCCTCCTCCCCAAAGTTTAGTGTCATTTGCAAACTTGCTGAGGGTGTAATCCACCCCTTAATGAACATGTTTAACAAAACCAGCCATAGCACTGACACCTGGGGCACTCTGCTTATAACTGGCTGCCAAATAGATATCAAGTTTTAGATCACTATCTGTTGAGCCCAATGATCATTCTAACCAGCTTTCTATCCATTATATAGTCAATTAATCCAACCCATGTCTTTTAGCTTGCTTACATTAATACTGTGAGACTGTACCAAAAGCTCTGCTAAAGCCAAAGTATACATCTACAACTTCTTCCACATCCGCAGAACCAGTCATCTCATCGTAGACAACCAATCAGGTTGGTCAAGCATGACTTACCCTTGGCGAATCCATGTTGACTGTTTCTGATCACCTTCCTCTCTTTTGAGTGCCTCAAAATGGATTCCTTGAGGGCCTACTCCAAGATTTTAGTTCATGCTAAAAGGCTATGAGAAAGAGAAAGCATGAAAAGACAAAGAAATAAAGAGATGATTAAGAGGAAGCAATATTTGAGGTGTTTTTAGAATCAAAGAGTTACTGATATATTACCTTCCTCCTGTTGCTCATAAAATAAATTCATGGAGAATTAACAATATTGAATGTAATGCTACTGGCTACAAAGTCTATCAATATTACCAGGGCTGTACCATAAAGATTTTGATTTACCTGGGCATTCAGATGCAATTTCTAGCATATGAATCATCTTAAGAAAGAAAGAAAGAAAGAAAGAAAGAAAGAAAGAAAGAAAGAAAGAAAGAAAGAAAGAAAGAAAAAGCCATGGGTGAAACGAACCATCTTTTTGTGAAACATTATTAATCATTTCCCTCCAGAGCTTTAACAAAATAAGTCTTGTTCTAAAATAGGTTCTAGTAATGCCTTGGAGATTCTGTAGACTCTCCACTTCAGTGTGCAGATCTCCCAGTGCATGCCTCTGTGCAGTATGTATGGGAAGGGGATCAGGTGCCAGCATAGCCCTTTTCAGATTAATCTGTGGGCATTGAACCCCTTTGAATTTTTGGTAAAACTCAAATATGGAGATCTCTAATCCAAACCAATTAATTCAAGTACTGATTTAATCTGAATTTTAGAAGGAATGTTCTAAAAAAAATTGTAGCAGAAAAACATGATTTTGAAACTGTCTATTGGCTCTGTAGTCTTAGCACTTTCTACTCAATTAAAAAATTGTTTGTAATAGTAGAGTTTTCTGATCCATATTTGTGCAGACCCTGCCATCTTTAATCATATGGCATAATTCTTTTCTCTTCTAGTGGTCCCCCTGATTTCACTGGTGTTACTCAATGAGTAAGGTACTACATTACATGAGTAAGTGTAGCAGAATATGGTCTTTCAGTAACAAAACTGAGAACATACAGCCATCTTATGTTTTAACCTACCGTAATATATTGGACTATGAAATTGTCTTCACTTCTACCCACAGGAGTTGTACAGATCATGTACATTTAAAATATAATATTGTCCTTACAAAAACCAGTAAGGTCCATGTTAGCACCCACAGCAGGATAACCTGAGCCTCCCCCCCCCCCCATGTATATGCTTGAAGCAGAAAACTCTTTTGTCAGCAGAACAATATATCAGTAAAAAAGGCCTCCAGGGGAGAAGCTCTAATATACTAGGAAATAAGAAGCAAGCTGTGTTGGAACTCTCTTGGGGGCAGAAAAGAATTGTTGTTCTTATCCTGAGTTGAAGATGTGTGTTGACTGAATAGTGAACACACATCTTCATTTCAGCTGGTGTCACTGTGTCAGAGCAAAGAACTATGCTCAGTACAGCCAACACAAAGTACCTGGGGCATACTATCTCCTGTTCTTTCATTGTATAAAGTCACAACTATTTATGTTTGTGAACCTAGATAGCTTTTTCTGTTTATATCTATGGCATGCTAAACATTTCAAAGCAAAAAAGTAGGAAGTATAACATATACAATGCACATGAAGAGAGACACATCATAAATGTTATACCAATGTATCCTTTTTTCAGAATTAATCTGGAGAACGTCTTAGATTAAATTATTACCTTATTCACATAACCAGTGCTGCTTTTGTTGTTTTTGTTGTTTAAAAAAAAAAGTGCTGATACTCTCATTTCCCCTGCTGACCCTGCCCCCTTTAACTGGACAGCAGGGCTGGCAGAAAAGATGCCAGTACTCCAAATCCCTGAATACCATCACAAAAAACAACTGAAACTAAAAGGAAGAGAGTGAACTGGAAATACAAGCTGCTCCTTTCATGGGCAAACTTGTGTGTGATAACTGTGACGGATTGCAAGGAATTGGGGGATCTGCCTGTACAACTTCTGAATCATGGATGATTTTATGAAATTGTATCATAAATTTATTGTGTTGTGGAAAACCTACATGTATGTGGATTCATCATAAATTACCAGTATTGTGTCTTGTCTCTTCCTGGCCAGAGACAATATTTAGCAATCAGCACTCAATGATTGTGTATTCCAAATGAAAATACTTTGAGATAATAGATTTTATCTAGGAGAAGCCACTTCTTCCTCTTATCCTAAGGGAGGGGTTTGAAAGTAATAAAAGTTACCAATAGAAGAACAAAACAGCAGGTGATTCTAGCAGAGTCTATAAAGGGACTAACAGAACGGAACTGCACCAAGTGCCATTTTGCACCACATTAAGAGGAGGGAAACTGCTGCAGGGGCAGTATACAACAACGGGGTAGAAAACACTGCCTACCTGACTGAGCACAGATGATCCCCCAAGGTTTCCTAAGGAAAAGGTGGGCTAGTTAGGGATATTGCCCTTGGAATGTTTTCTCATTTTGTTTGCTCTGTACTGTCTGTGCTTTATGTGATTAAATAAAACAAACATAAAGATGTTAGGGACACTTGTACAGTCTTGATTGTTGCATGCCACTAAGAGACAGTGGAACTGTAAACCAAGAGCTTTACGCCTTTGGGCTGGAGTTCTGGGACAGTGTTATGTTTATACCCTGCGTAGTTTGCAGGGTCAAGCACTGCACCAAAGGGGTTACATTGGTGGACAGAAAGGTTCAACACTTAGAGGGAGTGCCAAATAGAAGGTTTGCACACTGAGAGTGTGCCCAGGTATCTGGAATTGGAGAAGTGGTTAGACCACATTCAGACTCCAGAAACTTGAAGGATCCAGGTCACAGTGGTTGGACTCCCTTCACAGCAGTGAGTGGCCAGGAAGGGATGCTACGATCTATTACTGGAATCCTGCTGAAACTGTAAAGAAGACTGTCTGCAGCTCCAGGGGCGTCGCTGGGGCGGGGAAAGACCCGGGGCACGGGACCAGCCCCGCCCCCGGAAGGCAGGCCCCGCCCCCAGTCAAAAGCCACACCCCCTGGCCCAGGATAGGGCCACGGGGAGGCCGTGCCACCGCCACCAGCTAGCCCGCGCTGCAGCCTAGCCTGGCCTGGCGTGGCCAGAAACAGCCGCTAGAGGCTGGGCCCACGGCCGCAGCCCTGGATCCCTGGCCGGGGATGGGGCTGCCATGGCCGCAGCCAGGCCCCGGATCCCCAGCAGGGGATGGGGCCGCCGGGGGTGGCCAGCCAGGTCCCGGATCCCTGGCCTGGCCGCTGGTGGCTGCGGCGACCCCGTCCCTGGCCGGGGATCCGGGACCTGGCCAGCAGCCCGCGGTTGCAGCGGCCTCGTCCCCCGCTGGGGATCCGGGGCCTGGCTGCAGCCGTGGCAGCCCTATCCCCAGCCAGGGATCCAGGGCTGCGGCCGCGGGCCCGGCCACGCCAGGCGAAGCTAGGCTGAGCCACGCCGCACCGCAGCGCGGCCTAGCTGGTGGCGGCGATGCAGCCACCCCCTGGTCCTATCCCGGGCCAGGGGGCGGCGCCCGCCGGGCGGCCAGATATGCCCCAGATCCCTGGCCAGAGACGTGGCCGCCGTGGCTGCAGACCACCAGGGATCAGGCCCCGGATCCCCGGCCCGATTGGGCCAGAGAACCAGGGCACCGGCATTGGGACCCAGGGCACGTGCCCCAGGTGCCCAACGCTAGCGACGCCACTGTGCAGCTATGTTTAGCTTCAAAGTCTGTCTCTCTCACCAACAGAAGATGAACAAATGAAGGACATTTCCTCACCCACATTGTCTTTCAAATAAACAATGAAATATTTATGTGACTGCTAGAAGAGGAATGACATTGGTGTGATATTGATGTTTGGTGCTAAATAGATCTGAAGAACATTTGCTGATGATTTTTCTCTGAAAGGGAAGAGAAAACAAGGAGGATTACCCTTGCCTTATGCTACTTCAGAGATTTCCTAACACCACCACTTTTAGAAAGGGTAGAGATTTAATTACCAATGACAAAATTATTGACAAAGGCAAATATTTCACAGCTACCCTCTTAGAATTAGAAACTATGAAGATCTCCCCATGATTATAATAGTCAGAGGGTATGTCCACACATCTCTTTTATTTCAAAATAACACTGGTTATTTCAAAATAATAAAGATTAGGTCCACGCAACGTTTTCTTATTTCGAAATGACAGGCTCTGTCATTTTGGAATAAGAACCGTCATTTTGAAACAGCTTAAACCCCATTCATTTTGAAACAGCTGTTATTTCAAAATGGTTATTTCGAAATAACGCCGTTTGGACATGTTTCGAAAAACACCATTGTTTCAAAACAACTGTTTCAAAACATGTCCAAATGGCCTTATTTTGAAATAACCATTTTGAAATAACAGCTGTTTCGAAAGCAGGCTCTCTCTTAGTTCGAATTAACATTTTCCTAACTCAAATTAAATTATTTCAAAATAAGGACTTTATTTTGAAATAACTCATTTCGAAATAACTTATTTCAAAATAATGATGTATGTGTTGACATAGCCAGAATGGAGGCATGAGAGGGACTTCCTGGATCATCAAATCCAGTCTTTCCAGGCAGCTACATCATCATCCCATCCATACATCCATCAAGCTCCATCTTGAAAACTGATACGTTTCTTCCCCATTGCCTCACCCCTGCCACTATTCCTACTGGGAGGCTGTTTCAGAACTTCACTTCTCTGATGGTCAGAAACTTCTTTTAACAGCCTAAATTTACTTGGGGACATCTTATACTCATTTTTTCTTTCTTTTTTTTTTTTTTGTGCTAACTTTGTCCTCAACCTTAAATAGCTCTTCTCCCTCACTAATGTTCACCACTGTGATGCATCAGATTAACATCCTAGTAGCACATTGTGTAAACACTGGGCTGAGCCTCAAGAGAGCTGGGGTCTATTCCCAGCTGTGGCACTGCTGTGCTCATTGACTTCGGGCAAGTCACCTGTTTTTCCTGCCTCCTACCATCAGTAAAATGGGGACAAGCATATTATCTGCCTTTATAGAGTGCTTTTCATTAGTAGATCTCACAGCCATACACAGAGTCAGCCTTAGGTAATTGGGGGCCCTAGGCAAAGGCCCATTGTGAGGCCCCATAAAGGGCTTCCTATAGGTTCCCACTGCCACCCTCTCCATGGACCCAGTCCCCCTGCAGCCCTAACTGCTCCCCCCCAACTCTGTTTTGCTGAACCATACTAACATGACTATCCCTCTGGAACTTGTAAATTATTCTTGGGTATGATGTTTTTAAAGATCATTCCATCATGAAGCTTGTCAGATGATCATCTTTCATTTAATATAAATGAGCTAATGCTTAACTAAAATGTTATGTACATTAATTAACAAATAAAGAGAGGTAAAATTGATTGCTAAAATAATTAAAATACCACATTTAAAATTTTGGCTGTCAAATCTTACAAATTTTTCATGTAGGCTTGAGTTTATGTGCACTAAAAGTTTAATACAAAAATTATAATAAATAAAAGTAAGTGAAAAGGTTTCTAGCTATAAATGAAAAACACCAAATTTCAATGAAATTCTCTGAAGTACTCAAGAATCTGGCCCCCTCAAAAATATTAAAATAGTAAGTACAAAAGAAGCTAAAAATTATTTAACAAAGAAAGACATACAGTGCAGACATCACACACAGCTGTAATGATTGCTTGAGAGCAGCGCTGTCTTTATATTTAGCAGCCTACGTGGACCTACCTGGTAACCTGAGCTAACCAAAGCTGAAGGAAAAATTGTCCCAAAGGCAAAGGAAAGGGCAAAAGAAGAACAGGTGAAAAGGAAAAGGGAAAATTTCACAAAATTTCATTTTGGGGTTAAAAATTAGCAGAAAAAATGGCCACATTGAGGGACTAAAAGTTGAGACCATTTGAAAAGTCCCTGCTATTGTGCTTGCTCCTGCTTTCTTAGCATGTCAGTGTGAAGGTGATGGGCAGATAATGGTGAAATCTGCAATTCAGATGAATCACAGATCCTAATAACAGTTTGCCTTGATGAGCCAAGACTGAAAAGTGCTGAGGTTTCCAGCGCTACTGGCCCTGCCAGATAGGATCAATTTCTATATTCTTCTATATTTTCATTTCTTTCCACCAGATTGAGGACAGGGCCCCAGGAAGCCACCTGCTTTTCCACCCCTAGAGCCTCTTTTGGCCATACACAAGACCTAGGTATTATAACACTATATTCAATATTTAGTATAATTATTTTTGGTATCATACAGTGGCTGTTTGTTATATTTCAAACACAATAGACCCAGTTCTTCAGTACTGAACTCTAGTGACTTCAGTAGTGTTGCACATTGTCTGAAGAGAAAAGCTGATTCATTAACAACTGCAATTAATGATAAGTAATAGTAAGAACGTTGTTTACTAATTTGGAGCTTTGATTTGTTCATTTTAACTGTTTACTGGAGCCAAATAGATGTGTCTTTTCTTTTTTCAAATGCTTGGTCAGTGTAGAATATATCTAGTTAGTTCAGGAATACTTTAAGTTTCAACATAATTCTGATGGTGTAAGAAATAAGGGAAAAAACAGTAAAGAATTCCAGCATTTTGTACATATTTTGTGGGTGGGGGTAATGAAGGTTTACAGATCTCTACTCTATAAATATTTCCCTGAACTGATGCTGCAGTTAGTGGACATATTAGGGAAAATCATGCTGCAATAGCAGCCTACTATACTTTGCAAACTAAACTATATTTTGGTTGATATCCTTACTGCTAGGAAGTGGGCTGTACAGGTTGGGTTGCAAGCAGACACCATCAAACTATCTCATAATTGCTCAGATAGAGAATAATTTAGTATATTAACAGCAAACACTTGTCCAGCTTTCATCTGAATAAATTAATGACAGAAAACCATAGGAGGATTTCACTGAAATGATGGTGATGCCACACATCCCAAATAAAATTACTTCATTTCAAAACTCCCTTGGTCCAAAAGATAATTGACTTCTGCTGATGTCTGTAAAAAAGATAATGGTTTTCATGTATTTATTTTACATATGGATAAAATAAATAACTTATATAGAACATTTTTGACTAAATCAAATCTTTACCGGCTTTTAAAATGCCCGTTTCTAGAGAATCTCAGGGATATTACTCCATTAACAGACAGGCAGACTAGGCTACCACATTTATTCTCATATGGAATGTTTCAGTCTGTAACAACCACCACAGCTAATAAATACAGTTTAAAAACTTAAAGATTGACTTGATCATCATTCAACAGAGTGCTGGAAAAACAACATGAGAATTTCTACATATTGCATCCTATCAATATTTTTAGGAATTCTCCTGTACATGGGAGAAAAATAAGTTTTGCTTGGTTTTGTGGGCTTTAGAGAATTCTTATAGTTGCAAGTCTCATAATTAAAGTGAAGTCATACTCTAATACTTGACTACACTGACTGGCACCTTCCTATGCAGCAGGTAGACTTTTTGTATTTTTGCCTACTTACTTTAGTGACTTTAAAAAAAGAAATCACATCTTAGCTGTCTAGAACCAATAAAATGTGGTCACACTCTGGCCAAACCTGTAAAGTATGACTATTTTGCTCATACTGAATCAATTCATCCACTTACCAAGTATCACTTTAAGTACAATTCACTTGGAGAGGAGACAGCATGGAGTGGGGTGTACTGCTCAGTGTAGGTTGATGATAGAGCACCCTTAGATGGTGTCCATAGATCCTCTCTTAGCACAAGCTTCTGCAAAAGTTTTGTATTTTGTAACTTTAGACAGTTTACTCTTCATTATAATATCAGTCAGATCCATGAATCTGTTCATTTTACTTTGCACCATTAAAAAAAAAAAGGCATACAGCATCTAAAAAAAATAGTGGGTTTGACTAGTTGGGTTCTATAGTTCTCAAGCAGAAATCTGGCCACTATACCACTCCATTAGGCAGTTTAGCGTAAATACAAGTCACTGCTCAAGAGGCTCTAGGACTCACATGTAACATCAGAATAAAGATACCTTGACCAAGCTATACAGAGTAACATAGATTAAGTCATCTGCATGCATTTTGTTGTTTTCACCTCACATTTTCCTGAAAATCCATAATCTCATTTTATAATGTCAGCTTTCCCAGGGACTCTAACTGGATGCTTGCTATATAATATTAAGAAGCAGTCTGGTGAAAAGATTTTGGTTCATTCTTCCCAGTTTTTCTTTCCTGTTCATCTTCTAACAGGCACTTTTCTTCTCGAATGATATATTAACTTTACCACCACTGTAAACTGGGTTATCATACACTTGCCAAGGCACATGTTCTCTTTGTTATCTCAGATTTTAGTTCACCTGCAGAGCATATGTACATCACAAAGAATACCTCAAAAGTATTGCCATCAAAGCCAGCTGTACAGCAAGAGGCTGGTTAGAAACATTATATATCCTGGGTAAAGCCTGACAGATACAGTGTGCATTCATCAAATGGCTTTTTACTTTATACATTTCATCCTATATTAAACAATAGACTAGTATGCCCTATGTATCCCCATAGTTTACGACAGTGTTAGAAAAACGTGCAGTATCTCATATATATTATTTTGCAACACTAGAACTCAAAAGTATTTGACAAAGGATGTTCCAGTACTCTGAACTCCAGTACTCTATGCTCAACCATCCCTGTTCTGTTCTAGATCTTATTATAAAAGAGTTTTCCACAGCTATTTTTGTTGTGGATATCAATTTGGTACAAGTGTATATCACACCCATTATAAATGTGATTGACAAGCTTTTTGGTCTGGTAGTTTAACTATACAACTGATTTGCCGGCATGGTTTTTTACGAGCACAGGCTTTGACCCTAAGAAAAGTGGTGCTGGGAATCCTGACCCATGTGGCTTAGAGATGGGAGGTGGAGAAGAAGAGACATTGCTTATTCCTAGAAACTCAACCAGCCCATTTCTTACCTTCCTCACACCTGCTGGAGTTCCAATGAGATGTGGCTAAAATGAGTAGGTGGCCAATCACATTGCTGTAACCTACATTCCTTTCTCATTCCCTTCCTTGCTCTACTTTATATCACCCCCACTCACTGTAACACATCAAAATGTAGATTACAAATTCTGTAGGCAAGGACCATGACTGATTTTCTGCGAAGCACCAGGCCCACTGGTAGAAACATCATTCAGACCCCATATCATTAAATGTCAAGATATCTGGATCTTGAGAAGAAGAGAGATTATCCCTTTTCAATGGATGAACCAAATCATCTTGAGGTAAATGGAAAGACTCACATAGACTACAGTAGGAATTAGCTTAGACTCTCTCCTCCCCCTCCTTTCTCAGATCAGGTAGCAGTGTTCAGATTACCCTTATTAATTTAATTTAAAACTTATCTCCTTGGTTCTAGGTGCATCTTAATTGCATTCAAAGGCAATTTCTTTGTCCTTGGCCTGAGAGTCAGTCAAGTAACTTTTAGGTAGACTGAAAAGTTAACTAAAACATTAACAACTCTTATACTCACCCACATAAATTTAAGTGGCTTTGCATGTACTGTGCTCTGCTATCATACCAAGGGTTAGTAACAATTTACCTCATTCCTCTCAGTTTAACAAATGGGGAACTGAGGCATGGAGATTAGGGACTAGGAGTACTGCTGAAAATTTCTGAAATTCTTGCTTTTAAGGGACATCTATCAAAGTGATACACTCCATTTGGGTGACGAGAGAAACAGGAGTATCAAAAGGGACTGTCTGTGACTCCACTGAAGGCTGTTTAAGGCACATAATGCAGTTGCTCGGGGAAAACCAAGTTTAGAACTCATGATCAATTTGAGGTTTGTGCCCTGTTTTGCCAGTCCAACCTAAGGTCAGTATGCATGCTCTTGCACCACCATTGGGAGTGTCATAGTCATCACACATGGACCAAGTCAGGGTGTGGCAACCCTGTTTTCTTTTGTGGGACAACTGAAGTGCAGTTATAGGGTACTTTATTATTTTTAAATATTAGTAATGAAACACTAATCTGAAACAAAAGAGGCTTGAGTTATCAAGCAGGTCAGTTCTAAATCATGTTACTTAAAAATTTAAACAAAGTCTCTGTTCAAAGCAAATGTAAAGCAACTGCCAGTTTCATTAAATGAAGCAAAACAACAAAGATGGCAGTTTTAGTCCACATAGACTACTTAAAAAAAAAAAAAAAAAAAAAAAAAAGATGAGAGAGGCCAGTTTCAAGGGACCAAGCTTCTAAAGAACATAGCAATACCTGAAAGCTGCTTAAAAAAATTCAGTTTAAATTGGTAAATAAAGCACCAAGGCTTTCCGGATACAGCTCAAAGCCTTGATGCATTTTGGCACTGTGGAATTAATAATTTAAATCACATACACAGGTAGTCTTTAAGAATCCATTAAAAATAATAAGGACTATCGCCATCTCATCTGTTGTGCTATTAAGAACTAATTAATGTGCCATGATTTAACACAGGGTAATGCTTTTTATATGGTGACCATATAGAAAGTGTGAAAAATCAGGACATGATAGGAGGTAATCTTGAAACCTAGTTATTATGTCTATCTGATCCTTCTTCCACCCCAGTGGATTTTAGTACTCCCCTACACCCTCATTATGTATTACTAATTAATATCCAGTCATGTAACCTGTGCTCACACGTTTAGTCCTTACTCAAGTGACTAATCCTATTGTAGTAAATTGCACTCCTCAAGTGAACAAGGGTGATTCAAGTAAAGTTTGGAAGATCAAACCCTAAATCTGTTTCAACATTTAGTTTCATCCCAACAGGGAACAAAATGTTGAAATAGTAAAAATTCTTGCAGGAAGAAAATTTCAAAAAAGTTATATTTAGAAGTATCTAACTGAGAGCAAAGACCACAGAATAGTCAATAGTTCAGTGGTTAAGGCATCCATCTAGGATGTGGGAGAGCCAGATTCATAGTGATGCTCTGCCCAAACTCCAAATAGTTTGCAAATGAGAGTTCTTGTTTGAAAGTGAGTCGTATCCATTAACTCCTTCCCATCCATAAGACAAAGATGTACGTTGATTTGTTTGTTTGATTGATTGGAGTCTGCTTTCTGGATTATACAGTTGTCATCTACACAATTTAAGATCCTCTTTGGTATTTTATGTTTTCACTCTTTAATAATATGATATTAGTTACCCAGCAGATAGCATTATTTACAACAGATGGAACAATGCTTCCTCCTTTGCTATCCTTGTTTTCAATGGTCTCAGTAGTGTAAATTATTATTCCTGGTTGTAATCTCCAGGAGCCTTAGTGAAGTGAATGGAAATACTCAGAACTATTTGCTGCAATGAGAACAAAAATTTACATACAGCTAAGTTAGTTTTGATCTAGTTATCTCAAACAACCACAGTGAAGCTTTAGAAGTATGGGCTATGTAACTCTTCTTGAGTCTAGTCCATGCTCTTCCAGTTTCACTATTGTTACTTCAAATAGATTGATCAAAGTGGTCTTTTGTGGGTCAACAGGTGTTGCAGTAACACCTCTGATTGAAACATACACACATCCCTTGACTGAGGAAGATTTTGAAACAACAAGTCCATGGATAAGCAAGTGGTAAAGAGAAAGATGCTCTATTTCAAAAGTATTTACAATCCTAGATCTTGACTGCAATGGGACAATGGATGGTACTGAGCACTGCCCCCATAATAAAATGTTTGCAGGACTGTTGGCCAAAGCTCTGATCCTGAACAGTTAGCTCAAATTCTATGTGGGAGAAAATGCTGATTCTTCAAAACTAACAGCTTCCTATGCATTCATTCATTTTGACAGGCCTTTCATTGTGAAGGTTTCTCAAGTTCAAGGTGGAATTTTTGTCAAAACCAGAAAAAAACAAGGAGTCTAGTGGCACTTTAAAGACTAACACATTTATTTATCACATGAGCTATCATAGGAGAAAATCCAACTTTGTCAGATGCTAGAAGTTGGAGAAATGCTTTTATTTTCCTCCCATTAATCCGTGTTTTATTAGTCTTTAAAAGCTCCACAAGACACCTTGTTTGTTTTGCTGAGCTAAACTAACATGGCTTCCTCTTTGGAATTTGTCAAAACCAAGGATACTCATTTCAGACAGGCCAATATCCCTGTAGGTGGGATCCTTATCTAGGTCTTAGTGATAAGGGAAATTTTAGAAGCCTAGGTTATACTTACCTTTGTATGCCTGGTAAATGTTATGATAGGTTAATGTGATAAGTTGATTTAATTATGTTAATTAATAGTGTTCATACTCGCTGTTAAAATCTTGTTCTGTGTCTCCCCAGCAGCAGCTGGTTTGCTTAGTAGGTTTACTTAACTTAGTATAGCTTGGACTGTGAATAATGGTTACATTAAGTAACCACTTAAGACTCTTGGCAGTCAGTCAAGGCAGGGAGATCTGCCTGGAGACAGCACACGGCTGACAGGAACTTTCCAGAGCTCCTCTGGTGCCAGGCCACGAGACTGAAAGCACGCAAAAAAGGGGATGCACAACGGGCCCTCCGGATTGGCTGGGGACACCAGATTTAAGGGAGTTTCCCACCTGGGCTCGGGATTTCACGCTGCGCTGTGCACGAAAAAGATCCAGGCTCCAGACTCCGGAGGAAGACAGCCCTGACTTCACTAAGGCCTCTCTGAAAAATTAGGGACCGAAGCCTGCCCAAGCCTCTGGCTCTCAGAGTCAGAGGCTTGGACACTAATTTCTCAGATTGTAGGCCGAAGAGGACCTGCCACCACCGACGAGGAAGACCCCGAAGAGGCAGTGGCCAGGACATTGTTTGCGAAGCTGCCCTGCCTAAGGGACTTAGTCTAGGGGCAAAGGACTTTTGTAAAGGGACCCCAGGGGCGAAAGAGCCCTGAAGCAGATGGCCCAAGTCCAGACCTGAGGATGAAGGACAACGGGACCAACCTCAAGGGTGATTGGACCAGTGGCTGGTCGAGCCGAAGACCCAACCATAATTAAGAAGGGGTTGGTAGGGTGTAAGCACCCACAGGGACAATCCACAGACTGTACCCAAAGGTACAAGGGGGGGGTCCACAGAGTGAAGATCACTCATCCCCCTGTAAGGAGTAGGGAGGGGGCTGGGGAGTCATCTCAGAGAAATTAAAAGGGCTCCTAGATACCAGGACCCCATCCTACAAAACAAGGAAGGAGGGTGTGATTGAAAGGGGAGCACTGGTGATAAACAGAGGTTATAAAGTTTGTACTTGTAATACTTACCTTGTTGTATTGCCCATACCTGTCCAGGTTCAAGTACCCTTATCCCATCTTCCTTCCCCTACCAATAAACTTTCTGTGTTTCAACCAGACTCTCTGCCTCTAGTGTGGTGACCTCACAGAGCCAGATTGGGTGACAGGGTGAAAGATACCTGCAGTGGGCATGGACCTCTGGAAGACCCAGTTACCACTCAAGTGGACTACCTGAGGGGGTCAAATCAAGAAACTTTTTGGTAACATTAGGATACCCTAGTTCACATTGCTGCTGTGTCTCATTCAGAACATGCACACAAATCTGAGGTCTCCTACTCCCAGTGCTCAGTACATTGTGCATTTTTACTTTTTTATCATTTTATGTGGTAGAGGAGAGGGAGACAGATGGGAGGGAAATGGTCTGAAATTTACTTCTGTAATTTCAGAAATATTAAAGTCTTCACTTCCCAGATTTTGTTGATGGAGTCTCGAGGGGAAAAAAAAAACCTAAATAAGTAGCATAAATGATCAAAGTCATCATCAGTTGACAACTGAGTTTCTCCTTTCTCTGTCTCCTGTTGACTAGGAAGCTTATGCTTTGCTAAAAAGATGGTTTAAACTATCAATAGGCATGTGGTTACATTCATCAACACCATTATTTTTAACAGTCAGTTACAATTTGTACTAGAGATCATTTTAAAATGAATTTTTGATTTGGTCTGTGATCGATGCTAAGGAGTACAAGTTCATCCTTACATCTTTTGGCTTTTGTCTCACCAAATTCACTGACATTGGGTTGAAGTAATGTACTATATTGGTGTTCACTAGAGATTGGCCTGAACCAAAGTCCCACTTCCAAATACACACAGGGGTAAAGGGCTGATTTGTTTCCAAATCCATATTTTTTCAGTGGTCAAAACACGTCTTATTTCATGTTTGGAGTTAGTCCGTCACAGAGAAGGAACTTCAGCAGTGAAGCAACATATTCACAAATGAAGTAAGTGACATTAGGTGTGAAGTAATCATATTTTATTCACCATCTTTTTGGATGAAAACAAAACAAAACACCAAACTTTTGAATTTATACAGAACTCTTCTTCAGATCTGGGAAAGGTGCTCAGATTCTCACAGCAAAATATAAGATTGGACAGATTATTTACCATAAGTGGTTAACACACACTGTAAAAAGACCATTCAAGTGGCATGTTAAGATCTTTATAGTTATAAGACTGAATGGAGGGGGGCAGGTGTAAGTGGATTACAGTATATTGTAGTAAACCATAAATCCAGTGTCTTTTATTAAGTTGATGATTTTTAGTGTCTAGCAAAATGTATGAATTTAAGCTTCCAGCCTCTTCTTTTGAAAGTTTTGTACAAGTTTCCTTTGAGGATGAGGACTGATAGGTCAGACAGAGCGATCACTTCATGTGTTCATTCACAGATGATTTTTTTATTTTGTCTGTTATCATTTAGAACCTGATGTTCCTATTCAGAAGTTTGATGCAGGACCAGCTGTTGTGCTAACTTCTAAGCAACTGCCACAGTTCCCCTCAGCCCTGTTTGAATGTGTGTGTGGGGGGGGGAAAGCTTTATAATCAGATGATCTCATATTCTTCAAACTCCTAATAAGATAGAGGGTTAGGAAGCTCAAAGAGCTCAGCTGTCCAATCTGTTGTGATGTTTATTGCAATTGGAAAATACGTTGGAGATATATCAGAGGAGCTGGAAGAGGATCAGATAATTGTGATGGAATTCAAAGACAACTCGGGTCATAGCAGAGGATGAAAGAGGACTAAAACAAGTAGAGGAGCCAAGGGAAAGATACAGAATGCTTTCGGGAACTTCACTGAATCGAATCATCTGGGGGCTGTAGACTAACTACATTAATGTTTGTATGTGGAGCATTTGTACATTACAGTTGTTACTAGTTACTAAATATTCTCTGAAACACAACATAATAAACATATTCAGCTGTAAACTACCTACACATACTGACATTACATTGATCTTTGAAGATCAAATTGTGATCCCTCTGGGATAGGTCAGTAGACCTTTAAAAAGGAAAGCAATAATGGTGGTAGCTGTTACAATGGAGAGTGTGAAAATTAGGGTGTGTATTGCTGAAAGCTATGTTATAGAAATTCAGTTCATAGCATGTCATTTAGGGACATAAGAACATATGATGTAACTATTTCAGCATTTGATGGCAACATAGAGAACATTCAATTAGTGGCTCTCTAGACATAAAGTCCCAGAAGTGGCTGTGTCGGGAAACTGAATTAATAAGACTCATGTCATCAATAGAAGCCCCATTTTTAGTAAAGCCAATGAACAAATTTAAGGCTGAATGTTTGCCACAGCCATGATTTCTGTGACAAAAAAAAAAATGTTTGGTGGAGGAAGGGTTCTCCTTCTTCAAAAAGACCTATGGGTTTGAATTTTACTTCCCCTAAGAAGTACATTGTTGGGGCAATGTAAAGGATTTTGAAATTTAGTATATGTTTTCCTTAGTATTTGTTACCATTTTTTTAGAGTCTTAGTGGTGGTATAAGAGATCTTAGTATAAATCAGAGTCAAGTCTCTACTGTTCATCACTCTGAAGAGTCCACTACAGAGCAAGACTCCTTGCAAATTTAAAAAACAAACAAAAGAAAATATATAATCTCAGTATTCAGCCTCCAAAATAACCTTTCTACTATAATCTATCTATAGAAAAGGGACTTCCTGGTACCTAACAAAGATTGCATAGTACTCTTGCTACAACCATTACTTTGATTAACCAAATAGTAAAAACACACTGTGAGCTGATGACGTATAGACACGCCAATACAGTATGCATACTTTGAAGGAAAACCTGAAGCATTCCTTCTCATCTTCATCCTCCCTCAACAGGTGATCATCCTCTTGATATCAACCCCCACCAAAGTACAAAGGGTGGAGATAGCTTTTCTAATGTTACACTGAGACTCACTGGCATTCATACATATTTATAAAGGTTTTAAATCACTTTTGCTTATTTGAACTTCCATGCTCCACAACTTATGGGGCAACCTGTTTTTCGTAGATTAACTCATAAATTCTACTTATGCTCATTAACATTGCCACTACCTTATCACCATAGTAACACACAGTTCCATTAGAGAAATCACTAACATTTTACCTTGGCTACCAAGGGTCATCTTCTGGTGTTTACCATCTCAGCATAAACATCCAAATTCAGCAGCCATATTCAAAACATCAGCTTATCACAAATAGACAAAATCAGCAGCTTTATAATTAATTTGCTTATGCTAACATCCTAAATCCTAATTTGGCTAATACAGGCCTGTAGACCTTCTCTTACAGGAAAATATTAGCTCATGCTTATGCATCATATCTATATACTAAATACACCTGATGTCTTTTATCCTTAGGAGACTGAGTATAGCCATAGCAAATTATTTAAGATTAACTATTAAGGTGCAGTATAATTTATGGTTCTTACCTAAAAGTTTTAGTTCCGCATTGCTTATTGTAACTTCCCCCTTATTTTGGCTTGATGAACAACCAGTCTTAGAAATATCCCCTAACTACAACATGCTAGTTCTAGCAAGTTAAATATAAAAAATGCTACCTTACCATTAGAGTTAATGTGTTATACTAAAATGAAGTTCTGCATGGCCATCATGAGAGAGGTTTTGTAAGACTAGCCCTCCCCACCCACCCACCCCCAGAGGTTGAGTGCCACAGTACAGGAACTGTTTGGAACGCGCCTAGCGAGCACTACTATAAGTAATTTCGAAGTGGCATTTCCTTTTCCTGAAAAATAGAGGCTCATTGGTTGCAGCCTTTTGTTGGGCAGTGACGGAGGGAGGTTTTATACATTCATCTATACCATACCAACACATACACCTCTTGAATAACTCAGAAGTGAGTATAGCAGTTTAACAGTAATTATAAAAACAAAGTCTATGCCCCAAGGGACTTACAGTGCAAAACATAATTACATCTGGTGTATTTATTCATCTTAATAGTTTAATGAACCAAACAGCAAGTTAGGATCATTGATCAGCCTTCTGGGACAATGGACATTATCTTAAGATATCAGGATAGTCCTGGAGAGATCACAGCCTGTGCTATGTTTAAATGGAATATTAATGTTAACACATCTGCCCTGTACTTGATGCTAACATCAAGAGGTAACTAACAGAGGAAAGAGAAAGCATAATTCTGCCATTTATGTTGGTAAAAAAAAATTAAAACCAAAAAAAACATTTTTCAGAAGGGTATTAAAAGAGGTAAGAACTCAGTATCTATTATATAAAACAGAAAGGGCTACTTGACTTAAACTGTTTTCCTCAATCCAAGATAAGTTAGGTGCAATGTTTCAGACACCTAAAATGAAGCACATTTCATGTAAGCATCAGATGTACCTTGTCTATGAATTTGAAACAGTCTCCCCATTCCCTTCCCCCACTGTAGTTGGAAGTTATGATTCTCTAAAGTATCAGCCTCAAAGTGACAGTCGGAAAAGAAGCTGCACTGCGTAAAAAAGAAATTCTTGATTGGAAAAGAGATTTTCCCAAAGATATTTTACACTTTGAGCTGAGAGTGCTCTCATCTTAAGGAGATTAGCTCTATGAGACCTAGCCAGAGTTCTAAAAAACAGAGTGAAGTCTCTTCTACAAAAACAGTGGGATGGGCCTTGCCACAACGACTATATGCCTTAGGTGTCAGATGGGCAGGGAATTAGGATGGCTAGCCTGTCCCATTAGCTTGTAATGCTGCAGCCACATTCTGTTTTTAGTGCATGTTGGAATTATAATGTTGCTATTTCAAAGAGAACTAATTGAGTACATCTCCTGTGATCTGAGATTCCTAGCTAAAAGCATAGGCAGAGTTCATACTGACCTTGTTTTTCTGGACTGCATCTCAGGAAACCTAGATTCTATTCCCACTCCGTCAGTGGCCTGTTTGGCCAAGTCATGGTTCCTCCCTGTGCCTTGTTTCCCCATTTGTAAAATTATGATAATGATACTGACCTGCTTTGCAGAGTCCCTTAATATCTACCGATAAAAATGCCATACAAGAGCCAGGTCTATTAGCATATTATTGGCAATGTTCATGCCTATCAACATACAGGTATATCACTGTAGGGTTACTCATGTGAATATTTGAGATAAGCTTCTCTGGCCAGGGGCATTTTTATTTAAAGCCTTCTGCAAGAGGCCCAGTCTTGAACATACTTATGAACACTTAAATTCAAGCATGTAAATAATACCACTGTAGGAAACCAAGCTACTTAAAGTTAAGCATGTGCTTAAATTCTACATGATCAGGGCTCAGTTAAGGCTTTTACATTTAAATAAAATAGGAAAAACAAACGTAGGAAATGTCTATACTACTACTACTTTAGCATAACTTGTATTGCTCAGGAGTGTGAATATACGACAGTCAGCATAAGTGCCAGAGTGCACAGAGCTACGTCAGCAGGAGAGCTGTCTCTTGTCCACCTACAGAATCTTCATCAGATGCGCAACACGTATAGACAAGACCTTATTGGCAGCACACCACCCATAGTGGTAGCATTCTTTGTACTTAACTGACATAATGAACAGAATCTGCTTCTCTCCCTATCACCTTCTTATAAGATAACAGTTCTGATCCAAAGTCTTTTTATTGGCTTCCATAGAGTTGGGGAGAAGCCCTATCTGGTTTTGTGAATTTTGTTAGGATTTTGTTTGTCTTCACTTATGGCATAAAAGCTATGACAGTTCTTTCAACACAGATAGGTTTGGATACAGTCTTATTTTCTATAGTAGTTTATTTCACTTTCAGGCTCATTCCATATTCTTCCTCGCATACATGTTTTATCAGTAGAAATTCAGAGACTATCCATATAAAATTTAGTAGGTGTAACAGCTGAGATACTAATTCTTATTTAAAATGGAGCTATGTAGATATGTAGTTAATGTTTCTATATTATGCGCAGGTGAACTTGAAATAATTTAATAGCACTGACAGAAGAAGGTATGGAACATTTGATCTGGGTTTTATTATGGTTAGTGAACCATGTTATTAAATACTAATAAAATGGATTTTTTTCTAATACCGTTGACAACTGGATTGTAAAGCATACTACACACAGGAATTTTGGTTTAACTGTGCATTGGAGAAGGAACCAAGATTTTAGAGCATTAGCTGGAGTTACTAAACATGCAGCCTTAGCACAAATGCTAAAGAAGATGGCTCTAAACAGCAGAAAAAAGATACAGTGAGTAAATGAAATTTGTTTCAACCAGGAAAGATGTTAGTCACTTGTTAGCAGAAGGGAAGAAATCCTGGTTCATGGCCAGACTGGAGACTTATGTTAACAGTGTCGCACTGCCAAAACTTTAATAAGAGCTTCCTCAAAACTTATTCACATCTGCTAGCGATGTGTCCCCTTTGGTTGTGGCTAGATGCTGTGTTTGGGAATGAATCCTTTCTGTCTGAGATGGAATGGTCTTCCTTGATCATTGGTAGTCTCCCATAGCTGCTGCATTGGTGGGACAAATACAGAGTACCCTGTGATGATTTATTACTCTTGTCTGTTGATCAGCCTTTGGCCTAGTGCTTCCTGTATGATTTTGGTTTAAGGGCCTCTTAATGGGGGGCTGATTAAGGTACCTCACAGAGGAGTTGGCTCAAGATTGTCCTCTAAACCAGTGTTTGTCAAACTACGGGTTGCGACCCGCTACTGGGTTGTGGCACCCCTGCTGCACCCAGGAGTTGAGGTGGATGCCCATAGCTCTCCTGCAGGCTGGCACTGCTTCCAGGAGTGGGAGGACTGCCCCTCGCTCTCTTGCCAGCCTGCGCTGCTTCTGGAAGCAGGTTGGGCTACCCCTCGCTCTCCTGCTGGCCCAAATTTATCACGGGGAGGGGCACCTGCCCCTCAGTCCCCAGCCAGCCTGCGCTGAGTAGGGGAATATACCATCCCTCTCCCCTCCCTTCAGTGGAAGGTCATGGCATGGCAGAGAGGCCCGAGCTCGGTCCCCTGTCAAAAAAGTTGATGACCACTGCTCTAAAGCATCAGCTGATAGGGTCTTTGGTGTAGTCACCTAAGAAACAGTGGCAGCACAATCATAGTATCTGAGTAATCCCTGAAAGAACAGTACAATTCTTGACTCAAGGATAGAGTGAGATTTACAACTGTAAGAGCCTTTTGGGAATGAGCTTTTGGATGTTCAAAGTTTTCAATGCTTCCAGGAAAGGGGGGGGGGCGGGCTGATTATCTGTTGAGAAACTCTGGGGAAGTAACAATGCATACTTTGGTTAATTTTCCCCCTTAAATTTTATTAAAATGGTGTGGTCAACAGAAAAATATATATAAAATAAAACAAAATAACACTTTAATTGGCCTTAACAACTGGGAAACATCAGAAAGTATGCCATGAGATAAAACCTGAGAAAAATACTGCATATACCTCTGTAAAGTCATAGATGATGTGTGTCAGGTGTGTGGGGGTCATATCCCCTCCTCTAAGATTTACTGCTTGGCTTGTACTGAAAATGCTCACAAAGACAGAGCATGCTCAGTAACATCACTGAAGCCAACATATCTCCCTTCGACTACCACCGAAATCCATGGCAAGTGTAGACCAGAGCTTAGTAAAATTTCCCAATATTTTAAGATTAAGGCTTTTATAATTAGAGAGATGGAATAAATGTTCATAAGCCAATATAAAATGATATTTTGCATTTATCAAACCAAGGCTTTCAATAGGTTTTTACAAATGCCATTTTTTGACACCTGAGTAGACAGGTAGGTATTAAAATATTATATATGCAGAAACAGAGGCACAGAAATGTCCAAGGTGCTACAGATTGTGGTAGACCTGGGTTATTCTTCCTGCTTATCAAACTGAGTGCTACACAATATTTATCTGGGAACATCCTTTGACATTTATGCTGTGGAGGCAGGGGAACCACAACCCATAAACACTTTTATTCACTGGACCTCTGATAGGATTAAATAAGCAAATTTCTGATCTGGGATTATCTGCTCCCCTCTCCCCCCCAATGCAGCCTGCTGGTAGAAGCATGCATTTGGGCAAACATTCCCTTGTGGCTACAGAACCAAAATTACCTTTAACTGACTGGAAAAATTATTAGAAAATAGCAATTATAGAGTACGACAAATACATAGAGCATATTACTTAAGTTGCAAACTGTCTCCCTCCCACAAAAGAGCCTATTGGATCATCATTCCCTCCACCCACTTTCCACAGCATAGATAAATCCACACAGAATAGATTGGGGATGGATTTTTGCCTCTAAATCTGGGTGTTTGTGATTGCCACATTAGTCTAAAGCGGTTCCTAGCCTTTTTCTTTAGGCAGACCACTATGTCATCGTTGAAAGCTTTTGTGGACCATGTTCTAACTACCAAATGTTCAAAGAGCATTGGTTCACTTTAACGTCATGCAAAAATGCCACTGTTTAAATTCAGAGAATGTTGTATTACACAAGGATGTTTGCGACACAAATTATATTATGAATAATTATGTAGCATTGAATATTATACATAAGAGGTACACAGGAATATATTATTATTACATTATCTTCCCCCGGCCCCACGGACCACCTGCAGTACCCTCACAGACCACCAGTCCAAGGAGCACAGGTTGGGAACCATTGTGTACAGAAGCATAAATATTATATGAAATCCTGGCCCCATAAAGTATCAGATAAAATACTGATTTCAGTGGGGTAATATTTCATCACAGAAAAATTAAACAACATTCATTTGGGGGGAGTTATGGGACTCACCGACTGCTTCTTTATGGTATTGTAAGTCTTTAATATTCATAGTCCCACAAATGGAGCACTTTAAGACCCCATTTTATCATTTCCTTCTTGACCTCCCTCGACTGCCAAACAGTGTGAAATGGATACTTATCTCCCATTAACACCACAATTGACTTAATAACAAATGCAGCTTATTGTGTTGAAGGGCATTGTAATTGAACAGCACCAAGTGGTGGCTTTTCCTAGAGGAAAGCAAACTCATTCAGCAGTACAGCATCATATTTTGGAGTGACCATGAGCTGCTAAATGAACACAGGTGGCTGTTTCCTCAGAGAGTTATTCATAATAGACTTGAAATTAGCACAGGGAGGCATCAGCTTTAAATACTTTTGAAATCTCACAAGTGTGAAAGACTTCATACATCATAACTGAAATAATGGAAGGTGATTAATAATTGTCCTTTACCTAAATGAGTTGCCAGATGCATTGACTCTCAAGTGTGAAAAAAATAATCTGGAAAAACTAAGTCTAGATTCAAAACCTGTTCACAATTATTTTTGTTAACTCATTATGACCCATGTAGTTTAAGACACTGGCTGCTCTTCAAGCGAGGAAAACTCGAGTGATCCTTTGCCAGGCACTGGTCCATCCAGTTTCTTCCTAGGCACACTTATCATGAACAGTCATGGACAAGTACCTCCTCCTAGGAGTGAGGCCTTGGACATGTCTAGCCCACAGTGCCCACTCTTCTGATATATATTTATCAGGCCAGAATTATGCTGGGAATATTTCTCCTTGTCCCAATTAGTTTATCAAATCAAGAACAAATAAGAACATTACAATTCCTTTTCCCTTTCTCAAATTCATCCCACGTGGGGCAGTCTGGCTTCCCTTGTCTGAAGACTCTATATAGCTCCTTCTGAAGCACTGAGTTAAAAAAAAAAAAAAAAAAAAAAATTCCAGCTAGGTTGGCACAAACTTGTAATCATGCAGTCTCTTGTTATAAAGATCAGATAATGCTTAGCAGAGTGTCTCCTCCTTCTAACAAGGCAAGACTTTCTTCTAATATGAGTTTCAGCTTGCCCTGGACCCTCCCATCAGGCATCCATCCACAGGACTGCTTTGCATGTCTCTAAGACCTATATACCCATTAGCTTCCTTGTTTTTTCCAGTGAGCCTTTCTCCAGGACCCTTAACAGCATGTACCAGTCTCTTCAAGAGATTTCTCCTCAGGGCTTTTCCTCCCAATAGTCTCTCACTCCTTGTAGACCTTTCTATAGGAGCAACCTTTCTAATGTCTCTCTCCTTTCATCCTTCCTTACTCCATATGGAATTACTTGTTCCCATCAGATTCCTTTTTGGTTAGGTACTCAGAGGAAATGCCCTCTTCTTATAGAGTTTAATTATGTAGTTAGGAGAATTAAATTAGTCAAGCACAGGTACTCTGACCTTGCTTTATTCCCAAGGGGAGTTAACCTCTGATTGACACATACATACACAGCGATTTCCTCTTATCTATCTGGAGTACGAATTTCTGGTGGTACAGCTGTGTCACTCAGGTGTGTGGAAAATCTTTGAGTATTGGAAAATATTTGAGTATTTTGGAATAACTATATTCCCTGTCTACTACCTCTAGAATTAAAGTACCTAGTTCTTTTGGAAATTCCATGTAACCAGTTAAATATTTTGTGATTTAACTTATACATATTTTAGGTGAAGCTAGTAACACTGTAACATTGATGTTGCCTGTTGCTTGCACTTATGAAACCCTGATTTCAGTTGTCTGTAATTTTGACAAATGAATGCCACTTGGGCTAACATTTCCCATGTTTGCCTCAGACAATGTTGTGATGGGTGTTTCTGTTAAAGTGATGCCTCCATTTTCGAGAATGAGGTTAAAGAAAATATGCTGTTCTGAGAATATTTTAAAAAAATAAATATTAGTCCTTCATTTAGAACCTCTACTGTTTTTGTGTTTTGATTCAGGGACTTAAATTTGTCAGTTTCTCTCCTGGTATCAGACATGTGCCTTTTGGCAGCCCCATGAAAGTGTAAGGAACTGTGATCACACTAAGCCTCTGAAAAGTACCAGCTTTCACAGGCTCATTAGTGACAAATTTGCAGCTAAAATATGCAAAGATTCTGTTTGCACTGAATATGTTCCATCTTATCACCAGTCCTAGTGATAACCAGAATCTGCAGAAAGCTGTCCACAGGCAGCAAGTGAGCATGCTACAGTCTAAAAGGACTTCAGAGAATGAACAGGACTTTGTTTTCATCTGTTCTTTCCAGGTACCAGAGGTCACTGTGGGGCCACGCACAAGAACTGAGATCAGGGAGACTGACTTTCCTGCACCCTCAATGCTTCTGCTGCTGGTTCTCAGGCAACATGGAGGCAAAAGAAGAATCAGGTAGACTGGAATGTAGAGGAAGAGATGAGGAGCCATAAGCTGTGACGAAGGAAGGGTAGGAACTGGAAGTGACTCCAGAGGGGCAAGGAGACAAAATCCAGTAGTGGGGCATAGCAGGAGCAGGGAGGCATGGGAGATAGTATGTGGAACAAATAAAAGAGGGAGACAAGTTATGGCTGGGAGACAGTATGGTCTCTATAACCATTAGAGTAGTTTGCCCTAAAGATCCTGAAATTGAACCCTGGAGTCCTCAGTCCATACATTCCTCTGTCAGCAAATTGCTATAAAACCACATTTTGCCAGTGGTTCTCTTTCCCCTGATACCCCACTAGTTAATGGCCCACAGAGGATAACAACCTATTACTACTGTAAGTTACTCCATTTCTCAAAATGTGCTGTGGGAGATTTCCACAGGTTTAAAGGGGTGGGATGGGGGGGAGGGATGGGAACCTACTGCTTTTGTAGAATGTTTGACTTGGTATAGTTTTTCCTTAAAGCATTATATATTTGTCAGTTATTCAAGATGAACAATTTGAATTACATGCTCTTATTTCTGGTCCCTGATTGAATGACCAAACTTTACAAAGAATTTCACCTGAGAGTTCAGCCTCAATTTTGTTTTCTGCTAATTATCACGTGAACAAAAGCCAAAATAAGTCTTCATTCCACCCCCAAATCATCCCTCAGATACTCTGGCAGTTGAGGACATAAATACTTAGATCAATAGGTTAAAAAAGAAAAAGACAACTTTAGTAGGATGAGAACATGGGCTATGGAAACTTCATGGTTGAAATCAGAAAATTCTGTAGGTGTTCCCCATTATAGGCCAAGGTTCATCATAAGTTTGCCATTATTTTCAGCTAAACTGAACTCGCTTATTTAGGCCTTTCCTTAACACTTATGCCAGCAAAATTTTTGTCACTCCAGGAGTGGGAGGAAGAAACACAGACACACACACACCCATAGAGTGACACAAGTTTCACTAGCATAATCACTTGTGTGGATAGTGCAATGTTGGAGGGAGACAATCTCCCACTGATGTAGTTATTGCCATTTACCGAGGTGGTTTGATGATATCAGTGGGAAGCATAAGGCAGATACACGTTGACATAAGGTGGATGTACAAGTAATCTCGCAGCTGAACGTTTGTAAGCTTTTAGTGTAGACTAGCCCTTGTATTATCCTAGAAAGGGCGCAAAAGGGATATGACAGAATTAAATGGTAATATCTAAGGTAAAGACAGAGGTATCCACAGAAAGTAAGAAGAATAGATATGGAAAAGATTGGTCTTTAAAAAAAGAAAAATGAAACAACTAGCCTGCCATTTGCAGTAGCTATCCTCAGGGACTTTGTAGGAGCTTCTTCACAGGACATGTTTATGTTCTTTGAGAAAGGAAAATGGACTTTTGTAAAACAGAACAGAAGACAAATCACTTAAGTCCCAAGCTAACTCCAGTCCAAAGCTTCCCGTTTAGTTACCTCTAGAGTCTTCCAAGAAGCCAGATGTTAAAACTGTGAAAGATGTTTACCCAATTCAACACCTGTGTTCCACAACTGCCAATACAAAGAGGAAATGAGGAGTCAAATATTCTATATTCAGTTTAATGCAACCTCTAGCTTCAGTTGTATTTTCTTTCCTATTGTTTGAAAAGATTACAACCTTCAAGATTGGAAAATGCACACTTAAGGAAATGAAAATGTTAAATTGCAAAAATTACATCTCTTGCATCTTTAAATTAGCTCTCAGAAGCATTGTTCCTTATTTCATTAGCAATCATGTTAAATTTTCAAATTTTGTAAGAGATGGTCAAGAGACATTGCTTGCAGACTACTTGAAAGATGACCTTTTCCTAGTTTAAGGAGCACTTGGAAAAAAAAAGCAGAAACTGAAAAATACACTAAGGCACTATATTGAAAATTTTATCCACATTGAAATAATGAAAGCAAATGGAATATTTGGGGGACTGATCAACACTAACGATTTTTTCTACAAAAAATTACTTGGGTCAACAAAACAGTGATGGCATGCATGCAGCAATCACACTCACCAAAATAGCTCTCCTGACTTCATGACACACATACACACACACAAAACTTCTTGATGAGATACACAGATTTTTTGTGCCAAACTTTCAGCAATAAAGTGTTGGTGTATGCTTGATTATATCATAGGAAATGACTTCCAGAAAGGTTCCCACAATGCCCAAATCAGCCATCACCCCCAAGTCTCCCATCAAAGTCCTGAGAAATATTTTAAAGCCACTTCCGGACTCGTCGGCATGACAAGCTCACATATCAACTTCCCAGTTGACCATGGTGACTCCATGCATCAAAGACTCTCCTGCTTGCAGCACATCGGAGCCTCTGAATCTGACCAGCATCTATGGTCAAATGTATCATGCCATGGTGGAGACGGGCTATGAAGATGCTGAAATGCCATGTGAAACATCAAGGAGCTGCAGCAGGGGTACACAAAAGTAGCTTGCTACACAGAAGTAGCTTGTGTAACTCCTGTTAATGGAGGCTGAATTTCACTGCCAGTGCTGCTTTCAGTTACAGCAACATAATCGACAGTGTCAACAGTGCTGTGCTGGTAGAAGTTTGCCGACTGACATAGCTCCCAGGCACTGGAACAGTGAGAGTCAGTCAATAAATTCAGTTTTTAAAGTGGGTGATATAAGGAAAGACTGATTCGACAGGAGAGCGCTCTCTTCTCAGCTTAAAGCTATATTACAGATCTAGCTGTGCCACTGTGAGCTCTCTAATGTAGCTGTGTCCAAAGTGCCAAAAAAAAATGTCTTTGATTTGTATGATGGCAAGCCCTGCTGGCTTTCTATAGCTATTGTTGTTGCTGATTTGTTTGTAGTTTTATGCAAAATATTGCAACATGTTGATTTGAACACTCATGTCTAATCACTCTTTCCTTATCATCCACTTTAAAGCTGAATTTACAGATTGACTCACTTAACACGTGGACTTGATGTAAAATATGCTAATGCATTTTTTAAACTGCTCAGCATTTACACATTATTCTTTGTGGCTGTTTCCAATTGAAAACTCACACACTACTCCAATTCTAACAAGTTGCAATTAAATTTAAAATGATTAGTGTCTTAACAATTACTTGAAAGATCAGAGGTTTTTACAGCAAGACATAATTGATATGCAGTTGCTAGAGAATGTTGGCAGGGAGTTGTTCTTTCACTTTTCTGTGGACCAACACTGCAACCCACCTATGCCTAGGGCAAGGGAATATGTCAAGGTCAGAGCAAGCTGCAAAAGGAGACCAGATTCTTCCAAAACAACACTGAAGTTAGATTCCCCAACCAGTTGTGAGAAGGGCTGCCCCTCCCCCAACCTGACACTAGTTATCAAGAAATCTCAAAACAGTACACTGTCCCTGTATTGCATTTTAGTTTCTAGTTCTCAATTAGCAACTAGGTCCAATAAAGTGAGAAATTATTTTAAACTCTGATCACTGTGTAAAATATTCTCATTCCCAAAGGGTCAGTCATATTACAAGATCAATATCGGTTTTAATCTTACCCAAAATACAGCACCTCATTTGTCAGCCTCCTTAAATATGATGTCAGAGTTGTTTCTGAGGCTATGGATGGTAGTGCATTCTACATGGTTATAAAATGTTTATTAGCCAGGGACACCCTTAGAATTTCCTGACCCAACTAGATTTATAAATCAAGAGAACACAACTTCAGTATAATTATGCCATTTTGTACTAATTGAAGATATGGTTCCCCTGTGTTTAAGAGGACAGGAATCATATTGTGAACAGCATGAATCTACAGCTCACCATATATCCATATCCCATTGAAACACTAATAAAATGCAGTGAAAGTCTCAGCATGAAGCTTGCTGTACTACTTGTAAAAGCAGTATATTAAGCCACACTTTGGAAATTTCGGTAAGCAATAACACTATCTGCACAGGACTTGCTACTTGGGAAACTGGCATGTTGTAGATTCACATCCCAGCTTACTGTATGCTCACCTGCCACATACCCAAACCCTAAGTGTGCATTCAAGTCAACCTAGCTTAGAAACAATTAAGTATGTTTAGAGGAAATGGGAAGTTTAGGCAAGTACTGCTATTTCTTTCCCTTGGAAAGATACTTGATTACTTTGCCTCAGCTATGGAAAATTGTTAAGAGACTGATAAATTCATTAATGCTGGTTTGGTCAAAAGGTGCTGTCAGGCCATTACAGTGGCGCATAACTGATACAACCATTTCCACAGGAAGGGCTATAGAACTGTTTCCCAGTACTGCCTTTAGATCTCATGCACAGTTTTATCTTTTGGTTTCTTGCTGCTACATGTAAGCAGAGTTCTCAAGTCTAGACTTCCCCCCTCAGCAATATACTGGAACAATCATTGTTTTTTCCCAGTGCTTCCAAGACATTTGAAGTTGAATGACTGATGAATCTTAACACATTCCAGCATGATTTTGTCGAATTGGAGTGTAGGAAAGGGGAGGTGTCTGGCAAAGGAAAGAGAGGGTGGGATTGGTTCTTTTTAGCTCTCTTCAGATTTTTGTGCTTCCAGTTCTTTTTGAGTAGGTTTTTTTGTTTGTTTGAGAATGGAAGGATTTTTGTTCTTACCAGGTATACTGGTTTAAGCCCACATCTTTTAGGATAAATTGTGCTGTCCCATATATGGATCCTCTGTGAAGTCAAAAGGATGCAGACGTTTAACAGAATGTGGCACTTGGATTTGAGTCAAAGAAGAACCATCCCACAGTATATTGTTATGTCAGCTGTACCCCGAAGTTAGAATAAACATTGTGTTATATTGATAATGAAGTGGTTTGGCTGTACTTTAAATTTCTGCAACTTTATTTCCAGAGCCAGCTCAAGGGGTTGTGGTGCTCCAAGTCACCTTTTCCTTTTGTGCCCCCTATGGCCACGCTGCCTTTGTTGTGGAGTCAAAGACAGTGGGGGAGGACGGGGACAACAACGAGAGCACAGCACCCACCCTCAGCTCTGGGCTGGCTTGCCCCACATCCAGGATAGGGAACAGCCAGCCCAGGGGTGGAGCAGGCCAGCCCAGAGGCCAGGATCCACTCTCTTGCCCCTCCCCAGGGGTGGGAAGGCCCAGCTGAGAGGCAGGGTGAGAAAGCGGAGTCTGACCCATAGGCTGGCCTGCTCCGCCCACACGGACAGAGTGGCTGGCTCGGGAGTGGCAGGAGTGAGGGGTCCAGCTTCCCAGCTCCCTCATGCTTCAGCGCCCTGAGCCGGTGCCACACTGGCTCATCCCTACAGCCCACCCTGTTTATTTCCATAACTTTGCTTCTGGAGGCACTTTGGGGTCACATCAGTACTCACTTCGTTGTGTGTAGCATATTGGCATGGATAAAAAGTCTTGTGATAAGCACTTATTCTTGAAAACTTTGGTTTTAGCCAAAACTTAGAATCCTAAGTAAGTGACCTTCCTTTAAAAGGTCCTGAAGCCAATGGGAGCAACTGCTGTCACACAGTTTTGAAAATTAGGTCATTTGTAGGGGAGTGGAAGTAGGCAATCAAAGACACTAACTTTGGTCTCCTGTCTTATGATAGCTTTGATTTAAGTTCTTCTAAAAATAAATAAATAAAGTTCCAACAACCCATCATCAACACCAGGCTCATGAGCACCAAAGAACTTAATTGGGGGAGGGGGTCAATTCACATTTCTGAACAGATCCATGAACAAACTAGCAGCTGTCATTAATTGAGTTCATTGTCTTTATTGGTGTCATGCTTTCCAACAGTCACCCTAATAATACTGCTAGTGTGAGAGATGCTTCATGCAAGAAAAATAATTACAGATGTAAAGAGATCATATGACCATCCACTCATCCCCCACTCCAAAGAAGAAAAAATAAGAAAGAGATAGTGGCCATTTGCTTGTCACCATTTGTGCAGAAATACCATATGTAACCCCCTCACTGTTCTTGCTGGATTACTTGGGAGCTGGCAACACTCACATGTGCACAGGCACCTAAATTAATGACAAGGAGATCCTGAGTTTCCCAGCGGTGATGTTGGGATTGTGGGAATCCTCTATCCACTCTTCTACTGCAGTCCCTTTGCTTTACAGGGAATTAAATTTGGTGGTGCCTCTACGTAGCTGGATCTGGTACATGCTCAGTGGTGTGCCCTGGAAGCCTTCAGGACTAAATCCATGCAACTAAGAACAATCTGTGGCATGAGTCTAATCCAAACTTCCTAATTATATATCCAATACACAAGGTACTAATTGCATGTAACAAACTTTTACTTAATAAAGAACTTATGATAACAGGATGGAAAGGAATATTACTACCAATTTAAATACACAGCGGCAAGTAAATAAATCAGTGGACAGATACAGAATATAGTTTAAAGGAAATGTATCTAACAGGTGCTTTCATAGCTCTTCTTCCCCAACTCACAGTTTCATAGATCTTTTTCCCACAGTGCACACTTCCCAGAGTTCAGAACCCCAACCTGTGGCTTGCATGGGCATGCTTGAAGGGTTAATGAAGGAGACAAAGCAGCACATTGCTGGTCCAGCGTATCCACTCAGAACCACACTGATGATCCCGACTGAGCCCAACCAATGGTCTGTAGTCCTGGCCCTGGTTCAAAGGGACTGCCACACTGCCTCCCCTCAGGCCCATTCAGTCTCTCAGCAGACTCCCTTGCTTTATAAGCCCTGCTCCAAACTGAAGGAGGAGGGAGACAGACCCTCAGACCCTCACTGCAGATCCAGCTCAACCAGCTCTAGGCTCTGACCCTGCTGTGGGCTGAGTAAGGTCACCAGCCTCTAAAGATCCCTGCTCGAGTTAGCTTCCAGCAGGGCCGTAACTACGGCAAGGCCCATGGGGCTTTGCCAGGGGCACGCTGGAGCAGCTCAGTAGAGCCACTCATTTAAAAGGTCCATTTTGTGGCGCTGGCCCTAAGCACCGCTACTGGCAAGGGGCACGTTCTGACTGGAACGCGCCCTGGCTGGTGGATCACCACGTTATGGCTCTGGCCTCCAGCAGTCTCAGGAACCCCAGGAGCAGTCTCAGGCACCTCAGAAACAGTCACCAGCAGCTTCCAGATTCAGCCATGTCCTCTCTCCTCCAGTGGAGAGCTCCTTTGTCCCCCCATGCTTCCTGGAGGGGCCAGGAGGGTCTCTCTCCCTTTCCCAAGGGATCATGGGAGTTGTAGTCTATCAGTGGAAGAACTTACAGAACGTAGGAACTGCTTAAATGTTAACCTCCTACTTGAATTCAAAGGCCCCTAAAGTACAGGGCGCCTACACATAAATACACCATCCCTATTATGATCCTTCACTATTTGCTTTCTATCTTCTTGTCTAGCCCTCATACTGATGTAAATCTATATTGCAGAAATCAGCCACACTGTCCAACCAAGCATAGTGATTAGTTACACTAACATTGACAAGCCTTCATGGGGACCGAGACCTGGATTTTTATCCAAGAAAGTTCCAGGGTTAGCCATTTGTTTTCTGGGATGTTAAGTCTACAGAATGAATAATTGCTATAGTTAAAAAGTTGGCAGTTGCCTTTAAAATCACTGGAATATGAGATAGAAGTGATATAAGCTGGTGACTGGAACTGATGAGGGAAGTGAGCTAGTGAGAAGCTACATGAACTGTATATGGCATTGATCAAGTCTGTAGTCAGTGTCAGTGTCCTTCTGCCCTACTACTTTTCACTCAATATATCCAATCCTTTTTGTCTTTCTGTTCAGAGTAACAGCAGGGCACAATGTATACTACATAATTATGGCATTCAAAGTACTAAGCTGATCTGGATGTATTTGTTGAGGGATTTGTGAAGAAAGTTCTTTCTTTGAGGGTGTGACTATTTTGAGACTTTCCTGACATTATATTTATTGGTGTGTAAGGTCTTCATTAACTTCATTAGACATGCACATGTTTAATGGTGAAGGGGGAGCACCCAGCCACATGCTCTATACATTCTTGACAGAAAAACTCAAAAATAAAATAGTATTTATACCCAAATGTAACTAAAGTGCAGCAAGTCAGCTCTCCGACAAGCAAACCAGGGGCCTCAAAAATTAAATTGTCTTTATAATTTTGTCTTTTTACAGGTATTTCCCTAACACCCCCCACACCTCCCGGCCCTCCCAAATTTCCCAACACCACCTTAGCTGTCAGCTAGTAACAGTGTTATACCAATTTAGTGAACAGCCCAACCCCCCACCTGCCTCTACACCCCCCTAATTTCATGTCCTGGGGCGAATACTGCCTTTCTGGGTGTATCAACAGCGCCTAGAATTATGATTAGCTTGAATCACTTAGTAGCAATTAAGACCTGGCCTTTCTGAAGTGGAAAATGTATTAGAAACAATGAGTTGTGATTAGATTGACCACACAACAACATTAAAAAGAAGTTACTCCAGATCAGAATGTCCAGAGAGAGGGAGGGGGGGAAATTACATTTGGAAAAAAAAATTATTAAAAAAAAAGATTTGATTTGAAAATTTTGACCAGAGGTATTGAAAAAGGTATTGATAAATATCAATCTGAAGGAATGAATCGTATTTTGAGAATTATGTTGACATTTCAAATGCTGGCACAGGATGTTTGCCTTATCTAGCATTCTTCTTTTCTGAGTTGATTTTCTGAACCCTGGAGGATGTCATCTTAGGATCTTGTTCTCTAAAGACTACAATGTAGACCCCTCCTCCCTTATATTTAACAGGCTTCCACTACCCCTGCATAAGTCACTCAAACTGATTCATGCAGTTTTACCAATTTGCCTGTTATGAATCAAGGTGTTTCTTTAGGTTTACCATTTTGAAGTTTAATTAACAATTTGTATTTGCCTACAAGTTTAGGTATCAGTCTTTTCCACTATAAAAACATAGGTCCATTTAAAAAAATAGAGTCAATTCAAATTTCTAAACAGATCCATGAACAAAATTAGAGCTGTCATTAATAGAGTTCATCATCATTATTGGTGCCCTGCTTTCCAACAGTCACCCTAATGATAGTGGTAGTGTAAGGGACTGTTCGTACAAGAAAGGTCCTGGTTGCATCAGTGAGAAATGTGAACTGTGACCGTTTGGTACCTCACTAAAGCCAAAGTGACATTGTGACTCAGAGGTCTGGGCTAGCTGACGCTAAACCGGGATTATTATGACCATCAGTTGTGTGCCAAACTGTTGAGCAAACACAAGAATGCAAGATAGTTGGAACTGCTCTCTGAGGACCACCAGCTCTTATGTGATTCATTAAGATGCTTGCTTATCATATTTCGTCCCTCCCAACACATGTTGGCATCTTGCACACATAAGGCCTCTCACTCAAACTAGAGGTAAAATAAAATCAAAGAGTTATATTAATGTACAACTTGAGACTCTGAATAGATAGTCTGTAAAAAACATTCAGCAAGATAACTGCAGTCACATCAAATGACAATGGGATGGAAATTCCAACAATTTAAGAAATTAGCATCTGCAAATAGCTATGGTTGGTCCTAAGATATATTTAAAATTTGTTAATTTATAAACAAATAGCCTTTTATCAACAGGTTATTAATGCAAATAGGAAGGTAACAGATTAGTAGTCTGGAACCAAACTCTATGAAAAGTCAGAAGAAGAAAGGAAAGGCAGCTAAATGTTAGCCAGGTCCTGGGAAGTAGCCATTTACACACAGGCACTAGAGATTTCTGCATCTCTAGGAGCACAGTTGCTTCAGCTCTTAATCAGCAAAACACTTGCTATTTCTTTATTCAATAAACAAACAAACTGACCCATGAAGTCATTAAGCTTCAAACTGCAGAGTGAGCTTGAAACAACTATTAAGGGAAAATGACTTTATTCCCCTTCCACCCATAACATACCTTCACCTCTTATAATGAGTAGTTAGCAGGGCCAAACCAAGGGTTCCTTGTTGGTGAGTACTTTCTGAAGTCATAGCTACTGTCAGTTACTGGGTAATCCCCAAAAAGTCACCCTAACAACGATTGGTTTACTTTAAAAGTTATTTTAAAATGCTATTTGGAATATGGACAATTTTACCTTAAAGACTTTTTTTTTTTTTAACAGCACAGTATGATTGAATCCAAAAGTATTGCTATTCAATTATTGTGGAGATGCAGAGCTAGAATTGCAGTTCAAGTCAATCTGTATGTTGTTTCGACACATTGATATACAGCTACAGTATTTAATTCAAGCACATCTGTTAATGCTTTTACTATCATGCATTACCACTCAGTGGAGACATGTTAAAATGATTCTCCTCTCTGACTTGTGAAACTTTGGAGAATTCAGTGAACAATATGCATATGACGAATACCATTATAATTCACTTAATACTTTTAGGAATCTCTTTACATCAGAGAACTGGAAAATAAAGAAGCTAACCATATTATTAAAGACACATTCTGTGCAGCTACCCAACTGTTGTGATCTTAGAAAGTAATTTAATGGTTTTTGCTCCCAGCCCCCGTACCCATCACACATGCACTTACATTATCATAGTATTACATTTTCAATGCATTCAAATTGCACTGCATTCACAATTTGTTACATATCACGACGTCTTTTCTGATATGAGCACATTTTCATGATATGTTAACAGTTGAGAATTGTTCTCTTAATATTCCTCAAATATGAATCAATATAATTTTCTCACCACCACCTATTTTATTTACGTTGTTCACTCTTTGATTGGTGTGGCTGTTATTCACAATACCAATCCACAGAGTGCAGATTCTAGCAGTGCATTTCATTTCTGAGCATGCCCATAAACTATAAAACCATATAGAGAAATTCCAGTATAGTACTTCATTCAAAGGTTAAAATTCATACATCTTTCATGTCTCATCTGAGTTTAAGAGAATTCTTTCTTAGGCCCCAGTCCTATAAATAAGCCCCACTTATGCTGTATTTGACCAGAGATATAGGATAGTGTCTCTCCACCAGTAAAGACAGTTATTTTAGCTAGAAAGCTGGCTGGTTGTGTGTTTGTTTTGTTTCTTTGAGGTTTAAAAAAAAAATTGGTGGGGAAAGGGGTCGGGTGGGATTAGGTTCCAGAGAATTCCTCAGGTTATTAAAAAAAGCTTTTCAACATTTTCAAAAAAGATTTCTGGATAATTTAAAGTAAAAATTGACAAAACATTTTGATTACAAATGAAATGTTTATATTGTCTCTCAGTTCATTGGATATTTTTGACATTTTCATTCCAGTTCAGACCAGGAAAACATTTTAAAACTCAATATAATAAACATGAGCTGGGAAAAAATATTTCCCATCCAGCTTTCTTTGGGTGTCATGGTATCTAACCGTAGAAGATAGAATGCAAGAAAAATTAAAACTGGTAATTGTTGCAAACTGATATATATACAAATCTCAATATTTTTAAAGTCTACAGTCATAACCACTTGCACTGGAATCTTATAGACCCTAAGGTCTGAAGGGACCAATATGATCATCTGGTCTGACCTCCTGCACAATACAGACCTCAAAACCTGATCGACCCAACTCCATCAATAAGCATCTAACCTATGACTGAGTTATTTAAGTCCTCAAATCTTGATTTATGGAACTTAAGATACAGAGAATTCACCAGCAGGTGAGCCATGCCCCATGCTACAGATGAAGGCGAAAACCCCCTAGAGCCTTAACCAATCTCCTAAAATTCCTTCCCAATCCCAAATATGTTGATCAGTTAAACCATGAGCATGCAGCAAGTCTCACCACCCCGTCACCCATGGAAGAATTCTCTGTAATAACTCAGAACCCACCCCACCTGTCTTCCCTTCTCAGGCCACTGGCATATCCAGAACCAGTAGTAAAAGTATACAGATCATCTTCAAACTATCTTGCAAAGTGGTATTTTCTCCCAAGAAAGCGCATACGAAAACAAATTTGTTACTCTAAGGGTACGGCCACACACACTTCTTATTTCAAAACAACAGAGGTTGTTTCGAAATAAGAAGTGCCATGGCCACACGACGCACGGCCATTTCGAAACAAGCAAACAGCTCGTTTCGAAATGGCCATGGTTCAATCGCCATAGCTTAAACCTCATTTGCTGTCGAAACAGGGCTGTTTTGAAACAGAGGTTTCGAAACAGCCCTGTTCGGACATGTTGTTTCGGAACAAAGTGTTCCGAGACAACATGTGCCCCTCCTCCCAGGGTGCTAAGCACCCTGGGA
>ML682069.1:4617847-4675436 GCA_007922195.1 Podocnemis expansa
GTTTGGGGGCAGTGGGGGCTTTAAAGCCCCCCGCATGAGGCGCCCTGCGGCGCCTCACCTGATGGGTGCCGTCGGCCCCTGCAGGCACCTGCCGGGTTAGGCGCCCAGCCGCGCCTTACCCTGCCGGTGCCTGCAATCCCCTCCCCTGTCGAAATAGCAGGTCCACACTGTGGACCTGCTATTTCGCTGCCTTATTTCGAGGACAAAGTTTTTTGTCCTCGAAATAAAGAGTTATTTCGAAACAGCTTGTTTTGAAACCTCTTGTTTCGAAACAAGCCCTCCCCGTGTGAACATAGCCCAGGTGCCACAAGACTCCCTGCTTGTTTTTCAATTTCCAAAGTAGTCCATTCCATCATACCATCCCGTCCATAAACTTATAAAGCTCAATTATGAAGGTAGTTATGTTTTTGGCCCCACAGCTCCCCTTGGAAGTCTATTCCAGAACTTTACTCCTCTGATGGTTAGAAACCTGCATCTAATTTCAAGCCCAAATTGTCTGATGGACAGTTTGCATCCATTTGTTCTTGTGCCCACATTGATGCTATATGCAAATAATTCCTCTTCTCCTCTTCCTCCCTGATAATTATCCCTCTGATACATTTATATATAGCAATTATATCATCCCTCAACTTTCTTTTGTTTAGGCTAAACAAGCCAAGCTCCTCAACTCTCCCAAAATAAGCCAGTTTTCCTCATTCCACGGACTATTCTTGTAGCCCTTCTCTGCACCTGTTCCAATTTGAATTAATCCTTTTTAAACAGTCCAGAACTGCATGCTGTACTCCAGATGGGGTCTCACCGGTGCCTTGTATAGCAGCACTAACACCTCCCTCTCTCTACTTGAAATTCCTCTTCTGGTGCATAGAACTTTAATCATACAGACAGGTATCCAGGTGTGTACCTGGGAGCAGCCATGTTAGATCTTCTCTGTGGAACATCTCCCAGTTTACACAACAATGGCCCATGCTAGGGAGTGTCTCTAAATTCACAACCTTCTACAAGCATATCACTACAACTTCCCCCCTAAAGAAAAGTAGTAAACACTTAGATACATATAAAAGCTAGCTAATAATGCATGCACTAACATCTAACAACACATAACAGCTATCTAAAAAACATTCAGAAGAGCAGTCCATAAATCCAGGATCTGAACTACCTAGAGAGGAGAAGTTACTAGCACATCACTCTCAAAGGAGTCTTTACCACCCACTTCCCTTACGTATCCTAGCAAGTCTCTGTGAGTCTTTCTGGACATTTGATTACTTGACTAGATCTTCTCAGTACTGGTCTTTCATTCAGGTCTGAGTTCTCTTATTCCCTGATGGTTTCATTACCATGTGTTGAAGATATTGGATCAGTCAGGGGAGGCATGCCAGAAGCTACCTCGACTTCCACAGTGTTGGAACTTTCTGGAATAAGTAGTAGACCCTGTCAATTATGTCTGAATGTGTCCCCTTGATCTGCGTGGACCACATAAGACCATGGATGCGGCTGTTTTTTATTAGTACCTCTTTGTCCCCAGGTATTAGAGGAGTGATTCCTCAGGCACACTCTATCGCCTGGGTTAAGGGATGGAAGATCACGAGCCCTTCTATCAAAATAATATTTCTGCTTCCACTTCTGGTTTTCTTTCATCTTCCGAATGTTAGCATTGTTCTGAGATTGCAGCAATTTATCAGTAATAGGTAAATTAGATCTGATCCTTCTTCCCATTAACAGCTGAGCTAGAGAAGAGCCATTCTCCAGGAGTGTACTTCAGTAGACCAGCAAAGCTGTATACAGATCACTTTCACTTTCAAAAGTCTTTTCCATCAAGTTCTTTACTGTCTGTATAGACCTTTCCACCAGTCCATTTGATTGGGGATAATTTGGACTGGAGGTTTCATGAGGAAAATCCCAATCTGAGGCAAATTGCCTGAATTCTGCACTTGAAAATTGTGGCCCATTGTCGCTGAAGACCTCATCAGAAATTCCACGTCTGGAGAAAATTCCTTTCATGCCAGTGATCACTGAATTACTATTAGTATTGTTCAGTGTGCAAATTTCTGGATATAAAGAATAATAATCAGTGACTATTAAGTAATCTTTGGAATGCCAGGTAAATAAATCCATAGCTACCTTCTCATAAGGTCTCTGTGGAACAGGATGGGGTCTCAGTGTCTCTGTCTGTTGGCATGGCCTGAACTTCAAGCATGAAATACAGTTTTTTACCACATTGGTAATATTGTGATTGATCCGTGGCCAATACGTGACCTCTCGTGCATGTTCTTTGCACTTCTCAATTCCTAAGTAACCTTCATGAATCTTCTGTAACATATCTTTTCGGAGGCTCCGTGGAATTACAACGTTACCACCTTTGAAAATCACCCCCTCTACCACAGTCAGTTCATGTCTGCAGTTCCAATAGTCTCTTATACTTAGAGAGCAACTGCTTATTATTTCAGGCCATCCTTTAATTATCACTTCTTTGAGGAGTCCCAATGGTTCATCTTTCTCAGTCTCTTCTCTTATGCGTTGCAGTCTTCTGTTAGTTATGGGATTTGCACTCACAATCATATCTACATAGGCTTGCACTTGTGTTTCCAGTGTCTTCTCAGGTACCATGGGTGCTACTGCTCTGGAAAGTACATCTGCAGTGAACATAAATTTGCCAGGTATGTAGATCACCAATAAATTTTATTTCTTCAATTTGATCATCACTCTTTGAATCCTTAAGGTACAGTCATTTAGAGGTTTGTTAAATAATGCAATCAAGGGCTTGTGATCTGTTTCAAATTCCACTCTCTGTCCATAAATGTACTGATTGAATCTCTCACAGGCAAACAAGATTACTAAAAGCTCCTTCTCAATCCGTGCATATCTAGTCTCTGCATCAGTCAGTGATTTGGATGCATGTGCCACATGTTGCCAGCAATCTTCATGTCTTTGTAAAATCACGGCACCCAACCCAGACTGTGATGCATCCGCTGAAATTTTAATGGGCTTCTTTGGAGCAAAAAATTTCGATACTGGTTCCTATATCAAGTCTTCTTTTAAACTTCTCCATGATTCCTCCTGTGCAGCATCCCAGCACCATTCATTTTTGTCCTGTAGGAGTTGTCTCAATGGTGCCGCCTTGACAAAAAGATTGAGTATGAATTTTCCAAGATAGTTAACCATTCCCAGGAACCGTTTGGACATCTTTCTTTGACTGGGGATGTGGCATCATTTCAATGGCTGAAATCTTCCTTATCTGGTTTTACACCTTCATGGGAAACAATGTCCCCTACAGAAGTCAGTTCTCTAACTCCTAACACACATTTGTCCTTATTTAATTTGTGGTTTGTGGCTCTAGTTGCATCCAACACTTGCTAAAGACAACAATCATGCTCCTCTTTCATAAAGCCCCAGATGATGTCATCCATGGAAGTGTCCACACCGCTAATATGTTCATAGATCATTTGTACAGTTTTGTGATACACCTCTGGTGCTGAAGCTATACTGAAGGGTAAACGTAAAAATCTGTATCTTCTGAAAGGAGTATTAAATGTGCATAATTTCAAGCTTTCCTCTGTTAATTTTAGCTGCCAAAATCCAGAGGATGCATCCAATTTACTGAAATATTGAGTGTTTGCAAATTGAGCCATAAACTCTTCTCTAGTTGGTAGTTTAAAATGTTCTCTTTGTATAGCTCTGTTGAGGTCTCTGGGATCTAATCATATTCGTATCTGGCCATTACTTTTTTGCACTATGACAAGGGAGCTCACCCATTCTGTTGGCTCCTCTATTTTTTGTATTACCTGTATTGCTTCCATCCTTTCAAGCTCAGCCCTTGAGTTTATCAGGGAGTACAAATGGCACCTTTCTACATGGATGAATAACTGGAGGGATCTGCTTGTTTATGTGGATTGTATGTTCACCTTGCAAGCAACCCAGTCCCTGAAACAGGTCCTGATATTCTTCAAGGAGTGCCTCATAGCCAGATGCAGCCCTATCTTGTAGTAAGACCACCCTTTTCACCAGATTCAGTTTCTCACAGACGACTAGGCCCAAAATTGGTGTCACCTCCTGTGGCGCTACAACGAAAGGCAGCTTGTACATGGTGTCCTTATGGTTAACGCTAGCAAAGCAGCGTCCCTGCACAGGTATATTTGTTCCAGAATACCCAGTTCCTTTTATGTTTGTTGGTCTCAGCTTGGGTCTTATTCTCAGTCTCTCATAATCTTGTGCAGATAGAATGTTAACCTGAGCTCCTGTGTCTACTTTCAGTGGAATGATTGTTCCATTCACTGACAGAGGCAGTATCCAGTCCCTCTCACTAGGTTTGCTTGATCCCAGTACATCTACAAAGCACTCCTCAGTCTCACTGTCAGTAACTAAATGCACTTGATTTTTCACCTTTGGGATCTGCAGCAGTTTGCAAAATGATTAAGTTTCGCACAATTATGACAGTTTCCCATAGGCAACACACTGTTTCGGAGTATGCCATGATCCACACTTGCCACAAGATTGTCTGGACTCAGTCTTCCTGATAGCAGAGGTTCGTTCCACATTGTGATTTGAACCACTCTGGCTATATGCTGTTTGTCTAAGTGCATGCACTATCCCTTCTGGTGAATTCAGCTCTTTTACTTGTGTTTTTACCATTTCAGTGGTCCTACATATTTGAAGGGTTTCATTCAAAGAGATCTCTCCCTTTCTGAGCAGTCTCTCTCTTAATTCATTGTCTGTAATGCCACAAATGAGTCTATCTTTGATCAGAGACTCTGCCAAGCTACCAAAGTTACAGCTTTTACTGAGTTTCCTTAATTCTGTAATGTATTGGTCTATGGTGTTATCCGGTTTTTGCATTCATGTAAAAAACCTATGCCTCTCAAAAGTCACATTCATTTTTGGCAAGCAATATTCCTCAGACTTAGTCAGTATAGTGTTTAAATTCATGCTTTCACCATCTTGAAATCCAAAGTTGTTATATACATCCAGTGCCTCCTCCCCAACAACATGCAAAAATATAGATGATTTCTGGTTTTCATTTTTGTTCTGCGCTCCCATGGCAGACAAATACAACAGAAATCACTGCTTAAACTTTAGCCAGTTTTCTGCAACATTACCAGACATTTGGAAAGGTGAAAGAGCCTGTAAAACATCCATGTTTAGAGCTTACACTTACTTACTGAAGGCTTTCTTTGTTTTCAGAGATCCCTGTAGTTTTTCTGTTTTCAGGTGCAAATGCAGGAATTTTCCTAGTTTCCAAACTCATTCACCATCTTCTGACACCACACAATGATCTTGGGGTTTCATTAAAGACGATACTACTGAATGAGTAAGGAATAGAATTTTAATCATACAGACAGGTATCCAGCTATGTACCTGGGAGCAGCCATGTTAGATCTTCTCTGAGGCACGTCTCCCAATTTACGCAACACAGGCCCATGCTAGGGAGTGTGTCTAAATTCACAACCTTCTACAAGCATATCACTGCAAGGATTGCATTAGCTTTTTTCACGGGCACATCACACTGGTGGCTAATAGTCATCCTGTGATCCACCGGTACTCCCAGAGCCTTCTCCTCAGTCCCTTCCAACTGATTCATCCCTATCTTACAGGAAAAATTCTTGTTATTTGTCCCTAAAATGCATGACCTTGCACTTCCTGTTATTTAAGTTCATCCTGTTCCTGATACTCTAGTCTACATGGTCATCCAGCTCTTTCAGTATATCCTGATCCTTCTCTATATTAGCAATACCTCCCAATTCGGTGTCATCTGCAAACTTAATTAGCACACTCACACTTTCTGTTCCAATGTTAGTATCAAAATGGTTAAAGGAATCCACTGTTGTGTGTGTCTCACTGTGAATCTCCTTGATTGATTGATAGCTAGCTAGATTTCAGTTTTAGGCCCCCAGGTCACAAATTGTCAGATGTTAATATTAAAGTGACATTTATCTATGCAAAAGCAGTCCCTGTTCCACAACTGATTTTTGCCTATCCTGGGCCTCAAGTTAGTGTATTATTTTGGGACAATCTCCAAATTTCAGATGAGAGAAAAGAAACAGTTCTCAGGGAAGTAAATTTATATTTAATGGCAGCTGTCTGAATCTGCTCAGGGGTTTAGAATGTCAGAATAAGTCTGAGGGAAGATGAATTAGTGGGCAGAGGGCAGGCAGAATATTCAAAAGGTACATGATAAAATGAATTTATCCACTAAAATGCCAAGGGAAACAAATTACTGAAGACAATACCAGTGAGAGTCAAAAAAAATTATCATGATAAATAAATGCAGTTTAGCACATAGATTTCAAACACCACATGAGGAGGTAAGCTAAAAGGAGGAGAAGGAAGAGGAGCCAGATGCACTCAAACCATTGCCAATAAACTCAGCATTTGTTAGTAGTTACTGCAAAATGCAATTTGAGATTCTAAAGGAAGATCTATTCTAGGTATATGGAAAGATTACTCCATAATGCCTGAGAGAGATACCGTAGAGAGCAGCAAATGAACACTGATTGCAGATTAAGTACTCATAACATGTGCAGTGCTAACTAGTGGCCCAAATCCGCAAGATGCTAAGCATGTGCCCTTCCTATTGAAGCCAATGGGCATTCTAAATCCTCATCACCATGCAGGAAACTGCCCTTGTTAGTTATCTACCACACAACAGAATCCCGGCAAATGCAGAAAAGGAAGTGATTGCAATAGTTTCTTTTTGTAAGGTGTTACACATTCATTTTTTTTCCCCTCATGTAAAGGTATGTTCAGTCTTGGAAGGACAGCTTGTATATGGCAAATTTTGGATTATGCAAGGGTCTGGGGAAGAGGGAGCTGAAGGAACTGTGTGAGCAGCAAGAGACTTTACACTTTGCCTTGGTCTCTGCTTAGAGTAGAGTTTTGAGAAAAAATTGTTCCTGACAACTGTCCATCGATATTGGTGGGCTGAGATTCCTGGAAGCAATGATTGCCCTGCAAACTTTTCATGACAATCTGTGTTCCAGGAATGGTGTGTGTAAATAGAACAAATTTTACTTAGACTATATTCGGACTTTCACCAATTCCTCCTCAGTCAGGAAGCCAACTGGCAGACTCCTAGCCATCTGCTTCTTCTCAGTGGCAAAGGTTGGATGGTGGGGGAGAATGAGATGGGGACAATGATATAGCCAGACAAAAAACTGTTTGTTTGGCTTAACATTACAGAAAAAGTTTAGAATCTGCATTCCTGTTTTAAATAATGGTGTCCTTGTGCCTAAAGAAAAATCACTGTACATGCAACAAATGGTGGGTTACTCACCAGTAACCGTCCTTCTTCGAGCTGGGCTGCTTGGATCCATTCAGTAATAGGTGTCTCCATGCTGGAGTGCCAGATTGGTCGGAAAATCTTGTCCTAGCCTGTCAGAAGAGGGGAGGCGGCCACTGTCCCTCGCGCCACCCATGGCTATATATATGGCCGCCTCCCCGCCCCCTCCTCAGTTCCTTAGAGTCGCCAACCCCAGAAGCGGGGCATGGACGGGAGGGACCTGAATGGATCCGAACAGCCCATCTCGAAGAAGGATGGTTACTGGTGAGTAACCCACCGTTCATCGAGCGCTGCTCGGATGCATTCAGTAATAGGTGACTACTAGCCATGCTGATGGATGGTGGGTGGAGTTGGTACTTCCGCCTTCAGCACAGCAACAAGCCCTGTAAGATAGCGGCCCCACAGCAAGACACTCGCCGGACTATAGAGGCAAGCGGGCCTTGACAGCCCAGAAGAAGCAAGAGCTGAGGGTCAACCCAGAACCAGGCAAGACCGAACCCACTGAGCCAGAACACATAAGCAGGTCAGACAAGGTCACCTGAGCTGGAGAAAGGGATGCAACCTTACAAAACATGTTGTGTGGGTGCCTTGCATAAGGGGAAAAATGTGGAATATAACCAGCAGACTACAATGTCTGGGCATAGGCCATGTCACGTGGGCTCGAAGGAGAACACTAAAAGCTACCAAATGAGACAAGCCATATGGGCATGTCTTGCACGAGAACAAAGAAAGGGGAGGCAAAAGCACCCGAAGGCTTTGCAGGAGCCACATTGTCATGGACTGATCTGGCGACTTCTGAGTATACAGGGAAGAGTAAGGGAATGACAATGCCCCTTATCTAGGAAGCAGCCAAGCATGCAGTCTGGTTGAAAGAGAGAGATGAGGATACAAGGTCATAAGATGGGCTCGAGGGCAACTGAGAAGACCATGAGACACTAAGCTGCGGCATATAGAGTCAAGTCAAGCAGGATGGGGGCCTATGGCATGCTAATTAACAACCTGGTAGCACAGAAGCGCACGTTTTCAGATGAGCAGGCACCACAACCGAGTTCTCGCAGGAGAGAGGTTCCAGAAAAGGTCACTAACAGCAAGGTGGCCTGAGGCAGTGCTGACAAGATGGTCCTACTAAGGCCTGCAGGGCGCTAGAATGTAAAGAAGGTCCCCGCTGGTCTAAGCTTGTAGGGGTTACATCGCAAAGCTCTCACTAAGGAGTGAGTGGGAAGAAGAGGGATGGGAGAGAACTCTTACTACCCTCTAGTCAGCCCCTCAGCGACCGAAAGAATCGAAGGAGAGCCGTGAAAGGCTGCGGACTCAGTACCTATAGTGCTTGCCCAAGGGATAACATTACCACATTGCCATGCCAGGGCCACCAAGGAGAAACTCTTCAATGCGTGGACATTGAAGAACTCTGCTGCCAAGGAAGGTTCCTTCCTAAGCTAGAGAATGGGACCATAACAGCGTGGCAGCTGCCACATCTGAAGGACACCCCAGGATCAGAGAATCCAATGAAGTCTTCTCCCCGGAGGGAGCCAGAAGGTGAATAAAAGGGTACAACCCCAAACTGTTACATGTTGTATAGAAATGGGTTCTCTGTGTATCACGCCATTGGCTGGCAGTGGGTGTCAACGGGTCCTTGAAAATGGAAAGAGGGGACCATAGAACTGCCAGGCACCACCAGCGCGCATGGGGAGAACCGCAGTAGCACTAAGGGACTATGCACAGTGAAGTGAGATGGTCCTGCGAGAAGGCAGGGCGGAAGGGGCGGGGGGAACGTGTCCTGCCAGGAAATAGGACCGTAGAACAAGAAGATTATGCAAGTGCCCCAGAAGTAGAGAACCTTCTGTCTGATGTAGACAGCTGTCCAGAAGGCAGTGAATACCACGGCGGGAAATATAGGTGGGAGAGTACTTGAGGGATAGACCCTTCACAGTTTCTCAATGTATGGTCCTAATGAGGTGTTCCCCCTCAGGGTTTAAAGTGGTGCCCCCAGCCGTGCTTTGGTGAGGTCGGGGGAGAGTGGGCTACCTCAAAGAAGGTAGACAAAGGTGAGGGTTCCCAAAGTGGGCCCCTGGTTCCCACTACATCACCAGAAGTTAGAGACATGGAACCGTGCGAGGGTGGGATAAAAGGAGGGGTGGGCCATACCTAGGGCCCATGCAGGGGTAAGACCCACTCTAAAAATACCTTCCTGATGAAAATGGCTAGCCAGGTAGCTATATTGCTACACAAATGTGTCCACCTCAGTGCGCAGGAGAGATTCCTGTTGAATGGGGGTTGGGGTCGCAGCACAGAAAATGGTGGTGCAACCAGGGGTGTCCCCTCCCCTTCCCCTGACCTGGATACGAAGGGGCCTACCTGGGACACGTCATGGCCACAGGCACAGTCCTGTTGCAAGTAGGCTTCGGCTGTGCACATCTCGGAGCACCGCAGCAGCTGGAGCTACAATGAGACGCACCTCCACCCCTCGGCGAGGAGTTAGGGTGGGGAACGTGGTGGGGATATTCGGGAAGGAAGGCTGCTAAATAGAAGAGGGGTGGTTTCTGTTCTCAAGGAAGTCGCTGCTTAAGGGGTAAGGGGGTGGGGGGTAGCTCTACAGTATTGGGGTACTGGCACCGGGGGCAGGCATCATTGTATTATCAGCCCCCTGGTGTCCCGATCTAAGTCTTGCTCCCACGATTAGGGAAGGGGAAGAATGAGGGAGGACTGGGATCGTTCCCACCGGACCTGCCTTTCCTAAGGAGGGGGGGGGGTTAGCCATCTGCAGCAGTGACACCCTAGGGCCCCCTGCACCCTAGGGGTAAAGAGGGTGGTGGTGATCAGAGGGGCTCCTCCTTGTGAGCAAGGGAGGCAAAGGCCCAGTTCCCGCCCTGAGTAAAGTGGGAAGGAAAGGGACTATCCCACCCAGGGAAGTGGGGAACTAAGTTGGGGAGGGGGGTCCGGGAGGGAGAAGGCCAAAATATTTGACATCTCCCTCGAGGATCCTGAGCTGTGCCCACCACAGAGAGGGTTTCAGGGGGAAACAGGACATCCTCCTCAAAGGGCAGGTCAAGAACTGCCTGCTGTGCATTAGGGGGAGCTCTAGCCTCCCTAAGCCATGCTACCCTGTGGAGGGTAACTGCCAAGGCCATGGTGCGGGCAGCAGTGTTCACCGCATCACAAGCCAAAAGGAAGAGGTCTTGCAAGATTATGTTGCCTTCTTCCAGGAAGGCATCGTACTCGCCCCTGGCCTCAGGTGGAAGCGTTTTTCTAAATTTCCCAAGTTACTCCCAGACATCCAGCAAGTATCTGCTGGTTATAGCCTGGTTGTTTGCCACTCATAATTGGAAGGCTGATGAAGAATACACCTTACGGCCTAACAGATCCAGCTCCCTAGTTTCCCTGGAGGAGGGGAGGGGTTCCCTAGGGGGTTCTCCAACCCCCCTTGCCATCTGGACCACGTCTGTAGAGGGAACCGGGTGGCCAGAGAGCAAGGGGTAGTCCAACTTGGATACCCGATACTTTGTACTTGCCGTATCCGAAACCGGGGGGACGGAGCTTGGACTCTGCCACCGGGAGCATGCAAGGTACCATACGCTCGGGTGGGGCAGGACTGCTAAGGGCGCTGTGGAGGCGAACACCGGTCTGAACAGGGTATCGGGGGGAAGACTCAGTGGCTCTACCTCCATACCTAAATGGGCCATAGCCTGGCACAACAGGTCAAAATGCGCTGACAGGTTTCCTGTAAAAGGACTCTGGTGCCAGAGACAGCACGGCATCAGGAGCCCGCCATAGAAGGGAGGGAGTTCCCTTGGGGGACCATTCTTGCGGACGGAAACGGAAGGGTGATGGGGCCGACGTGCGGTGCCAGGGCCATTTGGAGCCCCTAGAAGGTCTCACTTCTGGACTGGAGATGGGGGAAGGGGATCGAGATTCCCAACCCGGTGCTGGCAGTGGAGTGGTGTCGGCCCCAGCTGGGGTGGAAGAAGGGGGGGCTGGAAGGTGAGGGTGGGCATCCTGGGTGAACCCAGGCCTTCAAGATGAAGGCCAGTTTGCCCTTTCTGATTGGAGGTGGGGCAGGGGGAGTCAGGAGTAGCAGCAGGGCTCGTGCTGCCTCCACCACTTCCGGGGTGGATGGGACGAGAAGCGACTCTACTTGAGTCATGGGCAAGTCCTCGGTGGGGGAGGGAGGACTGCCCAGGCGGGAACGTTCCCGCTCCTGTGGCACTGGGCTCTGCAGTGCCGAGGGTGAAGTCAGCCGGTGCTGGGGTGAGCTCGGCACCAGTGAGGCCGGGCTGTACCATGTCGTCGGTGCTGGAGATGACATGGCGCGGTGCCGGGCTGACTGAGGGCAACCTCGATCGGTGCCGAGGCACCGGCTAGGCACTGCGGTGCCAGAGTCAGCACCAACGTGGTGCGGTGGTGGCAGCCATTGGTGGCACGGTTCTGCGTAGGCTCCACTGCTAAGCTGGGTCTCGGTGCCGGGTGTGAACCCAAAGCCTCGGGTGAAGGGTACTGAGCCTCCTCTGAGGCTAGGGTGCAGTGTCGCTGTTCCCTCTCCTTGATCGTTCTTGGTTTAAAGGAGAGACAAATGGAACACGCCAAGACCATGTGGTCTTTGCCCAGTCACCTAAGTCACTTCCCATGGGGGTCATCCCATGGGAAGGCCTGGCTGCACTCGGTGCAGGGTTTAAACCCCGGCATCGTTGATGCAATGTTCCGGTCCGGTGTTGGGGACTCATGGTGGAGTTAAATACACAAAGAGATGTACCCCCTGGACAGTGAGTAGAAAGCGAAGAGACAGGCTTCTTGTGAGTTGCAAGGAGCGGACGTTCCAATTCTGATGCACAAGGAGGAAGAAATGAAGGAGAGGGCAAGGAGATAGCCAGATATATAGCCACGGGTGGCGTGAGGGGCGGTGGCTGCCTCTCCTCTTCTGACAGGTTAGGACAAGTTTTTCTGACCAATCCGGCGCTCCGGCACGGAGACACCTATTACTGAATGCATCCGAGCAGCGCTCAAAGAATTGTTGTTTCAAAGATTCCCTGGCTAGAAGGGACAATTGTGATCATTTAGTCATACATCATATATAAACACAGGCCATAAAACTGCCCTAAAATAATCCCTTGAGCATATATTGATTTAAAAATAAGAAAAGATTAAGAATACATCAAGATCAAAATTAAATTCTTCCAATTGGTATTTAGCCTCACTGTCAACAGTTTATACCTTATTTCCACTCTGAATTTCTCTAACTTCAACTCCCAGCCATTGTATTGTCTTATATCCTTTTCTGCTAGACTGAAGAACCCATTATTAAATATGTTCCTCATGTAGGTCCCTAAAGACTAACTCAAATTAACCGTTAACTTCTCTTTGTTATTTAAATTCACTGAGCTCCTTGACCCTAAAACCATTAGACATATTTTCTAATCTTTGAATCATTCTCATGGCTTTTCTCAGAACTCTCTCCAATATAATCAATATTCATCTTGAATTATTGGCATCAGAATATGACAAAGAATTTCAGCAGCAGTCACACCGGTGCCAAATATAGAGGTTACATACCCTTTCTATGCCAAGCTGAGATTCCTATTTACATGTCCTAGGATTGCATTCACTCTTTGGATCACAGCATCATCCTATAAAGATATGTTCAGCTGATTATCTATTATGACCCCTAATTCCCCCCTGCAATCACTGCTTCTCAATTTACAGTATCTTGTTCCTAGATACATAATTTAACTATATAGTTTCCTTGCACCCAGAGCAATCTAGATCCCTCAGTGAACTTAGGCTTGAGTCGACACTATCACTTTTGTCAGCACAAGATATGTTGATCAGGGGAACGGAGAAAAATTTCCTGAGCAACAAATTATACTGCTAGACATGCTGGTGTAGACAGCGCTGTCGGCAGAAGAGGCTTAGACAGTTTTAGTCCACTTAACATGCACCATGTTTACTGTTCCAGGGTTTTGTTTTGTTTTTTTTATTTTGGGTATTTGAACATTATGTAGTAACAGATCAAATGCCCTATAGATACATGTTACATCAGCAATATTCTCTTTATCAATCACCTTGTAATCTCATCAAAATAAGACATTGAGTTTGATATCTGCCAGACTGTTTCCTGAAATGTCACTGGTAGAGCTTACTGAATTAAGTTTATTTATCTCTGGGTTTTCTGGTATTAAAGTAAACCTTTTTATTATGGGCTAGGATTTAAGGTAAGTTCTCCCACAGAGAAGCTGGGAGGCATGGGCATTCAAAGGACTGTATTAAAATTGTATCAGACAAGTAAGGACTTTTGTGACAATACGGGTTACGTAGATTTCTTGGGGAATATCTAGGAAGCTATAACAGAGAGAGAATATGTTAAAGAAGGAACAGGTTAATGCAAATTTCCTAACTGTGGTTATTCAAAACCTGGCCTTTTGAAGCTTGGCCCTGAGAAGGTGATAATCTGCTGATTACAGAGATCAAAGGCTTTAGTTGATAAAGAAACAGCTAAACTGCCCAACTGGTATTCATAATTGTCTCAGATTCAGAAATAGAACTTATAACTATAGAGATAATCCAGTTGTGAAGGACTGACCAGGCTATGAGGTTGGAGTTGGGGGAGGAAAAAAAATACCAAAAAACAAACAAAAAAAGCTACTCTGGTAAGAATGTATTTTACAACAACCTTTCTGCAGTACTTTCACCTTGAGAGTAAATATTCTTGTTAAGAAAAGTTATGCAGTATTTTTTAAAAAAAAAAACTGTGAACATAAGCTCTGTGGAGAAAAGGAATGCAAATTAGACTGATCTTATAGGTATAGACTGGCCTTGATGGGTATATGACATTGTAGCATTGATCTGTGCAGTCTTAAAAACTGCCCAGTGTGGAGACTCTGCTCAAGAGGGGTGGGGTGGGGAAAGGAGATGTCTGGGATCTGTAAACCATGGGTGGTATCACTGTTACATCAAAGTAGGGGAATGACAGGTGTAGTTCTGAAACTGACAGAGGGTCTCCTTTCCAACCAATCCTTGCTGATTTGTGTTAATTAACCTATTCATCACACAACATGTAGAAGTTTACTTATGGGGATTTGTGTTAACTTCAATTGTTTCAACTGTGTTAACTTCTGAATGAGGGAAGTGGAACAGCCACCAGTATAACTGGTTCTTTGGGTGCTCAATACACTAGTCTTTCCTTAACCATCCCAGGTACAAAGAAAAAGGAAGTAGAACATCATTAACAGTTGAGCCACACAGGCAAATTACTAAAAAGGTTTGCAGTTTGATATCAGCTCAATATTTTAGCTCTTACTCATGGAGGGAAAAAAAACTCATTGTAGTCAAACTGTAATTTGGATAAAGAGTAAAGCATTAAGAAGGAAGACTATCAGTTCAGAACCCACACAAAAAGAAGCTAAGGTCCTGTGTTACCTTAACTGTCCTTGTCAGAATAATGGGCATGCCTCCACTCCTGTTAAAGGTAGAACAGTTGCTGATACCTTCAGGACCTAAACTCAATGGCAAAACTACCATTACCTGCAGTGTGAGCAGGATTTGGCCCTCTTTTTAATTTCAACTACATACAGATGAAATTAACTGCTTTTGTTTGAGAGAGAAATGAAATCTTGCAGAAAACCAAAGTGCTAAACTTTCAATAGATTTTTAATATATACTTATTCTTAAGAAGTTTTCTTTTAGAGATTGGCATTTTATCAGCAGAGGATGGAAACTTAATATATTCTGTTTGTACATTGCAGTAATAAGAAATTTAATTAAAACATTGAACTAATAAAAGTGTGGTGCCAGCAGGAACAATAGCCATAAAACTGCAGTTAACTTTTAATCAGATGATAGATCAAGGAAATAAATAAAAAAAAAAGCTTTAAATAATGTCAAAATAAAATTGCTTTTTATAAAGTTAACTAATTCCTCCAAAATGACATTTCATTGCTTTCAGGTTATTTTTCCATAGTTCTAAAAACAGACTTTCCCCCTACAGTACACCCAGTTTTTCATTTTTAGACTTTCATCCAAACATAGCATTATGTTTTTACCTAACTCCAAGTACGCTGTACTAGCAAAAATACAATATGGTTTGAGGATTTGCACGGAAGTTTTCCTTGGCCATTACCTATATAACATGAATAAGAATTATTCACAGGAATTTTTCAAACTCAAACAGATACAAATTTTACATTAATTTTTTTTCTTTGCTAACAAAAACTAGTTACTGTCTCCACCAGGAATATTTTAAAACCCTAGAAGCTCTGTTTAAGTTGATTCAATCCAGGTTAAATGCAAAAATCACAGTCTTTTTGTAAAGACTTTCTACAAGAGTCTTCCACCTTCTTCTTCCCTCAATCAGCAGCTGTATTTCTACAACCTCCCCAGAAGCTCTCATCTGAATTTTGATTATTGCAGACATTGGGTGAAATCCTGAGCTTCCGTCAATGACTATGTCTACATTGTAAAAGCTAAGTCGACTTTATTAAGTCAACTTAATAAAGTCCACTTAAAGTTGACTTTAAGTAGACCTTAAGCCAACTGAATGAGTCCACACTACATTAAGTTGACTTTATGGCCCCACTTCACTAAGTCGACTTAGTGAGCCCATATTGCCTTAAGTTGACTTAATAAAGTTGACTTAACAGTAAAGTCGACTTTATAAGTGGACCTTATAAAGTTGACTTTACTGGACCCTAAAGTCAACTTTATTGCCCTGCAGTGTAGACAGGGCTCTGTTTAAGTTGCCTTAAGGGCCCTTAAGTCGACTTAAACACATAGTGTAGACGTACCCAATGGGAGGTTTGAAACAGAATTAATGGGGCCAGAATTTCACCCTCTATTACAGTGGTTCCCAAACTTCTCAAGTATGATGAACCCTTTTTAACATTAAAAAAAAATTCACAGACTCCTGGCTTGGGAGCAGAGCCCCCACTGCCACTGGGATCTGGCCCACATGCTTGGGCTGCACAGGGTGAGAGATTTTTAATGGTCCCAGCTCCCAGCAGTTTCTGCAGACCCCTTGCAATTATTCTGTGCCCTGCCCAGGGGTCCACAGACCACAGATTGGGAACCACTGCTCTATTATACTGTAATAGACTCACTTTGAGGATCTGGTTGGATGAGTTGAAGCAGGTTAGACAATTTTTTTTTTAAGTGTACATGCATATGAACAGGTGCAGGAATATAAATTATGGTAACTCAATCTTGATGTGAGGTTTTAGCTTTCAGGAATTTGCTTTTATCTTCCATCAAATGATATATATACACGACAACAGAAATTGAGTGGAGTTCTGATAATTTAATTTTCTGATGAGAGAGATATGACTGCACCAGAACATTATCTGGATGGTCAACATTCCTTTTAAAAATACTCATTAGCATAGTTTATGGCTACGATATGATTTAACTAATTGGCATGATCATACTCCTATGTAAGAGTAGTTCCTGAATACACTATGACCTAGTTGTCAACCAAAATATTTCATCTCCCCCTGTCCTTTCTGGGGTACAGCATTTAAAAAAAAAGTACAAGACAGGAACCTTTTTCTGGCACTGCTAAACCAGCCAACCAACATCCCTGACTTTCTTCCTTCCTCCTTCTGACCCTCCCAGTCAAACTATAGCAAGGAAAAAAGAGGACACAGTTAAATTTCCCTATCTAGCATAGCAGTAGTGTCTCCTGGAACATCATGGGCATGTCTTGCTGACCTTACTTTGGTAAAAGGCACAAAGTTAATATACCATCTGTTAGATTATGCTTCAATCCAACAAAGCACTTACTCATGTCCTTTGAGTAAACACTGAAGAGTTCCAATGAAGTCTGCATGTTTTACACAATCAAGAACCTAATTTGCAAAATTATCTCAAGCACTGTTGCCAACCCTACCCAACTTCTTCACTCATACTAGCACTAGATACACACCTGAAGTAGGTATGGAAATAACTAGTTTTATTCCTACTGGGGCATGTACCACAGTGGTGGTCTCTCCCTGAATGAAAAGGATCTTGCATAGAGTTGAGAAAGTTACTGATTTTTTGTCTGTTTGGGCCTTAGAACACACACCACACAAAATTCAGTTTGCTGGCTTGGGGAAGAAAAAAAAAAGATTTTCAAGAGAAGAAAAAGAAAATAATTTAGGATTGAATGCAACTGTTTTCAACCAAAACATAATTTTATGAGTGTTTCTTTTTGGGTCATATAAAATCTTTTGTTTGACCCAAAACAAGCGTTATAAGTGTTCCCTCATCTCTAACGCATACTCTTTCTATAAATGGCATGTTATTTTGCAGTTGTGGGGGGGGGGGAATTGCTCATTTTGAAATGGCCAAAGTGAACTGTTTTGACTGAAAATCTGCTCACCTCTAGTCCTGCAAAATGTACTTAAGAAACACTTTAGTTGAGGTACAAGATAAACTGACTTCAGATGACACTCTTTACTTCTGCCAAGTTAAACACACACTTCTAGGTTTTGTTAAATTATAGTGACAAGATTCAGAGAGGTAGCCATAGTAGTCTATTTTCAGCAAAACCAATGGTGGAGTCCTATGGCACCATAGAAAGTAACAAAAAAAATTGGGGGGGGGAGCTTTCATGGGATGGATCCCACTTTGTCAGATGTGACACTAATGTGATCTAACCCAGTAGGTTCCAGCCCATGAAAGCTTTTGTTCCTCCCCACCAAATCTCTTACGTTAGTATCTACAGTGCCACAGGAATCCTCATTTTTTTAAATCATAGCATCATAGAGCTACAAGAGCCATCAAGAGATCATCTAATCTAGCCCTCTGCACTGAGGTAGGACCAAATGAATATTCTGGAAATGGAGATCAACTGATTGTCCTCTGTAACACTCTGTGTCTTAGAATAGCACCCCAGAAATGGTGGGTTACTTACTAGTAACCATCCTTCTTCGAGATGGGCTGCTTGAATTCATTCAGTAATAGGTGAGTCCGTGCCTCAGCATGCGATTGGTTAGAAATGTTTTTGCTCTAGCCTGTCAGAACAGGGCTGGTGGCCACTGCCCCCTGACTACTCCATGGCTATATATGTGGCCGCTGCCTGGCCCCTCCTCAGTCCCTAAAAGTTGCCCAACTCTGAGTTGCAAGGACAGTTTGAGGGTTCTGAATGAATTCGAGCAACCCATCTCGAAAAAGGACGGTTACTGGTAAGTAACCCACCATTCTTTTTCAAGCGCTGCTCGGATACATTCAGTAATAGGTGACTGCTAGGCATGCTGATGGATGGTGGGCAGAGTTGGTTCTTTCCCACCTTCAGCACTGCACCCCCCCATAAGGGCCAGTGACCCAGGCAAAGGGAGGCCGGTAGTAGTACAGCCTGGCCTAAGAGAGGAAAATAAAGGCTGACACCTCTCCAGTGCTCCCTGTCTGCGATCAACAGGAGCAGCCTAAAGTCACCTTATCATGGAGAAAAACAAAAGCACAGTCACTGATTCAAGAATTGGTGAGGCGCCTTTACGTAGAGGATGTCAGAGGTTGGTGATACACCTTTGTCAGGGCATCTAGACTGGATACATCCCTTCGCCTTAGGCCCACGATATGTGCCTCCGCTGGTGATGGGGAACTAATGTGACCCCAGAGGAAGAACTGGACCTACTAACAGTGAGTACGTGGAGGGAGAATGGAAGGGGCAGGGGAGGAAAAGAAAACCCCTCGCTTGTCCAGCCAAGGAGGTAAATCACAGGGAGGTAAGGAGACCATAAACAACCACCTGGTAATGTGGTTCCTTGGTGGTCTACCTAGACTGGCAAATGAGAGTGCTCCTTTGAAAACCCATAGGTGAACACAGTTATCAATAAGTGAAGGGGCAAGAGAAATCAGGGCTGCAAAGACTGAATGTGCCACAAGGTAAGAGGTTGAATTACCTCTTAGGGTGAGAGCAGGAAGGCGGCCATTAAGGTTTAGATATAAAAGGAAAAAAGATCCAGCTCCATATATAAGGGTTGGGAGTAGTGGTATATCACCATGGTAGGGTGCATCCCCCCTTTTTCTCCTTGCTAGGGATGCAGCCAATAGGGGAGGGAGTAGAAGATGACGACAACTGACAAAGGTCATAACTTTCCTTGGGACATATGACATATGTCTCCCCTCATGGTGTGTGACAGAGAAAGAGCTAGAAGTATGAGCAAATCTCTGGCCCTATGTGGAATGACTCTTGAAGAGGGGTAGAGTGGGACACCAGTTACTCCCTCCATTAGGGACCCCAGAGGAAGAAGGGGAGCCTCTGAGAGTGACCCGGCACTGAAGGTAACATTAGGGAGAGGAGGTATCAACAACAAAGGGAGAGGAAAACGGGGACCCAGGCCTGTTGACCACAGCTATCGGGACTTGACAGAAGTGGGAAAAGGGGAGAAACCCAAAAGGAGAGCAGGAGGTAGGGAAAAGCGGGCCACTTACTGTAATATCACAGATCTGGACAATGGATTGCAGTCAATCAGCGGCTTTACTAGTGACCCTCCTGGAAACTGTTTAGTTAGAATTGTATCAGACATAAGACCTAAGCGCCTTCTGAACCACTCGGTGAGTATGGAGTGGGTTGAGGGGCGGGGTTGTAGTTAGAAGCTGATTCATTCCTACCTCAGAAGGAGTGGGCCACATAAGGAACTACCTAGGTCAAATTATGGTTGACCTAGCAGCAGAAGTGTTGGTGCCCCAGGAAAGAACCCGGGGCCCTGCCCCAGGCCCTACCCTTTACCCAAAGGCCCCGCCCCCTGGTTGCAGGCCATGTCTCCGGCTGGGGACAGGGCTGGGCCCGGATCCCTAGCCAGGACGGGGCCGGGAGTGGCAGCCACGGCTGCAGGCAGCTGGACTCAGATCCTTGGCCAGGGATGGGGCTGGGAGTGGTTGCAGGAGGCTGGGCCCCGGATCCCTTGATGCGGATGGGGCTGGAGCAGCCACCGTGGCCGTGGGCGGCTGGGACCCAGATCGCCGGCCCAATCGGGCCAGAGACCAGGAGAGGCAGGGCCCCATGTGCCCAGTGCCAGCAACACCCCTGCCCAACGGATTGAAAAGTGCCTTTGATTCTGCCCTCTCAGTGGTTGGAGCAGGGCTAGCTTGCAGATTCATTTCCACTCCCTTAGGCAGGGGCCCTTTTTGAGGGTCCTTGTGCCATTTCCTCTAGCACACACATGTCCTTCTGAGGACGAGGAGAATTGAGCCAGTGATCTTGGTGGTTCTAGACTATCCCAATCCACTATGATACCACAAAACTTGTCTTGAACCTAGCAGTTTGGGGTTCTGTATTTGGTGAAACAAAGGAGGTTTTGCTCTAGCCGGAGGCAGAGGTTCCCTTTCCTAGGCAGACAGAAAGGGGGGACACGCAAGGGTTTCCACTAAGGTGAGGAGTCCTACAACTGTGTTAGCACAGAGGACCTGGGATGGCCTGACCAGGGAAGAAGAGGAATAGCTGCATCATAGGGTTCTCAACTTAGGAGACCCTTACACAGAAAAACAAAGGAGAGCATGTCCCCCCTGGGGATTACTAACTAGGGCAAACATAAGCTACCAGCTCAGCTGTCCAATTCGAATCCCAAGAGCAGATGTAACTAAGTTGATGGGGTCATGTGAACCTGAGACTAATACCACCAAAAGTGGCCTAGGGAAAAAAACGGGGAGAGGAAAGGACACAGGACCCACCCTGATAGTAGGCTGAGTAGTAGGGACTGCTCTGTTCCTTTCTCTCTCTTTTTTTTTTTTTTGAACATGTGGGAATCTCCCAAGACACAAACAAACAATGTCAGTGCCTGCTGCCAAGGATTCGTGAACCACATATGGGGTGATCGTCCTTGGTGGGGAACAGGGCCAGCCTTTGAGGAAGTATGCTGTAGGGGGCCCTCAGGGACCTACATAACCTTAGGAGGAACCATCCTCGGAGGAAAGGGGAAATATTGAGGGGGTCAGAATATTAGAAACCATCAGGAAATAAGTCCCGGTTGGTCATTTGAGGCATGTGGAAGTGCCAGAAGGTCAGTCCTACAGCCTTTCACACATATAACCCTTATGTCACCTAATGACGGCACAGTTTATTATGGGATAGGAGTGGAGTGTATGAGAGAAGGGTTCCTCGAACCCTGACTCATCCCTGAATTCGAGGGTAGCTTCTTCTGAGGTAAATAGGAGGGCTACCCAGGTTTTAACTACTACGAGTCCTTGAAGGTAAGACAAGAACTGGCACCGTTTGGAGGAGAAGCAGGGGGGCATCCCCCGTGGGAAGGAATCCTTAAGGGATTCCGACAGAACCACCAGGTGATTCTTGTGGGAGGAGGGTAGTACCCTGCATTAGGATCTTATCTCAGGGTCGCCCCCCTCACATGGGGCGGGTAGGCTTTTTCCCTGATACTTGAAATGGACCAGGTAATATTCTCCTGAGACAGGGAGAGAATGAGAACCCTGGTTCAATGTTGGGTCAACTGGCCCATCAAGAAGTGGAATGGTAGTGTAGAGGAATTCTCAGTAAGTGGGGGCCACAAACTTAGTGAGGAGTGGAGCTGTATTCTACACAGCTGCGGGCCCAAGGGCAAGTACCCAAGAGCCCCGAGAATAGTGTACATTATTCTTATATAGTGACATATTACATCATATTACAAAGCATAAATTATTACTGTATAGCCAATTAAGTTCTGGACCCAGCCTTTTTGAACCAAAATTTCCTCAGTTACAACCTATTCTCTTTGACCCGCCTTATTCCACATACCCTCCAATCATAATTCACCTGCACCATAGAACTTTGGCCTAGTCCTTGAGCAGACCCAAATGGACTGACTTTCAGAAATCTGCAGGCAAATCTAAACACCTTCTCTGTCTCCAAATTTCAGTACACTGTCCTTGAAGCACAGCTCTCTACAGTTTCCTTATCAGCTAGTTGCTTCTAATGGCCCTTTTACAGGCATGCTAGTGGAACAGAGAAATGCAGTTCTTCCCCTGCCCCCAAGGCCTGGTGAGCTACCCATCTGTGTCTCAACACTGTTAGGCCTCAGCACGCTGTTAAGCCTCAGCCCCAGAATTCCTCCACAGTAGGTTTTGAAATAAAAGCTTTTTCTTTTCTTTTTTTTTGCAACCGGTGGAGTACACCAGAAGGGCAGAGAAAAGGGGTTTAATGCCCCTTACAGACAAAGGGGGTGGCTAGTGGGCAAAGGCGGCAGCAAGTCCAAGTGTTTTACATCCCCATGGAGGTCCTGGGGGCTACGGAGCATGGCATCCATTTTGGCTGCGAAGAGCGACCTGCCCTCAAAGGGGAAGCACCCTTGCTGAGAGAAGGGGGACACCCTTTCTTCTCTGAGCCAAGCCACCCGCCTCAGGGCTCCTGCTGATGCCATACTGCAGGATGTTGTCCCCACAGCATCCCAATCCAATAACAGCAGGTCTTGGGAGGCTTTCTGCCCTCCTCAAGAAAGGCATCATAGTCCACCCTAATTTCCTGTGGAAGCAGATGTCTGAATTTGTTCATGGACTCCCACACATGCATTATGTATCTGGCTACCAAGGCCTGATTATTGGCTACCTATAGCTGGAAGGCTGAGGAAGGCCATCCACCCTAGGAGATCCAGCTCCCTCACATCCCTCGATGCCAGGAGAGGGTCCCGAGAATCCTGACCTGGGCCCAGTGCTCCCTTCCACCACCCCTTGAGGCACTGCCAGGTGAAGAAGGGAAAACGTCTCTTGCTAAGACATAGCATTTGTCCCCTGCTGTGTCTGAAATGGGGCCGATACACCCAGGGGTTTGCCAATGAGACCTGGCGAGGTTCCGTATGCTGGGGTGTAGAAGAACTGTTATGGGCTCAGATGAAGCGAACACTGGGCCAAATTAAGTGTCAGTGGACCCCATGGGAGACTGAACCTCCAACCCCACCGCACAAATATGGCAAAGGAGGTTGAAATGTGCTTTGAGATCTCCCATGTAGGATCGGGGCATGGGGTTCAAGGCTCTGTCCGGTGCTGGACAAAACAGGGTGAGCCCAGCAATGCAGTACTATGGGGATGTGTTGGAGTTTCTTGGGGAGACCATTTATGGGGTCGATACTTAAAGGGGGGTCACTACCGATGGCCATGGATGGGGCCATTTACTCCACCTCGAGACACCTTTCTCAGGGCTTGGAGATTGAGAGGCCTCCCAGGGCCATGTCTGGGGAACAGGAGAAGGCAAGGTAATGTGGCACCGAGGGGAGGACTCAGCGGTACTGAGGCCTTCTTGGATGGATGGCTGTTATGTCGGGGAACTTGGCACCAAGATCAGTGACAGAGTCAGGTACCGCTTTAAGGGCAACCAGGCTCCTGAAGCAAAGGCCAGTTTACCCCTTTTCTTGGGAGGTACTGGAGTGTGAGGCATTGGCCAGAGGAGGAGTGCCTTTGCTGCCTCAAAGGCCTCCAGAGTGGTAAGGACTGGCACCGACTTCTGCTGGTCTCGAGCTAATCCCCGGGGGGGACCTAGGTCAGCGCCGACACTTCAGTACCAATGCCGGTACTGAGCTCATCTTCTTTCACTCTTGAGGAGAGTGGTGCCAGGAGGGCTCCACACGCAGTGCCAAAGGAGGCCCCAAAGCTTCGGGGTTAGGCTGCCACAGTTGCTCTGAGGCCAGTGCATGGTGCCTTTGCTCTCTGTCTTTTATGGTCCATGGTTTGAAGGACCAACAGACAGAGCAATCGGTGAGCATATAGGCTTCGTCCAGGCACCAGAGGCACTTCTCATGGGGGTCGTCCCATGGGAAGACCTTGCCGCAGGCAGCAGAAGGTTTAAACCCTGGCATGGCAGGCGGTAAGTAGGAGCGATGTTTCTGCTCCGAGGCTGCATGCTTAGTAAGAGTAGCACTTTTCAGTGGAACAACATCCATGAAAAGGTGTTCCCAGTCGCATGAGTGGCTCATACAAAGCATAGAGACAGGCTGCTTGCGTGATCACGAGGAGCGGGCTATTCCAATACCACCGCTGAGGGCAGAAAATGGAACGGGGGGGCAGCCGGCAGCCACATATATAGCCACAGGGTGGCCAGGAGGCAGTGGCCACCAGCCCTGTTCTGACAGGCCAGTGCAGAAAGGTTTCCAACCAATTATGCGCTGTGGCACAGACACACCTATTACTGAATGTATCTGAGCAGTGCTCAGAAGAACTACATATTCTCCAATGTAAGGTAATTACATGTTCTTACAAGTATGCCTTGAGTGATATTTTAAAATTTTTAATCTGCTAAACATCTTGTTAGACTGTATGTGGCACTATATTGTGAGAAGTAATCAAGTATCGCTGGAAATGCTACTAGAACATATTGCAAGGTAGAAAACTCCCACATGCAGCCTTTTGGCATAACAATGGAATAACCAGACAGCACCAATAGCTCTCTCTCGCACACTCATTGAAGGACAGCTTCCACTAACAAGATTGTTTATAGTGGAGCATTACAGAAAGGAAAATGCATAATAGAATACTGGCTGACCAATGAGGATGACCCCCAGATCAGAAGCACTAACTGCTCCTTTCTTTCATAGTCTTTTCCACCTTGCTGAAATGCGGAATCATAACTTTTCCTCACTCCCCCAAAGCTCAACACCTGAAATGGAAAAGGCTTTTAAATGAGGGAGTAGGGAACCCAGATTGCAAGATGAATACTGCTTGTGAATTGAAGACCTGCAAACCTGCTCATATCGTCTCTTAGGGGTGAGACATTTATAGATTCAAATCCTGTTAGAATTTAGATTGGATTCTTATTTGCATTTCTTTGGTAACTTCTTCTGATCTCTGAAGCTTACATTTTATAGTCATAATCTTGTTTAATATCTTATCTTAACCAGAGTAGTTTTGGGCAAAGTGTTTAGGTACCCTGTACTTATATTTAAAAAAAAAAAAAAAAAAAAAAAAGACACCCCTATGCATAACTATTACATACAGGGGGAAAGCAGCCGCATTCATGAGCTTGCACTGGACCAATTTTTGTCCAGCACAAGACATCATCATATTGGGATACATTCCTGGATAGTAAAAATCTTGGTATCTGTGGTGGTTACTGGCTATCACTTGGCTCTACAGTGGTTGCATGAGTGACACAGATAGGTATATAGCACATTTTGTTGTGTTGGATAATAAGGTCTGGAGAGACTCAAGAGGAACATATTAGGTCAGCAGAAACCAGAAGAATAAGGAGTTCTACAGACTTGACCCATATGAAGCTGCATGTCCATAACATCACCCTCTTTATCAACACCCCACAACATATTAGAAGACTTATCTGTTAGCCCCCTCAGTCTTCTTTTCTGGCTAAACATGCCCTTTCTATAAAGATTATATCATAGGTCAGGGTTTCTAAACCTTTCATCATTTTTGTTGTACTCCTCTGAAGTCTCTTCAATTTGTCACATCATTCCTTACACGTGGCACCCAGAAATGATCATAATCCTACCGAGACCTCAGCAGTAAGTAGAGCAGCATAATTACTTCCCACATCTTACATATGACATGCTTGTTAATATACCCTAGAATTATATTGTCTTTTTCAAAACTGCCTCAAATTAAATTCATATTCAATTTGCAATCTACTATAACCCTCCCAATACTTTGCAGCTGTTCCATTGCCTGGCCAGTTTATTTCCATTTTATAGCCATACATTTGATTTTTCCTTCTAAAGTGAAGTGCTTTGCACTTGTTTTTATTAATTGCATTTTGGTGATTTCAGAATAATTCTCCAATATGTCAAGATTATTTTGAATTCTAATTCTATCCTCTGAAATATTTACAACTGTAACTAGCTTCATGTCATCAGCAAATATTATAAATCCAGTCACAAAATGATTATAAGTCATTAATGAAATTGATTGGCACTGTCCCCAGGACAGCCTTGCAGAACCACATTTGATACATTCCCAAGTTTGAGAGCAAAACAGTGTACCTAAATACTTTGAATAGTCTTTTAATCACCCCCTTATTTGTAATTACATCCAGACCACATTTCCCCAGCTTGCTTATGAAAAAGTCAAGCTGGAATACATCAAGAGCCTGAGTTAAGGGGAAAAGAAAAGAAAAAATACAAATAAAACCAAGATTCATTATAGCTATAGTTTCCCCCAACCCCAGGTCCCCATCCATTAAGCCAGTAGCCCAGTCAAAGAAGGAAGTTCAGTTGGTTTTACTTAATTTATTTTTATAAATTTAGGTTAGATGCTACTTATCATGGTATTAAGCAATCAGTTAGTTAAACAAACAAACAAAAACGTCTATTCTGGTATCTTTCCAAATATCAACGTTAAGGTGACTCATCTATGGTTCTTCAGATCTTCTCCCTCTCTCCTTCCCCCCTTTTTGAGAGTCTTGTAGGATCTCACTCCTCCTGAGTTCTTAAAGATAATTACTAATGGTTCCAAAACAATGAACTCTCTAAAACTAAGTACCTTACAGTTCAAGAGACCCTGCCTACTTTAATGCACCTAACCTACCTGCATATTCTTTAACATATTTTCTCTCTACTCTAGCTTGCATTCCTTTCCCTTTGTTGTAACCACAATCAATACCAACAATTGACTTTTCCAATGAAGACTGAAGCAAAATAGGCCCTAAGCACTTCAGCTTTCTTGATCTCATCTGTTATTGGCTCACCTTCCCTACTAAATAGATGACCTATGTGTTGCTTCAACGCCCTTGCTCCTAATATAATTTTGAGAACCTCTTTGCTTATCAGCTAACATTAAATTTGAAAAGAAAGAACAACTAGTAAAAACAGTTGAAACCATGCTAAAAAAATAAATACATGAAAAGAGGATTTTCATAGTGAGTGAAAGTAAACTTCCTCCTTTGCTCAGGACACGCTATGAAACCATTTATTTTCTGTGTGAAGTATCATCCTATCTTTTCGGCAAGATATCTCTTTTAGTACCTTGTTCTTTGGAAGCCAGGGATATATATATATCTACACACATATGTGGAAAAACTCAGCCACCAGTAATTACATAGCAAAACAATGAACCCAGAAATTTCATTATAATAGCAGTATTAGTAGGCATCATGCATACTGTTGTGTGAAGTTCCCAGGAAGATGAATCTGTAGGTGGTGAAGTTATTAAAGACTGCATGATCATTACCTGAAGTTTTATTTTCTATACAAAAGGAAAAATAAAAGTGAACAACTATCTATCAGATTCTCTTATTGCAAGGTGCATATTTCTTACATCACCTCACACTAAAAAAGAAATTGAGTATGCTACCCATTATTCCACTTGAGACCTACAGTTTTAACCATCTGCCATCTCATAATATAGAGGCAGATTCTTACTTGCTATACATCAGAAAAATTCTGGAACTATATTAAAATGTACACCAGCTGCGCCTAGGCCACAATTTCTCCCTCCCTCAACCCTTGTGCCCAACAACTGATGATCTTCAGGTTTAGTATGCTCTTACTGCTTTGTTTGTATGAAAGTATATCAGTAGCATCTTCTCAAGCAAAGATGAAGACTTAGTTTCCTTGTTAGATTTATTTTTGCTACAGTGTATTAGTGGCTTTTGACTGAATTATCTATGAGTTGTTGATACTAGTAATTTTATTAAGAGCTGCATTGAAGTCTAATATGTCTCAGTGCTATTAAAATGTTGAATTATTGAGATACAACAGTAGCAGCAAAATTCACATATCTAACTCTAGACATGTATCTAGGTAAATTTATGGAGAAGGCAATATGATAGGACAGCCTAGTTTGGCAATCGACTGAGTTTTGGCTACGGGTGGTGGATGTGCCGGTGGCCTGAGAAGAAAGGTTGGATGTGGTGTGTTCTGAATTTTTACAGAGGATTCTTTCTTGGGTGACTCACTGGTGAGACTTGCCCATGTGCTCAGGTTTTAACTGATCACCATATTTGGGGTCAGGAGGGAATTTTTAGAGCTAGTGCTCTGGGGGGTTTTCCTCATCCTCTGTAGCATAGGGCATGGTTCACTTGCTGGTGGATTCTCTCTATCTTAAAGTCTTTAACTCGTGATTTGGCGACTTTAATAAATCAGTCAGGTTAATTGCTGAAGTGAGTTGGTGAGGTTTCATGGCCTGCTTTGTGCAGAAGGTCAGATTAGATGCTTATGTTGGTCACTTCTGACCTTAGAGCCAATGAGGTAACAGCAATCTCCTTGACTTCTGATTATGGTCCCAATGTTAAAGGTACATGCTTAAACTCATCACTGTTCAGCAGAGCATTTAAACGTATGCTTAGGTGCTTTGTTGAATAATGATAGTTGCTAATCTGAATTTACTATGATAGTAGTAGCAGCATGTAGATTTCCTACAGAAAATGATTTTGTATGTTATCTATCAACCTAGATAAACTCTTGTTTTGCAGTGTTTACCATCTAGTTACACAGTTTACAGACCAATGCCCTAATCTTGCATGCACCCATGATTATGCAGAAACATCCCCTATAGGAATCTTGCTATAGACTCTAAGGTCAGAAGGGACCATCTAGTCTGACCTCCTGCACAGTGCAGGCCACAAAACCTCACCGACCCACTCCTACAATGAACCTCAAACCCATAACTGTGCTATTAAAGTCCTCAAATTATGATTTAAAGACTTTAATACAGAGAATCAACCAGCAACTGAGCCATGCCCACTGCTACAGAGGAAGGCAAAAAACCCTCAGTGCCCAAGCCCATCTGTCCTAGGGGAAAATTCCTTCCTGACCCCAAATATGGCAATCAGTTAAACCCTGAGCATGAGGGCAAGTCCACAACAGCCAGTCAAGAAGAACTTCTCTGTAATAACTCAGAACCCACTTGATCTAATGCCCCTTTCCAGGTCACTATCATACTCATCACTAGTAGTAAGAGACAGACAATGGCCCAGCTACACTGTCCATCATATCATTCCCTCCATAAACTTATCAAGCTCGGTTTTGAAGTCATCTAAGGTTTTTGCCCCCACCACTTCCCTTGGTAGACTATTCCAGAACTTTACTCCTCTGATGGTTAGGAATCTGAATCTAATTTCAATCCTAAATGTTCTGAAGGACAGTTTGTATCCATTTGTTCTTGTGTCCACATTGGCGCTGTATTCAAATAATTCCTCTCCCTCCCTTGTATTGATCCCTCTAATGTATTTATAAACAGCATTCTTTAAGAAGACTAAACAAACCAAGCTCTTTAAGTCGTCTCTCATAGGGAAGATTTTCCTTTCCACGAATCATCCTTGTAGCTCTTCTTTGCACCTGTTCCAGTTTGATTTCATCTTTCTTAAACATGGGTGACTAGAACTGTACACAATACTCCAAGTGAGGTTGCACCAGCGCCTTGTATAACGGTACTAACGACTCCCTATCTCTATTGGAAATATGCCTTCTGAGGCACCCTAGGACTGCATTACTTTTTTCACTACCACATCGCATTGGCTACTCATTGTCATTCTGTGATCAACTAGTATGCCCAGGTCCTTCTCTTCCCCCATCACTTCCAGTTGATGCATTCCCAACTTATAAGAAAAATTCCTGTTATTTGTCCCCAAGTGCATGACCTTGCACTTCCCATTGTTGAATTTCATCCTGTTTCTTATGCTGCACTTTACAAGGTCATCCGAATCATTCTGTATGGTATCCTGATCCTCCTCTGTATTGGCAATACCTTCCAGCTTGGTGTCATCTGCAAACTTCATTAGCACATTCCCACTTTTTGTGCCAAGGTCAGTAAAGTAAAGGTTGAATGAGATGGGTCCCAGGACCGATCCTTGAGGAACTCCACTAGTAACCTCCTTCCAGCTAGACAGTTCACCTTTCACTATGACCCTCTGTAGTCTCCCCTGTAGCCAGTTCTTTATCTACCTTTCTATTTTCATATTAATTCCCATCTTCCTCAATTTAACTAATAATTCCCTGTGTGGAACTGTATCCAATGCCTTGCTGAAATCTGAGTAAAGTAGGTCGACCACATTCTCTTTATCCAAAAAATCTGTTATCTTCTCAAACAAGGAGATAAGGTTGGTCAGGCATGATCTACCTTTTGTAAAGCCATGTTGTATTTTATCACAGCTACCATTTTCCTCAATATCCTTAAGTACTTTTTCCTTCAAAATTTTCTCCAAGACCTTGCATACTGCTGAAGTCAAACAAACAGGCCTGTAGTTACGTGGATCAGTTTTACTCCCTTTCTTGAAAATAGGGACTACATTAGCAATTCTCCAGTCATAAGGTAGAACCCCTGTGTTCACCGATACTTTAAAAATTCTTGCTGAAATCCCTCACATGAAGAGTTTTGAAAGATGAGGGCTGAAGAGCAAGTAAGAAACAACCATACTACCTATGTGTATAATTTAGCCCAGGGGTCTCAAACTCAAATCACAATGAGGGCCACATGAGAACTAGTTGAGGGACACATGAGGGACTAGTATATTAGCCTGAGGGCCGCACCACTGAAATCTTTTCATACAAAGATATTGCAAACATCCGTAACAATAGGGTTGTTGTGAGCCGCAGGAAATATCTTTAGGGGCTGCATGTGGCCCACAGGCCATGTGTTTGAGACTCCTGATTTAGCCTTAGGCCTAATTCTTATCTCAGTGATTCTTGAATCCACTTCTGAAGAGTCACTATTCTTATTAGATTTTGCTTTTAAAACTAATCCTTGCCTCTGTCAGGCTTTGCCCAGCGTCTCCAAACCAAAAGAAAATCTGGTAGAAAGCAGTGCTGTGCCAGTAGATCATTGTTGTCTGGCTTTGACATTAATCCCAGTCCCAGTCTACAGGACTTCAGATAAGGAGCTAACAGAAAGTAGGCAAACTCCCTGATGGCCTGAGTATCTCATTTTTTTGTTGTTTTTATCTTTTGCTTTTACTAATTGAGAGACATCTGTGACAGTTCTTGGAGCATGAAGGATACATTTTTAGCCTCCTGACTCCAGCCAGACAGCAGTTGTTTGTGCTTAATTGTATATCAGCTCTGACACTACCAACCTGTTAGTTACCAGACCACTCTACTCCAGCTTCTGCATAGCTTTACTTTTCATTTCAAGTCAAGAGTAGATACACCCCTATTCCCAGCTCTTTTGAAGCATCCTCCTTTACAGTACAGCCCTATATCCAGCGAATAACGAAATACCAGGTTTGTTGTCCCCATAGGAACAGTGTACACATCAGCTTGAATGATTCAACTCACAATCTACTTCTTGGGTAATAGCATAGCACGGAGCTACATATAGTGAAAGTGTGTTACCAAAGACTTGAGGTAATGAGTAAGCATAATGGAAATAAAAGGATTATATCTAAAAGTTATAATATAAATTCAGTCTCTAGTAATCACATTAACAGGCTAGCTTTCACTGCGTTTCTCCCATGCAAGTATTGTTTACAGTATTTCAACCAGGGCAGCTTGTAATCCTATTTCCATTAATGCAATTGTATTACCTTACTATTTTCTAGGTGGAAGATAAAAGGATGTCATTTTTTGCCTTTTCCTGATAACCCCTGAAGTTCATTTTCTACACCTAGCAACAAGATTACACCCCTCTCACATCATCACCCCAGTTAATTATTCTCAGGTGTGTTGCCTCCCTATTGATTTCACATCCCTGTTGACCTCATATGTCAATAAGATTTCCATTGTGTTGTCTTACAATGCTTAATATACATATCAACTGAGAAACAGGTGAACAAACTCCCCCTGCCCAACTCTCTCTTGGCACAAAATCTTTAGAGCATGGGTATCAATAGGTGGCTCAAAAGCCAAATCAGGACTACCAGAAACTTTTGAATAGGGCCTGAGATCTTTTTCCTTATTTGCTCCTTATCATTGGTGGGGTTTTGTTAATTTTCTCTAGCATGTAGACCCTGACCATACCTTGCCCAAGAAATGTTGACATCAACAAAAAGATTGACTACCCTTGCTTTAGAGCAGTAGCTCCCAACTTCTTTGGTTCAAGGGTCAGAGAGAGAATTTTTACAGCTCTGAAGGACCACTAGTTTTCAACAGCAGTGCTCCCCCCCCCTTTCTCATTGGTCTTCTATCTCTCTGGCTGCAGCAGTGAAACTGTGCTCATTCTGTAGCTTTTGCTTACTCTATTTGGGTCTTAAGGAAAATCAGTGCTCCCCTCCCATCCTCTCCCTCAGGTTCCAGCAAGTACCTCAGCACCTGTTGACCTAGGCAAAGTGCTTTTCTGTGCTCCATGTTACAGCCAGGGAAATTGGGAGTACTCATCTCCTGTCCCTTTGGCTGCAGAAAAAAGCCTGCATCCATCTTTTAGCCCTGTAGAAACATGCTCCACCTGGGTCTTTAGGCAGTGATTCTACTCTGCAGTGAGCAAGAGGGGAGTCAAGGGCCACAGTTTGGGAACCAGTGCTTTAGAACATATTTCCAATGTACATACCTAACTTCCATAATGACCACAATGATCTTGGCTTTTATTTAGGAACTCACATGACATTCTTTGGTAAGTTGGAACAAAAATAATGATGTAACCTCCTTTGCTGGCTCCAGGCTTAACAGCACTTATATTTTATTTTTGGAGTATGAAAGTGTAGTTTTGACCCTCTATAGAGGCACACATAATGTCCATATTTGGAAGGTTCCAGAAAGAAACACACTCTCCCGGTTTAAACGTTTTCTCAGAATTAGTCATTGGAGGGTCTCTGTGTTCCATGTTTAAGATTCCTAAGAGAGATTTGAAATGATCTGCAATTTCCAGTAAACAAGAGGTGCCAAACTTCTGCATATCAAAAATGTTCTGTTATTGTCTGGATTATAATCTATTTGAGAAAGAGGAAAAGGTTGCTAATACAACAATAGAATTATAAAATGGAAACTTTATAGTGGAGTCTGATATGGGGATTCAGACAATTTGTTTCAGTTCAGCTCTACAGTCTAGATTTAACAGATAGACTGGTAAAATTATTTAGTTGGGATTTATAAGCAGACAGAGCCAGTTTCTTAGAATCTTCTTAAGAGTGATTTTTAATTTTGATTAGGTGATTTCACTCTTGAAAAATTTAATTCAAATCTGTTAACCAAATTTACAGATTTGATCATGATTTAATAATTGTATTGATATATTCTAGTTTTATTTACTAGTATTAACAGTGGCTTAGTTTGGGAATATTTTTTCTTGATTTTATTGTGGTTTAATAAAATACATAGGTGCTGAGTCATGCTTTCTTTAATAGGCAACAGATTCAGAACCTTTGAGGACATAGCTAGGATATTGGCCAGTCAACTGAAAAAGCTCCCCAGCTTTACCCAATCAGCTTTGATTTTGACAAAAATTGACTGTTCTTTACAGCTGTATTCACATGCAAAGAAGTGTGTCCCCACTATGTGGTTAAAGAATTTCTCCACAATGAGTGTTGGAAATGCTCAGCTCTTTTATAATGTGTGATCCTTGACATCTTGACTTAAACAATGCCAAATGACACGCAGAGCAGACCAATAACAAACTGAGCCTCATGAATAGGGACCAGTCGAAGGTCTTTCCAACAGTAAGTTTTTGTACCAATTTAACTGTTTTTGTACTAGACATCACTAAATCATTTAAAAACATTGTGTGGACCAACCAAAAAGATGCACCTAACGCAAGCCATTTGTAAGTGTAAATGGGGTTGTCTCTTTGGTCGGCCGTCTGCGCCCCACTCAACAGCAGCAGCTGGCTGCCGCAGCCACAGGACAAGCTCAGTCCTACAACAGACCCTGCCTTCCAGGCCAGACCAGGCGAGGCAGCAAGTAATAGCAGGGCTTCAGTCCTCCCACAGGGCAAGCTCAGTATGCCAACAGTCCCTACCTTCCAGCCCAGACCGGGCGAGGCAGCAAGTAGTAGCAAGGCTTCAGCCTTCTAGCAGGCAAGCTCAGTTCAATAAACAGTCAATGTTCACTAGGAGGGGTTCAGTGTCGGGTTTGGAGCAATAAGGGTTGAGGGGAGGGAGATGCAGGCCCGCCCACTCCACTGAGTCTCAGCCCAGTGCCCTACTGGTTGGCCAGGGGACACCAGATAGCCAGCGGTGCACCTGCCGAAACAGACTGGCCATGCGGAGCTAGCCCACACCCCTCTAGGCTACTTCCTCCTTCCCCCTCCAGGGACCTTTCCTTCACCAGACCCCTGGGTACCCTGCTAGAGGAATGCCTGTCAAACCTTCAGCATTCGGTGTGAGTTGGTCTGGAAATCCCTCCACAGGCTCTGCCAGAGGTAGCTCTTCCAGCTCACAGGAGTTAGGTGGCCCAGGATCAACAGCATCCTCTGCTGAGGGCAGCTTGTCAAGGTCCTGTGGGCCTCGCTCATCCCCTCTGTCTGGCAGTTCCTCGGCTGAAGATAATTCCTCCGGGTCCTCACCCCGGGGGGGGGAGGGACTGGTGGGAGCATCAAGGCGCCAGTCACTCCTTTGCTCCTCCCAGCAAGGGCGGTCCACCTTCACTGCCACATGTCATCTTCTCCTTCTCCTCCCTGGCTGCCCGGTCCATTCCCTTAAATAGTCCTCCCCTCCTCTAGTCCAGCCCCTTTGGTTCTGGGCCAGAGCCAGGCCTATACCATCCCCTGGCCAGAAGGGGGAGCACGGGAGCTCAAGGTCCTTCTCCGAGGGTGGGCACTCCACCTTGCTACAGTAACCAAACACAAGGTAAAATATATGTGCCAACTTGTCTTTCAGTATTTATGAACAAATAAAATAAAAACAAGATTTACAAATGGAGAAGTTGAAATCAGTTAGATAAACAGTTTGCTATGAATAACTTGTGATGTTCTAGTTTCTACCAGAATGAGACATACTCTCAAGTGACTTAGATGTGGCTGGTCCAATGAAGCATTACCAGTGTGGACTGTGGATTTACTTCCATTGTAGCTGAGCTGCAAACAAGAACTGTGAACCAAGAGGAAAGCATAATCTCTCACACATACCCCCTTTGTAACTTCATAAAAAGCTTAAAATAGTGCCCATTGCCTTTTTATAGCTAAGCACACTTACCATGAAACTTGCTGCTGAAAAACACACAAGAAACATTTTGTTTCTAGAACACATACATTAGATGATATTGAAAATTAGGCTTCCCCAATCTCATGGAAAAATTTTGTTTTCTTTTTGTCAAAACACCCAGTCCTCCACCCCCTCACAAACGTGCTTACTTTTGTAGAAGATTTCAATTGATTACCTTTACCCCTGAAATATGGTACAAAAAAAAAAAAAACAAAACAAAACAAAAAAACAAGAGATTTTGTACTTCTGGTCAAAAATTGAAATATTTTGCCCAAGAACTAAAATATAGTAGAAGGCCATTAGTAGTAACATATCAGTGCCCCTTTGCCATGTTGCTCCTAAGTGACAGTTGCTGTTATGGTGAGCGTATACTATAGTCAGTAGTGAAAGGATTCCCAGGCAGAAATGTTACTCTTAAGCAGCAGTTGCTCTTACAAGGTTTTTCAAACAAGTGTCAGATGTAGTTTGATTCAGGAACGTCATCATATTACTTCATAAGTATGTCCCAGGAAGCCCATGGTCAGCGATTTCTATTATATAATGATTACCTTAAGTAAGAAGGGAATAACTATGCATCATGAAGCCCAGCTTATAAAAGAATACAAGAGCCTGAGACATCTGAACTACAACAACCATGAGGCATCACAATGGCATTGCTGGACGGAACTCTTTCAGACAATATTTTCCTCAGAAGTCTCACCCTCATTATCCAACCATCTATAATCTACATTTACAACCCTCGCCACTCTACTCTGCCTTTAGACTACAACACCAAGCAATAAAATTTATATTAGCAAACTACTGATTCATATCTTAGATGAAATGAGGCAAGTTGCTGAAACGGATATTTTTGTTTTTCCTGGTGCAGCAGTCATTTTACAAGGAAGCCACCATTTCCTCCTATTCTCCATCCCCAAAGCTGGTTTTCATTTTAAATTTCCTATAAAGTCCACTATTGCCACTGGGTTTAAGGATCTCTATTTAATTTTTAAATTTAAAATTGCTAAGGAAGGGGTTTCTTGGGAAGACAGGAGGAGAAACTGGAGTAAAGGATATTTAGCTGTTTTTGCAAAGTGTTTTGTCCAAAACTTGACTATTTTGATGACATTACAACTAAAGCAGTTCAAAGGAGTAGAAATATTTCCTTATCTTCTACAATTTTTAAACATTTCAAACAGCTTTACTCACAACCGTGTATCTATTTATAACATTGCCCAGCTGTAATCCCAGCACTCAAAAGACCAGAGAGATGGAGGGCAGGGGGTGGGGAGGAAAATCAGTGTTTTTTTGTTTTTTTTAAGTTGGAAGGGTGCTACAAATACTAAAAGGCAGCAGTGAGAACTCTTATGTACTTTCTTCCTCTCTTTCCCCCATCCAAATTTCCTTTCCATTCACTACTTAGCAAAACTGATACAGAACACTGACTTAATTACAAATCCCTACTGGTTTCAGACACTAGGCTTTCACCTCACTGTACAGAAGAGGTACAAGTACCAAACAGCCACTAGAACATAGCTAATTCCTATCTTGCCATACGGAAACTGTCAACATTTTAATCACATTATAAACCAGGGGATGGCTCTAATCTGAACAAAAATACAAGCTACCACCTGCAAAATAGTTCATTATATGATATTTTGAACTCAAGCATATTACAGAGAGGCTTGTTTCATTCTGTAACATTGTTCATTGCTGTCGGTAACTTCTTTTTTCAAGAAGAAATCTTAAATCAATCATGAGCCACTGAATCTTTCATAAATGTCAAATGGTATGTGTCTAAGTGCTTCGGAGCTCTTACAAAAGCCTATTCAGAGTAATAGCCTTACAACTTTCTACACCTCTTTTTCTGTGTTCAGCAGCAGAATGGTAAAAATCAGTTGTCTTGCTTTCAAGCAGCAGCAAAAATGGAGAGAAGACTACCACTGTCTATGTGAATACATGAGGTAATGAAAGCAATTAAAGAAAATGTAATGGCTAACTCAGTCACCAAGGAAGCAAAGGCTAAAATGAAATTGCAAGAGGTGGTGCAGTGGGTGCTCCTACTGTGTAGCTGGCCAGTTCCTAATCCCTGATATGAATTCTTTGTATACCCTGCTTAATCAGCTTTGTGGCATGCTTCATGACATAGGAGAATCCCTAAACGTCATGTGTGGCAGGGGAATAGTTCATTAGCTCCATCCTGATCCAGGTCCTACAAAGGGGATATTGCTGATGAGAGAGTGGGTGTAGCCAGAAACCTCTACATTTTGCCAGTCCCTAGCTTACTTGTGGCTGTTACTAAATGACACAACTTAGAGTAGCCTCAATGCTTCTCTGAATTCGCCTCTAGAACAGGCAGCTCTAAAGTCACAGAGGAGTAAAGATTGCTTTAAGAATGTGTGTTCTCTTTCATACCCCGATCACTGTGTTATATTAGGAACAGGACGTAGAGTACTGAAAATCTGTTCCTTAATTCTTCACTGTCTTAAATGGCATTTTGATTAAAATGCTTGCATAGTTATGGGGCTAGCTGAAACTGTCTCATTTCTAGTCTCTAAAAGTACCCATTTCCAGGGTTTCAGCTCTTGACCTTCCCTGCCTTTGGGCAGAATCCTACTGTTCTTCCACATTTAGGCCAAGACCCAGGCACCACACCAGTGCATACCAACAATCTGCTACTTTGTAGGCATCTCTCATTTGGAAAGCTGGCAGCCAGTGAGACTGGCCAACCACCTTCTTAAAAAGTAATTTTCTGTTTATCAGTCAGAACAAAACACTGTGAAAAAGAGATTTTTAACAAACATATTTAACCACTTCTCACTTCAAAAGAAATACTTCACTACATGTTTCAGTTATGGGATCAGAATTTATAGTCTAACAAACATAGGTATGAGTGGCTGGATTTCACCTATTGTCATCACTGGCCGGATGGGTTTGTTGAGAGTTCTAAAATGGTTTGAATAGTTGAGGTCCACTCAATCATTTCTATTATCGCAACTCATATTTTTAGTAATTCAGCATATAAGTCACATTCTGGATACAGACAGTGTGAAATAAATACACAGGTACATATATGGCCACGTATCCTTATTGAATTTCTACTTTTATGTAGAAGAGGGAAATAATTACTTTTGCAGATGACTATGCCCTCTTGTATTCTAATCTAATTTTTTTTAAAGGAAATTGAAACTTATTCATGAGTACATTTCATTTCCTTCTGAAGTTTTAGATGAAGCGAAGCCAGGTTTCTTGAGAGAAATCCTACTTCCCACATGCAGGGGACCAAAGGATAAAATAAAACTCCCAAGCTCCTTACCTTAAAGTATATTACTGCTGAATTGCCTTGCCAATCCAAGCCATTTGATGGATTCATCCAGTGCAAGTAACAGAAATAAAATTCAGTTGCAGAGATTGTTTCTCTGCTATTGTCAGTTCTACTGGATGAAAAATGCTATTTGTTCTATGACAGACATTGATTTTTTTTTTCAGACAATTTATTTTTGAGGAGCATGACACCCTGTTTTTCTCTTTAGATAAATACCACACCACCAGGGGCTCCTTGCTCCTTCTTCTCAAGCCACTCTGGGACCCTCCAGTACAGCTATCACTAATGTACTTTAGTTACAACATGCAATACAACCACCTTCTTTACTATACATAGCTTAGGCTAACTGGTTCAAGAGTTCCTCACAGAACCTCAGCTTGCTCCAAATCCTAGGGCTTTTTTCCTCTCCTTTCCTTCACCTGGGTATAGCCCAGCTAATAAGCCTGATAATTGCTTTCCATTCACCAGTCAGTCACAGGTGTTTGAAGCCAGATACAAGTTGCCTTGTTTAATTGAGCTGGCTAAAGAGTTTTTGTCCAGCACGCTGTTGCAATAACGTTTACTGACATTGTTTTATTCATCATATTAAAGCAAGAGGAACTTAATACCACTTTTATACAACAGCAACCAGTGTCTAATGTTAACCAAAAACTACAGTTCTTTGTTCTGCCCTTGTAGTCCAGAACCCTGCCTCCAAATATGGTGGATATCCTTTCTGACCTTTGTAGTCACAACTATGGTACACATTGCCATACAGCATCTTAATTACACACATCCTGTGGATTTCAGTCCCTTATGACCAAGGTTCTACATAAGCTTTCGTAGCCAATGCCTTTAACCCTCCAAAGCTGTCTGTTACTTGTATTCCTTTTTCAGGCCACACAGCATTTGTGAAGTATACACTTAGTTCAGTAAGCCAAACCTTTTCACTTTTTACAGTCAGAACAGTCACACTCCGCACACCCAGAAAAGTTTTATAAAAAATTCTTCCTTTTTAAAAGTATAATCCACTACAAAAAAGAGAATGACCCAATAACTACTACTAAATCATTTTATAAACACAGGTGTCCATGAAACACACTACAGAGAAGGCCTTAAGATATTAGAGATTAATAGGAATTTTTCTTTCATTCAAATATTAATTTGAATTTATGAAATTGAGTGAAGTACATGATTTCCTGACAGCTTGCAATGGACGAAAATATCAAACTACAGTTGTTCAGTTACATTTCTCGCAACAGCAGCCAGAATTCAGGAAAATAACTGAATTCAGGCATCCTACTGTAACCCCTTCCTTTTAGAGTGGATGCTAAAAGTTTATTCTCTTTGCCATCTCATAGCCTATGTGCCCATTCTCAAGGTAGAAGACAGCTTTCCCTATAGTCTCTCTGTGAGCTTACATAATCTATGACATAACTAAGTTATATTACAAATGCCTCCTAAAACAGAAGCGACATTCTTTAGGATGGTTTAATGGGCAATGTATTTTACACATCGCTTGAGAAAAAGGCCCAGTGTGATAATGAACCTCACAAAATGTATACCTATAAAGTCTTGAAATTAACTACAGGGAGTATGTCAAGTTGCTTTCTTTAATGAATTAACAGGTGGAAGAGAACTAGATCAAGAAACTGAGTTAATCCAAACAAAAAAGCCTACTGCTCTAGCTGAAGGACTTGAGCTGAGGTTGGATTTAAATAAGCATATGTGGCAATGATGTTACTTACACCAAATTTGGCATTATGGAATAGCTTTAACTGGTGGACAAACTGAAGGGGGTAAGTAGACAATGAGCTATTCCACACATCTTTTCCTTTGTGGATCCTTTAAAAAAAAAAAAACAACTTGGCATGGGGGGACAAAACAAATGAAGGCTACTGAAGCAAGCTTCACCATCATGGTTGTTGTCCCCACTATCTCCTGGGACCCCACCTTATCATGCTGATCCTACTAAGCCAGAGAGAGAAAAATCCAGAGAACACCACCACTCTTATCAGTTCCAGCTAAATCCCTGCAGCTACCTGGGATGAAGTGGGATCAAACTTTAACAGCAACAGCTCCATCTCATCTAACTAACTTCTCTTCTCCCCCAAAAAGAACAGTTATCTACATTTGAAGAGCAGACAAGTTGGTTTTTCTTTCTAAAACTCTCTAGGGTGAAGGGAAAGGAAATGAGATATTGAAAGTCTTATTAAAAAAAAAAGCAAGGAGTCTTGTGGCACTTAAAGACTAACAGATTTATTTATCGCATGGGCTTCCGTGGGAGAATATCTCACTTCGTCAGATGCTTTGAAGAGGGAGAACTCACAGAATTGGGTGAAAATAAATGCAGGGGAGTGTAAGACATGGGATCAGGTCATACTGCAACAGCAAATCAATGGGACATCAAGACTTCAAAGAGAAACAGCCGAAATTGAACTAATATGCAAATTAAATTGTGTGAAAGCAGGGCTGAATCATGACTATGGGTTCTTTTCACATTATAACAGGTAATTTGACTTCACTCTCCCTCTGTATTCTGTTTCCTGGAGTTTGAATCCTTACAAATCCTCTGATTTGCTGTTGCAGTATGACCTGATCCCATGTCTTACACTCCCCTGCATTTATTTTCATCCAATTCTGTGAGTTCTCCCTCTTCAAAGCATCTGATGAAGTGGGATATTCTCCCACGAAAGCTCATGCGATAAATAAATCTGTTAGTCTTTATGTGCCACAAGACTCCTTGCTTTTTTTGCTTTACTAGACTAACATGGCTATCCCTTTGGAACTTGAAAGTCTTATGTGTCAAATGTTTTGGCTGTCTTTTCTGCATCTCTAATAAAAGGTTAAACACAACTAATTCTTTTTGTTATGATACTTAGCATCCCAAGGTCTCTGAATGCTGAACACCAGCCTTTAACATTTCATGTCAGACAATGGCTGGGGTGTGTTAGCATCTTTGTCCAATTTATTACAACTAAAATAATAAAACACTGACTTTCAAATGTTGTTAACAAGGGATTTAATTGTAGGTTGCACTTCATAGCTAAACAAATGTGGTTCCTTCTTATTGCAGGGAACTGGACTTTGAGGTTCAGTATAGTTTGGAGACATTGCAGTATTATTTTGAGTTTCAGGCTCATACACACCTAGCTAAACCACGGAAGGCCAGAGGTAATTAATAGTGCCCTATCAAATTCTTGGATGTGAAAAACGTGTTATGGATGGTGAAATCTGCTGGAGAGAAGCAGGGCTGAGAGCCATCCCACTCTACTTCTTCAGTGTTTTTTTTTTTCAGCACTGTGCCCCACACTACCCCACCCCAAACTTCAGGCCTGTGTAGAGTGATGTCAAGAGGGGCAGCAATTCATTGCTAGGCTGCCGTGTTCCCCCCCACTCTGCCCCTACCCAGCTCTGAGCCCACCACTCAGGGCTTAAAGGGGCCTTGTGTTGGTTTGCAGGAGGGACCACAGCAGCTCCAGGTGCCCACCATAAAGCCGGTTCTGCTTCCCTCAAATAATGATGAACCCCACCCCACCCCATACTATGTAGCTCTCACATCTGCACTGTTTACTGCTATCCAGTTCTGCAGGTATCACCTCCATCAGCAATAACATGGAAGTAAGGGTGGCAATAGCATGACCCTACTTTTATAGCCTTCTAATCACCCACCCCCCAACAAACACTCCACATTTGAATTGGGACTGCATGGTTAATAGTGGAATTTCATGTGTAATTATCTGAAACGGTGAAATTGACCATTTATAAAAATCCAAAGACTATGAAAGTGACCAAAATGGACCATGAGTTTGATTGAACCCTGGTAATTAACCAAAGTTAATACAATTTGTAACTCCTCTCTGCCCACATCCCCTTTTCCAGTGTAGGTTTTTGGGTTAGAGTGAGAAGGAGTAGCAAGACAGCGGGAAGAATAATGACCTTTACTCCTAAAATTTCTGTGGGATGAATTGCCTATTTCTCCAGTTCTGGCATCTTTGAATGAAAAATGGGGCAAATACCTCTCCATCCCCAAGCACATGAAAGTTCTCAGATATATTTTTAATTCACATTAACATCCTCAGGATGAAGAGCTAGGTCAACAAGGTACATCAAGCTATTGCTGAGTCAATGTGCATTGCTAAGTCAATGTGCATGTAAGAACTGAACAGCAGAGCCCCAGTTTGAAAGCAATATAGAGTTCACTCTCATTGCAAGCATAGACATGTATATTCAGAAAACAAGGCAAAGGGAAAAGTTTTCTGACCCATTTTGGAGTCCTTGAGAACTAACTGGTTTGTTTCTCTCTCTCACAACAATATGTTGATTATTTAGGGAAGGATGTAATTCTCATCATGCACAGTCCTTCAGGCTGTTAGAACTGTTAAGAAACTGAGACAGTATCGTTTGTTACGCATTTGTTGGTCCCATCATTGTGTGTTGTCAAATACCCAGATCTGAAAATCTTTAGGGCAGAGACTCAGACTCTTGTACCTTCAGGGTGTTCTATCAATTAAAATCTCTTAAGGGGTTGAGAATGAGAGCTCAAGCACACCCACTATGCGAGGCTCCAATCCACGTCCCAATAACAGGAATGTAAGCCCTGCACCTTGGGATGCTATACAACTGCCTCCCTGGATCATGTCCTCCCAGTGACCCCTATTCCCACAGGACAAAGTAAAGAATTTAACATAAAAATAAAGTTTCTGATCTTTAAAGAGTCACTAGGTCCTTCTTCCCAAGCTCTGCGAGGTCACTATTGCCAGGTAATAGGGATTCCCTCACAAGACAGTACATATTAACTTAGCTCCACTGTCTACCTGTCTGCCACCAAATCTACTCAAGCTGGTCTTCTACCAGGACCTCCTCCAGACCTGGACACTCATCTCAGCCTCCAAGTCCATTTTACCCACTGAGGGTGAGGACCTCCTCACGGAGCCCCTGCTACACAACCCCTATCTTAGTGTGCAGGTGGCAGAGGATCCCTTGGTGAATAAGAGGTTGGTCCTGGCAAGTGTCACTGGGGTCAGAGACCTCCTGGACTATGCCCATGGGGACTGCATGGACCCCCAGGCGCTGGCTTAGAGCATGGGGCTCTCCACCCCTCAAACCCACTGGTGCCTACTCCAGGAGGTGAAGGCGGCCTTGCCCCCTACTGTTCAAGCTTAGCTCAAGCAGGTCCTGTGAGGGGTACTCCCTGCCCCCCACTCAGGCCAGGCTCTCTGGAGCTTTTGATTGGGCCCCAGCACTGTGAGCTGCCCTGGCCACCTCCTCTCCATACACCCACCCAGCTGTTAGACTTGCAGATGTCTTGCTTTCAAACCGTGCCCAGGGACTATCTATACATGCTTGTGCTCCACACCATCCATTTTATCACCCTTGTGTCCCGCCCTGACACAAAATGGTGGGACCTATTACCACCAGCAGAGGGCGAGGATCCCTGATGGGCCAGTCTGTATGCCACCTTAACCCTGTGGCCCACTGGGGACATTAGTTGGTGTCTCCTCCATGAAGCCATGAGCAAGGGCTTGTCCCTGATGTGGTTCACCCCTCAACTTGACACCTGCCCCTTCCACAGCGTGAGGGAGACCCTGGCACATGCGTACTTCGAATGCATCAGGCTGAAGCCCCTCTTCCAGCTTCTCCAGAATCTCTTATTGAGGTTCTGGCTGCACTTATCCACACGCTTATTTTTATATGCACTCCCCATCTGTAGTGCCAAAAAGTCATGGGACCTCCTTGCCAACCTCTTCCTGGCCCTCACAAAAGTGGCCATCTATAAGACCAGGGAGAGGAGGTTGGCAGAGGGAGGTGTCTGTGAGTGTGGGGCCTATTTCTGGTCCCTCATTGAATCATGTCTCTGGACAGAGTTCCTCTGGGCAGCATCTGCTGGCTCCCTTGACACCTTCTCGGAGCAGTGGCCGCTGTCTGGGTTTCTCTGCTCAGTGTCCCCTTCTGAATCCCTCATTTTAAACATTCAACCTTCACACCCATCCCAGTTTTTCATTAGTCATCCCTCAAAATTAGTTGGACTGAGTCTAGTGCTTCATCCCCTTAGGCTGGGGAAGGGGTTTCAGTAGGTGGGCTTGTGCCCGCCCACCAACCAGCTTTCCAAATGGGACCAAATCTACTCAGCTTTCCTTCTTTTTCCAATCTATACTGACTTTGCAGCTGTTGAGCTGGGCTCAAAGAAGCTGTTTAACTCCTTCAGTAGTGTGGGATTTGTTTACCTTTTCATATATATCATTTAGTCCCTTAAAACTGTAACCTACTCCAGGTGATGACCTGTGCTCATTACTGCAAAGGAAAGAAAAAACTCCACCAAACAACAAAAGTGATCCCTGTTAATGCCTCTCAAAAATGGAATCATATGAGAAACGACTATTCCACTAGATGCAGGGTTTGAGGATGTGATTTGAATTAAGTTTGTTAAAGAAAGGGGTTTTTGATTAAAGACATGTTATTCCAAACTAAAGTATTTGTGTCTAATAATTGTGAAGCAAATTAGAGCCAAGGGCTTGACCCTGAAACATCTTGAGCGCTCGGTCCCCAATCCAGAAAAATATTCAAGCACATGATTACCTGTAACAGGTTTACTCACAATCTTAAAGATAAAGTATGTGTTTGAGCAAATTACTGAATTAGAACCAGCATGCTTAACACTTCGCAGGACTAAGCCTCAGTTGAATTGCCTGTCATCTTAGTCTAGGGGTCTCAAACACATGGCCTGTGGGCCGCATACAGCCCCTAAAGCTATTTCCTGCAGCCTGCAATGACACTATTGTTACTGATATTTGCAATATCATTGTATGAAAAGGATTCAGTGGTGTGGCCCTTGGGCTAACGTACTAGTCCTCATGCAGCCCTGTACTAGTCCTCATGTGACCCTCGTGGTGATTCAAGTTTTACACCCTCAGTAGCCCTTTGGGAAGATGACTGTTTTTAGTGACCTTCAGTCTTCAGGACCATCATAAGGATTTGATCTATCTTCCCACTGTCATGTAAATCAGGAATAACTCCACTGACATCAGTGGAATAATACCAGCCTATAAACTGGTGTCAGTGACAGGAGACTCAGAATCTGAGTAAACATGAACACTGAAGACACAGAGATGGAAAACAGTTTACATTTTTGCAAATGTGGAAGCTAGCGGGGCTGCTAATGTGAAAGGCTCTATTCAGAACAAGATTAGATACCTCTGTTATTGATTTAAAATGTTTTTGTTATGCAAAAATATAGATGATGCATGGGAGGCACTAGAGAATATGTCCAGTGAGTGAAAAGGAAAAACTTGAACTTGAATTCAAATGCCAAGCCAGTAAGCTGCACTTCTATTCTCATTTCCCCAACACCCACACAAAGCATCTGAAAATTGAAAGAGGGAATTGACTCAGCTTCAACATAATTCTTTCAAGCAACTCCTCCCACCTGCACCTTATCCCTTTGAAGGGCCCAGAGCATGAAAAGGAAGAGAAAGAGAAGACTTTACAAAGCAGATGCAGTGTGCTAGAGATTTAGAAGGAAAGGTGCAAAAATAAGAACCACAAAACACTATTTAAAAGCACTTTTTGTTAGTTTTCAAAGCATGGGAAGGGATAGGGATAAAAGAAAGAGAGCCCTCTTGTCAGAGAAGACTTTTCTTTGATTGTTTAGTTTACTAAAAAAAGCACACAACAGGATACCAGCAACACCCTTCATAAGTGTGGCTTTTGTGCCAGTCCAACTCTCTAGTCAGCACAAGGGGAGGAGAGTAGTCCCATCCTTTTATTCACTCCATTACCAGAGGGATTTCAATTATCACTGTCAATTTAGTAATCCACCAGCCATAAACCAAGTGTAAGTGCTGAAATTATGCCCTGCTTTTGTTCAATATCTGTGGGAGAAAGCTCCTTGTATCATCTTCTGCCCTCCATTTGTGTTCTTGTGTGGCAGGATCTAGCGATGTAGTTGAAACAATTGACTGCACAAAGACACAGCATAGTACTGTAAATAAGTTTGGGGAAAGGGCCAGTTTACTGATCTATTTGTTATTACATAAGCAATAACCTGAAAATTTATGAATCAAGTCTTCCAAGCTCTCTTTCAATTAACACTGAAGATCCAATAGTGAGCAGGTCACCTGACTTCCAAGTTTTGTCAATTTAGGAAACAGAGCTGTGGGTTTCTGTTTGTTTGTTTGTTTGTTTGTTTGTTGTGGTGGGAGAGGAAGGAAAGGGTAGGAAAAAATAGTTCTCATGATATTTTTCAAAGTCCTTCCATCTCTTCTAAAACTACTACTTCCGTAACAGTTCCAACTCACATGTCCTATTTCCCTCCAGTTTGTTGATTTTTCTTGATTATGACTAATCAAATAGTTTCTTGTATTCAAGTTTCATTGGATTTTGTAAATAGTCAAAGGGAGTCCCCTGGAAAGTCACTAGGAGTGGAACTCCTAACTTCTTTAGGTTCTTTTGAAAATCCCAGCCTAAAATCATTAGGGAAGATCTTCAGTGACTTTATTACAGCTCAGCAAATTTTCATAGAAAGTCACTTACTAAACAAACATTTTTTTCTCTTGCAAACTGACTACGTGCAGCTTCACCATTTTCCTGAAATTATTCATTATTTGAAATTACTCAGTCTTTATGAGCAGTCTGTTGGAAATATCTGATGTTCTGAATTGGAATGTGGTTGCTCATTTCTCATTAGATACAGAGTATTGTTTCTGCTCCCTGCCTTGATGCAAACATCCACATTTGCAGATGTAAAATTTTCTTTCCTTAAATAATCTTTACCATTCAGAGCAAAGCATATTCTCTATCTGAATGAGTATTTTTGGATAGTTGTTTGAGGTATTCACTGTGCCTCAGTTTTGTATCTCACTTTGTTTTGGTGTCACGTAAATTTGCTGAAGAGCCTACAGGCCAAATTCTCAAAGATATTTAAGAATCCAAAGTTGCAGATATTTGGCTTTCAGAAGAACTGAGATGCCTAACTCTCACTGATTTCTAAAGTGATTTAGGCACTGCACTGACATTCTGAGACAATCTCTTAATGCCATATCTACCCTATAAAATAACATCAACCTAATTATGTTCACATACTGCCACTGGACTTATTAAATCACTCGTGTGTGCACACTTGCAGTTATGTCAGCAATGTGCGTCCTTGCATCAATGATGTGTGTCCTCACCAAAAGATCTTGTGTTGATCATATTGTCAATATGGGACACTGTGGGATGGCTCTTGAAAGCCTGTAAAAGTTGAGCTAATCAATTCAATGTCTCTATAGTGACACTACCTTGATCTAATTAAATTGAGCAGGACTTTGCTTCTCGAGGAGATGGTATCACTAAATCAGTGCAGAGAAGCACTTACACCTGCAGAAGTCAATTTTAAGTGCAGACCTATCCACAGTTAGGCTGACAAAAGGCCACTTACATTGACCTAGTCATGTAGTATGGACCACACCTCAGTAGTCTTTTCTGAACATAGGACTTTATGCTCCTAAGTCACTTACATGCTTTTGAAAATTTACCAGTCTTATCTACTTAGTAAGAAAAATAACAAAGCCAAAATTTTCACAGGTGAGTGGTGATTTCAGATGGCCTGATATTGGTGCACCAAACTTGAGACACCTAATAAGGCTTAAAGGGGTAGCTGTGTTAGTCTAGTTCAGTAAAACAAAGAAAAAGGAGACTTGTCGCACTTAGAGACTAACATATTTTTTTTTATATGAGCTTTCGTGAGAAAAAATCCCAGTTCTTCAGACGCTTTGTGGGATTTTCTCCCACAAAAGCTCATGCAAAAAATAAATTTGTTAGTCCGTAAGGGCCACAGGACTCCTTATTTGTTTGTTCTAATAAGGCCTGGGTTTTTTTGTTTGGTTGTTGTTTTTTTTCTTTGTCCCCCCCCCCCCCCCAAAAAAAATACAGTGACAATAAGCTAGTCTCTGTAAATTAGGACCCAAAAAAGTTTCTCCGGCTGGTCACTCAAAATCTCTAATCAGTGTTGAACACCTTTGTTCAAATATATCAGTTAGAGTACTATTATAACAGTTTCTAATATAATGGTGTTCTTTCATTGAATTCCTAAAACTAATATATTATAACATCTTTCAAACTCCAGCAACTTCTGATTTTATTTTCTTTAGATCCACACAATCCTGGATGTTCCAGCAGCTCCTCAGCCAGAAATCTTTTATACCACATGTGGCTGGAAGCCACTGCTTTCTACCATACCAGGTTGAAAGAATGTGATAAATTATTCATAAGAAAGTAGGACTTTGTCATCCTTGGTTTTGTTTAACTAGCTGGCCTTAGATCATTGTACAAGGCAATCTCCTTGTCTCATCTTGCCATAAAAAGTGGTACAGGAAAGGGAGTTTGAAGACTGCTTTGAAAAATGCAGACATTCACTCACCCTGAGTAGCAATATTGTCACATGAACAGCTTGGCAAATGGATTTCTAATATATGTGGAAAGTTTTAATCAAATTGAGACAAAAGGTATGGTTGACAGGAGAAATTGTACCTTCAGCTGATATTCTTAAAGAGATATGCTGAAAAAGATTTCACTGTTATTTTAATAGTTCAGCCTCCCATTCTCTGCGTCTTTTCATTATGTTGTGTTAAAGACTACATTTATATGGATGATTAACATACATTTCCTACTATTTCAGTACTGTGCACATGTTTTGACAAGTGCAGAATGTCCTTGAGACTCTTGTTTTAATCCAAACATTTTTGCTAAGGGAGAGGAATAAACAACTAAAACAGTAATTCACCCCTGGAATTGTTATTCAGATTCAGAAAAAACAGTGAGAAATATCAGCATGGTGGTTTGAGCATAGTTCTCAGCAATAAGATGCATAGATACCAAATATTCCACACAAGTTGTACAGGTACTTGCTGTTGTGAAGAGATAATGTCAGTGGAATAGAACACTGTGATGTGATAATGGTCTCCTGCTGGAATATAAATGCTGGGGCAAAGCTGTGGAATTTACAGAAAAGAAATATTGAGAGCCAAGACTATTATTTTCCAAGTGGGAGATCATTATCTAATCTTCCAGCCTGCAAAACCAAAGGATTTATTTATATTAAACCCATTGATTAAATAAAAACAGATTATGCAACAGCAGGTAATCCAGAAAGACAGAAAACAGCTTATTTTAGCAGACAAAGGTGCAGGAGTCTGGAATTGAGTGTTCCGGATCAGCGAATGAACTATGAAATTGACATTCCTACAGAAATTCAGGAACCATCCTATTTTAAAAAATACAGCTTTTAAAAAACAATACATTGATGAAGAATTCAACAAGTCCGACCAAAAAAAAAAAAAAAGGTTACACTAATGGATTGCTAAATGAAGTAAAGTGATGCTGCTTTTCATCCCTCCCATTTCAACACAAGAATCTAGATATAAAATCTATGGGAATTCTGCACACACAATTGGGAAGGCCATGTGATTCCAGTCAGGTGTTTGGGTACCTGGATTTCTTTTGTGGAAAAAAGTTAGTTTATCACTGTTTCATATAGAAACTATCCTCTGATTAGCAAAACAAAAAGCTCATGTGATAAATAAAATTGTTAGTCTTTTAGGTGTGTCTAGACTTACAATTTAATTAGAATTAATGAGGATTAATTCAAATTAAATTAATGCATGGCCACATGGGCTTTGCCCACACACACAGTTAAATTCCTTTAACTTACATCAATTTAATAAAGTTGCTATAACAATCATTAAATAGATGTAAGCTAAAACAATTTAACAGGTCCACACTAGAAAGTCAAATTGAACTAACAGATCCAGGGACAGGACTTGCTAGTTCGGTTTAGGAGAGGGACACCATGGGAGGTGTTGCAAGATGGCCCCCTAGAAAGGCCATGCCCCCACCCAATACATAGAAAGAAGAAGGCGTCTTGGGAAGGAGAAGGGCAAAACTGTTCAATCGAAACAACCATTAAATCGAAATAACACGTCTGCAAGGGGTTATTTCAATATAATGGTTGCAATCCAAGCATTGTTTTAATTTGAAACTAGGTTTTATTCAATTGATCTAACTTTCCTTGTTTCAAAATGGTGGAGCTTGTCATTTCGAAACAAGAAAACGTTGTGTGGACCCTAAACTTTTTAAAATCACAATAACCAGCGTTATTTCGATTTAAATGTTGTGTGTGGACATACCCACTGGCTTTCATTAACTCAAACTAAGAAATTCCTTAGTTTGAACTAATGAAAGCATACTTTGACGTTATAAACCCTTGCTTAACTTCAAAGTAAGGGTTAATTCAAACTTATCAGTTTGAATTAACCCAGTGTAGCTGTGTTAGTCTGAACTAACCATTAATTCAAATTAATGCTTTTTGACTTTCTTACTCTCAGGATGCCTTTCTTTTTCTATATATTGGGTGGCAGCATGGCCATTCTTGGGAGCCATCTTGCCACACCTCCCATGGTGCTCCTGTCCTAATCTGAACTAGCAAGTCCTGTCCATGGACATGCTAGTTTTTATTGGGTTTCTAGTGGGGCCATGCTAGTTTGAATTAACTTAATATGAACTAAAAATTATTAGTTTGAATTAATTAGTATTGCCTTTAGTTATAAGTTACCACACATCTCCTTCTACACAACCACATGTATTCTTAAAGTAACATCATTTCCCAGGCAACTCACTTACTGATTTGAAGCATCTGACAAAGTGACAAATACTAGTGACTCTGGCTCAAAATCTTTTTGCAAGTTTACAAAATCAAAATTAATCATATAAAATTAAATTCTATCCTTCTATTTTCAATTACTATAGTATTATGTGTCCTTGAATTCTGCCACATCTTATCTGTCTCCCCTCTGCCACACCATTGTTATTATGGCTAGAAATCCAAAATCTGGCCCATTATAACAGATAACAAAACATCAGCTTGTCCATATGTTGTCATAATTAAAAAATCCCTAAAAGTTTCTAATTTGCAATAGGCATCTTGTTTCAGAGAAGATGACAAAACCATGAATGTGACTAAAATAACACTTTTCTGACTAAATTGAATACTGCAACCTATAGCTTGCAAAAAAAAAAAAAAAAAAAAAGAGGATAAGGAAAAAATCCCTGTCACCCATGCTTGATGGCTGTCTGAGGGCATACCCTTGGCCTTCAGAACAAGCTTTGATCTTCATTCTTCTCACTTCAGCACAAACACTCTCTCACTGCTTACAGGCATAGTTCTCAACTTGCCAAGGCCCTAATTGATTAAGCAAGTCACTGTGCACTGTATAACATATGTTACAAGGTAACATCAATTGAGATCCAGAATGGATAGGAATAGAATTCCAATACTCATATCCTAGGGACTTTTTAATATACCAGCAATCTTTCCTAGTGTTCATTATCTGCAGAATAATATAGAAGATTCATATGTTTATTCATTAGTAATTCACTAGTAAAAAACGTAAACTGCTAGTGAAATAGCAAGTTGTTAATTATAAAGTGACAGCAGTTGAGCCCCTGCAAAATGCAATTTTCAGATTTTTTTTTTATCTCAGGAAATGACTGAGACAGCACATCTGAATTTTTAATGTCAATACATAATCACATTCCATAAAAAAAAGTTTGTTTCTGCTGTTTGGATTGAGTGTGAGAGATTTAGAATATTAAGATTAGTATAATCTTTGTCGATGTCACAAGCTGAAGTTCTATAAAGATGACATTTACAACTCTGATGGAGTAAGCCAAATGTCCAAAATTTGGTAAGTGTGTTGAAATAATATACACAGAAATCCATATGGGTTCTAGTTCAAACTGACGTTATAAAAGCAAAGTGTCTGTATGGATGCCTTCACAGTCCTTGGACCATACCAGTATCCAAAATGTCTTTTCTTTGCAAAGGGAAGTATGTGAGTACTGGAACAGTCATACCTGGTACCAGTGGTACACCAGAACATAAAAGAATATGGGTCTCCTCTTTTTTTTTTTTCCTGTAACATTACATACAACTTCTTCCCCTTGTCAAAACAGTGTTCAGGTTTCAGAATCAAGCTCTCAGAAGTTAGGAAATGCCAGAATGAAGGCACTCTTCTGCCCCATTATGATACAAGTCATGCCACTTTTGCTGCATACTCTCTCCCATCATTCTCAGTACATTGAATGAATGGTGCAGAAGGAGTGAGGTAACTATTCAATAATTATGTTTATCCTTATCAATCAAAAAGTCTTTATTAACCAACATTGAGATGTACCTGTTAATTAAATGAAATTCAAAACATGCTGATCCTTCTTAGACAACTCTACAAGGTATAAGAAAGTGTGTGCCTCTTATCCTAGCTCCAGAATTCTTCTGGAAAATCATTTCTATTGACTCCACACCCTGCACTTCAATTTGTAGGATATAAATGCCCAAATGTAGAGATAGTGTATGCACATTAAAGTTTGAGGCATACGCCTTCTGGCCTCATTCTCTCTGGTGCCTCTATTGTGGATGACTCTGAAAGGGAAAATGGCTCTTACTGATAACTGGTGGCAATAAAACAGGACTGAGAAAAAGCTTGCTGATTTCCATTGACTCTGATTATCCTATAGGAATAAAAGGACACTCCCAAAAGGTTGTAGCATGTAGGTTTTCAACCAATGGCAGATTAAATTAATAGACATGTATCAGTCGATAAAAATGCTGATAGGTGGTGAACCAGACCTCTATCATAGTAAGATCCATAGAGCCACCTATGGAGTGGAAGCACTACTGATAAAAAATGTGTTAGGCTGGAAGTAAGAATAGGAGTTGACTCTACTATGCCATATTGCCGCTTGTGTTTGAGATTAGCATGTTACATTTTAAAGCAAAATCTGAGATACAGCATTATGTTCAAACACAAAGCTGGGCTTATTAGAAAACCATAACATCAAGTGGAGGTGGGAGTGTACTTCCATTCACATTATTAGGGCTCGTTCGAAATTTTTCAATAGAACATTTTTGTAGGAAAATTCTGATTAATCATAAGTTAAATATTTCAATGGAATAGGCCTGTTTCAACAAATCTTCTGCCAGAACCGTGCCTTCCAGCAAAAACCTGTCTGATTTCCTTACAGCTCATCTGCTCAGCTCCTCAGCATCGCCACAGCTGAACTTCCTTGGAGTTGGAACCTCAGGGTTTCCAAGAATATGAAGAATATTCCAGGGTCCCTGCTAGGGCCCTCAGAACCAGATCCTTGCTGGGACTCGTTGACTCAGAAAGTCCTAGGGGCTTCATGCCACAGAATTTGGAACCTGGTGGCCCTTCCAAATCTTTCAACCTGCTCCCTGCTGTATCTTATCTCTTCCCTCAATAACTGTTGGACATATTCTTGGAAACCCTGAGGTTCCAACTCCAGGGAAGTTCAGCTGTGGCGATGCTGAGGAGCTGAGCAGATGAGCTGTAAGGAAATCAGACAGATTTTTGCTGGAAGGCACAGTTCTGGCAGAAGATTTGTTGAAACAGGCCTATTCCATTGAAATATTTAACTTATGATTAATCAGAATTTTCCTACAAAAATGTTCTATTGAAAAATTTCCAACAAGCTCTAATAATGTGAATGGAAGTACACTCCCACCTCCACTTGATGTTATGGTTTTCTAATAAGCCCAGCTTTGTGTCTGAACATAATGCTGTATCTCAGATTTTGCTTTAAAATGTAACATGTTAATCTCAAACACAAGCAGCAATATGGCATAGTAGAGTCAACTCCTATTCTTACTTCCAGCCTAATACATTTTTTATCAGTAGTGCTTCCACTCCATAGGTGGCTCTATGGAGTCCCAAAAAATGGTGGGTTTCATGAGTAGCCTCAGCATGAGCCCCCACTGCCCAGACATCCTCAGAAGCTCTTCTCCTTTCCTTGGAAATCTTATTTTTTACAGTCTCATTGTCTGTATATGCCTTTTTCCATTTTGCTAGTCTAAGCATGTTGAACACCCAGGTTGAGCTTGGAGCCTGCATTACCCCAAAACAGTACCTACAGATTCTTTTGTTTCTTAAAGAGAAAAGGACAAAGCACTCGTTCTGTTACAGACCATGTAGATCTCTTTGGACATTCAGCCTCATGGTCTCTATATTATTCAAAATAATTTTTCATTTCCCTCTTTGGTGGCTATTGTAAACTGTGTTAGGAGACGTGTACTTCATTGTTCTATTTAGAATGAATGGCTGCCAGACATCTCTCAACAAGTTCCTCAAAAGCCTTGACCTTTAATTAGGTTCTTCATTTAATGATTCTTAAGTTCATTGGAAATGGCTCTGAACTAGATAGTTCATCCTCTGATTCAGGTTCCTTAAAGCCTATACTCTTATACCCTGCCTCCCTCTGCTTATGACTTCTCTAACTTGTCCAAGTAGGGTAGAGGTTTCAAAGCGGACATTCATGGACAGTAATGTGAAAAGATCAACAGTAGTGTCCCCCACAAAATGTGCAGTAAGTTCTGTGAACAGTCACCGCAGTGCCAGATAGCAAGGTCTCCCCCTAAACTCACATTCATCCTTCATATGACCACATATCCTTCAATTTCCAAGTAGTTGTTCATGCAGAGTCTTCTGGGCGTTCATAATGCTGTGATGCTGCTTATGTGTTTCTCTTCCCCTTATGTGTTTAGCAAACTCTGGCTAGTATTTGCATGAATTTTACATCTTCTTACCTCAGGACCCTCAATGGACTTCAAATGAAACAAATTAAGTACCTCACTGCAGCAGAACCCAAAAAACAGATGGGATGAGAGTTTCTTTATTTAATAGAATATGGTTTCTAGTTGTTGAGTAATTGTTGTTATTTGTACTACTGTTTAATACCTGAGCCATAAGGCAATGATGAATTTATCCAACCATAATATTACCTTTATTACAATACACATCTTTTCTGGCTCCTAGTGTAACAAAACTAGATTGCATTTAAAGAAAGATATAATGCAATATGTTTTTTTCTTGACTACCAAATGTAGTTATGGAAATTAATAGAGCATTTTTTCTGAAGGACTAGAGAAGCTACATTAGATTACTCAGTCAAATTCATGTTATTTCTTTAAAAAATAAATAATAGGTTTGTTAAAATGGTGAGTAACAGATGCACTATAGACTAATTACATGTGCTTACGGTGTCCATTTAGCTAACTATGTTGCAAGGGAGAATAGCATTAGAGTTAACATTTATCATTTGAAAATAGATAACAGAGAACAATCATTTTTGTTTTTCATAAAAAAATGAAAACTAATCTAATTCCAATCCTTTTTAATAACTGAAGTCAATATATGCAGTTCTTAAAAAGCACATCATCATGGAAATAGAGAACTGACGGCATCTCGAAAGTCAGGCTGGCTTACAAAACAATTAGAGAAAGTGGGTCAGTAATCTGTAGAAAAGAAGAGCTAGACCATAGAAGAAATCCTATTAGATTGAAAGGGTAAAGCATAGTGCCTGAACCTGCACCAATCTATTTACATATATGGGTAATCCATTGAGTTCAAAGGGACGTGACACAATTACAGGGCCAACATCATCTCAGACCTCTTCTCCAGACTCTCTCAATTCACTTTCCCCTCCAGTAAGATCTAGTACCATTTCACTCTAGAGACCTAACCTCCCACTCTTAAGCCTTGTACACAGAATAGACTTTCGTCCCCATAAGTCCACCGTTGGCAACAAAACAAGCCCACCATACACACTTGAATGCTTGTTTTGTTGGCAAAACTGCCCTCTTTTGCTGACAAAATAATATCACCTATGTGCAGAGGCATCACTGCCATATGGCCTGAGAGGCTGAAGCCCCCTCTCTTCTCTGCTCAGCTCCAGCACAGCAGAAGTCTCTCAGCCCCACCCCAAGCAAACACACACACACTGCAGATCAAGCCTGCAAGTTTGCTTTCAGTTTAGCTTTGCCACCTACTTGCTGACTCAAAGTGAGCAGCTAGTCACCCCTGCCCTCTTGGGGTATGTAGCTCATCTATCTGGTGCAGAGGGAGAGAAGGGAGGGAGATTTAAATCCCTCACCCCCTCCAAGGCAGGGCTCTGTGTGCCTGATTCAGCTCTTCTCCCCTGGCTACCATTACAGAAGTAAGTACTGGGGCCCCCCACAGCATAGTGGAGGGAAAGGGAAGCTGGGGAGAGGTCAGGGTCCTGGGCCCAATGTGTTGCCCCAGAGGGTGAGCAAGGGCTTAGGCAAGGGGGAGCAGTGGGCACACAAGCAGGCAATTTTGGGTGAGAAATAGAGCAATAGCAGGGGAGGAGTGTGAGTCAGCAGGACCTAGGTGGAACAATAGCTGCCCAAGCTGGGTGGGGGAGAGCAAGCAGTTTTGGAGCAGTAGGGGTGTGGTTTTGTGCCAGGTGAGGCAATAACAGGCAGGGGGGTGAGCTAGCAGGGCCTGGGGGGGGAGGCAATAGCCTGTGGCAGCTGGGGTATTAGCGGGGTGGACAGTTGGGTCAGGTGGGACACAGAGTGAGGGAAGTGGGAACAGGCAGTTTTGGGGCAATAGTGGGGGTGTCAATGGTTTTGGGCCAGGTGAGTCAATAATGGGCAAGGGGGTGGGCTAGCAGGGCCTGGGTGGGGCAGTAGCCATCTGGAGTAGTTTCAGGCCAGCCAGGGCAATGGGTTGGGGGGTAGTTTGGGGCTAGACAGAGCAATAGTGAAGGGAGATGGGTGGTTTTTGGCCAAGCAGACCAATAGTGGGCGCACCGGGAGGGTAGGTTTGGGGCCAGGTGGTGCAGTAGGGAGTGGGGACACTTTCATGCAAGAACTGGGCCATTAGCAGCTGTTCCAATTAAAAAGTAGTTAACTGTGGTGAGGACAAGCCTTATGAGGTCATGAGAGGCAGAGTAGCATAGCTGACTAAAAGCTAGACAAAGGCTGTGTTCACACGGCACTTTTGTTTCGAAACAACCTCGTTGTTTCGAAACAAAAAAAACCATGTTCACACGACGCACAGTTGTTTCGAAACAAGGGGAAGCCCTTGTTTTGAAACAACTGTGTTGTTTCGAAACAAGTTAAACCCCATTTGGGGATGAAACAACCTTGTTTCGAAATGCTTGTTTCGAAACAACGCATGTGAACATGTTGTTTCGGAACAATAGGTTCCGAAACAACATTTAAAGGGCTGCCACCTCAGCACCCTGGCCAGGGAACACTCAGCACCTTGGCCAGGGAGCACCCTGG
>ML682069.1:4675536-4690555 GCA_007922195.1 Podocnemis expansa
CCCGCGCCCCCGACCCGCCGGCGGGGTCCGGGGGCAGCTCTGGCGGGAGGGCTGAGCCACCCCGCAGCCGCTCACCCGCTGCTGGTGCCTGCAGCCCCCTTTCTGGGGCTCCAGGGTGAGCCAGCAGCGGCTCACCCCCAGGGGTAACGAAATAGCATGTTCACACAGTGAACTTGCTATTTCGTTTCCTGCTTTTTTTCTTATTTCGAATTAACATTTTTGTTAATTCAAAATAAGATATTTCGAAATAAGGTGTTGTTTCGAAACAAGTTGTTTCGACACAACTTGTTTCGAAATAACCCTGTGCGTGTGAACACAGCCAAAGAGTCTTAGGGACCCATAAGTGCTTTACTGTTTGTGTTGGGCTGTTAGCTTATATATTCAAGATCCTTTATGGAAAGCTGTGTGGCAGCCAAAGACTTTGCCAGAACTACTGAAATAAACCTCAAAAAGGGCATTCTGGTTTTAAACTGGTGCCTCTTGAGCATCCTCTCCTGCCACCCACTGTAAAAACACCCGGTGTGTCTGGGGCTCCTTGTTCCTTAGGTTGCCATGTTTTCAATATCAGCTTTCGTCAGATAACAAATAAAAACTCTGTTCCCTTAGCACCCCACTCCCTCCATCTGAAAATAGCTGGGTTTTTCCCTTCTCACAGCACCAGCAAAATTCTGCCTTTAATTACAACTTGCTCCATAGTCTTCAAATTCAGCAAACAGTGGCCAACGTGCTATTGCTGCCCTATAGCTGTCAGTGGGTAAATAAAACACAGGTATGACTGCAATTTAGCAAACAATTCTAAAGATGCAAAAAATAATCAATGTTCCCTCTAATTATTCGTAGGCTGTGTATGCAAAAAATTCCTTTGTGTGTGCCAAAAAATGTCTTTGTGAGCGCCAATATTAGTGCTATTGAATTTATTTGTGTGCACTTTATTTTGTTGTGTGTGCGGGTTTCATGACCTGTGTGCACGCACACATGTGCACAGCTTAGAGGAAACAGTGGAGGGGGTCCAGCTTAGACTGGTGTGAGATGGGGGCCAAAGGGAGTCAACCAAGTGGGAAGGGGAAATAGCTGGGGAGTGAGGATTATAAGGAGCCAGGTAAGGTGTGAATGCACTGCAGAGAGGCTAGGAATCAAAAAGACCGGGTCTAGAGGAGTTTGGGAACTGGGTGAGATGGGAGCAGGGGAGTAGTAGACATTTAAACAAGTGAACAGTCCCATTGCATTCACGCGCATAAAGGATGGATGTAGCGAACATTTCTGTCAATAGGCTACGAGAGAAGAATCCAACACTCTCTCCAATCTGAGTTGGCTCTGCAGGACAAACAGAAGTACAAACAGTAAAAACTTATTTTTAAGTTTTGCCACTAAAGAAACTGAATATACTGAAGGAGCAGGCCTCTTCAGTGAAAGAGTGCCACCCTACAAATTGTAAATACAATTTAATTATTCTGCTCCTCAGTTTTGCCCTCCTATAAACTGCACCAAGCCCCAAAGTTCACCTTTCTCTTATTGAAAAGTTCCAGTAGGGTACCTGTGTGTCAGTCTAGTTCAGCAAAACAAACAAGGAGCTCTGTGGCACTTTTTAAAACTAACAACTTTATTTATTGCAAGAGCTTTTATGGATGAACTTCATTTTCAAGCCTCTGACAAACTGGAAACTTTTTTTAGTTTTTAAAAATGCCACTAGAAATTTGCAGTGTCAGCTGTATTTATGACCTGGGCCAGAAAAATAAAAAAATAATTCCTGTAAAGCATATTGGGAAGGGATATCATCAGCAATGACGTGAAGAAAAGACTGGTTACTTCCCTGTATCTGTGGTTCTTTGAGATGTCTGCACTCATTCACCATGCCTGCTTGTTTTGATTTAGCATAAAGAAGGGACTGAAGGTTGCTGTAAGGAGGATGGATCATATCTGAGGATTGTTTGTTTATTTTTGACTGTCTAAATTCAATCCACTTACATGAAATTGTTTCACATATATAAACGCATTTGGCACAGCATGATACCTTCAGACATGTGGGCCTAAGCATTATGGGATGCACATCTGTGCACTCTGGGCTATGATCTATATCATTTTTCTGTTCACTTATACACTAATTGTAAGTTTTTATGCCATTATGCCATAAAAAGTTTCTTTATGGATTCCTATAACCTATTCTATGTGATTACTGTGGTAATACGTTTCCTGCAGAGACGGGAAATCACCTCTGCCAGAAGGGTAAGGGCGAGGATTGAGCCACCTCAATCAGCATATCTTTGTTGCCTCTTTGCTTGCAGCTTTAGTCGTTTAGCTGTTGCAGGAAGAGAGTTCTGCCTGCCTCCCACCCCTCACCCAAGCCATGCTACACATCTGTATACATGCATGTGGCTGTGGGAAACATATTATAATAATCACATGGAATAGGTTATGAGCATCCATAAAGAAACTGAATATGGTCTAACTGGCATAAAAACATACAATCCCATTGTATAACTAAACAGAAAAATGATAGGGATCATAACCCCGGTTGCGCAGCTGTGCATCTCGTGACAATCAGTTTGGGCCAGGTGGGCAGGGCCGGGGCTAGGGAGTGGGGCTAAGGCAGCAGGGCAGGCCTGGGGCCAGGAGGTGGAGTTTGGACCTCGTGGCGGGCCAGGGCCCCAGCTAATCTTCATATGTAGCAACACCCCTGCCTGTGCAAGAGACATAGAGCTTTATCCGCAAATGTTTTGTTCCAAAGGAGTCAATGTGTACACTTACTCATTTTTTTCCATGTTAAGCAGCCTCCAGAAATGTCCCAGAAAGCCAATCATGATCACTATGGCTTTCTGCTCTGCAGTGACTAGCCCCTCCCTCTTGTAAGTCCCAGAAATTTTTGAGTGTTCCCGCTTTCCCTTCCTGTTGGTTCAGCGTGGAGAGCTAACAAGTCATGTTCCCGGGTGATAATGGAGGCTCCATGCAGCAAGCACTCTTTTCTGGAACACAGCAGAGCTGCTGGACCTGATCAGCATCTGGGAAGAGTCTCTTGTGCAGTATCAGATCCAGTGCAGCAGAAGGAATTTTGACCCTTATGGCCAGATATTTTGTACTCTGGGAGAGAAAGGCTATAAGAGGGAAATGCTTCAGTTCAGAGCCAAGGTGGAGGAGCTGAGGCAGCAGAACCATAAAGCCAGGGAGGCAAACCATCACTCTGGCTCTGGGCAAGCTACATGCCAATTTTACAAGGAGCTCAAAGCCATCCTCTGCGAGGCTGCACATCTACCTCCAAGACTCCTGTAGACACCTCTGCGGCCCTAGATCCAACAGATAGCAGAGTAAACTGTGACTAGGAGGTGACTGATGAGTAAGTGGAGCTGGAAGATGGCCCAGAGCCAGGAAGCAGCACAGTGGAGACTGGGAGTCAGGAGCTCTTCACAATCCCCCTGAGACATGCGGCCAGTCCACCTTTCAGCTGCTGTGCTCCAGAGGTGGGAGAAGGGAGTTCTGGTAAGTGTTTGCGAAACCAGTGCTGCTCTGTTTGGGAGGTGACACTTCTACTTAAAAGCAAAGTGAAGGGTGGTGAGAGGGGATAGAAAGTGTGGTGCCATAGCTATGTTTCCATATGGTTGCCCATTCTTGAGTACATCTATGCAGAACTCATTATCAGCACATTGATGCATGTAGTGATTTCCTGGGTAGCCTCTGCTGTGAGGTCAAGGCAAGTTTCTCAGTCATACTCCCAAGTTCTGTGCCTCAGATTACTTGGCAAAGCAGCTGTGTTTCCTCCTTCATTGAAGGACACTGTCCTTCACTGTTTGGAAAGCACAGGACTGGGGATCAAAGCAGCACACAGCCCTGCAGCATAGGGACATGGTTTAGATCTGCTCACATGCAGGAGATGCTGTGACCCAAGCCTAGGGTTACCAGATACCAAAGCACAGAAAGGAGGACAGGGAATACAAAAAGGAGGATATTGGAGGACACAAACATCTGGGGCCTTGCCCAAGCCCCGTTCATCCACCGAGTCACTGCCCCCCCCCCCAATGCTTGCCCCATTGATAAGTCACCTCCAGAGAAATCTGTCTAGCCCCTAATACAGTGTGAGATGAATTGCTAGAACAGCAGCTCAGGAATATCAAATCAATGGCTTAAGTATTTTTCATCTTCACATTAAAGTAACCATAAAGCCAGCCACTTTAAGAAGTCACAAAATTAAGTATTTAATATTTATATCAAGGTGCAAGAACAATCATGCTGCAGAACTCCTAGCCAGATTGATATTTTTACATTGTGAGTTGCAAATGGTCACAAACCTCTAATTTAAATGTAGTAGTTATGAACAAGATTAAAATCAGTTTTAACACAATAAGTTCTTCACAGAATTCTCTCTCATTGTTTGACACATGGAGGGGCAGGCCCTTGACTCCATGAAGTCTAGCAGAATTTGAGGTGTTGGCTTCTAAAGAAAAAGTAATCTCTGTTGGCAGTATTTTCCAACACTTGAAATTAGAGAAGGTGCAGGGGGAGGTTTGGGGGGGTGTAGGGGGTGCTCACTGATTTGGTCTAACACTGTTACCAGCTGACAAGTGGGGAGGGGGGTACAGGAGGGGTGTAGGGAAAGCCCTGTCTAGCCTCAGTTTGGAACGTCACAGTGCAGTATTTAAACAAAAAAAAAAAACAAAAAACAAAAAAAACACCACAGACAAGCTGTTTGTTTTACACACACAGGCAAGGAGAACTGCCTGAAACATAGCCTTTTACATAAAATGTAAATTTCTATATATCATGTCCTATTATCTCCACCACAAACCACAGATGGAGATATCTATTTGATGACAGTTGACATTTTCTGTTTGCTTTTATGTGAAATGCATGTCAAATGGGGGGGGGAGTAGAATTAGATTTTTTTGACTATCAAATGCTCCACCCAAGATGACAGCACCTATTCTTAGATGCCACAAGCAGTTTTTTTTCCTACATATACCAAAAGAAACAATGTCCCTAAAAGTAAATAAAAATAAGCATAGAATATATAAGCAAAAGGCAAAACCAAGCTGCTTGTTTTCTGTGATTTGATAAACTATTAACAAATGGACAAAACACTGTAATCAAATTTCCCACTGACTTCATCTAAACTATAGGATCAGGCCAAGTCCAGCAGCTACTTTAGAATATATTATCACTTGCACATCTGTGTATCTTAATAAAATTTAAGGACACATGTACAGCAGACTAATCTCATCTTGGAAAAGAGAAGCAAATTGAAAAATCACAGTGGGAAAAGGAAAATCATATGCATTCAAACCTCCTCACAATCCAAAGTGAACTTTCCTTGGCCTGTAAACAAAAGGTTTGTTGCAAAAAGCCACTGCCTATTAGCAGGACTAAGGATCTGGCTTAGCTGAGCCATTAGAGAAAGAAACCTCCCCAGAAACAGTAAGTGGGGCAGCAAAGCAGAAAGGGAAGAAGCAGCCCCAGGTCTGTCTCTGGACACCACAGAGACCCCAGAAAGCTGAAGAAAAGCCCCAGCTACTCCAAAAAATAAGATCAAGCCTTCCCCAAAATGGACAGGGGGGGAGAGGGAAACAAACCTGAGCTGAAGACTGGAAAAAAGCCAGGGGTGAGGAGCAGAAGCAACAAGGTAAAGCAAAACTACCTCTACCCACAGTCAACCCCACCCCTGACAGACCCAACCCTCCTCACTCTCAATATACATACAGCAGCCCAGCAAGGGATCGTCTCCTAATTCCCAACCCCACCAACAGCTTCAGCAAGGCTGAGCAGCAGGGGAATGTGTTGTGGAGGTGCGGGCTCCTGCACTTCTGTTTTTAGAGCACTGCCCTGGCTACCGGCAAAAAGCTGGACAAAATGCACTTTTTTCTCCAATGCCTGGAGGACACAGGACAGCAGGCCAAAAAAGAGGGCATGTCCTCCTTTTGCCAGAGGTCTGGTAACCCTACCCAAGGCTCTCGGGATAACCACCTGAATATGCAAAGATCAGGGCAAGCTGCAAAAAGGAGAGAAGAGTCTCCCAGCACTGATTGGTTACCTGGAGATAAACTCCCCAACCAGTCACAAACAATGTTTCTGATCCCTCACACTGGATATCAAGAAGCCACCATAAAACATACTCAGCCTCCTTTACTGCATTCCAGTCACTGGTCCGCAGTACAGCCAGTAGGTCTTTCAAAGAAATATGTTCTCCTGATCCCAAAGGGCCAGGCAAATCACCCAGAACAACAGAGGCTTGGATCTTACCCAAAATACCACACTGCCAGCCAATCCTTCAGTAACTAAAACTAAAGTTTAATATACAAAGAAAAGAAACAAAACAAGAATTGTTATATGGTCAAAGTGAATCACATACATACAAATGATTTAGAGTCCGTAGAAAGTAAGTTCTTGAAGAATTTGGAGTTTGCAGGTCTTAGGCATACATCCAATACCTAGATGGGTTTAAGTCCTTGTTTCACAGCTTCAGTTGTCAGAAATCCAGTTTACAGGAGTAGACCAAATAATCCAAGTGTACAGTTTGTTCTAATTCTCCCCTGAGAATTAGTAGGGCAGTAGGCCAGTGCTGGCTGGGATCTCAATCCTGTGGCCCAAACATTCCTGAGAAGTTTAGACAGACATGAGATGAAGGGATTATGTTCCCAGCTTCCTTTTATAGTTGTAGCAAGGTGAGCATTTGCAGGTCATTTCTTCATGTGGGCTTTGATGACATTTCCCAGGCACTTTAAGTGGAGAACAGTAATGTATTTTGTCCTTTGAAGTAAAATCTTCACCTCCTGAGCACCACAGGTAATTAGCTGTATTAGCACCATTAACAGACAGTTTACACTGGTACATCAAAGGCCCATTTAGATGTTGATGTTCCCTCTTGACCCCTTCCACTAGAACAATAGTCACAGATAGGGAAGCAGTTCATTTACCTCCCTAACCTTTAACAGGATATATGTAAACATCATCAAGAAACCACTAATGATACACCTGCATATCAAAGCCCTAGCCTACTCACTACCATTGCATTTTCCTATATGTCTTCAAAGGTTAGATTTGGGTCATGTATTTTACAAGATGGTTTGGCCTTCTCAGGCCTAGCATAACAGATGCATTCTAGCCTCCCTGCCAACTCAAAGGAGCAAGATATCAGCCTGTATGACCACTTCCTGTGGGGAAGAGGGACACAGATTTAGACTGATAGTGTCAGTGCACATTCATTGAGGCCCAAATTGAACACCCCTCCCCAGCTCCCTGAATCTCAGATAAATTGAGCATTCTTGAGCCCATCCGTGGAACTCACCGCTTCCAGGATCATCAGGGAGCTGCACTCTGGTCAGGGGGACAGTAAGAGTAATGTTCTAAAGAGGCAGCAGTGTTAGTTTAATCCAGCAAAACAAACAAGGAGTCTGGTGACACTTTTAAAGACTAACAAATTTATTTAAAGCATGAACTTTCATGGGAGAAACTCCCACGTCTTCAAAGCATCTGATGAAGTGGGATCTTCTCCCACAAAAGCTTATGCGATAAATAAATTTGTTAGTCTTTAAAAGTTCCACCAGACTCCTTGGCTATGTCTACACTCACAAATTAGTTTGAAATAAGGAACCTTAATTCGAACTAATTTGAGCCCTGTCCACGCTAGGCTTTGTCTAGTTTGAACGAAAAAAATTTTTAGTTCAAACTACACAAAACTTATTTTGAACTAGTTAGTTTGACTGGTTAGTCTGAACTAACTGCTTAGTTTGAAATTATTTTGAAATTTAGTTCGAACTAGCACTATGTAGTCATGCTAGTTTGAACTAGCAGTTAGTCTGAACTAACTGCAATTTTTTACTTTGAACTAACTCTTAGCTAAGAAGTTAGTCTGAACTAAAAAAAAGGTGGCTAATTCAAACTAAAAGTTAGTTTGAACTAAACAAATGTGGTTAGTTCAAACTAACTTCAAACTGCTTAGCTTGAACTAAGCAAGTCCGAACTAAGCTTTTTGGTGTATACATAGCCTGAGAGAAACATGGTTTTCAAAGTGTTACATGCATACTAGGATGGCAGTAACATTAATTCCTTTATTCATTACTGTATATAATTGTGTATAAGCTGAGATTTTTGTGCCTGAAAATTGTCTTCAGAACAGGCATTCATTACACATGGGAGAATATGGTCGACAGCCCCAGCCCAGCAGTTTCCCTGACCATGCGCCAGGCCGGAGCCCCAGTGTTGCTGGGCAGCCATCTTGGGCAGTTGGGCTGGGCTGGGGCTGGAGCAAGGAGGGGACCCCAGTATCTGGAGTGGCCAAGTAAGGGGACCCTGGGGGTGGGGTCGGCCTGGACATTGAGGGGGGATTCAGGGAGGCCAGGGAAGCAGCGGCAGGGACAGGGGGTTAGGGAGCGGGTCGGGGAGTCCAGGGAAAGTGATGGGAGGGCCTGGGTGTTTGAGCGGGAGCTCAGGGAGGCCAGAGAAGGGGCAGCAGGGCCTGGGCATTTGAGGGGGGATCTGGGCATCTGGGGAAAGCGGCAGGAGGGCCCAGGGGTTTTGGGGAGCCCAGGAGAGTGGTGACAGGGCCCGGGGATTTGGGGGAGTGCCTGGGAGGCTGGGAAAAGTGGCAGCAGGGGTCAGGGGTGACAGGGAAAGGGGTGGAAAGGGTGTTGGGGAACAGGGGGACAATGGCAGGGAACTGAGAAGCAAGCAGGGGGGCAGCAGGAGGAGCAGAAAGGGCAGAGCAGGGGGCAGCAGGAGGAGCAGGGGGGCCGGAGTGAGGAATGGACAGAGCAGGGTGCCGGGGAAAAGCAGCAGCAGAGATTTGGGGGTTAGGGAAGCTGTTGGAAACTCCAGGGGAAGCCAGCAGCAGCACTGGGGGGCGGGGTTAGGGGCCAAGGCCAAAAGGGGACCTCAGCTTATACACGGATCATCTATTTTTGCCCCTTTTGGGGTCAGAATTGTGCCCAGAACAGCTTATACTCGAGTATGTATGTTTCTTTTTCAAAGATATGACCTTTGCAGGCAGAGACCCTATGCCCACCGACCAACTAAGATAAAGAAGCAACTTCACCAAAGCAAGGAGGACATGTTCCAGGAGCTCCTATAGTCCTCTGAGGCATGCAGATGAGAAAACAGGGCTTGGAGAGAGGCAATGGTGAAGAAATAGCAGAAGCACAGACAAGACTGCAAAGAAAATTTCATACAGACATACCATAAAGGCAAATTGCTGCATCTGCTGAAAGAGCTGATGCACCTCTTAAAGACAATGGCCACTTTGAAGACACAGCTTGTGTGTGTGTAACCCACATCCTCACCCCTCCCTTCAGACACACCAGCAGTTTCTCACATCTCCACACACTCGCACTAAGCATTCCTGTGAAGGCCAATGACCCGCACGGTACAGTGTTACATCCACCCCCCTACACAGCTGCAGGAACAACAGATGGTCATTTGCACACCTGTAATACCCTCCAGTGCCCGATATACTCAACCTTGTGCACGCTCACTTTTTCTCCTTCCTATTTATGTACTCAGTAGCAAGATGCTCCAGAGCCAGAACTAGGACATGTGTGCCATCTGTTGCCTCCCTGTAATTAGGGGATCCCAAGGCTGGAAATATATCCACTATCTCATGGACATTGCCCAAAGTCACAGTGCTTCACAGAAGAATGTGATTTATGGCCCTTCACACTTGTGATAGTGTGGTCCCCACAGTGGACCTGATGACTCCAATCTAATTAGCAACTGACTGGTAGCAATCTGGAGTTACCAGCTTCCACAAATCAATTCCAGGTCACTTCCTCATGGGAAAGGCAGCTCTCATTCTGCTGTCCTTGCACTTTAGGGCAGAGGCCAACTCCACACATGGTTCCGTGCAGGCAGCTTTATGCATTCAGAAGTTTGGTAGCCACTGCTTATCATCCCAGAGCTGCATAATGATGCAATCCCATCATTAATTGCTTGTCCCTGTGCAACCAGAAGTGGTGGTGCACCACATTCAGATTATCTGTGAAAGAAAACAGCAAAGCAGTGCTGTTTATCTGCATGTCACTCAGTAGGTCTGGCTCATCTGATTCCTATTCTGATTCAGAGCTCATGAAGTACTGTGCAACCAGCTGGGATGTGTTCATAAAGCTGCAAGTGATGCTGGAGAGTAGAGCTGGATTTGGATTGTGGACACATAGGAAATAGTGGAGCAACATTGAAATAGGGTGCAAGTTGCTAATAGCAACTGTGGATAACAAGAACATGTATAACCTTCAGGAGGGTTAGAATTCATTCAGTAGCCCCTCTTCAGTGCCTAACAGAGATAAACCCCTGGAGAAAGCAGCTGGAGACCCAGGATCCAGTCTGTACAGACTCACAGTGAAGATTGCTCAGCGTTACCATCCCATATTAAAATACTACTCAGAATAAACATAGCAATGAACTTTAATGGCTAACTAAACAAATCTTATCCTAAAAAACCAAAATGAATTTAAACAGAACACTAAGAAACCCAAGAGTCCCCAAGTTCAGGTGGAATCACCATTATTTCAACTGCAGTCTTTGTTCAAGTCCTTGAGCCTTGACCAGAAAGAAGTAGCAGTCCTCTTCTCCTCTGGCTGCAGGAATCTTCAGTAGCAATCCATGCAATCCTTTCTTTCTTCTCTGTAACCAGCACCACAGTTTGTTTACTGGTCAACCACCTCTCAGTCCCACAAGAGAAAACTCCTCTACAAAATACTGCACTGTTGGGAGAAAACATCTTGCAGTCCACTCTTGGCTCAGCTCCTTTCACTCAAACACTGAGCACATGGACTCTGAAGCTCTCTGTGGTTGCTTCTATCTGGGCTCCTGCTCTCAGGAATCTAACTCCAGCAACAACAGAAAAAAACTTGTGGAGCATGCTCAATATGCTACCACACCCTACTACAAGAAAGTTCTGGTTTCTGGGCAGCAAAATCTGCCCAGCACCATAATCTAGCCTGAACAGTCTCTAAGAGAGAGCCTGTTTTAGGCATATGGGTTACAAATGCAGTCCCCATGGGACATTGAAAATTTACCCAAGGTGCTCTGTACTGCTCTCCTTCATCCAAGGATTCCTAGCCTTGGAAGTTAATGAGTGGCATGGTGGGATAGGTGACCACAGTGCACTGCTCTTCCTAGCAAAAATTCAAAGTACAGTGTAGATGCTGCTTTGCGATAACTGACACTCTGTGTGGACACACCCAAGCACTAGATGTCTCTTTTAAAACAAAAACTTTTTCGCAAAAATTCCCTACTGTAGACGGGGCCCTAGATTCGGACTTGGGCTATAGTACCTTGTGGAACAGCTGCACTTACCCAGCAGAATTTACTGCACTGGTAATCTGCATATCATCTCTTTGGGAGTCATGCTAATGGTGAATAAAGAGTCTTCCAAATAGCCTTTTGAAAACAAAGTTTTGTTTAATCTCAGCAGTAGGAACAAAGCATAATTGAAGAGATTCTGAAAGCAGTAAACTGCCTATGTGCGTACTGTGCACTCCTTAGCCCTGGTGTTAGCATCCTCCACAGCTGTCTCTCTGGCCTTGTTATTAAAGGCCTAGTTTTTATTCAACTAGAGGTCTTTTTTTGTGTGTCTCCCACACACTTGGATGAGAACCTAGAACCAAGTTAGTCAGTTCTCATTGGTGGCTAGGTGAGGGGGCAACTGAAAGCATTAAAGTAAGGAATTATCTCAGATTCCTTGAAGTGCTTGCAAGGAAGTGTTCTGTCTGGAGCCATTGTCTGGCCTTCCTGTATATGTGCACGAAACCCTGCTTGAATTAATCCCTTGTATTCAGAGAGTGCCATCCCCACACACACATTACAGAACTCAGACAAACAACTATAAGACATAATGCAGTAGACACAAATTATTATAGAGCAGCTCTAAAGCTATCATAGGACCACTCAAGAAAGGAAAGTTACATACATGTATATGTGTTTGAAGGATCATCCCCATAAGAGCAATACTACAAAGCTTTTTTTTTTTTTTACCAGTGATGAATGAATAAAGAAACAAGTATAAACAGAATGTAAAGCAAAAAATGAAGAACATAGGTGAAGTTTTCCTACTGGTAAAGGGAACTCACAAAGTGTCTGGGGATGCAGGGCCCTGGGATACAAGACTGAGACTTTGCAAGGGGAAGAGGAGCTCCTAACTGTCTGCAGATGGGTCAGTGCAAAGGATCAGAAACAGACTGGAGGACAATAAGTTCCAAAGGGGTAGTCTATTTCAACAAAGCAAAAAATAAGTCCTGTGGTACTTTTAAAGACTAACAAATTCATTTCTTGCATAAGCTTTTGTGGGAGAAAATCCTACTTCATCAGATGCTTGAACAAAGTGGAATTTTCTCCCACGAAAGCTCATGAAGTAAATAAATTTGTTCGTCTTTAAGGCTATGCCTACAAGTCTCAAACTTAGCTCAAATTTGTTAATTCAAGCTAATAAGTTTGAATGTAGTTCAAACTACATTTGAACTAATTACAGTGGGGACCCGTTAACACACGACCGGTTAGCGCGCGGATCCAGTTAACGCGTGCTCCAGTCATGTCCCCCAAAGGCAGAAACTTAACACATGGGACTCAGTAACGTGCACTGCTTAGAACCAGAAGTTGGCCGGGGCAGGAAACACGTGGAGCGAGCCTGAGTAGCGCTGCCTTTTTCTTTTCATGGGCATTGTGGAAAAACGTGTAACGCTTGATCTCATTGTCACAGAATGTGGAGCGAGCCTGAGTAGCGCTGCCTTTTTCTTTTCATGGGCATTGTGGAAAAATGTGTAACGCTTGATCTCATTGTCACAGAACGTGGAGCAAGCCTGAGTAGTGCTGCCTTTTTCTTTTCATGAGTATTGTGGAAAAATATGCCATGCTTGATCTCATTGTCACAGATTGTTCAGTATTTTTGATTAGTGTGATTAAGTGTAAAAGTTTAGGCTTACATGCGATATCGTAGATACAGTATTTTAGTGTAGGCTTTAATTCATTATATGTAATAGATATTTTAGTATAGGCTTTAGTTCATTAAGTGCAATAAATATAGTATTTTAGTATAGTACACTACAGTATAGGCTTTAGGGTTCATTAAGTGCAATAGATACAGTATTTTAATATAGGTTTTAGTTCATAATGGGAGGAGACAAGCATCAGCTTTCATACATCGTTGAAGAAAAATTAGCAGCTATAGATCAGATACATCATGGTGAAACCCAAGCCAAAATTTCTAGAGCTCTAGGGATTGCTGAATCAACACTATGAGGTTGGATAAAAAATGAAATAAAGCTGCACAGTTTTGTACAACAAGTAGATTCTCAAGTTGGCCTGGGGCGAAAACTTGTGCGTTATTCAGCAAAACCTGCTGTAGACAAAGCGTTGCGCACATGGTTTGCCCAAGAGAGAGCTAAGGGCATGCCACTAAGTGGGCCAGTTCTCCAAGCCCAGGCAAGTAAATTTGGAACTTTAATGGCTGATGAAACATATCAAGCTAGCAAAGGCTTTATAAACTGGTTTAAAAGTTGCCATGGTATTTTGCAAGTTAGCATTTCTGGAGAGAGCTGATCAGCTGATGAGACTGCTGCTAATGAGTTTCCTGCCAAATTAAAAAGTATAATAGAAACTGAAAATTATAGCAATGAACAAATATACAACTGTGATGAAACAGCTTTATTTACAAAGCTTTTGCTAGACAAAACTTTAGCTTTAAAATATGAAACCCAAAAAACAGCAAGCTTTAAAAAAAATAAAAGACAGGATCACCCTTCTATTTTGTACAAACAAGACAGGCAGTCACAAGCTCAAACTGCTTCTCGTTGGTCGGTTCAGCAACCCTCAATGTTTTAAGCACCTTAACAAAGCCAAGCTGCCTGCCATATACACCGGCAGTAAAAATGCTTGGATGACTAGGAGCATTTTTGAAGAATGGTTCCACAACTCTTTTATTCCACTTGTTCGTAAACATCTCTGCAAGAAAAAACTCGAACCTAAAGCACTGTTGCTACTTGACAATTGTCCAGCCCATCCTCCTTCTGAAATATTGGTATCAAATGATGGACAAATCCGTTTGCTATATCTCCCATTCAACACAACATCAAAAATCCAACCTCTGAACCAAGGCATTATTCAAAATTTTAAAAGCAATTATAGAAGTGAGTTGGTCTCAGAAATGATTTCATGCGAGTCATCAAGCGTTTCTGAATTCCTAAAAGACTTAAACATACAAGAAATAATTTATTTGGTGAAAAAAGTTTGGGATAGTGTAAAACAAAAATCTATTGAAAACTGCTGGATGAAGGCTCTTGGGCCAGCTTTTCCTGTCAAAGCTTCTGCCTCTGAAAACCCACACCATAGTGATTCAGAATCGGAATTTGAAGGGTTTACAGAATACATCCTGCTAACAAAAACACAAACAAAAGACAACAAAGCTAAATTTCTGTTGAACCCCGGGTTCGCGATGTGACTGGGATGGACCGGCGACACCCACCAGTGAGACAGACACCAGTTCAAGTAAACAAAAAAACTACTTTTATAGTGACACCTTAAACACCTTTAGCCACTTAACAGTGTAAAACAAGGAGATCTATACAAAAACATTTGTAATCAACTAACAATATGAAGCAAAAATCTATATATGACACTTATAACCAACTAATAGCATAAAGCAAAATCTAAATGAACACTTATAACTAAATGACAATATAAAGCTAAAAACCTATGCAAAGCACTTATAACCAAGTAACAGTGTGGAGCAAGAGTCTATATAAAGCACCTGTAAAACACCTCTAGCCAAACAACAGGATAAAGTATGAGAGTCTATGCAAAACACTTACAACCTACAAGAGTACTTATACTTAAATAACAGTATGGATTAATGACCTACAAGAGGGTGGCCATAATAAGTCAAGGACTTTTCTGGCCTTTTACTGCCTCAACATCGGTATAGGCACTGACCAGCCCACCCGACACGTATTTACCAATGGCTGGAAGCCATTCCTCCTTGCTAGCCAAGAAGGGTGGGCGGCAGAATGAAAAAAAAGTCAGATGAGAGAAAAATAAACCCCCACCCTCCCCCCGT
>ML682069.1:4700555-4749227 GCA_007922195.1 Podocnemis expansa
AGCCAGGCTAGGCTGAGCCACGCCACACCGCAGCGTGGCCTATCTGGCGGTGGCGGCGTAGCCACCCCCTGGCCCTATCCTGGGCCAGGGGGCGGGGCCTGCCGGGCAGCCAGATAGGCCCTGGCTCCCTGGCCAGAGACGCGGCCGCCGTGGCCGTGGACCGCCAGGGATCAGGCCCCGGATCCCTGGCCCGATTGGGCCGGAGAACCAAGGCACCGGTGTTGGGACCTGGGGCATGTGCCCCGGGTGCCCAACGCTAGCGACGCCACTGATAGTAATCCCATGATTTACCTCTGGAGATCCAGAAGAGAGGAATTTCAGTTCTGCCATATATTAACACAGGTCAGGTGCATAAAATCTTTTTAGAATTTAGGTGAATGTCTTTTTACAACATGTTAACATGAAAACTCAACAAAAGCATTCAGAAGAAACATTGTTTTAAAAGCTGAATTAGGAATGTTAAGGCAGAACAACTGGGGGGGGGAGCAGGGTGACTAACTCAAAGGACAGAACAAGAAAAAGAAGCAAGGAGTCCTCTGGTACATAAAGACTAACAAATTTATTTATTGCATTAGCTTTTGTGAGAGAAAATCCCACTTCATCAGATGTTTTGAAGATGGGGGAACTTACAGAATGGGAGGAAAATAAATGCAGGAGAGTGTAAGTCATGGGATCAGGTCATACTGTAACTGCTTTGATTTTCTGTTACAGTTTGTTCTGATCCCATGTTTTACACTCCCCTGCATTTATTTTCCTCCCATTCTGTAAGTTCCCCCATCTTCAAAGTGTCTGATGAAGTAGGATTTTCTCCCACAAATCTCATGAAATAAATAAATTTGTTAGGCATTAAGTGCCACAGGACTCCTTTTACTGAACTAGACTAACATAGCTGCCCCTTTGAAAAGGGCAGAACAGTATCCTAGTGTCCTACAACAAGCACTTAGTGCAAAATGATCAGTACTTTGCTGTCAGCAATTCTCTTTGCTCCAGTACTGTGTGCAGTATAATAGACCGCTGTTGCTAAGGAACGTTGCTAAGGAAGGCGACACTTACAGGAGGTCAGTCACCTCTTCAGTGGCAACTTAAAACATCAATTATTTTTGTGAACTACAGATTTCTTTTTCTTTTTTTTTTCAAATGTTCTGCATATTTCTTGAGATAAGGGAAGATTTATCATCATAATACAGTTCAAACATGCAAAGACCTAAAACTTGTTCTGGAATTATATCTTTTTCATTAAAACCTAATTTCTGCTGCTGAGCATTGCTATGCATTTGTCAGCAGGTAATAACCATGGTACGACCTAGTTTTTTTTTATTTTTTTAACTCAGTTTTGACCAAATTAAATGAAAAATCTGTATATTCTTGCCGAAGGCAACATCTTTTTTTATGTAAATTTAAACTGTTCAGTCTGACAGAGGCAGCTCAGCTTTTTGGAGGGGGAATTGTTTTATCTGGAAAAACAGAACTGAAAAAAATGCAAAAAAAATATTACCCTTTAATGAAACAGAACAAAAGAAATTGGCATATACGCTATGTTAGATAAGTATATATAGCTTAAATTGTATTACATAAAACACTGAATATTCGAAAGCCTCATTCAGCCTAAATATATCAATTATTTACTAGACTCCAGATTCAAAAAGAACTCTCTCACTTATTTGTATCTCATAGTAATGGAACATACATGTAATGATCAGTAATGCCCCTGAGAATAACCTATGCTGGTTTCTAAAAATCCATTTATTAAGTATCATCAGTATACATATTAGTTTTCTAAAGTTTTGATTAAATTTTTCAAAAAATTCCTGAATTACTTAAGCATATAAGTTTCATTTTCAAAGATGAAAATCAATGGGACTTAGCCTTATAACCCACATAGACACCTCTGAATGTTACCCCTTATCAATTGATCAGTTTCTAGCAACTGGTAAGACCTGATCCATAGTTACGGTGGTCTTTTCACTGACTTAATATGTTTTGGATTAGGACCATAGTAACCAATTCAGCTAAAGTATTATAGGGCTTGCAAAGATCTGAGAGGTAGATTGGTATGGCATCAGCTGTTGTGGGTAAACTTCCACAATGTATACAAATCAGTGGTAACTATAAAACTGTATTGTTTCTTAATTAGCAAAGCCATGGGTTTTAACATAAATCATTTTATTACCATTGCTGTCCTTCAAGTAGTGACTGATAGTCTCTTCTTGAAAATTTAGAAAAGAATCAGTGAACACAATCACTTTTTTTTCCCCAGGTGGTTGAATGAAATTGGAAAATTTCTTTTGGCTTTAACTGGGCAAGATGATTTGAAATGGATCATTTGTTCCCTAAGTGGTTGAATGATAGAGGTGCTTCAGGCTAGGAATCCTCAATGAACTCTTTACTTGAAAAGAAGGGAGGGAAGGAAGAATCCTGCATCCTACTCTGAGTATAAATATCTCAGTTGCTTTTTCTGAGCAAAATTTTAAAATAAAGATGCTCTTAATAAAAAAAAAAGTAATACTTTTTCCCCTAAATCGGTATTTTGATTTGAGAGAGAGAGACTGATTAGATTCTTTCCTGCTTCCAGTATCTTCTCAGCACAAAGCAGGGCATCAAGGCAGGCTGCTGCAGCAGAATTTAGGGTAGTTGCTCTCAATTGAACAAACAATGAGTCCTGTGGCACTTAAAGACTAACAAACATATTTATTGCATGAGCTTCTGTGGGAGAAAATCCTACTTCATCAGGAGCTTTGAAGATGGGGGAACTTACTGCTCTCAACTGATCTCTCAGCTGCTGAGAGAGGGCTGCTCTCAACTTTTCCAGTTGGCAACACTTCCAAGGAACTATTGTCAACCAGCTGGAGAAAGGTGGAATTCAGTGACTCCCCTCTGCTTCCCTATACCTCACTTCTATCAAGTAAAATTTCTGTAGATGGATACACTCAGTTGGAGGTACAGATTGATCGTGGGTTTCCCCCCCCCCCCGATACTGGACCTCAGTCCAGATTTTGTACCCCAAACTGTCTTTTGTATGCTAACTTTGTAGCTGTACATGTTTGCAGCACGGATTAAGTGTGACTAACAGAGAGCTAATTAAAAAACAGAACTGTGAGCTCTATTCTGTGCAGATACAACCTGTACCTTGCATACAAGATGATTGTTTATTTGCCCTAGTTTCTAGTCAATATATTCTCATCTACTAGAATACTGTGCTATTTGTTTCACAATATTTCCTGTCACAAAACATTAAGCAAGTTACCCTTTTTGTAGCTGTGGTGTTTCCCCCCACCCCCATCCACAGATTAAAAATCAGAAGGGCACAGCAAAAGTTAGTTCAGATTAACCATTAGAATAGATACAAATTTGCACCATATATTTTATATACTTTATATGTTGAAATTTAGACAGGATGACAGAAGGACTGTGAATCAGCTGTTAATTCTATTATCTGTCTTGACTGTTATACTGTATACCTTACAAATTACAAAAGTAAATTTTAAGGATCTCTATGTATCTTACCAGTTGCCATGGGTTTTGGCTTGTTTGTTTTCTTCTTCTTGGAAGAAGATTATATCAAAGAAGTAGGTTTTACAGTTCTGTCTGAAAGTAGAGAGATTTCTGGTCATTCTGATACCTTCTGGGACTGAATTCCACAGTCGTCGACAGTTGCCAAGAAAGTCCTGTCTTCCTGCAGTACTGGAAAAACTAGACAGCTTTTTAAAAGATTTAAAAATTATGTAAAGGTTAGAGATGTAAAAGACTGATTAAATCAACCAGTCAATCTTGCAGGAATGAAGAGTATAAAAGTACTTTCCAATTTCATAGTATCTTCTAACAGAGATGCCCAAAGAACTTTACAAATATATGTTAATATTGTCTAGGACAACACAGTTTATTACTATCCCTGTTTTACAAAGGAGGACACTCAGACTCAGAATTTAAATGATTTGCTTACCTTGATACACAAAATCTGTGAGAAAGTAAGGAAAAAAAAACCCAGATATACACCAACTCTTATGCTTTAATCATAAGACCACTCTTCTTTCTTTAAGCGCTAATCCTGTGCCTATTGAAAAACTTACTTCAAGTTCCACAAAAGTGGAATCAGGCCTTCTACATCCTGACAATGATTCTCCCACTGTCTTTCTGCCTTTTGCTTAAATGCTTTATAAATAGATTTTAAGTTATTAGTCATTCATGTTTGAAATAGAGGTCATAAATAAAATTATCTAAGCCATTTGAAAAGTGGACTGAGCTGACTCCTGGTGGACACCCCAATAAAATCCAATTAACATGCAAAAGCCCAGTAGTTAAGCTAGGAAAAAGTGTACAGTTCCTTTTTACAGTGAAATACTTATCTGATGAGAAGACTTGGTATATGAACAAACAAAAACCAACCGTCACATGTATGCACCTTCAAAGAGAACCTTATCATTTAAAAATGGGGCGTGGGGTGGCAGGTACCAAAACTGTATATCAAAAGCAATGGATACATGCTTGAATGGATTTGGGACACAGACAATGGATGCAACCGGAACAAGAGGCTCAGGGACACTGCTTCTGAGAGATGGTATCTGATATGCTTTAAGACATGCACATCAAAGAAATCCAAATTATGAGACAACATTGTGAGACAGGTAAAGGGAAAGATAACATTCAAGATCTGAAATGAAAGATTTGAAATGCAACCATCACAGACTGAAGTCCCTAAAGGGCCAGAAAGGAGGGGGGGGAAATGTGATTTCTAGAAGTGTAGTCTTTTTTTTTTTTTTCTCCTGTTCATGGAAACCAAATCCAAGTGGAATCAATAGATTGCCCAGGCTAGATCAGCTCTGCAGAAAGATTATTGTTGTAACACTATCTTCTGTATTTTAAGTACACAGTCTTCAATTAGAACTCTAGAATCTTAAACTGTTGCTTGAGAATATCACCCAGGGAACCCCAGAGAGGGGAAACAGCTGTCGCCCTTTAATCTGTGGACATGAAGGATGGAAAGCAGGCTACTCCACTCAAGATTCTTGTTCAAATGAGCACAGAATATGGAACCTTCTTCCACAAGGTGTGCTATTTGCACAGCTATTGCACAAGAAACACACAGAATATTGTCATGCCGCATATGAGAGGTAAGTTTAAGGAGCGTAGATGTTATAGGCTGCTTGTCTATCTGCTCAAAAGGTATGTGTTTTGCTGCACCCTACAGGATGCACCACCAAACACGTAAGAAAATGAGATCGTGCTGCTCTCTAGTATTTCTACACAACTTATCAAGATTTGCAATTTATAGGGAAAATATAATTCCTATTACTCAGATACAAATGTGACTACTTCATTGATTAAAGTTAGTGTAAGCATTTTAGAAGTTTAAGCAGGGCCAGTCTTATGGTTGGGTGAAGTGGGTTACACCTGCAACTAAATCATGACACCCCAGGCTTTGTCAAACCACAACATAAAAATTCTAAGGATGGAGATTCTTCCACCTCCAGAGGTAACCCATTCAAAAACTTCATTGCTCTCCTAGTGAAAAATGTGTTTTCCAAATATCTAATTTAGGCCTCCCACACCACTTTGTCTTGGGACCATTGTCCCTAGTTCTGTCATCGACTACTACTGAGAACAGCATAACTCCATCCTCCCTTGAGCCCCCTTTCAGGTAGGTAGACTGCTATCAAATCACCCTTATTCTTCTCTTTTGCAGACTTAACAAGCCTGGTTCTCTCAGCCTTTTCTCGTATGTCATGTGCTCCAGCCCCCTAATCATTTGCATTGCCCTTTGATGAACTCTTTCTAATTTGTCCACATCCTTTCTGTAGTTGGGGGAGCAAAACTGGACACAGTACTCCATATGAGGCCTCACCAGTGCCAAATAGAGGGGAATAATCATTTCATTGATCTACTGGCAGTTCTCATACTAATTCAGCCCAATGGGCTATTAGCCTTCTTGCCAATAAGGGCACACTGTTAACTCATATCCAGCTTCTTGTCTGCTGTAACCCAACGGTCCTTGCATGCAGAACTGCTGCCTAGCCAGTTGATTCCCATTCTGTAGCAGTATTTGTGCAGGTCTAAGTGCAGATCTCTGCAATTGTCCTTGTTAAATGTCGTCATATTTCTAATAATCCCAGATTTGCTGGAGAAAACTAAGCTTGCTGCAAATCATAAACTATGTACATTCTCTCCATTCAGTAAGGTTATCAGTTCCTTATAACTGCTCTCATATAGCTACTTCATAGTACACAGAAAGGCCCCTTATAAACATTTACAGTTAAATACTGATAATGTGGTATTTGGGATGTTGCATTGTATAATTAACTGACTCCACACATTTTCTATCCCGAGAGCAAAAACCGGGTTTTTGGATTTGACAACGCTCTGATTTTTGTCATTAACAAAAAAGAAGCATGTTTAATGAGACACATTTTCACCGGGGTTCACCCTAAAGATCAATACAATTGGTTAAGCTCCTTATAAAAACACACAGCTGTAGGAAGGTTGTTTATTAATTATTACCTGTTCAGAGCTATTGTGGGTTAAACTCTTCCTTGTCATATAAACCATTCTTGTTTACAATCTGTGGAGTGGAACTGATTGAGCTTGCCAAATTCTAAGCTCTGGTCTACAATATAAATTTTCTGTGCTATAACCACACCAACACTAACCCTCCATGGGGGACTGGATTGATTTCTCCCATCAACATAGTCACTACCTCTCATAATGTAGAGGACATACGCCAATGTGAGAAGCTCTCCTGTTGGCATAGGTAGCATCTTTGTGCTATCATGGATGCGGCTGGGCTGCAGCAACACTGTTACTGTAAACAAATTCTTCACTGTCAGGTATCTCCAGAAATTTTATCTTTGATTAAACTTTCTACTGACAGATTTTAATAATGCCTTAACATTCATTTAAATCTTCATCTGCTCCAAATGGCACCTCACTGATTGCAACCCTAATCTATTGTATGCTGACTGCTTAGCAGAAACCAACAGGATGAAATAATCTATTTGGCTTGATTGGATCTATTAGAAGAAAATTATCCCCTTTTGACTTTATCATTTAGTAATGTACAAGTCAAATTATCCCATTTCTGATTCATTTTGATTTTCATAATGGATGAAATTCATCCCTGGGTAGCAGTCTAGATCAAGTGCTATGAACCATTTAGGAGTTACCCTTTGCAAAGGAATTAAGTGGATGAAACTGATGATAGTGTGGTCATCACCTGAACCCATGGGTCTCAAGAAAAAATCAGCATGTCACCTTCAACTGCTTGCTGAGAACTTGCTCTGTGCCTCTGCACAGATATATACTTCACCCACTGAACACATTGAATTTCCTTAAATGCAGCCAATAATTGTATGAAACAACTTGAAATATCTGTAGGTGTAAAATGAAATAAGTGATATTTTTCTGAATTATAACAAAACCCTCAAAATCTGAGAGAAAGTTTAAAATATAACCCAGCTATTCTAAAAGGCATGTCTAAATGAAGGCAAGAGGAAAGAGTGAAAAACATCTGATGGATTTCCTTTTGGTCAACCACACTTTTCATATTTTTGTGTCATATTAAGTAGGCAGAGTTAATTATTTTCCCTATGAAGTCTTAGGCCTTTCATATACTGACAAAATGTTGAAGGATTTGGATTGCTTGAATTGCTTTTTTTCCCTTTTTTCTTTTCTTTTTTGTCCTTTTCCTTTACAACTTGACATTTCATGAAATCAGGACATTGGAAAAGGGACTACAAATGCTGCAACTACCAAAAAGTTTAACACAGGGAGAGGTATTTGCAATCTTCTCTAACATTCTGCACTTCTTTCAAGTGAAAGCAAGGCAAAAAAATGTTGTTTCAGTCACTTTGTCAAACAACTTGGGTGGTTCTCAAACATGCAGCTATAGCAGTGCAAAAGAGAGTAGAACAGGATAGAGATTTCTGCAATAAAACATTGGCTGATGACCCTTCCAGTTTTTGAAAGATGTTTGGTCCTTAGACTGCAAAGGTTGGACAGCAGCATTGTATTCAAAACAGAGATCTGCTAAAATGCACAAGACAACGTCCTTTTCTGTAACATTGGTCCAAAAATTCTCTTCAAAATTGTTTGACAGAAAACTGGGTTTCAACTATATTTTTTTCAAGAAAAATGTCTGCTTTTTACAGAAAAATTCAATTTTTATTGTAAAAATCAACCTTCCAAAATAAATTATGTCAATTGAAAACAAATGCATTTCTATCTGGCTATGTTATCTCACTGAAGTTCAGTTGCCTCATATCATCACTGTCTTCTATAGACAGGACTCTACAAAACCCATGATTCACTAAAGCAAGGGGCGCCTATGATGCAACCACCCCTCACACACACGTTTTCTATAAGATGTTACATAACAGATGATCATGAGACATGTAATACATGCAGGAAGTCCAGCCTATGGAGTAAAACAGGAACATGAGGCACCCAAACTATACAGTTCTTATCAAATATAATAACTGCATTTCTTAATCAAAATACATCGGTTTTTAAATTTTCAACTTGAAAACATGAACTTTACTATGTGAAATCTTGTCTTTTCATCAGAAACTTCCAAGCATCTGTGCTCATCTATTCTACTTGTGTCTTTGGTGCCAATGTAATCAATATACCAGGCACGAGAGAGAAAGAAAGAACGAAAGGTGAAACTATCACGGGAAATTTTACAACTTTAGTGACCACAGATTTCTTTACCTTGAGTTTTATGATGCTTAGTATACCCACTTGTGCCTTTTGTTTCTAAATTATTCAAGCAGCGTGTTCTGTTCTTTGCCTGGCACAGTAAAGAGACTGTAAAGTACTAGACAAACCACTAATGGTATGTGCATTAAAATAAAATAACCTGATTGTTCTTGATGTGGAAGAGTAAGGGAGAAGGAGCAAAACTGTCTTACATTAAGGGTACGTCTTATGGCAGCAAATTCGTCGCCGTCAATGCACTCCTCCGGGTTCAATTGTGCGGTCTGTCAAGACGTACTCAATTGATCTCTGGCTCAACACCCTAACTCCAACCCTGTAATGAAGTAGTGCTAAGTCATCTGGCTGGCATTTCTACTCGACTTAGCACAGAGTGAACAGATCAGTAAGTGGGAATTAGTAAGGAAACAGGAGATATTCAAGGTATTTTACATACCTTGCAAATCTCCCATCAACTGCTGCCAAAAATGCAGCAAGTGTAGACTAGGGTTAAGGATTAGCAAAGCTTTTTCTTCTGTGAGGAAAATAGACTGCGGCCTATGACAGAAACTGATCAAAGGAAGAAAATGACAAGGAACTCAGTGACATTTTGACTCTTCTATTTAGGAAGATGAGGCGATCGCTGTAGTATATAAAGAAAGAAGAGTAGGGGGCACAAAAAGAAGATCTATAGGCTAGAAAGGGAGGAACTTCTTTCTTCCTGCTTTTAGAAAAAGCCTGTTCCTGCCCTTTTGACAAACAAAGCAATTCACACACTGCAATTTCTTTCTCCTGATTTTGGCGGTGGTTCCTCCAATAAGAATAGACCCAGGGGCAAAAAGTAAAAGTGCAAGGTGCAAACTCTTCGGCAAAAATAGATGCAGAAATACCAAGCACAGGTTAGACCACATACCCATGGTAGTAAGCAATTGTGTTTTTTGGGCTGTAACCACATTTGTATGCTTAATTCTGTTGCTGTCATGCAAGCTAGATGTACATACTGAAGGTAATTAGCAGGGCAAAATAACCATCAAAGCTGCTGACTATCTTTCTAACAACTACCCCAAATTTGTTAGCTTGTCCTAAAGTAACAGAAGGAAAAACTTAACTCTAATAAATCAGCTTTGCCATTCCATTAGCTTGAACACCCAAGATTTCAGTTCTCCTCACAGGAGTGACTACTGCCATTAAGAGGAAAGAAAACAAACTAAAATAATCTGTAACAAGAAAAGTTGTATTAATGGCCAATATCTTTCAATCTTTTCATTCCAAGACTAAATACAATTATTCTCACAACTCACGAACAGCAGTTTATACAGCTAATTAGGGAGATAAGAGTGCTGGATCTGCAGCCTTTATCAGTCATGAGGACTCTGCATCTATGCAGGCTGATTAAATTCTGTACATCTGAAATATGACAGCCCTTTCAAGAACTATGCTGTCTCATTGAAATTATCAGAGAATCCAAACAGAGACCAAATTTTACATCTGCTGTGTTATTATTCATTGTATCATTAATATGTGGACAGGCATAAATTCATACCTAAAATATCCATCATTAACAGGTGAGTAGAGTAGGTACATAGACCAATGATTCTCAGCCAGGAGTATGCATACCCCAGGGGATATGCAGAGGTCTTCTGGGGGTACATCAATTCATCAACCATCTATTTGCCTAGTTTTATAACAGGCTACATTAAAAAAGCATTAGTGAAGTCAATACAAACTGAAATTTCATGCAGGCAACAGCTTGTCTATACTGCTCTGTATACTGAAATGCGAGTACTATATTTATATTCCAACTGATTTATTTTATAATTGCATAGTAAAAATGAAAAAATAAGCAATTTTTCAGTAACAGTGTGCTGTGATTTTTGTATTTTTATGTCTGATTTTGTGAGCAAGTAGTTTTTAAATGAGGTGAAACTTGGAAGTATAAAAGACAAACCAGACTCCTGAAAGAGGTTCAGCTGTTTGGAAAGGTTGAGATTCAATGGCCTAGACAGCCTTGTTTATTTTCTGTCTCCTGGCACTTCTCCTGTTGGACTGCTAATTCTCCACTTAGTTTCACTGCCAGAACCTGTGCTGAGGTGATCTCCTCAGCAAAGTAGAAATATCTCTAAATGCATTGACCAGAGGGTGGAAAATCACGGAAACTTGACTGGAAGACAAACAGAACTGAAAGTTATGCAGCTTAAGAATGATTTCTGTGTTACTGACTGTAGAACAGTTTTTTACAAGGATCTACCAATAGATATTATGGCAGCATTCATTCCTTTGCTCTCATCCTCAATACTGTGGTTACCCATGTCATGTCAGAAGGACCTATATGTTGTGATAGACTCTAGTATACAGGGTTGCTGTGGCCATGTTGGTCCCAGGACATGAGAGTCACAAGGTGGGTGAGGTAATATATTTTACTGGCCCAACTTCTGTGGCTAAAAGAGACAAGCTTATGAGCTACACAGAGCTCTTCTTCAAGTCTGGCAACTGCAGCTCAACAGTTTGTCTCTTTCACCTATATAAACCAGTCCATTAAAATATAGCACCTCATCCACCTTGTGTTACTATTGTCAAACTCATTCTATTTTGACATTTCTGTTACTCCCTGAAAGCAATAGTACAATATCCAGTAGTTCCATCTAAGAGACATTCCCCCACACATTTAAATATAACGGATAGGCCTGGGATCAGGAACTGAACCTTGGCTTTTGTTATTCATCTACATGCTGATGATAATGCTGAAAGCCACTCTTTTTTCAAGAATAACGCAAAATACTTCTGCCTCATTTATTCATTCTAGATACACAGTGAAGACATTAAGACATAATTTATCAGAAGTTTTACATTAGTGGCTGTTTCTTAATTTTTATGAGACAGTCTTCAATATTCTAGCAAACTTTATTTTCTGAATTTTTTATATGTACAGAAAATATGCAGGGAAAAAAAAAAAAAACCAAGAGCCCAGTGGCACCTTAAAAACTAACAAATTATGCCCAAAGAGGTCAGACTACATGATCATATTGGTCCCTTCTGACCTTACAGTCTATGAGTCTGTACAGGGATGGCCAAACTTATGGAACTCAAGAGCCACCCATGTTAATTATTAAACATTCAAGAGCCACACTGAGGCATATAGCAATATACTTTTACCTAAGAAATTGATTTGCTGATGTTCTTCCGTGAGCCACACTTTTTCATTCAAGAGCCACATGAGGCTCTCAAGCCACAGTTTGGCCATGTCTGGTCTTTAAGGTATCACAAACTCTCATTGTTTTTGCTGTACACAGAGTAACACAGCTGCCCCTCAGAAAATATGAAGCTTTCTGATTATACACATTCAAGAGTATCTGTCTTGCAAATGTGTATTATATATTTTCATAATTACTTCTGAACCCAAAAGTAGACATTTGACTACCACCTGGCATTAGCCATTTGAAGAACACCAATAAGCTGTCCCTATATTGACTAATCAATTGCAGTATGTGAAGTTTATAAAGGGAATTTCTCTTGCAATGGATTGCTGAAAACTTTTACTCATTATGAAATCCTAGGTACTACTTCTTCGTACTTTTCCTCTTGACTTTTCAAATATTCATCATCCATTTTATTAACTTGTTAGCATTTTTGCTCAAGTTTCAATGAATTATAAAAAGTTGGTAAGAGATTGCTCACTGTCTTGTCAGGAAAGAACAGCACTTATTCATAGTCATTTCGTCCCTGCCACTGCAACCAGCAATCTGAGAATAGAAGCTATTTGCAACCCTGTGTCTATTCTGACAGTATAATCCCCGGGCAAAACAATGATCTGTACAATAAGTATCCTGGCCTTTTGGGATATGCAGAGATTTTTTTATTATTATTTTTTTTATTTTATTCTGTTGAACTTTGACAGCATGTTCTGTGCAACACTGAGAACAGTGTAAGATGTAGTCCCCGTCCTAAGGGGTCCAGATTCTAATGTGATGAACAATTAAACACACTGAATGAGAGGGTATTGATTAGTTAGTATTTTGAAGAAAAGTCTCTTGGCATGCTACAAACGGCAGGCACTCTTCATTTATTATTTTGGTGTGAATTTAATAACTACAACACTTCAAAATCTGGCAGTCAACACTGAAGAGTCTGGGTTTATTATTTAAATATTAATGGAAGTAAAACCTTCCTCTAATGTAAACATCCTGAACTTTTTATTATTTGCATGATTTTGGACTATACTGAAACCAATTTTTGGCATTAGAATGATTTAAGTTTATGGCAGAAATACTAAAAACCAGTGAAAATGCCTTCTTCAGAATGTTGTACAACATGGGTGTCTGCTGTAGTACCAGGTCAATCAAATATGCTTAGATATTCCTGCATTTTCATTTAAATATTTGTTACAGAATTTTGGCCATCTCAGGTTACTCCTACCCTTAATGGATGGTTGAACTTTTCTTATGCTTCTTCACTCTTGTTCCAGTCAATACCACTGAAGTTATTAGCATGACTTCACCTAACTCCTCTGGGCTTTAGATTAGACCCCTAAAAATATTATGTAAAGAGTCTGTAGTTTTAAGTAAGAATTAAAAATAATAATGTCCATTGATTTTTGATTGTGGATGCTCTTTCACTGAGGCTGTAACTCTCATCCTAAAGCTACTATGTTATCTACATGAAAAGATTGCTAAGTTAAAATACGCTTTCATAGTAAAATATGACCGAACTGGCACTGAGATGCAAATCCACACACAGCTCTTTCATTAATTTACTTTTTTAATACATACCTAAGGTTAGAAGAACAAATTATAAGTATAATAATTTAAAGCCTTAGAAAAATTAAAATTGCACAAAGAAACAATTACAGTTGTCTTTCATAAGAAAAATATACAGGTTATATATTTCTTTATACACAGCCTGTTTTTAAGTCTCACAAAACTTCTTAGAGGATGGAAAAAGACCACTGATAAGTCTCATGGAAAAAAAATATAAAACAAAATCTATATTGTTTTCCATGGTGTGACTACCCCCCTTTAGTCTGGCCTGGTGTGTAACTGTGTCACCGTGGTTCCTCACTCCTGGGCCACAACTCTCTCTGCTTTGCTGTGCAAACCACCATGCTGAGGTCAGCCCAAGCCCAACCTCCTGCAAGTAGTCAGTCCCAGGCCCAATGAAGGAATGCCTACAGCCAGCTGCTCATGAGATCTACCCCCAGCAAACACCTCTAGTATCAGATGTAAGCCCAGGAACTGCCATCGTCCATGGTTCAGCGTTAGACACTACACTCTGTACACTCATTTAGATTCATCCATCACTTTATCCAAGAAGTTGACATGCATTAGTTCTGTCACTCTAAGCAGTCTCAGGACACACTCAATCAATCCACAGGCACTGTTTTTAAGTGAAACTAAGTTTATTGACTACAGCTAGATTTTAAGTGATTATAAATCAGAGTAATAAAAATCAAGAGATTAATATGAATCAAGGAGTTGGTCACAATTAACTGAAAGTTAACTCACATCCTAAACTAAGCTTAATATTTCAGTAGCTTTTCAGGCCTTGATGTTTTCTTGCCCACAGATGGATGAGCTGCCTCTTGAAACCAGCCCACCACCCCTCCCCACACAGACACATCTCACATGGGCACTTGAGGCCTGTTGCTTAGAAGATGAATTCCAGGAGGGAGCCCTGAGAAAAACTTGCCTCTCTCTTTTAACAAGTTTCCTCAATTCCCTGGAATCAAACGATAGGCTATGTCTAGCCGGGGCTGTTCCTAGGTGGGGATGGGGCCTAGGGCCAATTGGCCTATGTTGCCCCCATGCTGGGGAGCAGGGAAGGGCAGACCAGCCCAGAAGCTGCACTTTGCACCCCTGGACCAGTTGCCATGCCCCAACGGACAGGACGGATTGCCCAGGGGCTGTGATCCACATTCCTGCCCTGTGCCTTGTCTTCAGTTTCCTGCCAAAGGTAGCAGTGCAGCAGTGGGGGCCCTGGTAGTGGGGCAGCATGAGACCACAGAACCATAGGGCTTAGGGTGGTTGCCTCATTCCCCATCCCCTGAAAGGATGGCTCCATGCTCAGCAATGGGCATGATTTCTTTTTCTTCAGTCAAAGTGCGGAAAGGTGCTTGGGCCAGTTTATTGTTCCAATGTGCATGTCCTTGCAAGGCATGGAACCTCAGGTCTCTGTTTGTCTGCATGTACTCAAACCATGTGAAAACCATGGGGAGTTCTGTGGCACTTAAAAACTAACAAATGTATTTATTGCATGAGCGTTCATGGGATAAAATCCCACTTCATCAGACACTTTCGTCTGATAAAGTGGGATTTTATCCCATGAACACTCATGCAATAAATGTAATTTGTTAGTCTTTTAGTGCCACAGAACTTCTTGTTTGTTTTACTGAACTATACTAACACGGCTACCCCATTGGATATATTTGGGGATATACTATAGCAGAGTTTAATATCTGTACATGTACATGACATTGCAGGAAACATGCTACCATAAGAATAATGTTCAGTATGTCATGAGCATTCCAAAAATGCCTTACAAGACATACTTTGCATTAGACAAAGGATAGTTACACTAGAAGGGTGAACATGAGTAATGCAGAAATCATATAATAAGGGTGTACATGTGGTACAGCATGTCACACATGGGTATCTGATAAGATCTATGGAAACATTTGTAAAAGTGCATAAGTATCTTAGGCTCTTCCATACAGTAGCAGGCTGATACTGGACAGGCTGGGATAGCCACTGCTACTAAGACTTCATTACAGACAAAGGCAAGCCAGCTGAGGAAACTGGCTGAAAGTTGGGAACTAGGAACAGCTGTGGAACCTGCTGGGAGGTCAGGAAGAGAAAGAGAGAGAGAGGAAGGAAAGGGCAAGTAGCTGGAGCAGGGGAAGCTTCAGGATGGGAATACTGAACAAGCATGAGATCTGTAAGACCCCTGTGCCTCTGTGAAACAGTATGTACAGAAGGTGATAGGCAACCAACTATATAAATAAAAGGCAATTGTAAAGCACAACAGGGTAATTTGGACTTGGGTTGTGGGGTCTATGACCCAAACAAGATGGGGGCCACAACAAACTGCTACATATATCATTTTCAAGAGTCACATAGACCATAGATAGACAATAAAGAGGAAAAGATGCAGATTGCAATAAGTGAAGAAACACTGGTGATCTTTTGACCAATTTGAATGGTCAGCAGATCTCAGCAGTCAATTTGAATAGTGATGCTGTTCAGCCAAGGGTACTGAAGGAATTAACTGAAGAAATCTTCAAGCCACTGCAAAATCACGGATGACAGGATTAGTCCCAGGAGACTGGAAAAGTGCAAATGCTGCTCCCATCTTTAAAAGTGGGAGAATTGGAACCAGGGAACTATAAACCAGTCAACCTGACTTCAGTGTCTGGGAATCTACTGCAATCTATAAAACTATTCAATTTACAAGATAACTGGAGGATGAAGGGTAATGACTAGCAGCCAGCATCAATTTACCAAGAACAAAACATGCCAAATCAGCTTCATTTCCTTTTTGACAAGGTAACTGTTTGGTAGACAAGGAAAATGCAGACAAAATATACCTGAGCTTCAGCAGTCAGCTGGAGAAAAATGGGCTTGGAAGAACTGCCATTAAGTGGATACATAATTGGTTAAAGATCTCCAAACAATAGGTAACTATTAATGAAATGATATCCTACTGGAGGAAGGGCTTAAGTGTGGTTCCATAAGGATCTGTTCTGGGTCCAACATTGTTTAACATCTTTATTAATGACCTAGATATCACCGATGTATAGAACAAGCATGGCCAAACTGTGGCTCGGGAGCCACATGTGGCTCTTGAATGAAAAAGTGTGGCTTGCGGAAGAACATCAGGAAATCAATTTAGTAGGTAAATGTATATGGCTATATGCCTCAGTGCAGCTCTTGACAATTTAATAATCAACTTGTGTGGCTCTTGAGTTCCATAAGTTTGGCCACCCATGGTATAGAAAGTTAGTAGAGAAACTGGAGAGGACCCAAAAGTGAGCGCCAAAAATAATCAAAGGAGTGGAATGCAAGCCTGGTGAGGAAAAAGGTTGAAGGAACTGTTTAGTTTAGAAAAGAGGAGAGTAAGGGGGGAACATTATAACAGTCTCCAGACACTTGAAAGGTTGCCATAAAAAAGATGGATAAAAGGTGTTCTCTCTTGCACAGGGGCAGGACAACAGGCAGTGGGTTCAAACTACAGCATAGCACATTTAGAGTAAATCTCAGGAAAAATTTTCTCTCTGGAAGAACAGTAGGACAATGGAACAAACTGCCTAGAGAGGTTATGGAAACAGCTTCACTAGAAGGTTTCAAAAGGAGGCTAGATAGCCATCTATCTTGGATGGTTTTAATGCAACAATTCCTGTATCTTGGCAGGGAATAAGACTAGATGACTCTTGTGGTTCCTTCTAAATCCATGATTGTATAATTCCATTGGAGCTTAATTCTTATTAAAAGTTAATAGTATTTGGGTTCTAAGTGCCTAGGTAACCTTGAAAAAAATGAGGTTAATACTCCCATGTCTCTTGGACACTTCAGAAAATTACATCCTTAGTCCATAAACATATGTCTTCCATGAACACTTATACATGGACTGGGGAATACTAGCAACAAGAGCCCATGGCTCACAGTTCCATTATATTCAGCACCAAAACTTCCACAGAATTCAGTATACCAGGACTGGACAGTTTATTTTTTAATAACTGGTCAGATTTACTCTTGAAACACATATGGTGAGATACATTTTTAATTCAGTACTACCACCCACATATGTCCCCAGAGAATGCTAGATTTTAGTCTCTTGGAGGGCGGGGGAGTGAAACACCCACACACATTTAGTTTTGGTCAGGACTCACATTTCCTGATGAACATGACCACTACCATATCCCAATGCTGTTGCCTTAAACACCACACTGGTCAGGTTATCATGACATGCAAGCAGCCCTATCATCATACTGAAGACAAAGAAAACTTGATTCAAATTCCAGTAAAGTCAGTGGAAATATTCCCATTGATTTCAACCAACTTTGGATCAGACTCATCATGCATCCTTTACAAAGTAAGGTCTCCAAAAAATTATATCAGATTTCTTACATTTACTAATTCCTGTTTCAGTTCCAACTCCAAGATACAATTAGGAATAAATTACAGTTTCAGAACCCTGCTGTCATTGCTGCTTTGAATGCTCATGCTAATTTACCAACTGAAGAGTATTGAATTCATTTCCAGGAATGAGTCTCTTCCTGGCCCTCTTGCACTGTTTTTTACTTCAAAATTGTCTGTTGTTCAGCATTTTATTATATCGTAAAGAATTAATATACAATGCATCATGTGTGAAAACACCATATTGTACTCTCAAGCATCTATTGACTAAATGATACCACTATAAAATACATCATATTATATTTGTCCAAAATACATCATATCATATTTGTTCAATTTTCAAGGACATTAAGAGAACAGCTAGCGCGTTACACAGCTAACATTTTCTAACCCCATTAGTCAATTTATATAATACTTATAAACTACACAAAATGGTAAAGTTGTAATCTGTGGGCAGGACAAACCCTTTAATGTACAGCTGTACTGTTGCAGTCATGAAACTATATTGTACTCTGATACACAATGCAATGGTCACCAATTCAGTGCTTGCCCAATTATATTCCATGTTTGTTGCCTAAACCTCAGTTTATGTCTTGCTCTTATTCCTCAGCCTTATCCTCTGTTTTTAACAGTGACATCCTATGGCTAGCAAATAAACAAGCACCATATCTTTTGCTCTTCTACTGTGTGTCAGAAAAGAAGAAGAGATACAATACTAATAAATTTACCTGTGAAATTTTTAAACTCTTAGTAGTGCATAGAGGGAATGACCTTTAGAAGAATCAGGTTAGTTTAGACTAAGTGTCATTCATGCTAAAATGGGCAGTAAAATACTTTTCTAATTTTTGGAAGGTAATATGTCATCAGAGCTAAATATAGAAAATAAGCCCACGCTGACCTGCTCACAATGTCCCTCAGCAATGTTATATGTTTTGAATAAGCCTAAATTAAGGCTTCTAGGGGCTTGGGGCTCTGTGAATGATGAAGCCGGCGAAATGATGCACTAGTTTTTGTGATTCTGGCATCAATTTCATCATCAATATAAACAAAGTGTGAAAGAATGCTGCCTAAATAGGTGAAGCAGTCTACAGCGGTCAGGACCTGGTGGTGCACTCTCACTACCATCTTGTAATAGGCCTTTTCAGGAGCGGGTTGTAATATGACTACTCTCTTCTTTGCACGATGGTAAAATTAAAGTTGCCACAAGTTGCAGAAAAAAGCTCCATACTGCATTGCATGACCACTTCCTTTCCTGCATTTAGTGCCCAAAAGTTCACACACGCTGTCAATGGAGACCTTAGTCTTGGCCTGAAGGAGTCATGGGTTGAAGGACTCTGCTGTCAGTGCAGAAGATGATATCTAGGCCTGGGTCATGGGCAGAGCCTTTCCTAGGAGGGTACGGGGCCCGGGGCAGGTAGTCTGTGGGGTGCCCTCTGGCTGCTCCCACACATACTGGGGGGGGCAGGCCAGCCCAGAGGGTGGCCCTGCGCTCCCTCTCCTCCCCTGAGGCGGGGCACAGCAAGCCAGTCCAGGGGCTGGGCTCTGTTCTCCCATCCCACCCCTAGACTGGCCCACTCCGCCCCTGGGCCGGCTGTTCCCTGTCCTGGGGGCAGCGTAAGCCAACCCAGAGTAGAGGCTGGCTCTCTACTCCCCCCAATTCCCACTGCCTTTGGCTTTGCACTAAAGGCAGCAGGTTGGGAGCAGGGGACAGTGTGGCCATGGGGGGAATTGGTGTGGGCCCCTCACTGCTCTGCTCATGGCAGGAGAGCACAGGGAACATGGAACTGCTGGGCCAGGGGTGATCACTCCTCTCTCCTCCACCACGGACGGCCCTGATCATGGGCCTGAAAGACATTGGTAAGCATGGCTGAAAACATCATACTGAAAAGAGATGTAACGATACACACCCCTGTTTCACTCCATTGGTGGCTGGGAAGTGGGCAAAAACATCATTATCGTCTGTCAGGGAACTGACACACCAAGTAAGTAAATTGGGCTGGGCAGCCAAACTTACCCATGATCTCCCCATAGTCCAGTGTTGCTAACAGTGTCAAAGGCTTTGGTGAGATTGATGATATATAACTGGGCATTCCATTCTTAGCGCTTCTCCTGCAGTTGGTGAGCTGCAAACACAGTGTCTATGGTTCCCCTGCCTTTTTTGAAGCCACATTGGCTCTCTGGAAGTAAACCCTCAAGATGCTGCTGGGTGAGCCAGTTTAACAAGATTCAGGCAAGTTTATTTCCAGCAATGGACAGGAGCAATATTTTTCCCTGGTTGTCACAGGAATGGTGGTTTCCTTTGTATCTGTAGATGTGAATGATAGAGGTATCATTGGAGTCTTGTGGGAGGACCCCAAGCTCTCACCTAGACCAAAGATCTGGATGAGCTTCCTAAGCAGATATATTCCAATGTGTTTGTAGATCTTGGTGGGAATTTGATGAATTCAGGGGCATGCCACTGGATAGTTGCCCCACTGCTATCTCTGTTTCCACCAGTGTGGGTGGCATACCAAGGGTAGGGTTTGTTTGGACCTGGGGCAGCCAGTCTATGGCTTTTTTTTGTTGATGTGTGATGGTCTGTTGAGCACAGTGTTGAAGTGCTTGGCCCTTGTGGGTATGTCTACCTAACTGCAGGATAGACGTACCCACAAAATCTGAACTAAAGCCCAATAGGACTATGTGGGTGCTTCAAGTTATATGTGTATTTAAGTGCTTAACTAGAGTACATGAATGAGAAACTTACAAAATATATACCTTTACATGTAACAACTGCCCTCAATGAACTCCTCATATGGCCCTTGCTAAAACTGGTAGCATCCTGCCATTTTAGTAGGGCTAAGGAAAGGAGCTTGTGCTGTTAGAGGTTATCATTTTATCTAGGAATAGGCTTCTCATCTGATCTGAAAATACACCAGAAGAATTACAATTAGAAGTGGGTTTAAAGAAAAAAAATAGAAAAGACTATACAGGGAGAACAGAAAAAGGAGCTACCCAAAGGGACTGGCTCAAAAACCACATCATGCAGTGCACACGCGCACACACACACACAGTAATTTCACTCATCCTGTTTACCACTATTAGTAATCCTGTTCACTGATCTGACAGGTGTGGATGATAAAACTAAGCAGTATCCATCAGGACCATAATTACATCGAAGTGAGAAAGGGCTTTGTCCCAGGTCTGCCAAAGCGGCTCCATTGAGCTACTCCATTAAAGGGTGCACTCCTCACCGCTCGCCCCTGGCACCAGCCATTTTAAGGGGTGCATTCCAACTGAAACGTTCCCAGGGCACCGGATTCCTTAGTTATGGCTCTGGCATCCATACATAAGTCAAAAGAAAGGCTTTTTGTTTGTTTGTTCTCTTAAAAATCTGTTTTAGTATCAGTATTAATATAAAGACACATAGTTCATTTTAACCATTGATCTCATATAGAATTGTCAAAAGTGGTTCCAAGTCACAGCTAATCACAAAACTTTATCAAGGTTTTGTTTTGAGTCTTAGTTGTGTGTGAAATGAAAGAGATTGCTGAAGGAAACCACTTGAGATGATGGCTACCTCCATTTCAGACCGTTAATAGTCTCTACATACTACATCCTAAAAAGAGCCAAACAAAGATGATACATAGCAGCTGTCCTTAAAAAAAATAAAATAAAATAAAAATAAAAATTGACATGTATTTTTCGCTTTATAAATAGTGTGGTATAACATATAATCAGAAATATCCTCACAACTGCATTATCACTTAGTGGAACAGAAATCTGACATCCAGAAGAAGAAGGTGTAAGCCTGCCAACCTGGGGTAGCCACCTGAAAATGCCAAGATCATTGGGTAATCTGAAGTTAGACTTCCCCAATCAGCCACAAACAATGCTTTTGATTCCCCACACTGGTTGTCAAGAAGCCAAACAAAACATAAACAGCGCCTTTTACTGCATTTCAGCCACTGGTTCCCAACCAACCACTGGGTCTACTAAAGAAATAAGTTACTTAAAATTCTGCGCTCTTTACTAAATGCTTCCCCTGATCCCAAAGGGCCAATCATATGACACACAATGATATAGGTTTGGATCTTGTCCAAAATACCATGCTGCCAGCCAATCCTTTATTAACTAAAACTGAAAAGGTTTATTGTACAAGAAAAAAAACAAACTATGAGAAATATTAAATGTTAAAAGGGTCAAGGCAAATCATATATGCATAATGACTAGAAGTCCGTGTAAAGGAAGTCTTTGGTAGAATTTGGAGTTTGCATGCTTGTGTAGTTCCTTCGGTTGACTGAAAGTTGCATGTACTAAAAGACAAAATGATGGTGGTACAACATCCTGTTGTGTCCTCTTGCCATTCCCATGCTATGTGTGGGATTTCACAGTATCAATGGAGTTCGGTATCACATGAGCAAGTCCTGGTGACCTATCAGGTCTCTCACTGGAACCATCAGGCCTGAGAGTTTCCTTAATGAGCCACTTCTAGAGTGTGTCCCAGAAACACATCACAAATTGGAATACACAGATATCGAATATATTCATAACTTCTAACATAGATATGACAAATACACAAACAATATAATCATGCTTAGCAAATTATAACCTCTCTAATGGGACCCGACATGGTATATCTCTGATTGATTATTGCAATTATTGACATGTTGATATTAAGAATGATCATAAATGATCCCATAATCCAGACAGTGTCATAGAGAATTGGAATGAAATTAGAATATATGAATTACTTGAAACAAAAAATGAAGAAAGCATAATTTATTGTTTATTTCTGTTGATTTTTCTTGTATATTTACTATAGCCTAGAGTCTAATCTTTATTCCATCAAACTTTTTATTTCTCTCTTCTGACTCACAGTGCCTCACTTATTGATACTGATTTCTTAGACCAAACACCAGTGGTTCCAAAACTTTTAACCAAGGCAACCCACCAACTGAATTAAGTGATTTTTGTGACCCTCATTACATGTAGACAACTTCTACCCCCACATTACAATCTTAATCCCAGCCGAGAGTCAAGACTCTACTGATGGAGGTTGGTAGACTGGAGAACAAGCCCACCTTCATTCATTCCTCAGTAGCAGCTCCTGTCCCACAGGACTGGGCCTGGCTCTCTGCTCTGAGTGTTGTGACCCGGTGAATGGGGTCACAGTATTATTGAGGTTATGCCTAGTTGTTCTTCCATCATGACAGAAGAAGGCAAGGACTAATATGAGCAAGTGGTGTTTAGGGTGATAATGCTACTTGGCTTTGGCCCAACCACCTCTGGCATGGCTTCCCCTCTGCCCTGGAACAGAAGAGAAATGTGTGCTTTCTTCGTGTCCTACCACCATTCAGAACTTTCCTGCAATCCACTGTTGAATCTGCTAAACATACACAGTGCATGCAGGGGATAGATCTTCATCTTTATCTATAGATATCATAGTATATAAATATGTACACTAATGGCCAGAGATTCAGTCCCTTTTCACTGTTCTAGCAGCATAAAAGATATGTAAACACCCCCTTACCCTATCTCCCCCAAAGGAGACTCCTTTTGAACTGGGTTCTTCATTACTTAGCAAAGACCCAGTTCCTAGACCTTCAACCCCTCCCTCCCCAGGCCCCATTTTAGATGACATGTCTGGGCAAACAGGTGCCTAGCCAAAATATTCCTGGATTCTGACTAGTGGATGGCCCCAGAATACATACTTCATGCTGCTTTGAATTACACCAGGCCCAGGGGTCAGAGATGAACTGGCCCTATGCTTTGTGAGCCATACCTGACTCCTCTGTACCCAGCAGGTAGTGGAAGCAGAAGGGTAGTGAATGTACACATAGCCTGATTTTTTTGACCAACCCTAATCTGTATATCATTGAGTAGAAATACTCATTTAGTTGTAACATTTCCATTCTTACGATATAGCCATACACAATCCTTTGCATTCCTATGAAATAAACATTCATAAAGTCTCCTTTCTCACAAAAATAAAATCATATATTTTGAAATGCATGGCTTTGTGCAGGCTACTATAGCATGGTATCCAGATGGAAACATTAATTAACTTAATCTACTGTATAAAATATTGTGTGTGGTGATTTTTCTTTAGAAGACATTTTCTCCTTACTGTATTTAAAACAGGAGATCACAAAGCCAGATGGTGTTAGTTAACAGTATAAGCAAATATAGGAGATACTCGGCCAGATACTTATTCTCATTTGCAGCAGTCAAGATACAAAGTAATCATCAAGTGCATGCGGACCCCTACCCCCATCTGGAGCACCAACATAATTCTGGTTGAGTACAAATTAGTACATCTATTGCAGGAATGGAGAGTTAGAAAATGTATCCCTCTATATCTCTGAGTCTTCAAATAATGAAACAAATTGATATTTTAATGGTATACACCCTTCTGGAAGATCAAGTAAATTGTTCAAATGTGATTCTGTGCTTCCTATTTTTTGGTGGAAGAGAAATACCAAATTCTAATTTAAAGCCTTCTGGTGGTATTCCAATCCATCAGACAAGATGAAATACTGGAAAAAAAAAAAGTATCTTAGATTTCAAATTTAGCTAGGAAGTTCATGAAAAATATTTGGATAGATTCATAGAAGCTTTAGAAAAGTCTCAGAACATGTAGGTTCATCCACCACTAGTTTGGAATTAACATAGGAGACTATTTTTAAAAAGATATTATCCATTCTGTCAGAAGTTGTTTGTGTTTATGAAAAGTCTCTGAACACAAATGTTTTTCAAAAGGATAAATGAGAATGAATACCAGGTGTAACACCAAATACATTTACAATTGTGAAGTGCTTTGAGATCTGTGGACAAAAAGCTTTATATAAGAAATAGGCATTATTTCTGCTTGCATCCCTTGTGCAAAGCTACAGACTTCCAATGGAGTTACAAAACTGAGTAAGTTTGACTTACATTTTTTTTAACTTCATGACCTGTCATGTTTTCTATACCCTTACATGTAAAAGAAAGTGCAAAATATTTTCATTAGTATACCATGGGGAAAAATAATCTGTTGGCTAACTATACTAACTCCCATTCAGAAAAGTATTTCACATCAAGAACTTTAACAATATAAGAGAAAACTGAATAAATATCTTTTTAGAAAATTCTTTCATTGGATTCCTTCAAAATTTATTAAGTTGCTGCAATTATTTCAGTATTTATATTTATAGATCCCAGAAGATATTTTTAAAAGACTACAAAAAGTTGAATCCCTTCCTTGATTTTCTAAATTCCAAATTCTCCAAAAAAACCCTTGAAATTGCAACATTATTTTGACAAGTTTGATAGTTAGCTTAAAATTGGATATAGGAACAATTTTTTTTTTTTTTTTTTACTTTTAGAAATGTTGAGACAAATAAAACAAATGCTTTGAAAGGAAGTAAATGTTGCCCTTAACTGCTTACATGACTGTGTAATGTAAATGCTGTTACTTTATGTTCTGCTGTCAATCTTCACAACACAAATAAATAACGAACAGGTCACACTACCTGTTCCAGTGGTCACTACTCTGCTCTAGACCACTCTGCATGCCCTTTGTGTTCACTGGCACTGCAACTCTTCTAGTACTTTTCTGTACCCTAGAGAAGAAGTCTAGTACAAGAAATTCAGTGTTAGCATCCTCTCTTGGGTTTCAGTCACAGGCTATAAATTTTTGTCCAGTCTATTGACATACTAAGTGGCTGATCAGCCACATAGGATAACAAAACCATAAGCAGTAAGTCCCATGCACGAATAAAGATAAACATGGCTACTTTTGGGGAGAAAATAACTAAGTTAGTGGTAAAGAGAAACATATACAGATAGAATATTGTCAACGGAGGTGGCAGACATAATGGCCCCCCCGCCCCCCCACCATAGTCCTCTAGACTATGGAGCTTACAGGGAGGAATGTTATGTATAGATCTCCCTGATGGGTCTCATCTCTAGGCTATTCAGCTCAAGGGGAAGAATGTTAAGTATTGATCTCCCCTGATGGGCCTCGATTTCCTGGGTGAGTTTCTACCCTCCTTGCCTTGTGTCATCAATGGGGAAGTGAGTTTCTATCCTCCTGAACAGTTTCTCCGCACTCCCGTCACCACAAAGGAGGGATCATTGTCCGGGGTGCCAGTTTTATCATTGGTCCTGACCTGCACCTCTCTTCCAATTGGCTATTTTATACTCTGGCCATGCAGTACACTATTTAAGCCCCTGCCTCGGTTGGCTCGAGTGTTCTCCCACCCTCAAATGCTAAAGGGTACATCGTGACCCGGTCAGACTGATCCCCTGACTGAGACAGGGAGCATCCACCCCCGAGACCTTTTTTTTTTTTTGGGGGGGGGGGTATACATGAATTGCCGGCCGAACGATTAAGTACTGGGATGTTGCAGCTGGTCTGCCTCCTCACTTTGGGTTCCACTACGGTGCTAGGACAGGTATTATAAATCAATACAAGCCTCCTACTTCTCTTAATTCTTCTCCTTGCTACTATTCATGTATAGTCTGTTATTGTAGCTTCCTCATTTGAGTTTTGTATAGTTTGTGTAGCTGTTTATTATTCCCCTTGTATCCTTCATAATCTTTTCATGATACAGATGTTCATTGCCTAGCATAGATTGTTATTTTGTCATATGTTTATTAACCATTTGTATTTTGCATTTTTATTGTAAAGTTGTTTATTGTTCCACTTCTGCTTTAAACTGCTGTCCCCAAATTCCCCCAGCATACCCGGGGGGAGTGTGGGAGTTTAGTTTCTCTTATCTGACTCCTTCATTCTGCCGCCCACCCTTCTTGGCTAGCAAGGAGGAATGGCTTTGAGCCATTGGTAAATACGCGTCAGGTGGGCTGATCAGTGCCTATACCGATGTTGAGGCAGTAAAAGGCCAGAAAAGTCCTTGACTTATTATGACCACCCTCTTGTAGGTCATTTCTCCATACTGTTATTTGGCTATAAGTATTTTAGCTGGTTGTAAGTGTTTTGCATAGACTTTCATGCTTTATCCTGTTGTTTGGTTATAGGTGTTTTACAGGTGTTTTACATAGACTTTCGTGCTCCATACTGTTGTTAGGTTATAAGTGTTTTACATAGACTTTTTTGTTCCATATTGCTAGTTGGTTGTTATATAGACTTTCTTGCTCCACACTGTTAGTTGGTCATAGGTGTTTTATGGTATCATTAAAAAATTTGTTCTTTTTGTTTACTTGAACTGGTGTCTGTCTCATTGGTGGGTGTCGTCGGTCCATCACAGTTACATCGTGAACCCGGGGTTCAACAAATATATTTGGTCTTAAGCATTTGGTATAATAGATCACAAATTTGTAAGTTCAAAATGAATTCAGATCAGCTTGTATATGAATATGGGGGCATCCCAATGACATTACTAGGGAGATGTCATTAAGAACGAGGAGCATGACATGGAATATTATCTTGTGGACCAAAAAAAGAAGCTGTAGGACTCCAAATACTTTGCAATGGGAAACAGCATCACAGTACTGAAGGAGAATGTTCAAGGCAAAATACTTCAGTCATTTCCTTGAATTCCTCATTTAGGACCGGGAGTGTCATTGCCCCAGTAAAAGACACGCTCCCTGAGCCCCAGCCCTGCTTCCTGGACCTGATCCAGTGTTGGGGCCCTGAGCTCCTGCCGCTGCCAGCCCAGCCCCCAATCCCTAGCTGGGGCCAGGGCCCGGTAAGGCAGTGGCTGCTGCAGGCAGCCCGGGCTGGGAAATGCAGGCAGTGCTGTGGCCAGCCTGGCCCTGGATACTCAGCCAGGGGTGGGGCCTGGAGAGGCAGGGGCACAACAGCCATTCAGGACACTGGCGCAAGGACTTGGGGCACATGCCCCCTATGCCAGGCACCAGCGATGCCCCTGTTTAGGACTACACTGAATGTAATTTTATTCATTTAAAAATGATGCCAATTTCTTAAAAATCAAGGTTAAGTCTTCCTTTTATTTCTTTTTGTGGCAAAAATCACAGATTGATATGATTTTCTACTGGAGTGCCAAAGCAGATCTACTGGAAGGTCTGTGTAGTTGGGTGTTTAGTGCCTCACCATAGAGATGTAGCCAAACCTCTTTTTTTTTTTGGCTGGTTGAATGGTCTAATCCTCCAGCTAAACCAAAACTTCATCCTCCTCTGAGGTAACCAAAGTCTTACAAGAAAGAAAGAAAGAAAGACTGATTCAGTTTCTTTCTGGGTCACAACCCTCTCTTGCAAGTCATTTGATTTTATCTCCCTATTAGGGTGTAACAATGGCTCACCATATTCCCTCATGTCTACACTGCAATTAAAAACACATTACTAACCCAATCCATGACTTGGGCTCAAGGCTCTTTAATTGAGGCTTGGATATTTAGACTGGGGCTGGAGTCCAGGCTCTAGGGTCCTGCAAGGAGGAGGCCAAACATTTATGTCTCAGTTAAACAGCTCCTTAGCCAGAACTCAGTGAGCCTGAGTCAACTGGTGCAGGCCAGATGTGGGTTTTTAAGTGCAGTAGAGAGGTACATTTGGAGAAATAGAGGAGCTACCATGTCCCAAAGGGGCAGCTGGGTTAGTCTAGTTCAGCAAAACAAGAAAGGAATCTTGTGGCACTTAAAGAGTAATACATTTATTTATCATATGAGCTATTGTGGGAGAAAATCCCACTTTGTCAGACACTTTGAAGACACTCTTCAAAGCATCTGACAAAGTGGGATTTTCTCCCACAGAAACTCATGCAATAAATAAAGGAGCTACCATGGTTCTTTATGACCTGATCCCATGACTTACACTCTCCTGCATTTATTTTCCTCCCATTCTGTAAGTTCCCCCATCTTCAAAGCATCTGATGAAGAGCAATTTTTTCCCATGAAAGCTCATGGAATAAATAAATTTGTTAAAGTTCCACAGGACTCCTTGCTTGTTTTCCAGAGAGAGAAATTCATAGTAATATTTGGCAATCATTAAAACACTAATCATTCATTTGTAGTACTGATAAGAAGCAGTCTTATTTCATATTGATAATGTAATTCATGTATATAATATTATTGTATCTAATATATTTCACTATCATAAGAAATATTCATATTCCTTACATTTAGAATGAGAACCAATTGCCTAAATGAGCCAGACTCCTTTATACAGACTCACATTATCAAATGCCCTTTTGAAGTATCAGAAATTTCTAGACTCTAGTAAACTAACATCCCATAACAGTTTACAATTAGATCCAGTCCCGTCTCTTCAATGTCCAGTGACGCTTGATTCCATCACTAGCCAGTCTCTATTGACACCACTCTTTTCCCTCTCTCCCTAGGTTTCCAGTAACTTATATAGCACTCTCATTGTTTCCTAATAGATACAACAAGAAAGAGCCTTAGAATGAAATTAAATTCCTAATGACTCCACTATTAAAATGTTTTCAGATACACGAACCATGCATATGGAAGTACTTCATAGTGAGACAAGTTTGAACATTGGTGAAAAATGAATATGCAAATATAAATCTACTTATTTTCTTAGATCACATGTATATTTCAGTATTACTAGTGATGAGGAAGACGTATGAAATTGAAAAGATATCACTGCCAATTCAGGTTCTAACAATAAACTCTAAACACATGAAAGCACGTGCAGATTTTGTTCTCTTCTACACACACATAAAGGTTTTACTGCTCTTTTTAAAAATAGGAAATAGTTTAGCATCTTATCCTTATTCCTTCCTGAGCCAGTAAATTGCTATTTTCTTGCTTAAATTGGCTGCCTATAGTCTCATCTTCATTCCTTTCCTTTAATTCTATACAGCTTCAAATGACAATTATTCTGAAAAATATTTTTTCAGGTTATCAGAAATATTAACTTGCTATTCCAAATTAAATGCTAACAATAATATTATACTATCAACTTTTAGGTTAAGCTACTAATCAACTACAATGTAGATTTCTTCCTGAATACTGTTGGTACAATAGCCCATGCCAGGTCCCTCTCATTAAAAAAAGCTTATATATTTTAAATCGTATAATAGGTATAATTACATTATTTCATCACAATTTCAACATATCTTATGACAGTACATTTGGTATGCTTGTAAGCGAACAGAATAAATAAAATGTCTGGAAGTCATAGATACAGTATTTGTGATACCCTAGTGAAACTGCCTTATGATCTTTCCACAGGTCTCCCCACCTCAAAGCCATTTCTTACTATTTTTAAAATAGAAAATAAACTGGTGGCAATTACGATAAAATACATTGACATTTTATATTCTATTTGTGCTATCTAACAATCCAAAAATGAAGGTACAAAATTACTGATTTGTGAACTTGACATTTTGACTTGGAAATCTAAGGCCAAAAAAATGTAAAGAGAGAATCTTTCCAAAGGTCAGTAGCATTTTGTGTGACACCTAAAACAGTGCAGCATTTCCAAAAGTTGGCACCCCCTTATTATTGCATAGATGGTACCACTGACTTCTTTCCTTTGAGGACAGACACGCACAGTTCAAAGGTAATGCATTTTCTTCCTCACTGAGCTGTGCCCTGAGTCTACTCCTACTGAAAACCAATAGAAATTTTGCATTCTCTTTAACAGAAGCAGCATCTGCACTTAGAAGTCTGAAAATAAACCTGCTGCATTTTTGGAGAACTGCTTGCATGACTGCCATCAGGCTTTCAATGGAGACCAGTACTAAAATTGTGACAAACAACTAGAAAAAATTAAATTGCGCATATAGCCTGCAAGCCAAGGAATATTCACGGATTTTAAGGTTAGAAGGGACCTTGGTTATCTATTCTGACCTCCTGCACAACACAGGACACATAAGCTCACCTACCCACTCTGGCAATAGACTCTAACCTATGACTGAGTCACTGAAGATCTCAAATCATGGTTTAAAGATTTCAAGGTACAGGAATCCACCAACAAGAGACTCATGCCCCATGCTCAGGGGTAGGCTTAGGCACTCCAGGACCCTGGACAAAAGTTAAGGATACCCCCCTCTGCCATATGAGAGACCCCATCCTTGACTTTTACCCCCCTCTGCCAGCCTCATGGGGCACCCCTCTGGCCCCAATGCCAGCCTTGATGGGGCCTCTGCCAGTCCCCAAGCTCCACCAGGAGTGGCAGTGCGAGGGATCCCCCCATGAGATTCTAGGAAAATGCCCACAATGCACCCCCAGATCACCTATGCCCATGCTGCAGAGGAAGATAATAAAATCAAAGAGCCTCTGCCAACCTGCCCTGGAGGAAAATTTCTGGCCACAAATATGGCAATCAGATAAATCCCAAGCATGTTAGCAAGATTTTCAGTCAGACATCTCCGAAGAATTCTCTTTAATAACTCAGAACACATTCCAACTAACATTTCATCATAGCCCATTGGGCCTGTTTACCATAGGTAGTCAAAAATCAGTTAATTGACAAATAAAGCTGTCCCTTCATACCATCCCCTCCATAAACTTGTTGAGTTCAGGCTTGAAGCCAGCTAACTTTCTTGTTCCCACTGCTCTTCTTGAAAGGTTGTTCCAGAACTTCATTCCTCTGATGGGTAGACCCCTTTCTCTAATTTCATTTCATATCTGTTGGCCAGTTAATATATCCATAAATTCTTGTGTCTACATTCCAAAGGGGCAGCCATGTTAGTGCCGCAGACAAGGAGTCCTGTGGAACTTTTAAAGACTAACAAATTTATTTATTGCATGAGCTTTCATGGGAGAAAATCCCACTTTGTCAGATGCTTTGAGGATGGGGGAACTTACAGAATGGGAGGAGATAAATGCAGGGAAGTGTAAGTTATTGGAACATGTCACACTGTAACAGCAAATCAAAGTAGTTATAAAGATTCAAACACTGGGGAACAGCATATAGAGGAAGATGAGGTCAAATCACCTGTTGCAATGAGAGAAAAATCCAAAGTCCCTATTAAGCTCCGAAGCAATGCAATCAAATTTGCAAATAAATTCAATCTCGTCAGCTTCTCTTTGAAGCCTTGATCTGGTACTCATCTGTCTGACCAAAGCAAATAGTAAATCATCAAGGAACTCCCTGAGGCAGCACAGGAACAAACATAGTCATATCATCAGAACACCAGCCTGGGATATTCTATCTTCTACCACAAAACAAAAAAACAAAAACAAAAAACAAAAACAAAAACAAAAACAAAAACAAAAAAGGAAACCCCAGATGCATTGGCACTCTTACAGCAGGCTTATCTGGCTATGTAGACTCCAGGCTCAGACCTTATGCTATCAATACTTTTATCCATCTTTGAGTCACCATACGCTTCCTGAGAAAAATCCAATCCATTTGTAAGCTTCCAGAAAATACCATCCTGGCCACTATGGACCTAGAAGCTCTACACCAACCTCTAACACAAAGATGGATTACAAGCTATTAGAAGAACCATCCCAGATGACGCCACAGAACACCTCATGGCTGAACTTTGTGCTCACCCAGAACAATTTCAGATTTTAGGATAATTTATACCTTCAAGTAAGAGGCACTGCTATGGGTACACACATGGGCCCACAACATGCCAACATTTTTATGGCCAACTTAGAAAAACATTTCCTCAAGTCTCATCCCAAAGCACCTCTCCTCTGCTTACACTGTATTGATGAAATCTTCATCATCTGGGCCCATGAGAGGGGTGCCCTTGAAGATTTCCAAAGAGATTTCAAAAATTTCCACTTGATTATTGAACTTAGCCTGGAGCACTCTGCATAGAACATCCACTTTCAGGACACTACAGTAAAAATTAGAGATAGACATATAAGCACCACCCTATACCAAAAACCTACTGATTGGAATACTTACCTGCATCTCTCAAGCTTTCATCCAAAGCACACCACATGATCCTTTGGCTATAGCCAAGCCCTGAGATATCTACCCGCATTTGCTCTCATCCCTCAGACAGAGACAGACACCTTCAAGATCTCTGTCAAGCATTCTTAAAACTATAATACCCACCTGTGGAAGTGAAGAAACAGATTCACAGATCCAGATGGGTACCCCAAAGTCGACTACTACAGGAGAAGCCCAAGAAAGAAAACAACAGAATCTCACTGGTCATCACCTACAACCCCCAAGTCAGGCCTCTATAGCACATCATCAGGGATCTGTAGCCTATTCCATAACACGACTCTTCACTCTCTGAAGCCTTGGGAGGCAGACTTCTCTTCACTTACAGACAGTCACCCAACCTTAAGCAGATACTTACCAGCAATTACAGATTAACAACAGAGCCATTAAAGCAGGCACATACACCTGCAACAAGTCAGGCTCCCAACTTTGCCCACAGATCTGCAGAACAGTCACTACTAAAGGACCTAATAAAACCAGCTACTCCATCAAAGACGTATTCATCTGCTCATCCACCTATGTGATTTATGCCATCATAAGCCAGAAATGCCCCCCTGACTTATGTATTGGACAAACAGGACAGTCTCTGTGCAAAAGAATAAATGGGCACAAATCTGACATCAGAAATCACAACAGTCTAAAACAAGTGGGTCAGCATTTCAATCTTCCTGATCACTCCACTTACGATTTACTAATTGCTCTACTCAGATGAATGCCAAATCAAGCTTTCATAACGAAGCTGCTGAGATTGAATTTATTTGCAAATTTGATTGCATTGGTTCAGGGCTTAATTGGGACTTTAGATTTTTCTCTCATTACAACAGGTGATTTGACCTCATCCTCCTCAATATGCTGTTCCCCAATGTTTGAATCTTTACAACTGCTTTGATTTGTTGTTACAGTGTGATCTGTTCCCATGATTTACACTTCCCTGCATTTATTATCTCCCATTCTGCAAGTTCCCCCATCTTCAAAGCATCTGACAAAGTGGGATTTTCTCCCGTGAAAGCTCATGCAGTAAATAAATTTGTTAGTTTTTAAGTGCCACAGGACTCCTTGTCTGTTTTATTGTGTCTACATTGGTACTAGACTTAAATAACTCCTCTCCCTCCCTGGTATTTATTCCTCTGATATATTTATACATAGCAATCATATCTCTCTCAACCTATTTTTGGTTAGCTGAACAAACCAAACATCTCATAAGGCCAGTTTTCCATTTCTTGGATCATAGTACTAGCCCTTCTCAGCACCTGTTCCTTTGAATTTATCTTTCTTAGGCCTCATCTACACTAATGGCAGCAAAAGTGCCACCAGCAGATCAATCTTTCCATAACAAATTAGAGGTCAATTAAGACACACTAAGTGGATGCAGAAAATGACTTGGTAAAGCCACCCTTCAAGAGGTATAACAGCACTGCATTGATGACATTGACACAATGCAGTGAAGACACCACGCTGAAGGAGAGTTGGGATATTGATGGTAGTTCTGCAAGCTACACAGTGTAGCTTTATACAACTCCTGTCCATTATCACAGCATTTTCCCAGCAATGCAGACCATGCCTCAAACTTGAGAGACCAGAACTGTACACTGATTCCAAATGAAGTCTCACCAGTGCCTTGTATAATGGTGCTAACACCTCCCTGTCCATTGGAAATACCTTGTTAGATGCATCCTAGGACCACATTAGCTTTTTTCATGGCTACATTATATTGGTGGCTCATAGTTATCCTTTGATCAACCAATACACCAGGTCCCTCTCTTCATCTACCACTTCCAACTGATACCTCCCCTGCTTATAGCACAATGTCATGTTATTAGTCCCTAAGTGCATGACCTTGCACTTTCCACTATTAAATTTCATCCTATTTTTATTACTCCAGTTTGCAAGGTCATCCAGATCTTGTTGTATGATATCACAATCAATCTCTGTATTAGCAACAACTCCCGATTTTGTATATCATCTTCAAACTTCATTAGCACACTCCCAAGTGGGATTTTCTCCCACGAAAGCTCATGCAAAAAATAAATCTGTTTGTCTTAAAGTACCACACGACTCCTTGGTTTTTTTTTGCTTGGCTAGACTAACACGGCTATCCCTTTTGAAATTCCCAATTTTGTGCCAAGCTCGGTTTTGCCACAGTTTTCGAAGTCTCTGAATTCACTGGCTCAAAATGAAAATATAATACATGTGGATTAGGTCCCTTCTTTCCTTTGTGGTATATAAAATTGGCCACTGGTGTGGTTTGGTGAACATAGTATTCTGTGTTCTGTCTTCAGGATGGAAGTAAAATCTTCATGTATGTTTGAGCAAAATCCATCTTAAGTGTTCTTTGTGTATGTGGGGATCCCCAAGTGGAACTGAATCATATTAACAGTTTTAATACTATCACTCCTTCCAATACTCTGCCATGTATAGACTACACTTAAATATAGATGGCAGGGAAAGAGCTAAGAAAATTCTGCTGTGCAGATTGTAGATAAGTAGGACTAAGAGGGTAAGTTAAGGTTATTTGGGAAATGGGAAGTGGGGAAGGTGGTATTTAGCAGTTTCACATTTTAAAAACTGCATAAAGTGGTAATGCTAACAACTTATTTCTATGGTTGGAAAATGCTTACTTTTCGGGGCAGCTGGGGAGAGACAAGCAAAGCACTACAATCCTAAATATAGACATACATAAGTGGCAGCAATCTTAACTTAAAGCCAAGGATGATTTGTGTTTGTTAATATTTTACAAACTTAAAAACAAATGGTAAAATTATCATGGACAGCGGCGGTGGTGTAGGAAGTACACATATAAACCTTTAATTTCTTGTTAGAGTTTGTGTCAATACTTTCTGCACAGTTTTCTAAAGTGTAGCCCTCCAGGAATTGTAGTATGTCATTCAAATCAGAACACTCATTTGGGGATCTTTTGGCAGTAACCGATGTACCACCAAATGATGGTACAAAACATGTTTTCCTTATTATTACTCATCATAAAGCAAGAAATTCATCTTTCCAGTTTAAAAAGTGAAAAAGTAACTAAATCTATTTAAGTTTTAAAAATTCAGGCTAAAAGGTGGGAAAAGCCCAACATGAATGAATCAGAAGTTATAAAGGGAGGTTTTTCCTTAACAAAGCAAATCCTTACATAAAGGAGCCAAAACGTTTTTGAAGAAACACTCTTGGGTAGTACACAACTTTTTTAGTTTGGCACTATCCAGTAATCCCTTACTAACATGGTAAAGACGCAAGGCCCAGTGCCTTCCATTTTACCACATGCTATAGAACAGAACTGTATTCACACGTGAATCCTCACACACCTCTGTGCTAAAGCATGTTATGTCTTTTTTTTTTTTTTTTTTAGAACTGATGTGGCAATAAGGCATTTATTTTCCAAATGAATGGCTGCTATTATTCATAAACATGTTTGCTCACTGCTCCTTTTGGCTTCTTTTCCCCCAAGGGCTTTTGAGGACAAACAGTCTGAAAAACATCTTTTCAAAGTACAGAAGCCTTCTTTGCTGCTTCCACTACATGTGGGTCTGATCCTGAAAGCCTTTACTCAGGTTAGAATTTGACATCAATTATTAAGGCAATTTTCTTTAGAATGACCTCTATCGTGATGCCTACAGTAAATTTTTAACTAATAATGATCAAGCACTGGGCAACTAGAGATTTCTTATTATCTTCTATTTACTACCCTTACAAAATCAAAGATTCAAAACCTTTCCAGTTATGCACTGGAGTTGGTCAAAAATCAGAATTTTCAATATTTCAATATTATTTTTGTCAACTGAAATAAAAAGTCAAAAATATTGATTTGTTTTCTAGGAAGTATAAGAAATCACCTAGAAACGTCCAAACATTTTATTTCAATATTTTTTTATCAAATTTAGATGTTTTATTTCCAATCACCAAATAAAATTTAAAAAATAATTTTGACTTTTTAACTGATTTTGCAAGTAGTGCTGCAGGGCATCCTGTGAACTAGTTTGTTTGTTTCATTGCCCTATTTTATAAGTCCGTCTAGTCATTAGCAAGTGAGGGTAAAGTCACCTCCACGATCTGTTAAGTTCAGAGCTATTCAGGGAGTGGAGAATTCATTTGAATGAGCTTCTGAATCCCCCAGTAAACCTATTTCCTAATCCTCTTCTCCTTTTCCTATTATCCATGGTGGAGATTCACAACAAGCACAAAAAGACAGCTAAAATCAATTGCAAATCCTACTGCAAAGCATCTGATGGAGGTAGACAGACCTACTGTCAACCTGTCCTGTTAGCAAACCTTTCATCCTCAAGTAGGACTCTGAGCTGGTGATTGCCTCCTCTTTCTCAGACCTCCCACCCAATTCTGAGAAGTTGAATAGTGGGATGCACCTGTCTCAGTTCAGATAAAGTAATTCAACAAGAAACTACAGCTTTGTGATTAAGTATTTTCTGAAGCAGGCAGCAAGAAACTGAGAAGCATGTGTTTGTCTCAGGCCAGAGGACTTAGGGGGCCTGGGGCACATTTGATGTGAGGGGCCCCCCTCACTGTTCTATGCATACACCTCATACATTTATATACTGTAGCAGATTGCAGGTGAGCTCAGATGGCAGCCAGCCCAGCTGCACCTGCCACCAGGACATTTATATTTTGTTCCCTGCAAGTCCTCTGTTACCAGGCCACAGCCATTTAGAATAGCCAGCGCCAGAACTAAGAATTTCAGGGCCCAGGGCATGTCTGGAGGGCTATGTCTACACAGTAACTTTTATTTTGAAAGAACCCCTTTTGAAATAACTCATTTTGAAATAAAATCCTTATTTCAAAATAAGTTAATTCAAATTAACATTTTGTTAATTTGAATTAAGGGAAGCCCTTCAAATTGAAATAGCATGCCCTGTGTGTGAACATGCCATTGCGATTCCAGGTAAGAGGCAGCATGGGAGGTGTGGCAACATGGCAGGCTCACCGGGCCATGTTGCCGGCCATGTTGCCAGCCAATCACTTACAAGCAGAACGGACAGCCCCTCCCTGTCCATCGTGACCCCCAAGCACTTGCCAGAGAGATGGCTACAGCTGCCCTCTGGCTCCCATAACATCCTCAAGGACCTGGTAGACCCACTGGTAGCCTGCAGGGTGCCACCCTGCTGTGGGACACACTTTCCCTGAGCCTGAGCCCAGAGCTGAGCCCCAGACCATTATCTCAGTGGCCCTCACAGCACTGTGGAAGAACCCCGTGGCTGAGGCCTAACAGTGTTGAGACACAGATAGCTCACTATGCCTATGGGGGGGGCATAAGTGTGCACTTGCTCTGCCGTACCAGAAGGCCTGGAAGAGGGCCAGTAGCAGCCCCTAACAGATAAGGTATGGCAGAGGACCCTTGGTGTGCTTGCCTCCATGGTTCAGGGATGGACCACATATTGGAATTTGGAGACAGAAGGGATTGGATTTTACTGGCAGAATGCTAAGGTCAGTCGACCTGGATAAAGAGAAAGCTGTTCAGGCCAGGCTGACTAGGCCAAAGGCCCCGGCGCAGATGACTATGAGCAAGGCGAGTCAAAGGAAGGGGCTGCAATTGGGGGGACTTCTACTGCAAAGAGGCCAGGCCGAGAACGTAATTCCCTGTAGCAAGAGCTTTATGCATTGTGATATGTGTACTTATGCCAGTAGACAAACATCATACAATCTTCTTGGGGCCCTTGGGTATTTGCCTTTGGGCCCACAGCTGTGTAGAAATAAAGTGCCACGCCTCACTAGGTTGTGCCCCCTGCCTACTGAGGATCCCTCCACTGCACCAATAGCTCCTCGTTCCCCATCTCAGCACCGGACACCAGCACAGACTGGTGGGAACAGGTTGTCCAGGGAATCTGGATCAGCAAGCACTGGAGGAAGAACCTCCAGATTAGCAGGGGGACCATCACCCTCATCACCGAGCCCACCCCACTCCTACGCCGAAGGCATACGGTGATGAGGGCAGGCATCCCTGTGGACAAGAGCATGGCCATCGCTCTCTGGAAGATGGCCACTCTTGAGTCCCACACGTCTGGTGCCCATCTCATCAGCGTCAGGAGGTCCACCATCAGGGAACTGCCACTGCAGGTCGCCCACACCATCAGACAGTCCTGAGGCCACGCCTCGTCACCCTGGGAGTGCTGAAGGACAGCATCGCTGGCCTCACTGCCCTGGGCTTTCCAATGTGTGAGGGGATCGTCGATGCCACCCACATCGCCAGGTGAGCCCCACCACACTGCCCGCTCCCCCTTTCTGCCCCAGCCAACCACCACCCAACCCACCCACACCCTGAATCCAACCCAATAAAACACGTAACAATTTCGAACATTGGTGAACTGTTATTTACAACAAGGGGGTATGGGAAGACAGAACTGGGGAGACAGGAAGGGTTGAGTGGGGGCACAATTGGGGGCACAGGGATGTGGGGTGGGGGTTTCAAAATGGGATAGGGATGTGGAGTGGGGGTTTCCAAGTGGGGGCACAGGGATGTGGGGTGGGGGTTTGGGGACAACTGGGGGGGCATTTTAGGGGAGAGCCACCCCTGGGGCAGGGCCTGCAGCGCCACAGGAGCGCTGGCGGTGAGGGGCAGCTGGGTCCCTGGGCACAGCAGCAGCAGGGGCAGTGCCAGGCTGGGGGGCAAGGTCCAACCCTCAGCGCTGGGGTCCAATGTTCCCTCTAAGGGGAGAGAGCAGCTGAGCAACTCCTGTTGCTCGCTGTGCTCTCCCCCCACCCCGGGGCCCGCTGCGCAGTCCCCCCTCCCGCTCGCCCCCCCCAGGCATCGCCCCCCCATGCCGCTCCCGGCATTGTGCCCCAGCCCCGGCATCACCCCCCCACCCCGCTCCTGTTAGCCCCTCCACCCTGCTCCCGGGATCGCCCCCCGGCCCCGGGATTGCCCCCCCCCCGCTCGCGGCATCGCCCCCCCACCCCGCTCCTGCTAGCCCCTCCCCGCTCCCCGCAGCACGCCCCCCTGCTCCCGCTCCTGCTCCTACTCCCACTCCCCCCCCCAGCCTAGTTCTAGTGTGGCCACAAGGATTTCATCCCATGACAGGGGGGCTCTCCTCCTCTTCCTGGGAGCCAGTGGTGGGCTCCTGGGAGAAAGCCGACGGGTGGGTGGACGAGCTGCAGGGGCAAAAGGGAGAATGGTTAGGTGTCAGCCTACTAGCCTTCATGTGTGCAGCCTGTGAGCTGCAAACACCCCTGTCATGACAACTAACAGGATTCCAAGGCTGCATGGGCTCTGTACACTGCAATCAGGGAGCACGGGGCCTCGTGGCCCATGGTAGATAGCGAGCTGTTCTCAGCAGCATGTGGCCAGGGAAGTCTCCTGAGCCATGTGACAGCCAAGGTGGCTGCAGGCTCTCTGCCCTGCATGCTGCCAAGTCTGCCTATTGCCACCCTGTGTTGAGGGACCCCCATCCTGCTTGGGCATGGGACCCTGTCTCCACATGCCTCCCTGCGGCATGCCAGCACAGGAGAGTGTGTGCCCCCTTCCCTCAGGCCTGAGCCCCCCGTCCCAGGGCTGTACCCCCTCAGGACCCATGCCCTGCACTCCCGGGCCTCCCTGCCTTGTGGGGGGGGACACTTACCAACTGGGACACCTGATGTCCGACGTGATGTCCCTTTGGATTCTGCTCCCTCCTGCTCCTCTGGGGGCTCTTCAGGGCTGCTAGTCCATGGCTCGTCTTCAGGGATGAGCTCCAGGCTGGTGGGTGGAGCTGTACTCGGGCGGCTGCTCTCGCCCACCTTCAGGGGCTCTTCGGCTTCGGTGAGTGCCCCCTCCGGCTCTGTGCCGCTACTGTGCCACTTCCTGGCCCAGAGCACCCTGGGAGGAAGATGGTCACCCTCCAAACTGCTTTCGAAACAATATTGTTTCAAAATAACAGGTTTTGGACCCTTTGTTTCGAAACAGCCGTTTCAAAACAACGGTTGTTTTGAAAGTGTACTGGGTTTTAACATTTCAAAACAACTAACATTATTTCAAAATGCTGAGTTCCATTGTTTTGAAATAACAAAATGTTGTTTGGACATGGCACTTTTTCTTTTGAAACAACGGCTGTTGTTTCGAAAGGAAAGTGCTGCGTAGACACAGCCAAGCAGAACGCACTCTTAGAATGAGTGTTACCGAGAGCAAGTGGTGTGGAACACACCCTTTGATCAAGTAGCAAAATGGAGCTGCTCCGGGATGCCTACCACACCCTAGTAACCACCCTCAGAATGGGCATCAGTAACATTTAAAAATATGCATCCTGCCAGGGCAGGGAGCCCTGTCCTTGGTGGGGGCCTGAGGTAAGGTGTCCCTGGGTAGCCCTGGTCTGTCTGCCTGTAGTATGAAAACCTCAGTGCTGCATAGGCATTAGTATGAAATCTGAAGTTTAAGGCAAGCTAATGTCAAGCTCAGCAAAAAAAGAGAGAGAGATCTGACAGTGTATATGGATTGCATGGCAAATGTGTTTTCAGATTGTCAGCTATGCATCTAAAAGCACAAACCACATGACTTACATCAACAAAAATGAAAACAGGGTTAGTTTATGAAGCCTGCAACAGCCTGATTTTCTATTAAAAAACAGTAAGTTTCAGGAAGTCAGGGTAAACACATTGTGGTGGGGAGAGAAAGGTTGTAACATTTCAAAGATTTCTTTATTCATACTGATGTCAATGTGTTTTCCTTTTTAATTTTTGGATTCATGGTTAATGCACGTTATAACAAAAGGTGCATCAGGAGCTGAAAGAGACTAGTGTCTTATTTATGTTATGGGCTTTTTGTCTATCTACATATTTGCTAATCGCTCTGCTCTTTTTAGGGCAGTTTAGAGCAAACTGTTGACGTTCATTTCTCCTTTGCATGATCATACCAGATCTCATTACTCACATGAATTTAAAACAAATTTCTGTTATTTTTAAATGAGCACTTTTTCTTTAATATATTCTCATGTGTATCAAAATAAATAATCTTATTAGTGCAATTTAATCTTCCTTTCCTAATACATTTAAATTAACACACCCAACTAATGTGCTTCAATATGGCATTAATTGTTTTAGTAGCTTTTTTTAACACTGCACCTAATTTATGATGCCTTATTACACCTCAAAAAGAAAGAAATACAAAATGACTTTAAATCATTAAAAAAGTATACTAAGTAAGTGACAATTGATCTGAGTATTGAAACTCAATGAGACTGGTTTGCGCTTTAAGGAATCAGTGGCCAAATTCACATCGAAGTAGACCCTCTTCTAAGATCTGATAGTCATAAGCATGTAGGGGGACTGTGACCATGCAAAGGGCTGCAAAGTTACTTCCACTGGAGTGCTGCAGTGCAATGTAATAAGCATATGCTACTGGCCAGAAAGGGGAATAGCCAGATCAAATAGAAATACAATGATTCATAGAAGCATATAAACTGGAAGACACCATGACAGGTCATCAAGTCCACTTCCCTGCACTCATGGCAGGACCAAGTACTACTAATTAAACCATCCCTGACAGGTGTTTGTCTAACCTGCTCTTAAGAACCTCCAATGTAGAAGATTCCACAACCTGCCAAAGCAACTTATTCCAGTGTTTAATCACCCTGACAGTTAGGAATTTTTTCCTAATGTCCAACCTAAACCGCCCTTGCTATAATTTAAGACCATTGCTTCGTGCCCTATCATCCAAGATTAAGGAGAATCATTTTTCTCCTTGTTCCTCATAACAACCTTTTAGGTATTTGAAAACTGTTATCATATCCCCTCTTAGTCTTCTTTTCTCTAAACTAAACAAACCCAGTTCTTTCAATCTTCCCTCATAGGTCAAATGTTCTAGACCGATAATCATTTCTGTTGCCTTTCTCTGGACTTTCCCCAATTTCACCACATCCTTTTTGAAATGAGACACCCAAAATTGTACACAGTAATCAAGCTGAGGCCTAATCAGTGCGGAGCAGAGCGGAAGAATCACTTCTCATGTCTTACTCACAATATTCCTGTTAATACACCCCAGAATGGCGTGTTTTTTTTAACAGTATTACACTGCTAACTCATATTTAGTTTGTGATCCACAATTACACACAGATGCCTTTCTGCAGTACTCCTTCCTACACAGTCATTGCCCATTTTGTAGGCGTGCAATGGGATGTTCAGCCCTAAGTGGAGTACTCGGCATTTATCTTTATTGAATTTCTTTCTATTTATCTCAGACCATTTCACCAGTTTGCCCAAATCATTTTGAATTGTGATCCTATCCTTCAAAGTACTCACAACCCCTCCCAGCTTTGTATCATCCACAAACTTTGTAAGTCTGATCTCTATGCCATCATTCAAGACATTGATAAAAATATTCAACAAAACCAGATCCAGGACAGATCCCTGTAATACTCTGCTCGTTGTAGCCTTCCAGCCTGAATGTGAACCATTGATAACCACTCTCTGGGAGGGGTTATCCAACCACTTTTGCACCCATCTTGTAGTAGCTCCATCAAGTCTGTACCTCCCCAGTTTATTAATAAGAATGTGATTTGAAATGGTATCAAATGCCTTACTAAAGTCTAGATATACCACATCTACCACTTCCCATCTATCAACAAGGCTCATTACCACATCACAGAAAGCTATCAAGTTGGTTTGACATGATTTGTTTTTGACAAATCCATGCTGACTAGCCCTAAGCACTTTATTCTCTTCTAGATGTTTGCAAATTGACTCCTTCATTATCTGTTCCATTATTTTTCCCCGTACAGAGGTTAAACTGACTGGTCTATAAATCCCTGGATTGCTCTTATTTCCTTTTTTGTAGAAGGGGACTATATTTGCCCATTTCCAGTCCTCTGGGACCTTGCCCATCTTCCATGATTTTTCAAAGATAATAGCTAATGGCTCAAATATCTCTTGAGTCAACTCCTTGACTACTCCAGGGTGTATATCATTAAGTCCCAGTGACTTGAAGACCACCAACTTGCCCAAGTAATTTTTAACTTGCTCTTCCTCTATCTTAGCTTCTGACCCTATCTCATTCCTATTGCCCTCCTCTGCATCAGACATCCAATCTCCACCAACCTTCTCAGTGAAGATTGAAACAAAGAAATTATTTAGTTCTTCTGCCATTTCTACATTTTCATTTATTGTTTTATCCTCTTTGTCAAGTAAGAGTCTTACAAAGTCGTTAGTTTTCCTCGTTTCTGATGTATTTGAAGAATGTCATTTTGTTATCCTTTATGCCTTCAGCTAACTTGATCTCTGTTTGTGCCTTGGCCTTTCAGATTTCTCCTCTACATAACTGTGCTATTTGTTTTATAGTCCTTCTTTGTAGTTTGACCTAGTTTCCACTTTTTGTACAACTCTCTCTTTATTTTTATCTTTCAAATTCTCTACCACTTCCTCTCTGTTTATCAAAACCCAAATCAAGAATAGCCTCTCGTCTAGTATCTTTCTCCACTTTTTGAAATAAAAAATTGTCTTCAATGCATTCCAAGAACTTATTGGATAATCTGTGCCTTGCAGTGTTATTTTCCCAATGGATGTCTGGGTAATTGAAGTCCCCCATCACCACCAAGTCCTGCGCCTTGGATGATTTTGTTAATTGCTGAAGAAAAGCCAGATCGACCTCTTCTTACTTGTCAGGTGGTCTATAGCAGACCCCTACCATGAGATCATCTATGTTTTTTACTTCTTTTGTTTTTACTCAGAGACTTTCAACCTGTCTGTCTTCTATTTCCATCCCAACCTCAGTCCAAGTACCTATATTTTTTATTAACAAGGCAACTCCACCTCCGTTTCTTCTCTTCCTGTCCTTTCTAAGCAAGCTGTATTCTGCTATATTAATATTCCAGCCATGCGTATTATCCCACCAAGTGACTGTGGTACCAGCTATGTCATAGCTGTGTTTGGATATAAGCATTTTAACTTCCTCCTGCTTATTCCCCATACTCCTTGCATTTGTATACAGATATTTAAGACACTGATCTGCTTTTCCTCCCCCCAGTTCTGATAAGTCATTCTTTTGTCTCTGCTATTAACTTACAGGCCCCCCTCAAGTTCCATCCCTTCCTCAGGGTTGTCCTGGTTTTCACTTACCTGTGGGCTTAGGTCACTAGTATGCCACAAACCTAGTTTAAAGCCCTCGTCTTTAGCTTAACGAGTCTACATCTAAGCACATTCTTCCCCTTCCTCAATAGGTGGATTCCATCTCTGCCTAGCAGTCTGCCCTCTTGGAACAGCATCCCATGATCAAGAAAGCCAAAGTCCTCCTGAAAACACCATCTCTGCAGCCAGGCATTCACCTCCAGGATGCATCTGTCTCTGTGCAGGCTCCTGCCCTTGATCGTAAGGATTGAGGAGAACACCACCTGAGCACCAAACTCCTTCACCCATGTTCCCAGAACCCTGTGGTCACCTTTGGTCCGCTGAAGGTCAGTTCTTGCAGTATCATTGGTTGCCACATGGATAAGTAGCATGGGGTAGTAAGAGGACTGGGTGATTCCCGACAGTCCAGCCATAATGTCTCAGATATGGGCCGCTGGCAGGCAGCATACCTCCCAAGAGGCCATGTCAAGGCAACAGATAGGTGCCTCCGTCCCCCTCAGAAGAGAGTTCCCAACCACCATAACCCTATTGTTCTACCTGGATGTGGTGATTGTGATCCTCCCAGTTTCAGGGGTGCATGGCTTCTCCTCTTCTACCTCATCCCTTGTCTCTAGTGCTGCATTACGGTTCTTCAACACCATGGAGGGTGGGATGGGAGCCAGGGTAGAACACTACCTGCTGCTGGAAGAAACCAGCTGCTAGTGTTCTCCATGTGGCAGAGCCATCTCATCCTTCTCCGATGGTGTGACAGCAGTCCTCTGGATAGGTTCCTCAGCCTTGGACGTTTCCTCATGGACACGATCAAGGAATTTCTCCAGGGCACTGATACTCCTGAGCCTAGCCACCTCCTACAGTAACTCTCCCACCTGCCTCCTGAGTGACTTCACCACCAGTCACCTTTCACACCGAATGCTCTCCCCATCCTGATTAAGTGCATCCCCATAGTAGCCTTTGATGCAAAGGTTTCTATTCAGCTCTAGCTGCCCTCCTCCCAGCAGAAACATCAAGGAGCTTCAAAGCCTTAAAGCATCTGATGAAGTGAAATTTTCTCCCATGAAAGCTCATGTGATAAATAAATTTGTAGTCTTTAAGGCTATGTCAACCCTAACAAATTAGTTCAAATTAAGGAGCTGTAATTCAAACTAATTTGAACCTCGTCTACACTAGGCTTTGCCTAGTTCAAACTAAAAGATTTTTGAATTCTAACTAAGCAAAGCTTAGTTCCAACTAGTTAGTTCAGCTGGTTAATTCAAACTAACTGCTTTGTTCAAATTTATTTGCATATTTAGTTTAAACTAGCACAATGTAGACATTCTTGTTCAAACAAAGATTTTTTTTTTAGTTTGAACTAACCATGCTTTTTTAGTTCAAACTAAAAAGTTAGTTTAAACTAAAGAAACACACACAGTTCAAACTAACTTTCAAACTATTTAGTTCAGACTAACCAAGTCCAAACTAAGATTTTAGGAGAAGACATGACCTAAAAGTGCCACCAGACTCCTTGTTTGTTTTATCAAGGTGTTTGAAGGCATAAATGTTGCCTACATTCCCTCAAAGGATCTGAGCTGGGGCAAGGAAGCATAAACTGTATCTCCCTGCATGAGCACTTTGTAGTGAATCCCTCCCATAGTCGCTCTCTTCTCTCATAGGCTTTACCAGCATTATGGAGTCAGTGGTCTGCTTCTGTGAGAGGGAATGTGTCACAGTTGTATCCCATAACAGACAATGTTATGCAGTGATTCCCAAACTTTATGTCACAACCTCAGCTGGGGTCACACCTTCAGCAGATGATGTCATTCCTGTGTGGAAGGTAACATTTTATTTGGAGAGCATGACCTCAGATGTGCAAAGCATGCAAAGTCACAATGCATAGGGGTCATTATTTTGCCCTACTAACTGGAATTTTCTGCACAGCATAAACTCACACACACCATACGTATGAGGTCACACTGTGCAGAAGGCAGGATTTTGTGGCACAAAATGGCATCCTTCGAATCGTAGGGTTAGAAGAGACCTCATAAGGTCGTCTAGTCCAACCCCCTGCCAAAAAAGCAGGACCACTCTCACTAAATTATCCAGCCAGGGTTTTGTCTAACTGAGCCTTAAATATCTCCAAAGATGGAGATTCCACCACTTCCCTAGATAGCCCATTCCAATGCTTCACCACTAACCTAGTAAGGAAGTTTTTCCTAATATCCAACTTCGACCTCTCCAGCTGCAACTTGAAACCATTTCTCCTCGTTCTGTCCCCTGTTACTACCAAGAACAGCCAAGCTCCATCCTCTTTGGAGCATCCCTTCCTGTATTTGAAGACTGCTAGCAAATCGCCCATTAGTCTTCTCTTCTGCAGGCTAAATAAGCCTAGTTCCTTCAGTCTCTTTTCATAGGTCTTGTGCTCCAGCCCCTTGATCATTTTTGTTGCCCTCCGCTGGACTCTTTCTAATTTGTCCACGTCCTTTTTGTAGTGGGGAGCCCAAAACTGGACACAGTATTCCAGATGCGGCCTCACCAGCACCGAATAGAGGGGAACAATCACATCCATTGATCTGCTGGCAATACTTCTACTCATGTAGTCCAGTATACCATTGGTCTTTTTGGCAGCAAGAGCACACTGCTGACTCACATCCAGCTTCCCATTCACCATGACCCTCAGGTCCTTTTCTACAGTGCTGCTACTTAGCTGATCGCTCCCCAGCCTGTAGCAGTGCATGGGGTTTTTCATTTGTCCTTGGCTGAACCTCATGAGATTTCTAGTAGTCCACTGCTCCAATTTGTCTAGGTCTCCCTGAATCCTGTCCCTGCCCTCCAGCATGTCTACCATCCCCTCCAGCTTGGCATCATCTGCCAACTTACTGAGTGTGCAATCTATCCCATCATCCAGATCATTAATGAAAATGTTGAACAGAACTGGCCCCAGGACCGACCCCTGGGGTGCACCACTCATTACTGGTTGCCATCTAGACATAGAGCCATTGATTCCTCCTCACTGAAACCATTGATCTAGCCAGTTCTCTATCCACCTTACAGTCCACATATTCAACCCATACTTCTTTAACTTGCCAACGAGAATGCTGTGGGAAACCACATCAAAAGCCTTACTACTGTCAAGGTATATCACATCGAGACCAAGGTATATCACGTCCTGCATCCATAAAATCCAGTCACCTCATCATAGAAGGCCATGAGATTGGTCTGGCATGATTTATCCTTGGTGAATCCATGATGACTGTTCTGGATCATTCTATTTTCCTCCAAGTGTTTCAGGATGGATTCTTTGAGAACCTGCTCCATGATTTTCCCAGGGATTGAGGTGAGGCCTTCATGCATTGTGACCTCACATGTAGTGTATTTCCAAAGTCTTAGTGTGTGGAGGATGACATTTTTCTTCAAAATGGCATTCTCTGTGCCATCTGAGATTCTGGCAGGGAAGACTTGCTTGCGAACAGGGGACAGCAAACAGGGGAGTTTGAGAGGGAGTTTGAGGAGGAGTTTGGTGAGGCCACGATGGTGAAGAGGAGCCGCACTGCTGCCAGCGCCCCTTCTGTCTCTTCTACCTGTGCCTATAGCCAGACAGACATCCTGACCATAGATATCTCTACCCAGACCCTGGTGTGGACTTGCAGGGACTGCAGCCTGCAGTTCCCTGTCTCCAACGATCTGGCTGGGGAGATGAATCGATGTGACAGGTGCCTGCTGGTGGAATCTCTCAGGAGGCAGGTGGGAGAGTTACAGGAGGAGGTGTCTCGGCTCAGGAGTATCCACAACCTGGAGAAGTTCCTCGACAGCATCCACGAGGAGAAGTGCAAGAAGGAGGGCACTATCCAGGTGCCAGGGACTACTGCCACAACACTGGAGCTGGATGGGGAGCCTGTGGCAGGGGGAGGACACTGGCAGCTGGTTACCTCTGGCAGTAGGCAGTGCTACACCCCTGCCCACAACCCACCCTCTGTTGTGATGAAGAATCGTTATGCGGTGCTAGAGATGGTGAAGGAGGTGGAAGAGGAGAGGCCAT
>ML682069.1:4754227-4828611 GCA_007922195.1 Podocnemis expansa
GACAGACCTCTCCTCACTTCTAGGCAGCTCCCCAACCTTAAGCAGATATTCACCAGCAACTACAGACCAAACAAGAGAACCATTAAAGCTGACATATATCCCTGCCACAAACCATGTTGCCATCTTTGCCAACATATCTGCACAAAAGACACCAATGCAGACCTTAATCAAACCAGCTACTCCATCAAGAGCTCATTCACATCCACCAAATTGATTTATGCCATTATGTGCCAGAAGTGTCTTCACCCTCACTTATATATTGGACAAACAGGACAGTCTCTGTGCAAAAGAAGAAATGGACATCAATGTGATATCAGGAATCACAGCATTCAAAAACCAGTAGGTGAGCACTTTAATCTTCCTGATCACTCCACTAATGATTTGCTAGTAGCTGTGTTCAAACAAATGAATAACAAATCAAGGCTTCAAAGAGGAACTGCAGAATTGGAATTTATATTCAAATTTGACAGTGTGAAATCAGGACCGAATAGGGACTATGGAGTCTTCTCCCATTACAACAGGTGTTTTGATCTCAACTTCCTCGATATGCTGTTCCCCAGTGCCTGAATCCTAACAAATGTTTTGATCTGCTCTTACAGTGTGACCTGATCCTATGACTTACACCTCCCTGCATTTATTTTCCTCCCATTCTATCAGTTCCCCCATCCTCAAAGCATCTGACAAAGTGGGATTTTCTCCCACGAAAGCTCATGCAATAAATGAATGTGTTAGTCTTTAAAAGTATCACAGGATTCCTTGTTTGTTTTGCTGAACTAGACTAACACAGCTACCCCTTTGGAACTTACAGACAATAATGTAACTTTTTTAGGCAAGGCTATCATTTTTGTGCAGGGGAGTTTGTGATGCAGCTGATGCCTTCTTGACTCACATTTAACTGACTGAGGATGTAATTCTGAACCTCCCAAAGCGCTGGTGTTTAGGACTTGATTTGAGAAACTATTAATTATGTAGTCTGTACAAGAGCAATGCTTTGTAAGAATGAAAGAAGATACTAGAAAAGCAAATCCTTCATGGAATTAAATGAGCAAGACCAGATGTTCAGTGATGTAAAATGAGACTAATGCTGTTGAAATCAAAGGGAGCTACGTTGATTTACACCAGCTCAACACAGTAATTCACACAATCAGTAGTTTTAAAGGAATCAGTATAATTCTCTTTGAAACATAAAGCATCAGCTTTACAGTTCCAAAGGGGTAGCCATATCAGTCTAGTTCACCAAAAACAAGCAAGGAGCCCTGTGGTACTTTTAAAGACTAACAAATGAAACCTGCTGGGGGTGGAGGGAACATTGTTAGTCTTTGAAAGTGCCACTGGAGTCAGGACCCTTTGTCTCTTTAGATATTACAGTGTTTCTCAATGCCTAGTCCCTGAGATCTCACTGACATGGTATAGGAAGCTGGTCACTCACATCAAAAAGGTTGAGAAACACTGAACTATTATATTGTTCCTTTAAGCCAGTTCCTGCATAGTGCTGATCATCTCCACTTTCCACTGATGAGGGGAAAGAGCTCCAGGGGCATTGCTGGCACCTAGGACACAGGGCATGTGCCCTAAGTCTCGGTGCTGGTGACCTGAGTGTCTGGGCCGCGCCATCCCAGACCGGGGACCCTGGCCGGGGCAACCTCCACAGTGCCCGCCTTCCCCAGCCCCAGCCCCGGCACCGGCCCCGGCCAAGCACTGAGGCCGGGAAGCCTGCTGTGGCACCTGCTTCTCTTGGCCCTAAACCGGCCAGGGATCGGGGGCCAGGCTGGAGGCGGCAGGAGCCCAGTCAATTATTAGAACCAGGGGCTGGAACGTGGCCAAGGGGGCATGCCCTGGGCCTGTGCCCTAGGTCTCTTCCAGGGCCAATGACATTCCTGAAGAGCTCTATATCTCACAGAAGACTCTGAGCACCTCAGGATCAGGCCTTTACTTGTTCAATGCGTTTGAAGTCTGCCCTGCGAATGGCATAGGTGCTGATTCCCTTATTCATGTTGAGTATCACATGACTCACTGAATGGTCTCTGATTTCAAAAGGGCTGCCTGAGGCATTGAGAGTAAGGATTGCAAAATATAGACATCTCACAGTTTAATGAGCTTTTGTTCCTGGTTATCGATAGATAGATAGATAGATAGATAGATAGATAGATAGATAGATCCTTTCAATACATTATTTTAAAGATATGTTTTCCAGGATAAATGGTCCATAAATAAAATATCATCTACATTCAATGGAAACAGAAGACAATTTAATTTATCTTTGTACATAGTAACTTCTTTATGGCATCTATTGACACAGGTGGGCAACTTTACAATAGTTTAAAATGTACAATACCAAGATAATTATAGCCACAATTAACTGTCTGTACAATGCCCCAAAGGTTCTTGCCTGGAACAGAAAATATCTACTTTTCAGTGACTCTTGCATACCAACCTACTGCCATGCCACCTCCAGTTCTGTAAGTACCTCTAGTGAAAGGCCCCATTCAGTGATAGAGTGCAGAGAAGACTTAAGTTAAATTCCAGCAAGGATCTTGAGGGATGTTCTTGCTACCAGCAGCCCAGTGTCCTCTCACTAGCAGTGCTATATCAGTTGAAATATTGCCCAGGCCACAGTTGTGAGTTGCTATTTGTTGCAGCCAGAAAGTCCTCTGGGAGTTCTTCCCATTTTCCTACCACAGTTTCTTGAAGCAATTTTGTTTTGTTTTGTTTTGTTTTGTTTAGAAAGCATTCTTGGAGCCCAGGAGAACTGTGGGAGTAGTCAGACTCCCAGCATTTATTGAAAAATCCCCATAACTCCCCAGAGAAACTCCTTTAAATCCCAGGTCAATACCATTTCCTACGCTTTTTCTCAAAATTTAGCACAGGACGGATTCACTGTTCCTACTTTTTGGCCCACTACAGATATTTTGCTGGAGCTTTTCAAAGCAATTGTAAAGTGCATGATGCTGCTAAAGCAGAAGTACTTCCAAGGAGTACCTGCAAAGAAAGGTAAGAGAGGAGTAGCTTATGTCATTTGTGCACGGAAGATGGTGTTGCACCAGATGAAAGACATCTTTTGGTCCTGCATCACAAGCAAATTGGTGGGACCATATTTTATTTTCGCTCAAGACCTTGGGAGGACAAACAGTGGTAACTAAAATTCTTCAGAACATAGAAGGAAACATCTATATTTCGAGAGAGCCAGCCTGGCACTGGCATTTCAACACTAGAACTTGAATCACCATAGAAAAAAGGATATCCTATTGTGTCAGGACTACTTCTACAGTCTACACTGAAGTAGATTCCCTATACCCTTGTGTGACTCCAGGGATATTTACAGCTGCATTCATCTGCATTCCAGGATGTAGCGTAGCTACCCAGATGTTATGCATTGTAATGAGTAGTACTCTTTCTAAGGGGCACTGCTGTGCGAGACTTGTGGTTGCATCAACATGATGCTGTCTTTCAACAATTTATGTTACTACACAGTGTAAAGCAGGCTCATGCAATTGCCATGAAAAGCAGAACAGATAGATAAGGGAATAAATGTGGCTGTTGTCGCTAAAGAAAAAATGTTAAAAAGCACATTTAACATCACCTCTGAAATGTTATTTAATTCAAAGGCTTTGCTAAGAAAGAAAGAAAGAAAGAAAGAAAGAAAAAGAAAGAAAAGCTTGTGAGTGATAATGGCCTCTTTAATGGATAACTTTAAAGTAGCAAAGGCCTTCTTTTGCCTTTCATTTACATCCCAGATACACAAAACAATTCTGACATCTCACTGAGATGTTTGCATCACAAAGCAGTATTAGTAACTCATCATTAGGTACTGATACAGCATTATGAAGCAAACTTTACAATACACTATCATGATCAATTAGTCTGCTACTCTCTCAAAATGGATCTAATACAATGCTTACTGAAATCAATAGGAGTCTTCCCATGAACTTCAGCGGACATTGAATGAAGTTCTAAATCCAATGTCCTGGATCCTTAGGCCTTATCTATGCTGGCATTTATGCTCACAAGACTTTTGTCATTCAGGAGTGTTAAAAAAATACTCCCCATGAGTGACATAAGCTTTGCCGGCATAAGCACTTGTGCGGAAAGTGTTATGTCAGGGGGAGACACCTCCCCACCAACACAGCTACTGCCACTCATTTAAATGGTTTTATTATGTCAACAGGAGAGCTCCTGGGTATGTCCACACATCTCTTTTATTTTGAAATAACACTGGTTATTTTGAAATAAAAGAGATTTGGTCCACACGACGTATTCTTATTTCGAAATGACGGGCTCCGTCATTTCAAAATAAGAGCCGTCATTTTGAAATAGCTTAAACCTACTTTAAATCGAGACAGCTGTTATTTCAAAAAGGTTATTTTGAAATAACGCCATTTGGACATGTTATTTCAAATTAACCATTATTTTGAAATAACACTTTTGCCCTTCTCCTTCCCAGGGTGCCTTCCTTTTAGCCTATACTGGGTGGGGGCATGGCCCAAGGAGGGGGGATATGTTGCCATACCTCCCATGGTGCCCCTCTCCTAAAGCGAAATAGCAAGTCCTGTGTTTGGACATGCTATTTCACTTTGAACTTTTTCCTTAATTCGAATTAACTTATTTCAAAATAAGAACTTTATTTTGAAATAACTCATTTCAAAATAACTTATTTCGAAATAACACTGTATGTGTGGACATAGCCCCTTTTGTCAACATGAAATGGCTACAGAAGTGCTCTTACAGTGGCAAAGCTGTACCGATTCAGCTGTGACACTGTAAGTTTTAGGTGTTGACTTGGAATATTACCTTAGAATATTCCCCATAACCATCCTGAAACAAAGTGTAATTTTAGAACTGCAGGACTATATCTTATTTAATCTCTGTTCAGCCTTGTATTGCACCTTAACATGCACAAATGTGTTTAAAAATGTTTAAAAACCTGATAGGTGATCTTGGTCAACTGTAGGTTCCTAAGCTATGCTGGTGGCATTGCTATTTAAAAGCATGAGTTTAAAAGCATGTTACCAAAATTATTTGCTAAACCCATCTCAATTTCTTCAGTGTAGATGAGGCCAACAGGACAAATTTTTGCCAGATGTATAAAAGCAGCAACCATCTGGAGCCACAGCAGCGGAGGAGCCAGGACTTATTTTCTGGCAGGGCCTGGTGCTGAGTTGGGTGGGCCTGCTGATAAAACTAGCTCTTCTTTCTTCAGCATCACCTGACACAGGAAGTTCAGAAAAGCAACCAGCCTAGAAATTAAAGTTGCCTGCTCCAGTTGCCAAGGTAGCAGGTTAAGCAGGACGTCACCAGCAGAAGTGGGTGTATCTACGTTCAAAGTGGATGGGCCATGGCTCACACAGGCCCACCTATACCTACAGTTCCTAACCACAGGCTACCATTTTATAGTACAAAAAGCCTTCAAACACAGTTTTTTTTCTTTTCTCCCTTGCTCTCCAGTCAAAGGCTACCTATGCAAATGATTTATTTCTAATCACTTGGTGTCTGTCTCAGACAGGTGTTTGCACTCAGCTCAGGGCCAGATTAACTGGCCTAGGGACCATGGGATGCCTCCTGCCACAAGCCCCCCCCGCCTGGGGCTCCATCCCCCACTGTGGGGGTGAGGCGCCTTCCCCCCAGTCGCTGGGGTCCCTGGGGTCAGAGAGAACTCCTGTCCTGACTCAGCTCTGGCCAGTCGGGTGGGGGGAGGGGATTAGTGTGCATCATTATGGTGCCCAGTGTAACTCTCTGGGGCCATGGGCCCTGGAAATCTGCACCAGGCTGGAGCAGAGGCCACTACTGCGCCAGCCAGCTTCACCCCCTTGATGGAGTGAGCAGGTGCAGGCCCGCTCCGCCCCTGGGGGCAGACTAGCCAGCTCAGGGGTGGGGCAGGAGTGCAGAGTCTGTCTTCTGGCTCCAGGGTACTGCCCCTCCCCACCGCCGCACAGCACCGGCAGGGCAGGAATGGTTTTAGCACTCCTGCCCTGCCAGCACTGAACAGGGCAGTGGGTGCTGGACTATCAAAGCAGTTTTAGGGGCTAGAACCCCTGCCCCCCTAGAGCCGCTGCGATAATCTGGCCCTGACTGTGCTAATTCTTAAAAAGCAGTAAAGGAAATAGAAATATTTTGTTTCATTTCTGTCACCTTTTCTCCTGTCCTTTCATCAGTGGTGAACTTTGGGGAAGGGTCATGCCCCTGTGTACCAGGCTGAAGGGATGCCAGCCAGGCCTGTGGAGGAGAAGCCACCTTCACTGACATCCCCATTGACTGTGCCAACCCATCGCCTTCACCTTCCATCCCCTCTGCCCTTGCACTGTACACACAGAAGGGGCTGAGGCAATCCCAGCCACACAGAGGCGATGAAGTCAAAGGCAGAATTTCAGAGCAAAACCCATCATATGCCACCCAGGCTTCCTCCTCATACTTACATTTGAAACCTCCCATATCGGCTGCAACATCCCATGGAGGAACGTCTACAAGCCCATTTCCCACTCTCCCTGACTCCTGCTTCCCACCACACCCACAGCAGGAAGGGTGGGGCATTGAAATGGTCCTGCAGAGCCTGTCCCCGTGGGATTCTGCTTCCACTGCTGCTGTAGAGTTTGGGGAGTGGGCTCAAATGTAAGTATTGATCCATGGGCAGCAGGGACTTGTGGTACACCACTGCCTTTTATTTGATTCTTCTCCCTTAGCTGTCTTGAATGTGGCAGCCACTTACTCTCAGATTCCCTGCAGTGCTTGACCTGCTTCCGGAGTTCATTTTGCTTATTTACAAAAGTTCAGTTACTTATTCCTGCATTTGCCAGAAAGTAAAGAGTGTCCTAAAAATACCTAACTAATTTCAGCGTAAACAAGAAAAGGGAAAATATTAGCTCTTCATTTATTTCCTATATTTAAAATTTAGATATTAGAAATAAAGAGATCTAAGAGTACTTACAAATGTGTAGTTCACAATCACAATCCTCTTTTACTATTCTGAACATTAGTGCTAGAAATCTTCTTGAATTTTTCCTTCTGATTAGCATGATAATTATGTATTTGCATATGTTTTACATCTGAATTAAATAGATATAGGATTTATAAAAACTTTTACTGAGCTACAGCTTGCTGAACATGAGAGAGGAAGATTTTCAATCCTAAATGTTATTCCACATTTAAATAGTGCAAGCGTAAATGCACAAAGTCAAAGCCCTGAAGAAATGTCTAAGAGATAATGCCAATATGCTAGCTCCCCATTGGTGTACATCAGCAAGACTTAACTGCTAAATACAAACATGCTTATTGCTTTTTAATTACTATAATGAGCGCCTTGGCCAAAGTTCATTATTGTCTTAGAGAAAAAGCTCTTCTACTCATTATAAAAATAAATAATGATAATAATTTAAACAAATGAAAATATTACAACTGTGTTAAAAACACAGAACCTCAGTTCCTGTTCACATATTGTAAGTCAGGCACTGCCTCACTGAATTTAGTAGAATTATGCTGATGTACATAGTAGCAGAATCAAGTCGACGACTTTGATTGGAGGAATCAAAAGTAAATGTGAAATGGTTTTTCAATACAAGATGTTAGACTGGAGAACTGTTTCCCTAATAACCATTCAGAACTAGATCCCCACATTTCTTGTTCACACAGAGTCCTAGGTCTAGATTCAAAGATCCCTGAAGTCAATTTCAATGGGCTTTGAATCAGGCATTAGTGATCTCTATTTGCATAAACTTTCATAATCATTACCAGAACTTGAAACCAAGTTTTACTGACATGGTACCTGTAACAAAAGACACTGCAAACTCTATGAGATGCATAGAGTTTTAAACCCTGGATCCTTCTGGTTCTGGAAAAGAAAAACCATGGAACAATAGATTATTTATAATTTTTATCTAGTATTGAGTTGGGTCATCTGTGACATAAAAATTGGCACTCACAGATAGTGAATGTCTGTTCTGAATTCCGTTCCTTTTGTTCTCCCTCTAAAAAGATATTGTCATAGGATGCTGATGTTGTGCTTTCTGTGTTGTGCTTTTGGATATAATAGGGTGGTAGCTGCTCTTAACCTTTTTTACTCCTGTGAACAAGGAAAAAACTGGTATTCTTACCTCCTCAATAACTTTTTCTGACAATTCACCTCTTAATATGCTTTAAAAGTAAATTCACTGCGTGTTATGGCAATGCCTCCTACAATCATCTGAGTAGCTCTTAAATGCTACTGTGTTTTTTTTCTGATGGTATGTAATATATTGCAAAGCTCTTTTCCTGTTTTCCTCCTCCTCGTAACATAAAATGTATTTTCATAAATTTAATTCACAGAGTACTTCAATCATTGATAAATACTCTTCTTTCTGAAATGCTTTACTCTACAAATATCTATGAGGGATATTTAAGACTGATAGGAAAAGGCTCCTCATTCAGAGGGGTCCTGTGGCACTTAAAGACTAACAAATTTATTTATTGCATGAGCTTTGGTGGGAGAAAATCCCGCTTCATCAGATGCCATGAGGATGGGGGAACTTACAGAGGGGCATTTTAAATGTCTTTATAACTCAACAAGCAAAAGGCAACCTGTACTGAAGCCTTTAAAAAGCTGTTAAAAAGTAGATGTATAAGACTTTCTCATCCCACTCCATGATTACAGGATGTTAATGGGCCACTTCACCTTGAATGATCCCTTAATGTATGGATTAACTATTTACATTAAGCTATCTGTTTGACTTTATATTTAGCTGTGATACTGAGTACCTTTTCACAGACCTGAAGAAGAGTTCTGTGTAAGCTCTAAATCATCCCACACCAACAGAACTGGTCCAATAAAAAAGATAACCTCACCCATCTTGTTTCTCTAATTTCCTGGAACCAATATGGCTACAACACTGCATACTTCAGTCCTCTGCACACAGTGCCATCCAAGCATATCCAGCCCATTGTGTTTGCTTTCAGCCTTACAGTAAACACCCTTCCCTCACACAACTCAGATTCCTGATTATCCTGGAGCTCTTGGCTGGTGTTTTGGCAAAGCCTGAGGCACCTGTGGCTCCCAGTATCTATTAAATAAAGGAGCTTAATTGTTCTTTACATTTTTATCCAGCATAGAGGGCAGATGTCATGCCGACAAGCTTCAACAAGATTCCACTCAAATCCCAGTATAAGTCTATCAAGGAGACAGCTGGAAATAAAATTTATAGGCATCCACAAGGAGAGTGGTTTTCAAACATTTTTTCTCAGGACCCAGTTGAAAGAAATCATTTATGCCCATGACCTAACAATTACATCTTTCAGTAATGCATTCCAGTCTTTTGGCAGAGGCAACAGGGGTACCATGACCCACTGCCTGAGGCTGTGTGACACAGTACTGGGTCCTGACCCTAAGTTTGAAAACTACTGCACTAGGATATCTTGCAACTTTTAACCATTTTTAAAAGAAAGATTAAATTGCAACAGTGACAGACATCTAATGTCATAAGTGGTCCAGCCTCTTATCTGGAGGGAAGTGTTATAGCTACGACTGTGCATAGTGTCCTAGTGTTTTTTCTCCACATTTTATATGGGACATAGAAAACACACAATAAAAAAACAAATTGACCTTTCTTCAGCTGTTTTGCACTATTCTGATGCTATACAGAAGTGTTCTAATGTTGGACTCAACCAGCTGAGATTTCTCCTCAAGCCTGAAGCTATGTCTACCCTACAGAGTTCTTGCTGGCAGACAGCCTCTACTAGAATTGCAGCAGTGGGTAGCGTACACCCAACCATCCTTTTATTAGTGGAGTGTGTCCTCACTAGGACCATTTCCACTGACAAAAGAGGCACTGTTGCAGAGTTCACAGCCTCCATGCTTCCCCCCACCTTTGCTGGGGACCTAGGCACTATGCCTGGGTCCTGCAGCAACACTGCTGCTGCAATTGCCAGGCTCACAGTCCCCAGCAGCAGGGGCTCCTTGTAACGAGGGCAGCCTCCTACTGCTGTTCCCTGCAGTGGGGCAGTAGGGGGCAGCCACTGGGGCTCCTCTGTCCCTGGTGGCGGGGGGCTGAAGTTGCCGTGGCTCCTCCATTAGAGCAATGAAATTGGCAAGCATGACAGCTCCCCACTGGTACAATTACGCAGAGTCCACACTGACACACTGACACGTTAACTTTGCTATCAAAAGCCCTATGCTGCTCATTTGGTGGTATTATTTAGTCAGCAAAACAGTGACGTTTTGTTGGCACAGAGGGGAGTGTAGTGAATACACCAGGACCTTTTTGCTAGTAAAAGCTGACTTCTGCTGACAAAATTTCCTAGTGTAGACATGGCCTGAGATAATCACTGGAGAGCAGCTGGGTGGAAGGAGGAACACAATGTATGAAAGTGGCCAAATGTTGGGCATGTGTGGAAGTGAAGCTGACAAGAACAATGCTGCAATTAGATCAGTCCTTGCCTCTACTGCACAGTCACAATTTAGAACATCCTTTACAATACTTTAAAAACATTAAAACCGCATCTATCATAATATATGACAGATAGAGACAGAAAGTGAGAGAGAGAGAGGAGGTCATAGTAGGGTATCTGTTTGCAAATATGGAATATCTAATTTTATCAACTTCTGTGATTAGGGATGAATTATTGAGCAAATTGGCAATTCAATCATAGAATCAAAGAAACTCGAAAGAATCATGAGAGGTCACTGAGTCCAGGTCCCTGCACTCATGGCAGGGTCAAGTACTCTCTTAAACCATTTGTCCAAACTGCTCTTAAAACTTCCAGGCTATGTCTACACTTGCAAAGTTAATTCAAAATACTTTGACTTTAAATCAAAGTTATTAATTTGAATTAGAGGGCCTTCACTAGACTCCTAATTTGAATTAAAGTAGGCTTTATTAATTAGACTTAGAGAACCTACAGTAGACTCTCTAATTCAAACTCAGGGAAGGTAGGAAAGACAACAGCGCAATTATATTGAATTAAGCCCACTCCCTGGCTAACACTAGCTTAATTTGAAGTAATAACTTCAAAATAACCATTACTTTGAAGTTAAAGGAGGTTTTAGTATATCAAATAAGCCTTTCCTTATTCAGAGTAAGGAAAGGCTTAATCCAATATAATAAAATAACAGTGTGACCAGGGAGTAAATTATTTCAAATTAAGCCTCCTTAATTTAAAATAACTTGTAAGTGTAGACGCACTCGCTTTGATGGAGATTTCACAACCTGCTTAGGCAACTTATTCCAGTATTTAATCAGCCTGACATTAGGAATTTTTTCTTACTGTCCAACCTAAACCCTCTTTTCTGTAATTTAACCTCATTGCTTCTTGTCCTACCTTCTCATAACCACTCTGAAGGTGCTTATCATGTCCCCTTTCAGTCTCTTTTCCATACTAAACAAACCCAACTCTTTCAGTCTTTCCTCATAAGTCAAGCATTCCAGATCTTTAATCATTCTTGTTGTTCTTCTCTGGACTTTCTCCAATTTGTCCACATCTTTCCTGAAATGAGGCGCCCAGAAGTGGACACAATACTCCATTTGAAACCTAATCAGCACAGAGTAGAGTAGAAAATTACTTCTCATGTCTTTACTTACAATACTTCTGTTAATATAATATAGCATATAAGATCTCAATTTTCAAGATGAAGCTCATGGAATTCAAAAAGGATTCCACATTACATGGAATCACTTGAATTCTAAATATAGCCAAAGATGTGTACAGTTATATCCTATTATTAACAGTCTATTCTTTTAGAATAAGTGGAGATCAGTCTCCTCAATGCCAAAGCATATATTGTACTGATTATTAACCAACTTTTCATTCTTTTTTATTTGTTCTTTATTAAGTAAAGAGGATAATTTATAAATCTCTAAGCACACAAAAAGCAGTCTGAGTTGTAAGTACGTTAAGTCTAATACTTGGTTTACTCTCGATTTTTGTCCAGAAGCTATGTTTCTAGCATAAAAAAGAAATAACTGCATGCTCTTGTGTACATTGAAAAAGTCTGACACAAAATGATACTCTTAAACCTTATTTTCTAAAATCTCATTCTAATCCTGTATAACCCATTAACAGACCTGAAGTGAGACATCAATCCATGAGACACACATATATTCCATGTTCTCCTTTATGTGGGGGTAATCTGTGTAGGTGAAAGGAAATGCCTCAGATAAAAACTGCTTGCTTTTTGTTTGAATTTTGCCTCTTGAGAGACAGGTTTTGCTTTCCCAGCAAAGGGGGAAAAAAAAAAAGGCATTCCACCATGCAGAACTGTGGCTTTCAGTGGTCAAATGAGTCAAGGATGTCAGCTGCATAAAATTGACATGATTCTACTGAAATTAATGGAGGTATAGAGATTTACACCAGTAAGGAGCCAGTACTAAAGAGTCTTCTCTTAGGCTGAACACGTATTAGAGTCAGATGCACTTCCTGAAAATTCACAGGGCTGATAAGAGAATGAAGGACAGCCTCAATCCTTGATATAGTAAATTAAAAATACACAGGACTTTTTGTGATCTAGAAGATATTACTACAGGCAGCATCCTATAATTCAGTTAACCTCTATTCCTGTCTCTACATCTCTTTTGTAATTTCTGGTAAGCTGCTTCTCCTTGAGAAATCATTAGAAGGCTAACTCATTCCCTTGAATAGGCTTTGGCTCATGTCTGAGACATCATCCCAATAGCTTAAAAGTGTTTGTTATATATCTATTCTCCTTACTTCCCATGTGGACAGCAAAAATTATGAATGTTGCAATCTTCTTGTGTAAAGCTGATTAATGCTGAACAAACTGGGACTACAGCATGTTTTTGCCCAACCAAAAGTGCTCATAAATGGAGTTATTTTACAACACTCAAAATCAATATTTATTATACTTCTAACTACAAACCAGACCTGTCATTGATATTTTATGAGTGATAAGTGAAATAAAAATCTCTTGAAAGTGATGTAAACACATCTATAAAATAAATTCTTTGTAAATAAAAATATAGCCAAACCAATAAAAAACTAAAACTCAATGTACTATAAGTCATCAACAGCTGCAAAAGATACCTAATGATAACGGGAGAAATAGAGGCTGAAAACAAGCACAGATAAAAAGCCAGCTGAAAGGAAGACTTGAGCATGAGAGAGAACAAGACAGAGATAATGAAGACTTTTCTTTTTTCTTGGGGGAGGGTGTGTGTGTGTGTGAACTTATTTTCAAGCAAGGAGTGCATACAAAGAGCACAGTAAACATACTTTTCTCACTCAGATTGTTACCCGCTTCATTACGACAAGGGTCATTCTTGCTTCTATTGAGGCAAAAAGTACTATTGGTCCATTTCCAAAACCTGAAGGGTCTCTTTGCATTCCAGAATTTCCTAGAAGAAGATATTTTCAGACCAGTCTGTCCTTGTGGTCATCTCCGTCTACAATAATTCATGTTACTGCTTCTAGAAATCACTTAGCTTTACTCCATCCTCATAGGACACTAGTCTGCAGATGGCTTGGGAAGCTTCAGGAGATGATGTACTTAAAGATAAGGCAAATATGAGAGGTTAACATATGCTTTGTACCTCACCAGCTGTGACAGAGGTCTTGCTGTTCTGTACCATGACCATAGTGAATACTAAAAAAGCATTTTATTTCAGCATAGTAGCTGAAGTATGTCTTTATAGGGACTGGATACCTTTGCTCAAGAACAGTGTTGGCCATTTCTTTCTGTGAGGAGCGTTCCACAAAATTTATGGATAATATTGATTTTATTCAGACCAGAGTGTCTAGTCATCTGTGAAAGTTTCACTCAAATATTGGATATATTGGAAGGAGCTGTTAGGTCAGATATTCAGCTGGTGTAAATGAACCTAACTCTATTAAAGTCAAAGCTATGCAAGTCTACAACAGCTGAGTGTCGGAGCTCATTGTGCACAATTTGGCAAAGATTTCACTGCTCTTACCAGGCTGGACTAACTCATACACATGGCTCACGTAATGTCTATCCGTAAAAAGCTGAATGGAAGCCAAAACATGCAGGTTATCAAGATCATTGTGAAATACCTACAGATAATATTTAAAAAGGTATGTCTATATACTGAAAATACATCTTTATAGTTTGTATCAAGGTGAGCAGAGGTGAAAAAGAGGTTCCCTGCCAGGCCAAAGCTGTTCATCCATTTACCTGCTGAAGTATAAATTAAGCATGATAGCATTCATGAACACCAGTCTGAGCAGTTTCAAAGGCAGGGGTTAAAGTATGCAGGAATGCCTGGGAATACCATTCCAGGGCCCCACAAATGTGATACACCAGAGCTCCAGGGGCCCAAATTCCAGAATCTAGAAAAATCAGGTGGCACACCACATGGTCCCCCCACCAGGCCTGCCCAGTCTGCTAGCTCCTGTCCATGGCTCACCGGGAACAGCATGGCACAGCTGCCCCACTCGGGGCTCGCTCCTCCCCATGGGCTGGAGGCTATGGGCAGTCATAACATCCTATCACAGGCCCCAGGGGCTCACTCCCCCCACCAGTTCGGTCACCACCAGGTGAGCTAGTCTCCGGCGGGTGTGGGGGGCAGCTCTGAGTCCCACCTCTGCCCTGTCTTCCCAAGCACCTCAGCCATTTCTCCTTTGCCACCCCATCCCTGCTACACTCCCTTGCCAGGGTACACCAGCCTTCCCTACTGCTTCACAGTTTCTATGACTTATCTGGCCAAAATTTGCTCACTGGCCATTGCCTGATGAAAGCATTGGAATGTGGCACCTTGCCCAAAAAGGTTGGAGAACCCTAAGATAGAGGGTTAAGAGCTTGATTTCTTTTCATTCCTGGGCACACTAGCTCTTCTCTAAGCTACATGACTAACATGGTGCCATGTTTCCTGCAACAACATATATGGCGAGGGTCTGCAACCTCTGGCACCTGTGCCAAAAACTGCACGGGGTTGAGGCTAAGCAGCACACGGCACTACTCAAGCTCCCACACTGGCCCTGCTCCCCCCAGCACTGCAGGACCAGGTGGCAAGAGCCACATACCAGGGTTCCAGGCCCCCGCTGGCCACACTTCCCCACTGGGGAGCGTGGCCAGCAGAGACAAAGAAGCCATGGAGCATGGGACTCCTGACCCTGCTTTCCCTGCCCCCTGCTGGGCAAGGCTGGAAGGGAGCGGGGTGGGTTGGTTTGCTTGGAGCCAGCTCCAATCCAGAGCTGGAGACCACCTGCCGGTGAGGGTGGGAGCCAGCCACAGACAGGACCCAGAGGCCACCCATCAGCAGGGGTGAGTGCTGGCCATGGCCAGGACCCTGAGACTGACTGCCGTCCGGAGTATGAGCTGTCTGCAGCCCCAAACCAGAGGCCAGACCCTGCCCCCTTTTGGCCCCACTCCCAGCGCCTGCTGAGGGTGCAGTGGGCAGGGCTAGCACAGGGGTCAGCAAAGCTTGCAGACCCCTGATATATGGTATGTGAAGCATTTTACAGGGCTCAGATCATCAGGGCTACATCTCAGACTGGAGAGTTGCAAGACAATAAGCACTGTAGATTGGTCTGCGTAGCTCAGGTGTGACAAAGAAAATCACAGGGGAACCTGTAAGAGAGGGAGGGGCTGAGACAGACCCTTTTGAGGATTTGAGACTTTTTGTCAGAGAGAAACTCCATCTTTTCTTGTAACAGCTCCAAGAGACTGAACCTACCCCATGGGAAGGAAGGCTTAGAGTGACTGAGAATCAACAAGCAACCAGTGTTCCTTGGTAAGAATGAGGAGATTGAGTTAAAGTGAGATCCTTGATAGTGTTATTAGGTTAGCATGAGTTTTTTATCTTTATTAGGGTGGTGGTCAGTCACTTCTGACTCTTGCAAATATTTAGGTGTTGATTTGATATATTCCCACTTAAAAAAATATCATATCCTGGTCAATAAACTTAGTGTTTGTTTTATCTAAAGCTGTGTGGACTTTAGAGGGAGCTGATAAGGGAAGCTAGGCCTATTTCATTCAGTGTTAAAGGGACAGACCTAAGTCTGTGGGGATTGGAGAAGGGTCTCAGTCCTTGTGAGACAGTGGATCTCGTGTGGTAACTGGGGCTAGGTGGGCACACATCTACTGTCTGGGACCAATCACACACAGGAGTCTGGTGTGGACTGATTCAGGAGTGAGCGGTCACCCGGCAAGGTGTGGTGAATTGAGTTTCAGGAGTAGGGTTCAGGGGGGTCACAGCTGCACACCAGACCTGTCACAGTGGGCTTTATGGTGACTTGACTGAACCCAGTGACTAAACCTCCCTTGACACCAGTGTGACTGAATATCAGGACCTGTAGATGCTTAGAAAAGTGGGAGAAAAGGTGAATAGTTTTTGTTTGTTGTAAACAAAATACAGAGCCAGGAGAATCTCAAACTGCCACAAAAACAGTACCTTTAACATTAATAGATATGAGACAAATAGCACCAATTAGAGGTATTGGCTCTGATTCCCCACCACCACCACACACACACCCCATGAGGTGGCAAAAGGCAGTGGCCCCATCTCCATTTTGTCTTCAGTCTGCAAGCAACACCCTCCGCTGGAACTATTCCGCTGCACTGAACAAAGTACTGAGACCCACTCAGGTGCTGGGTGTATACCAGAGGAATTGGACTGAATTGCAAACTACAGATTCTTCAAGGACTTGCTTTCTATGGACTCCAGATCACTTATATCACTTTGACCCTTTAACATCACTCATATTTTATTTCTTTTCTTATATTAAACCTTTAGTTGTAGTTACTAAAAGATTGACTGAAAGCATGGTATTCTGAGTAAGATCCAAACCTATATTGTTCTGGGTAATGTGGCTAGCCCTTTGGGGTCAGGAGAATCTATTTTTTAAGAGACCAGAGGAGTTGATGTGCAATAAAAAGGCCTGTTCCTATTTTGTTATGCTTCATGGTAACCAGTGAGGGGAATCAGAAGCATGTTTTGTTACTGACTGCAAAACTGGTTTAAGTACCACCCATAGGTGGTTTGGGGGCATAGTCTCTGGTATTGCAGCTTGCCCTGATTTTTGCACATTCAGGAGGTTATCCCAGGAGGCTCAGGTCACAGTGTTACCAAAGCTGCACAGCAACCATCTCTGCAGAAAAAAAAAATGCACATCTACAATGCCCACAAGGCAGCTGCTAAGGTGCTAAAAGACCATAAAGCACATGCACTGAAAGGTGCACTACAAGCTCAGGTACAGCAACACTATGCTGAAACATGTAAAAATTTTTGTACTGCTTATTACATTGCACAGAATGACAGGCCTTCCTCTGAGCATCCAGACCTTATAACTTTACAGGAGTTAAACAGTGTTGATATGGGTTGTATTTTGCATACCAGTGTTATTTTTGCTGACATAATAGACCACATATCTCTTCAGGAAAGCAAGGTGCCAGCATCCCTGAAATGAACAACCATCAGGCCCTCCTTAGTTTAAAAAAAAAATGAAACTAACAACAACAACAGAAAAAAAAAAAACAAAACCCAAGGAGTCCTGTGGCATTTAAAGACCACTAGCAGATTGATTTTTCTCATGAGCTTTCGTGAGAGAAAATCCCACTTCATCAGATGCTTTGAAGATGGGGGAACTTACAGAATGGAATGAAAATAAAAGTAAGGGAGTGTCAAACAGAGGATCAAGTCATACAGTAACAGCAAATCAGAGAATTTGTTAAGGTTCAAACCCTGGGAAGGCTGAAGTCAAATTACCTGTTATAATGGGAAAAGAAGCCATAGTCACGATTTAATACTGGTTTCATTTCTTACAAATTACCATTCTGAAGCAAACTTCCTGTTTTCGGGTAGGTGATGAAAAACATTCACTGGTGACAAAGCATTTCTTGTGATGACTGAGCTTACACAATCATGTCAAGATATACTTAGAGAAGAAGACTACTATAATAAATCAACATTTTTTTTTTTTGCTTCTGTGCAATAAACTAATGAAAAGTATACTTGGAAGAGTTTTTAATTTCTTAGCCCCCACTCCGCACCTCCTGTTACATGCACACTTCAATAACAACATAACTTCATTATACTTTATTCTGAACCTGTCGGTTGATTTCCTCCCTCTGTCAGTTCTACATATACCCCGCCCTTCCCCCCGCGTCTTCAAAATTAACATATTTCAACCACAGCTTATGAGATACATTCCATAAAAGTGGAAACAGCTTGGTTAGACTATTATCAGTGCCACAGATCACAACTAAATCAAAGCTTCTTTTGTCTACTCTTTCTGTGCCAATGATGACTGGAGCAAATCAATATTCGCTTAAAATGCAAAGTATGTTTGCCAGCCTGAGGCTACAGATTTCACACCACCAACCTTTATTTCCTCTGAATTTCAGAATTACTTTACAACTGTCTCTCTCTTCAGAAGTAGCACATTTTGCATTAATTTATATGGAAATCAGTTGGCCCTTTGCAAATGCCTTATGTTAACAAGTAATTAGAGATTGCATGAACTGGTTTAGAGTCCTCTGAACATGGTGTTACCTGCCTTAATGGGTCTTTTGGAGACCTTTCAATTATTGTAGGACAGTGAAATCCCTCAATATTCACTTTACAATAGACAGATTATCCTTGCTACACCACCTCTGATGGACTCAGCTGTTTCTGTCAGGTGTGGAAGGGGAGCAAAGCAGAATAATATGGAAAAGAAATGCCTCCAAGTCTGCAGAAGGAGGAATGTCAGGTCTAAATCTTCCTTGCTTGGTGTCAGAGACTGTGATGTGGTAACCTCTCAGAAAGTGCCACTTTTTAAAGAGAAAGAGCGCTGGGGGTGAGGGGGTGCACATCCATGTAACTTCTGTTCTCCATGACAAATTCCCATCAATATAACAAAGATTTCTCATTCAATATTCATATGGAAGTTAATCCTCCTCAGATCAGTATTCACTTCTGCTGAACATCTGCATCCTAACTGGAGGACCCTCGTTGGACCCGGCAAGGGAACAAATGGGACCATGACTTGGAATGAAGATAGCCTAAAGAACGTCAACTACACGAGGCAGCATGCCAACTGTGTGTGTGTCGACTTGACATATAGAAGCCCTGGATATCTCTACAATTCACTTATGGACACTGAGACTCCACAAGGGTTAGAGGACTCAGTGACAGCTGGCACTGAGAGAACAAGTACAACATGGTCTTTAAAACAATTTTTTTGACAGATACCTTTCTTTTCATCCCCCTCCTAGAGGTACTCCTAAGAGTACAAGGGCCAGATGAAGAGGTGGATTAGTCCAGCTCCTTCATGGCAGCACCATAGTCTTCAGTCAGGTAAGGGAGGAGCTGTTGACATCAAATCCCTAAAACAGTTCCTCTCTCATGTTGCGCATGCAAAACCCTTTAGTTCCATTTTGTAAGAGTTTGATTTGATGTTTTCCTACTTTTAGCTCCTATGTGTTCCTGTGTGTTCACCTGCATGAGATTCAGCCTAAATCAAAATACAGCTGAAATGTGATTGTCTATACATTTGGCCAGTTACTGCAAAGATGGATCCAACAAAAGGTGCATTTGAGGACCTGGGAAATATTTCACAGTAGGATTTCTGAAGCATTGGGTTATAAGCCCAGAAGTAGATCATGAGGAGAGGCCCTCAGTGTCACCCACAATGGCTGAAGAAAATCCTAGTCACTAGGACTAAGGGAGAACTTGCATTCTCTCAGACACATATTTATTGTTATATACAGCCAAAGTGCAGCTCACATCCCCTAACCGATCCTCATCTACCTAAAGCTCAGCTCCAGAGTAGAGAATGCAATATATCAAACAGTCTGGTGGCACTTTTAAAGACTAACAAATTTATTTATTACATGAGCTTTCATGGGAAAGGATCCCGATTCATGAAATGCTTGAAGATGGGGAACTTACAGAATTTATTAGACTAACATGGCTACCCCTTTGAAATATTTCAAAGGGCTCTTGCGGCAAATCTCATTTCTTGAAATGGTGTTTTCCCAGAAATGAGCATGATGTAGGTGAGAGGTAGTAGAATGGTAAAGTGCTTGCAGTACCAGCACCCCTATAGTCAGTCCCCCAGCCCTCTGTGGTCTTGCTTCATACTTGTATAGTGTCCAGGGTGGAAAAAAAACTGTGTTTTAAGGTGGAACTTGACTGAAGAAATAGGGAACTGGATGTGTATGAGGTGAAGGAGGAGTTACAAGCTAAAAGGGTACTTGTCCTGGTATATAAATTTGAGAAGCTGATATAAATTTTATGTATAAAAATGTGAAATCAAATATAACACAAATATGTGAATCAATGTGACTCACAGAAGATGCTACACTATAGTCATTTCAATGGGGTTAATTGAAATACCCTTTAATGCAGCAGGAAAAGAATCTTCCTGCAGAAAGAACAAAGAAAACACCCAATGAAGTCAGCTAGCACCTGACAGTAAGCACCCTGCCAATTTTAGCTGCATCGTTATCTGTCACTGATTTCCTTCACCAATCACCATCTCTTCTCTTTTGAAGATATCTGTCTTCCTTTTCGTTTACTATTGAGATGATGATGGACTTGCTCATTTGTGGAGCTGCATAACAAAATTACTGATCAGAAGGTGGAGAGAGAGCATCTATGCTGAGGAACCAGTGCTAAAAGCAGTCCTCAGTGTTTTTTTCTTGATGACTCCTAAAACATAACATAAAACATAGTTCCCCCATCTTCAAAGTATCTGACTAAGTGGGATCTTCTCCCACAAATGCTCATGCGATAAATCTGTTAGTCTTTAAGTGCCACAGGACTCCTTGTTTGTTTTGCTGCACTAGGCTAACATGGCTGCTCTTTTGGAACTTAAAACATAATGGTCATTTTCTAAAGGAGATATCTTTGAAGAGAAAGGAGGTGGGGAAGACTTCATAGTCTCTTTATATAAGGACAGCAAAACACAGCTGACCAAGAAAGTAACTGCAGTGCACATCATCTGATCATAGTGCTATACCGTCATGCTATTTGTGCCCCATAGAAGACGCCAGGGCTATGTCTACATCTAAAAGCTTAGTTTGTACTTGCTTAGTCTGAACTAAGCTGTTCCCAGTTAATTCGAACTAACTTTTTTAGCTAGATGCACTTTTTTTTAGCTTGAACTAACTAGCACAGCCTGACAAACTCACTATACCAAACATAACACTGTCATAGCATTTACCCCAAGAAGGTCAAGTGAGGAGATTGTCTGGGTGACTAACAGATTAATGGTTGCAGGGAGCTGACACTCAGTTAAACAAAAGCAAATCTTTCTAACAGTGGAGGCAGTGAGGATGGGGAGTGGACAAGGTGATTCTCAGTCCTGGGCATCTGAAACAGCATTACAATGATTATTTCACTATTTAGCTCCAAGAATTCAGTAGGAAAAGATAAGAAAAAGCAATATTACTTAATATTTAGAAGTCAAGATAACATCAGTTCCAATGACTTAATGCTGGGAAAAGAATTCACATTTTATCTGTCCTGAGTCAGAGATGAATTATTGTAATAGAAGAACAAAGTTGTGTGAATTCTAAATGTTAAATACTATATATATTGCAACAGTAACTAAATCCTAGTGTCTTGTGCAGGGGTAATCAGATGCATAAGTGACAAATTGCAAAGCATGAACAAGAACACATGTTCACTCCTAAGGGCATTACTTGCCCTTGATCTAGAAATATAACGTGTCTTTTATTAGTGTGTCAAATGATAATGGAAATGGTAATGTGCAGAATCATTACTACAGATGGCAAGAGCTGGAAGAACACATCTACCAAAGCAAACAAACATGCCCTAAGATAATATCAGTAATTGTTCATATTAACTTTTGCATCTTGCTAGTTTGGGACGAATATATTAATTTTTTTCAACATTTAAACATCCCATTTCCTGAACATTTACTTAAAACTGAAGTATTTACAAATGATAAAAATAGTTTCAGCTTTACAACCATGTTTAAGATGCTTTCTTCTCTTTGTCTGTCTGTCCACTCTATAGTTACCCTTCTAGTATTTGCTTTTGAAGACTCAATTGGCAGCACCCTTTCTCAACCCATACGCACCTGTGGATCCTACAGGGAGCAGTAGATTTTTATGGTGAGATACATAGAGGGGAAAAAAGCATTACTGGTGATATATAACAGCCTCCAAAATATGGCAATACAACTAACTGCATTTATCTGCCTGTACCTTTAAACAAATGTTATCATGTTAACTATCACAGTGCCATCTTGTGTCTCCCAATAATATTACAGTGCTAAATCTCTGTACATGGCAAAAAATATTTCAAACCATTTTATGAGGCAGCTTTTAAAATAAGTTTAGTTACTACGTTTGCCACCAATCTAAAATTTAGTTGGCAGGCTGTGTATAAAATGGCCAATCCAAAAACTAAGGTTTTTATCATCACCATCATCATCATCACCACCACCATCATTGCCTGCTGCACAGAGCAGAGGTGAGCTGAAAGCCCAGAGGAAAACCCCTGGTGGTGCTATTCTGAAAGGAATATGCCTAAGCAAGATTCAGTCATCTTATTCTCTGCAGCACAGCTGTGTTATCCTAGTGTGGGAGCCTGAGAGGTTAGAAAGAATGTTCCCCAAAATCAGTCCCCTGTGTGCAATATAACTTTTTGGGGTCACAGGGAAGATACGGGAGAATTAAAGGGGAATAATTCCTGGTGTTGCCATGTTGGTAGCACGTACTTCAGTCTGATGTCTGAGATACCATATTTACAACAAGAAATGCCTGCACTAAGCCAGATATGGCTGTAAGATAATTTTTAAATAAATGCTGACTAACAGGGGACACTTGATATCTATATGATCCTTAACTTCAAAGGAAAAGACACAGATGTTTAAAGCAGAATTTGTCCTTTTAACACTGGAGATGGTATTTTAATAGCATTTAAGAGATTTAGGGATTTTCCCCAACTGCTCCCCCACTCTGCAGTCTTGTCCCTTCACCCATCTGCATCACACTGATGCTGTCTCTAAGCCTCTCCAAACATCAGCTTGCCCATTAGAAACCACTTGCCACTCACTTCCCTTAGCCAGTATTCAACTCATTCTGCTGCTATTCAAGGGCTATCAAGTGTTGAGTTGCTCTCAGTACAGGTGAGGTTTCTGTAATTCACAGTCCTGCTTCAGAGATCTTATTGGGCTTGTAAATCATCTTTCAATTGTAGGCAGCAGCAACAAGGGCTGGGGTACGTTAGCTAGAGGCACATTGGCTATTTAACAATACAATAGCAAACCAATTTGAGCCCACACTCAGTCACCTGGAATAAGTACATACCACTCCCTGCTCTACCCCATGTGGCTCCAGAGGCAAAATATCCCCTTTCACAAGCACAGAAACTTAACATAGAAAAAAGACTGAAAAAATGGGGTGGGGGGGAGTAACCCAGCATTTACTGGGAAAATGACACAAACAGAATTCACGGGCATAAAACCATGAACAAATCACCCACTTAAAATATGTGGGGCAGTTTTCATTTGCTTCAGGTTTCTAAGTCTAGCAACAGGTAGTACCTTTAGTGTGCCCTGTCACAGCACAGAGGTGTTCTCCTTGGTGGGGGCCAACAAGAGTGTAGAGGTACAATCACACCCGCAGAATTCACCTACCTCCTGGGTTGGGAAGATGGGAAAAGAATGCAACTTCTCTTCTTTGTCCAGCTGCTACTTTCTGGTTACCCTACCAGCCAACCTGCTGGCCCCTCTGCCAGTCACACCGCTAGCACTCAATGCTCCATGGGCAACTCTGCCAGTTACCCTGCAGTCACTCTGCTGCACATCATCACTGGCTTTTCCACTATGACCTCTAGAGGTTGGTCTCTTGAAATTTTATCCAACTGTCAGTGATACCAGCTCTTCCTGATTGTTAGCACTTAGCCAGTGAACCTCAGTGCTGAAGCTGTTCAGGACCACAGTCCCACATTAGAGGAACAGCTTTAACAAGCACTTAACAAAATAAATGGCTCCGAATGGAATATTTTAACTAATTCTGTCATTGAGAAGCCAGAGGGGACATTATACCAGGCCTGGAGCTCTTTGGCAGAGCCACGCTTCCAGGCAGAAATACCTATTCCCGACCCCAGAACTGGCTCTACAGATCATCTGACAGTCTAATTAAGACCAAGAAGAAAAATCTAAAGGAAGAAAGAATGGGTATAAGGGACTCACAAAGGGGCAAGGGTGAGGATGCATGCACAGTTGTTTTGCCTAATGTTGTGATTGTCTAACCCTTGTCATTTTGTTTTTTTAGTTTTAATTGTGCCTGTGTGCCTCTATTAACATAAAATTTGTGCTAACTTAAGCTATTTTCTGCTTTTGTTTGTGGTTATCATTAGTGGTTTTGTTTTTAACCATTTGCCTTTGTGTGTGTGTGGGGGGGGGGGTTTCCACCAAAGTTATTTAATCAAAGATTTTCTGTATTTTTAAAAAATAACTGTAACCTTTACTTTTGTCCGGGCCCCAGGAGATGGAAAATGAAAGAATCCGACTCTTTTCTCCTTCTCATTGTTGGGCTAAAACTGAAGAAGCAGAGTCAGGTAGCATGGTGCAATGGCAGAGTGGTGTAAAACTCACCAGAAGTGGGTGGGACTAGAAGGAAGCGAGGGGGTCTGGGAAGAACCTGCCCATCATGTCCAGTTTGCTGGATGTTTCTGTAAACACAATCCTTGTAAAAGCAGCACTTCTGCTGTGTCTGTTCTGTTTCTTTTTTCAGCCACATCTCCATTAGCTAGGAGCCCAGGGTGGCAGCTCCTCCATCCTTCTAGGCATTTGCTTTACATAAAGCAGCCAGCAAACTGTTCTTTAAGTATTGATGTAGACATTACCACAAATTGCCACTTATGGACTTGAAAGAATTGACTAACTGGTTTCAGATTCAATACACATAACTCCATCAGATGAGAGGGGTGGAACAGGCCAGCCCATGGGGCAGGCTCCACTCTCTTGTCCCATTTCTGGGCTGGCCCTCCCCACTCCCAGGGCAAAGCTATCCCAGAGCAAAGACCAGTTCCCCCCCCCCCCGGGGGGTGCCAAAGCAAAAGCTGGCTTGGAGTGCCACAGCCTCTAGAGCAGGCCCTGTCCCACCCCCACACAGGGCTTTTTCATCCTTAACCCTTGCTTAGCCAGTTCAGTTCAGGTGATAGTGACCCTTCAATCAGAAGAGGCCAAGCACAGTTCTGTTGCCTTCTCCTCATACAACGAGGGGATCAATATTTTTCATTACCCCTGCATTTAACAGTAAAGTGATTCATAACCCAACACCAGCCAAAAGTGATCATTTAGGCAAAGCAGTTCCAAGACATCTAGGCATCGCAGGTTTGCTCATGTAAATATAAACTCAGTAGGGGACAGTCAATTCAGAACTTTCTTACAGACTGTTACCACAGGACACATTAAGCATGGCACAAGAATTTCCTGGTCACAGTTCTCCACCTGGCCTAAAACACTCTGCGTGCCGAGTCCTCTTGCAGGGGAAAAGGGAGACCTGGTAGAACCTGCTCTTTGGATCTCATAGAGGGCCACCTGCACTGTGCAGCTGATGCATAACTCCCTTACATTGGCATAGAGTAGCTATAGGCCCTTCATGCCAGTGAGTCACTCTTCACTCAAGTATGCAACATGGGTAACTGGCCAAATGCCACTAAATCACCACCTCAGATCATCTTTTACAAACAAGAGCATAATTCGTTGAGAATTGGAAATAAAAAAAGGTAGGTAGGTAGATAGAGTCCACTGCACACTTAGTGCTTTTTGAAAAATTCCCAAACAATCACAAGAAAAATTTTACGCATTTCAGTAGGTTGTATGAGTGTGTATCTGTATGGGAGTGGGTTGTTTGGTTGAATTTTTTTTTTTAATATTTCCCTAAAAACATGGTTTAAAAGGAATCTTGGATCAAGAAGGTTTTATATTATTAATTCAGTTAAGTCTTTTATAGAGAAAATCTTTTAGTACATATTTATTGATTTCCATTACAAGACCTCTTTGTTTCTAGACTTCAATTTCATAAGCCACAAATGTATTGATCTCCTTATACCTACAGCCTTTTTCAGATGATCTATAAGAATTGGAGCCCCACAAAACATTCAGATATTTGCACAACACTGGAACAACATTAGTAAAAAGTGTGTAAAAGAGAGTGAATACTACACACCCACAATGAAAACAAAGCACTCTCTCTCTCTCTGAGACAGATATGAATTGGAGTGTCCATTTTCTTGTGCAACTATATTTATAGACACACACATCCAGTTTCTTTCCAACTCGTAGTACTCATGATACATACGGAACTGGACACGCATTTCAGACACAACTTTGCTATTTCATTTAGAGATGTGAATAGAGTGCTTTTTTTGTGATGGTACCTCGGGTTATGGAGAATCAGCACCTTTTTTTGTGGGCTCCACTGCCCGGCTGTGAGGAGGGTGGGGTCAACAGGGGAAAGGAGAGTAGTGGCACCTTTTTTTTTTTTCTTTTTTAACAAAAAAGCACTGTAGGCATATATAATTTAACGTTCATCCTATTCCAGGATTACAATTGCTTGTAAAGTCATAAGGTGAGCTGGTTTGTTTAATCTATTCTTTGTATTCAACAAATCCAAATACTGTATTGAAAAGACAAACAGAAACAACAACAAAGAAATGCGTACTTCTCTTTACATGAGGAGGAAAATATGAAGATTTGAAACTATTACTGCAGAAGAAAAGGTGACAGAACAACAAATGTTATAAATTGAATCGTATGGTAATGTCAGACTCACAACAGAGAGGATATACTGCAGAGCACAGCAGAGTTTATCAGAAGGATGAGTCAAATTAAAGCTATGCTTTTTTTCCCCTGTCAAAGATAACATTAATAGTGCAGATAACATTTCTTTCCAGAAATGCATTAAAACTTTTGACAGGTTTTAAAATTAATGAAGCAGAATAAAAGTTCGGTATAAGCTGAAAATTTTTAACCAAGTATTGTCATTGTGAGTCACACTTACATCATTAAAAACAATAATGAAAGAAAAGTCATATGCAAATAGAGAGACTCATACTGTAAAAGCCACAGAACAGAAATTACCCCTTCCAATATAAATCCCTTTCTGCATTTTAATACTATAGGGGAGATAAAAACATTAATATTTCAATTTGCATTGATCCCTTATTTAAAATAGGGTGTTTCCTCTCAATACTTTCTCATCTTTGTTTCTTCTCCCATGCTACCCTTATGTTTGGAATAGTCACCCCTACTCCAGCACCAATGGTTAGAGTCAAAGCCTTTTAAACTCGGTGGGTGTCCTTCCATTGACTTGAAGAGGTGTTGGATCAAGTTGCATATGACCTTGCTCTCTTTCATATGTTCTTCTTCAAGACACATTGCTTTCTTTAAAGCCTTTTCCCAATGACAAATACAGATTAAAATATTTCCTCAAACACTTAACCCTAGTCTACACTGAGGGCATTTTTAGGGAGCAGTCAACAGGCATTTTCGCAAGGTATGTAAAATACCTTGCATAACTGCTGGCGACTTCCTAAACTGCCAGGACACACTCAGGAAAAGTCAATCACAAATGCCTTGCGGTCAGCTTTTCCCTACGTCTCCTGGGGGCCAGCACTTCTGACACTGACTTCCAGAAGCGAAGCAGTGAGTACCCACTCGCCACTAATTGTGCCTGGAACATCAGGCTGACAGCGGCGATTTTGTCACCATCAGTATAAACATACCCATATGTACGTATTCACACCTAACTTTATGCATCCATGCAGTCCACTGAAGAAAGAATTGACTTACAGTTACCATGCTATGATGTCTAATGTGCTACAGATTGTAACAAAGTAGTTATACTATTCTGGATAGTGCAGTGTGCAAATTACAGATATTTTTTTTTTTTAAATTTGGACCTTCAACCCATTTAAAATGTGCCATTTCTTACTATTGCCATTATTTAGCATATTTGTTCTATTCTCTAGATGTAAAATGGGGAATTATACTAAACAATGTTTAGATGGCTTTATAGACACATAGCAAGTTTTTAAGGGAGCTTGTAAGTATCAGTGATGTTTGTCTATCCACAACAGGGTGCGAGCTCCATCAAGGCAGTGTGGTCAGTGACAAACTCACTGGAGGAGAGTCATGTGACCTGTTTTCAATTTTCAGTTCTGCCGTTTGCTCACTATATAACCTGTCAAGTCATTTAGTTTTTCTGTGCTTGTGTTTTCATATCTGTAAGACAGGCTTAACAAAGCTTAATCACTTCAGAAAAGTACAGGTGTCTACTGATGAAATAACTCACATATACACAAAATACTGCTGCTGCTTTTCCCAGGAGTGTTCTGTTCTTTCAACATGGTCCCATGGCTGGGTGTTCACAGGTGTCTATGACCTTACAGGTTGGCTTCCCAGTGGAGAAGGAATTCATGAGATAGCATCTGGATATATTCTAAATGCAGCTTCTTTTACCAAGACACATATACTAGTGAAGCAAGTAACAGTTTGCAGGGCAATGCTTTCTTCCAGGAAACTCAGAACCAGCACCATTTTACCATTTCTCAATTCCCAAGCAGCACCCTGTCTCAAGAATTAACTCCAATCAACCATCAAGAGAGCAAACTTGCCTGCAGTGCCCCCATAGTTCCCTCTACCCAGAAGCTGCCTCAAGCTGAAAACCTTGTGTAACCAAAAACTAATACCAAAGCATGTCTGCCCAAGTTAACTTTTGTGTTCACAGGAAGTAAGAGCTTGGAAGCCGTGCCAGTGCAAGGCATAAGGGAACTAAGCAAGCGCCTAGGGCCCTGAATAGCTCAAGGGGTAACCCATTTGCTTTTTTAGTTGGTTTTGGATGGGGATATTTCTGTTTAGGGCTCCCAGTGGGCTAACCCTACCTCTCCTTGAAAGACCATGAGTAACAGTGACACCTGCCACAACACATGGAGCAAGATATCACATATCTTCTCATGTGTTTGTAAATACCATTCAATGTCTTAAAAATGCCAGTTGGTTAGAATAAGTAATGAAGGAAAAGACATTTTTAAAACATTTAGACTAAAGCTGGTAAAAACCTGGAATTTCCACTTTCAAAGATATCCTGACATTTCTAAATTGCCCTCAAAACAAAAATTTCAAAAAAGTTTTAGATCAATCAAAACGTTTTCCCCAGTTTTAAGGCTGTGTTTATATTATATTAAATTTCAAAACAAAGACATTTTGAAGGAAAAAGTCAAAATGTTTTCATTCTGACATTATTGAAATACTTTTTTTCCTACATGAAATTGCTTAAACCAGCATGTTCTCATGGCAAGTTTTGATTTTGTTAATGTGGCATTTTCTGGCATTCAAACAGAAAAAAAAAATAGCTTTCAGAGCCTTAAATTTTCAATGTTTTAAATTTCAAAACCTTCTGTAATTATTATTGACCAGTTATAAAAATGCTTCCATGGGTATACAAAGTGATGGTTCGCAGAATGACCAGGATTGTGAGTCACCTTGCTATTTCACCTTGCCTTCAGGAAGAAGGCAGCTTGATTGTTCTTAATGGGGTGTCACCCCTCTGACACCTTCAGTTGTTACAGTGTTGTTGAGAAGTTTTTCTTAGGTGAGTTCTACCTTCCTAGAGATGCTAATTACAAGTGCTATGAAAAGTTATGAAAATTAATGTTTGTGCCAATTGGGATTATTTGCATATGCCATTTATACTTACCTTTGTTGCTCCCCAGCAGAGGATGGGTGAGCTTAGTATGTTTGCATAGCTTAGTATGCTTCTTAGTGAATACAGGTTATATAACTGTAACAACATAGGTCTTGACACACTGCCAGATGATAGGAGTCTGCCTACTGACAAGAACTGTAAGAAGCCTGTCAGGCGTACTGTGGGCAGAGATTCGAGAACCTTCCGCATTACTGTCTATGGACATGAGAAAAGACACAAAAGAAGGGACGCTAAAGGGCGTTGTGTGATTGGTGGAGGACCCTAGGACAAAAGGGGGTGCCTTCTGAGGGGATTTCACTCTCTGCTGTGCCCTGCATGAGCTAGGACTCTGTTTGCTACCTCTAAGGGAAAGGATTGATACCTTGGACTAGGCCTCTGGTCTTAGGTTTGGAACTGAGCCTGTTTGAACTTCTGGTTTCTAAAATCAGGGTTTCAAACACCGATATCCTAGGAACCAAAAGAGGTGAAGAGGATATGCCCCATCTTGTGAGGAGGATTTGCCACTACTCATCTAAGTCCCTGAAGAGGACAGGTGCCTGAACTGTGATTAAGGAAACAGCCCTGTTCATGAATTCTGATTTAGGGCAGAATGGACCAGTGGTCTGAACAGATCCGAAGTAGACACCCCAAGCTGGGACCTTCGAGAACCAGGATGCCGTGGGATCAACCACCAGGGTGACTGTGAATGACAGCCAGCTGGCTGAAGACAACAATAAATATACTGGGTCTGTAGTGGTGTTTCATTCCACTGATACTGGGACATTTACTTGTGAATGGGTGCAAGAAAGGTACTTACCTTTTGGTGGGTGGGTGTCCATGTGAATCCTTGGGGTCCTTGGTGATCCAGATGGTTAATCTGTAAAGATAAAAGGGTATAAAACATTAACCATAAGTGTAGTATACTCTTGTTCAGTTACTCTATTTACCTTTCTCAGGTGTCACTTCCCTTTTCCTTATAAATAAATCTTGTTGTTGGTTCATTGTATATTGTTGCCTGGAATGTGATTCTATGCAGTGGAATAGGGTGTCGGCAGCTGTGGTGGGTGCGAACCTATCCTGGGAAAATACCTGTTACCTTTCAGGTTAAAAACAAAGAAGGAGATTTTCCCTAAGAGATTTGGTGAGCCAGCCAGGAGGTTCTCCCCACATCACCCCACTTGTATAGAAGTTAGGGGTTCACCCCATATCCCCTCATTGATATTATGGCAGCTTTCCGGAAATTCAGGAAAGAGGGATGGTCTAAGGTAGAGCATAAGGAAACTCTGATCACTATCATGGAAAGGTTTTTCAAGGACAAGAATCCATGGGAGTCAGGTATATTCAAGGAGTTAAACACCTTCTCAGATTTGTGTGCCCAATGGGAAGTGTTTGTTGAAACCAAATCACACCTGGTCAGGAAAGAAAAAATGCGGGCACTTTGGCATGGATTGTACATACTAGCTCAAATTATTTAAATCAGGATCAGCTGCTTCATACAATTCCACAGCACTGAGTTATATGAGTAAAGAAAACAATCATAAGTTTGTTATCAAAGATCAAGATTTCAGTTAGTATGAATACTGGAAACAGAAGGGTTACATATGAAGCAAAATCATGGTATGATTTTTAAATATTAACTTATACTTATTTGAACAGAAGGCTAGTCTGTTATTTCATCCCAAAATGTCCTTTTCAGTGTTTTCGTCCATGTCTATGTGAAATCTCTTTTCATGAATGCAGTCACACTACCAATCACTTTCTAAGTGCAGGATAAAGGAAGGTCTTCCTTGCTTTTTACTTATATCTCCAAAGTCCATTGCTTGCTCTCAGAAATAGTCTGGGGTTAAAGTATAATTTGGCAGGCCCCAGAACCTTCCTAAATTTCCAGGCCCCCTTCATGCACCCCAGCTACTGCCCCCCCAAACACCTTCCCCCCACCGCAGCTACTGCCCCCCATCCCAGCTACTGTCCGTGAAATGCCTACCACTCATCGGACCCCTTTTTCCTCATGTCCCAAGTCCAGCCATCCTAACCTCCACCCCCCCCAGCTCCCCTGTTTTCACTTCACCCCCTTCAGTCAACCAACCCCTCCATACCTCCCCAGCCCACCATCCTGATCCCTTTTTCATAACCTCTGCATGCCCTTTCCCCAGCTGCCTGACTGTCCCCAAACCCCTTCCCAGGCATCCTTACTGGTAGAGCAGGGAAGGACCCTGCAGGGACTCACGGCGGCACCACAGCTGCAACTATCACACTGGCCAGCTGGCAAGAGGGGTTGCTTGCCTCCCAGGCCCAGTAGGGGTGGGGCCTCCCCAGGCACCAGGAAAAGGGGGAAGGGGTGGCCAGGCTCACTCCAGTCAACAGCCCCTTGAGCTGGCCCTGGGGGGGAATGAGCTATATTCTGGCTCATTCCTGTGTTTTTAGGGGGCCCCAGAACACTGCATTCTGGTGCTTTCCTTTATTTTTAGGGGGCCCTGGAATGCTTCCCCCTAAAACTAGGGGGCACTAGAACACCATTCCAGTGTGTCCCCCTTACTTTAACCCCTGGAAATAGAAAAACCCCCATCATTTGTTTTGTTTTGTTTTTTTCTGTTGATATGTGTTTCTGCTGTGTTGATTTACATTGCTCAATTTACAGGCTCACCAATAGAGACATGTAAACAAACATCCTTTGCCTGGGAGAAACCTGTTTGCCAACCATGCCTTAATAAAGATTTTAGGAACATGCTTTCAGCATGCCCATGTAATTCTTCACATAATATTTATACACAAATTTAACAACAATATTAATGACCAGTATGACCCTAGTTCTATGTAGGAGCACTTGTAGAAGCCTAGAGTGAACATGCTAGGCTCAAGAGATACCAGTAACCTCTATCTATCACCTCTATGCCCTTTTGACAGCTTGCTTTAAAATGTTCTTGGATTACAGTCCCTCTGTAAGGAAATCATCTTTATTCAGTAAAGCACTTGAACTCATCTGCTTGCAAAGCAACCTCTCTTCCCAGTGAGATCACTTTTATTTCAGAACCTAAATACAGATTTGGTTAGGCACCTGTCGTGGAAAATATGTGCCTTTTGTACAAATATTGAAACCAACATTCCTGTCCATCTTGCTGTCCTTGCCAACACTGTGGCTATCCATATTATTCTCCACTCTCGACTAAATGAATCTTGGTGCATATTTACTGAAATCATGAGTTAGACTAGAAAAGAATTTGACCCTTTTTGTGCAAATGTAGTTCAAGTGTTGTAATAAGTTCTCAAGCTAGTCTGTTTTGGGTACTTGCCAGTTATGCCTCCTCTAGCAGGAGAAACATAAAAAATTAAAAACAAACAAATAAATTGACTCTCCGAGTTCCAAAAGCCATCATAAAAAAGTGACCATCATTCTATGCTGATGGCTAAACATGGATTTAGAACTAGACTGAAACCTCTCTCTTTTTCAGGTAACCAGCGCACCCATGAATATTGTTAACATCAACCAATCTTGTTTATATTAGTTAAACTGCGAGAAGCTCTTTTCACAAGTCAGCACTAAAGTTCAAAACTAAAAATCATACTTTTACTGTCTAATTTGAGGAAGGAAAGGACACCAGCAGGTAGTCCACTATGTATAGTTTTTGTACATTATCTTTTCATAGAACAACTAAAAGTTTTCAAGATGAAAAATAAAAACTGGAGTAATACTATGACATTAACAGAAAATACGCTTGATTGCTTGCTGTTTTGCTCACTGGATATACTGGCTGCAGACGGGTTATTCAGTGATTTATGAAAGCCTCGGGCTACTGCAGGTTTATTCTAAATTACTAAATCACCAGAAACCTTTATTAGAAAAACAGCACTCATATAAGACCCAGATAAATTACTGCAGAATAAGACCAGTCATTTATATGGCTTTCTGGCTTTGGTGTTATTAAGTTTTAGAGGCTGTAGAATGCAGAACTAAAACATCAAAGAAAGAAGTGGTGGTGCTTTTTCAGTTGTCCTCACCTCCCTTTTTGAGTTCATGGTGTATTCCTTGTCAAGTCTGAGAAGATGCCATTATGAGTTACCACATCTGTTGTCTCTTACACACATCCAGTATTCCCAGATTACAGGGGAGAAAGTTATTTTCTAATTCCAGCCCTGTAAATTCTCCCTAGGATGTGAAAGTCAAGCAGAGTTCATTCACTTTAGACCAGCAAACCACTCCAACCCCTGGTCTACACTGCCAGTGAAGTTCAACATGATGCTGCTTATTTCCATCTTCTGTAGCCTGTGTCTCCATTGTCAGAGTAGAAAATTCACGACACAGACAGACAGACAGACATGCACACACTGAGCTGTAATTCAATCTGTTACCACCACCCCTGCAAGTGGCATAGCATTGAGGTCAAAATCTAAAATTCAAATTTAGGTTCACTTAGCCAGAGAGCAACTTTTCCAGTTATTCCAGTGTGGATTGCACCATAGCAACATAGCTCCTCCCCTGCCTGAATCCTCAAAAAGTTTTCATTTAATTCAGAGGTCTCAAACTCAAATCACCAGGAGGGCCATATGAGGACTAGTAGAGGGCCGAATAAGGACTAGTACATTAGCCCAAGGGCCGCACCACTGACACATTTTCATACAACAATATTGCAAATATCAGTAATGATTGTGTCATCGCAGGCCACAGGAAATAGCTTAGGGACTGCATGTGGCCCATGGGCCGTGTGTTTGAGGCCCCTGATTTAATTCCTCTCTCTGCATGCAGTGCTATGATTCTCTGTTGTGCCTGCAGCAGAGAAACTGCAAGGAAAGCTTTTCCCACTCTTTTTTCCTTTAGAGAATAAAGATGGGGGAGTGAGCAGAGGACGGCTGCCTTCCCACAAGCGTCTGCACCTACTACCCACAGTACAGTGTTTTTCAGCAAGTAATGTGAGCAGTGGAGATTCAAGACCCCATCCCCAGTGTAGATAAGCCCCAACTGCATCATCAAAGAGAATTTCTGTTTTTGACTAAGAACAGATAATGCCTCATCAGCAAATTGTAAGACTAAGAACTCCTCTACCCTCCCCTTTACACAGAGGGACAAACACATATATGCTGTCTATACAGTTCTTGACGTGTATCCTCACTTTTCTGCCATGTTGTCTTATTCCCAGAAATACTGCCAGTGAAACAGTCAATTCCCTATAAGCTAGTACTATTCCAAGAATATAAGCTTCTAAGATGACACAATATGGCATCCACCTGAATGATAGGCCTTTGCATATAAGTATTGTGTGCCTCTGCCATGTAATAACAACACTCACCCATAGTAATTTTAACTAGTAGTAAAATGAAGTAATCTCTGTTTATTGTTGCTACTAATGACAACATTAGGTAGAGGTCAATTGTTTGAATAATTATTCTCCCATCAGGTTCTGATGCTACTAAATATTAATGAGAAGCTTGGAGCCAGGTTAACTCCCCAGCCAGGCACTGGATTCTGTTGCTAATCCCAGTCTGGATTTTCTTACCTAATGAGTTCCTATTTCACTAGTCAGTGAAGAGGTGGAAAGAGGAAAGCACAGTTCCCTTAAGCATAGGAGAAGTACAGAAGGCACTCAATCTGGTTTTATCAGATGAGGATAGGAAAACTCATGCTTGCACTCCCCATCCATCACATCACTGGTGGTAGTTGTATGATCTAAGGTATTAAAATGAAAGAGAAACTGTTGTTTTCTGATGTAAGTTAAATATGAAATGAAGCAGCTCATGGCTCATTGGGCTGTTTTTATTTGACTATCATTTGTCTTTTCACAAATACTCCAGGAAAAATAAACTCCTTAATTTACTAACGAACATAGGGAAAGTGAAATCTAAATGCTGATCATGAATATTACAAACCTGCAAGCTCTGTATTTAAGTGTTCGGAAATGTTGATTCCTAATGTTGACATTCCAAAGTAAATATTTTTGCTGAGGGTGCTGGTCTAACCATGCAGAACTACTACATTTGCATGTATTATGTAAATTTGATTTTGAAACAGTTCTGGTTTGTGTTTTTTCCATTGAAAATTGGTATTTTATAGACATTATGTAAATAAGCTGTTGTGGAAAGAGTCCATTTTTTCCCCACTAGAGAGATTTATCAAACTTTTGAAAACACTGAAAGACATTTTAGAGTCACATACATTGAATTATAACATGAAAAAATATTGAATATATTATTTTTCTTCTCAGTTTGGTACCCCAATAATCTTATTGAAGTTTTCAGTGCTGGTGGAAACATGAACTCATAGTTAACAAAGGCTCCTTGCAAGTTGCAAAATTTTTGGAAAAACCAAAGATTGACTCTGTAGTAGTGAAGAAGAATTGTGTTGATGAGACAGTGTCTTCCTAAATTAATCATGCTCAGGTAATAAAACCCTCTTCCAAGGTACATGAACAAACATAAGCATCAAATAGTATTCCTGGAATGATTAATAACTTAATTACTTCAGTTCTTCAAATAAAAACAACTATTCACTTTTGTTTACCCCCAAGATAGGATCCACTTATTAATCAACTCCATCTTGAAAATAAAGGCAATAAAAAGTTATCCATGTTATATGAGATGATTTATCTAAAGAATCAAAGATCAGTTAAGATTAGAAGTTCCACTCCACTGAGAACAGAAACTAAGATAGCTAAAAACAGACTAAATCATCCAGGGAAGACTTTTTTTCAAATTTACACGTGGATAAACTTTCTCTCTCTCTTCTAACCCAGCTAAAAGGGAATCCCAAAGTGTTTCAGAAACAGAGACACACCTTGCTTACCTATCCAAAGTGGCCATTACTGTAATGTGAATGAATCAAGATTTAGAGATGAGTGGGAAAGCTGCAAGCTAAAACCAGTCATGGCAATCTGCTGTGCTGTGGAACCAAGCTTCCTTGTTGCCCCAAAAACTCCCGTTCATAAATTTTCACTCCAAATTAGAAACTATGGATTTCTATGCTTGATGAATCAAATATACTAAAGATAAGCTGATTTGTTCATTCAATGTCTTTCATTCCAAATTAGAAGCTGCATATCTGTCTTATGAATCAGATAAAGCATCTCTATATGTGAAAAATGTCTCATTCTCGTGCCCATAATCATTTCACAGAATATATGAACTATCCCCATTAGATTTAGAAGACTGAGAAGGATGTTTGTTTTCCAAAATTATTGTTGCACTATAGAATTGGTATGTCATATATGGGATAAGAAAGAAAATGAGGATTGGAAAGGACCTATTGTACCTAACCAAGGTAGACCCTTAGAATATTACTAGAAATTTCCTAAAAAGGCAGATTCCAAATAAATATTATACACTAATACTGAAATACAATCCATGAAATCAATCGAACAAAAAAAACTTCAGCTAAGAGAAGCATCAAAGAACTGTGTTACATACTGGTGCCATCTACTGAATCCTGATGGAAGCAGCACAGAAACTAAGCTGAAATCTGGTCAGACAACGTCAGACAGAGGAAGACAATCCTCTTCTTTTCTAACAGACATGAAACAGGTTCTAGAAATCCAAGAACAGTGTATGGACACTATAGATAGCTGAACCCATGCAAGCAGACTCTTCTTTCTTCTAGGGTTAACAGTAGTGAGATATCATTTCAGATATTGTATTTCTTTTTTCTCTTCTTTAATATAAAGAACTACAAGTTATCTGGTAAGTCTAGACCTAAGCAGAGGTGGCTTCAGAGGTAGGTGAAGCAGGCGGCCGCCTAGGGCCCCCGAGCAATAAGGGGCTCCGTCCTTCATTTGGTGGACAGAAATGAAAATATAGAAGAATATAGAAATTGTTTCTGTCTTGCAGGGCTGGTAGCACTGAAAACCTCAGTACTTTTCAGGCTTTGCTCATCAAGGCAAACTATCATTAGGATCTGTGCTTCATCTGAATTACAGATTTCACGATTATCTGCCCATTACTTTCACACTGATATGCTAAAAAAGCAGGAGCAAGCACAATAGCAGGAACTTTTCCAATGGTCTCAGCTTTTGGTTTCTCAGTATGGCCATTTATTCTGCTATTTTTTAATCCCAATTGTGAAATTTTCCCTTTTCTTTTTCTTTTTCACTTGTTCTTCTTTTTGCCTTTTCCTTTGCCTTTGTGACAATGTTTCCTTTGACTTTGGTTAGCTCATGTTACCAGGTATCTCATATAGGCTGCTACATATAAATACAGTGCTGCCCTCAAGCAATCATTACAGCTGTGTGTGATGTCTGTGCTATATGTCTTTCTTTTGGAAGTAATTTTTTAGCTTCTTTTGTACTTACTATTTAATATTTTGAGGGGGCCAGAGTCTTATAAACTTGAGTGCTTCAGAGAATTTCATTGAAATTTGGTGTTTTTCATTTATAGCTAGAAACCTTCTTTTCACTTATTTTTATTATAATTATTTGTTTTAAACTTCTAGTGCATTTAAACCCAAGTCTATATTAAAAATTTGTAAGATTTGACTCCCAAAATTTTAAATGGGGTATTTTAGTTATTTCTGAGCCATCAATTTTACCACTTCTTATTTGTTAATTAATGCATATAACTTTGTAGTTAAGCATTAGCTCATTTATATTAAGTGAAAGATGATCAACTTACAAGCTTCATGATGGAAAGATCTTTAAAAATATCACACCCAGGAACAATTTACAAGTTCCAGTTACAATATTCAAAATACTGAAATGTTTAATAATGTAAAACAAATATATAACACATAGATAAATATTAGCATTAATATCTATCAGACAACATATGTCAAAATGAAAAGGAAAAAGTTGAAATGAAATACTTCATTTTGATACTAAGTAGTTTTAAACTATCTCCACCAAAAAATTTACAAGTCAACACATTGCATTCCCTCCACCCCCCAAAAAAAGTTAAAGAAATGGATTTTTCAATGGAAAAACTGTTCCACTGAGAAGTGTTTTCAAACCTCTCTACAGATCAGACAACTCATTGCATGATTAGTCTGTGTCTCCAATCTAAGAGCTCACATCTCTATAACTATACTAAGATGGTTTAAAGTCAAGCAGACAACCTCCACCTTGCTCCACAGCAGCACTGCTTCCCTGATTGTGAAGCATGCAATCTTGCAATTCTATTTAGCAAGCTAAAAGAGTGAAAGTCTCAACCTATTCACACAGTTCTCTAAAGTCACCAGCACATGGCCTCTGGCAAGAGCCAACACGCTCAGACATTGTGCCTAATCTGGAGAAAAGACCCCCCCCCCAAGTGCGCTAAAACTATGCTTCAATTCATAGCCTGTGCAAAGGATGCTTATACAAAGCTAACTAACAGTAGAGGAGAAAATCTCTCTCTCTTCAGTCTAAGCCCTTAGAAGTGGTGCTGAATGAAAACATCTAGACTGGATAAACTCCCATTTCATGGTTGCTTAATCCTCTAGGGATTACTACCCAGTGCTAAATCAATTTATGACTGCCCACACCTTTCACATAAATAGCCTGAAAGACCTAAGTCAAGGCTCATTTTATATAACAACAGTTTTCTGGAAAAACTACACCTGAACAATCTCCAGACAACCCAAATTATATAGTGTTGCTGAAGTTGCCCTGGAAATGAATTCTGCTGTTTATCAACAGTTATAGGGTCTGATCTGTGTTTTGGTCTGAGGCTACTACCACTGCAATAATCAAGTTATGGAAGGTTTCTGAGATTAAAAATGCTTATTTACTTAGGGATGAGGCTCTGATACTCTTACCAAAGCTGAGTAATACATTGAGTTTTGCAGATACTCTGTAGCAGGGCACCTACCCCGTACTGGCCAAGGAGAGTTAAGGAGGTCTGGGTGAGGAACAGCCTATTGGGCAAGAGCAGCAGGGCAGTCAACCAGGAACAGGAGCCCAGTATGAAAAGGGGAGTAGCAAGCAGAGCAGGGCAGTCTCTCCAAGGAGCTCAGGGATGGAAATTGGCTGCCTGGTGGGTTGAAGGAGAGCAGCACCCTGAGCAGGGAAATGACTAATGGCTATGTGGCTTGATGAGAACAGAAGGCCCTGATACAAAGGTAGAGAAGGTACTGAGATCCTGATGAAGGGAGAAGATACTGGGATTGTGGGGAAGCTGCCGGGTGAAGTTCTATAGACGGGTTGAAGGGGAAGCAGCGGACAGTTGCTGGGCCACAGCCCATCTCCTTTAGGCCAGCAGTAGAACAGCAGTGGGTAGCCACCAAAACAAGTGGTTGAAAAGGAACTGCAGAATGGGAGATGGGGCATGGACTGTGGCTTGGCCAGACAGCTGAGCCCTGAAGACAGTAGAGTCCTGATGGCAGGACAGGAAGAGTGATGGAGCACAGGGCTCAGAAGAGGGCATCACCATGAGCTAAGTCCCAGAACGCCAACAGGAGGTGCCTGTCAGATGGTGAGTGCAGACAGTCTGTCACATACTCCCATTTAAATGAATGGCAACATGTGGGTTAAACACAACAATGTGAATAAGGATATCGGTGTCTCACATTACAAGTCTTCAGGAAGAACGTCTGTTTTACTTTTAACATGGGTTATTTGTATACTATCTACTGGAAGTTAATAAACCATACAGTTTTCATTGGGCTATTGAAGAGATTGTTGTTTTGAAAGTACCCCAGCTGTCTGAAAGCCAGAGAGAATGGCCCTTTATTTATAAAAGATTCTCACAGTTTTTACTTTGCATACAAAAATGAGTTCTTTTATCTTCTCTTATTAAAATGAATAGGTCCATACCCTACCAGGGAAAAATGATGGGTATACTCATTGCTGATGTAACATCAGCAAAGTCAGTTCTAATACACTAGGGATAAGTTTGCCCCAGCACTGCCTGTGCCCCCCCCCCTTCTTAAATTATTATTATTCATTAAGAAAAAAAAATCAAATCTTTAAAAAATACCCTACTTCCACAATGTTTGGGAAATTGTACTGAACTTGTCTTTACTAGACAATTGTTGATTTACTGTGATCAAGAGGGTGATGCATCAATCAATGTGTGTAATGCAAATTTCAAATTGCTAAGAACAAGCCTGGTACAGTAGGATAAGTAGTAAGGCCACAATCTTTTGAAAAGTTGAGTGCATTCAACTCTTACTGATTTGAGACTTGCCATGAAACCTACATCACTTTATCAGAAGAGGTTCCAATTGCCCCACTTACGGGCTTCTCTACATGGTACCACAGTACAAACTAGTAAAGTAAGCATTGTTATGCTCTGTAACTAGTTGCCCTCTAACTGTCATACAGGCCCTGCTGGTGCAAACTAAAAAGTAGCTCGTGCTCGTTGACTTGGTCCTTTGCAGCAGTGCAGAAAAGGATGTGCTTTAGAACTTTGCTGATTAGGAATGAACTAAATATATACTTCAGTGCTTTGTTGAATTTTGGATTAAAAAAGCTGACTAGGATTTCAAGATTAATTTACTGTGAATTTGCTAATATACTCTAATAAATTATTTTGAATGCAATCTTTGTGCATGTCAATGCAGATGGATGTTATTATAACGAGTAAAGATAATTATTTTATTTGAATAATTTGACATATGCTAGTCTCTTTTTAGATGTTAGTTTTTGAGCATAACAAAGTTTAATGGCCAAGACCACTACATTGACAGTTCCGCTATAAATGTATATTTTTGTTTTCTATCAATTAATAGAGCATTAAAATAGAAGTTCTTTAACTGTAGTAGTGGATGATAATCTGTATCTAATTATCACTAATTATATAAACCTGCTGTCATTATGCTTCCCATGTAAAATGCTATTATAATACAGTATTTTCAAAAATCTTTGAAATACTCAAAACCAAAATGATATTCTACATAATACTGGTTTCATCCTCCGTAACAACTATCTCTATATATTTATCTCATGGCAGGTTCCAATATTTAAAAATGTTTCCTGTCACCTAATAGACAGGGGCTAGGGTGAGCAAAGCATGTGAGCTCAACATCCGGCAATTAAAAGAAAAAAGTATTTCAAAAGATCTAATCATCAGTCTTCATACAAACTAACTATAATTAGGACAAGTATCACATAGCATACTTATTATAAAATGTCTACTCCTCTGATTGACTGAATATTTGTATCGTGGCACTACCTTAGAGTCCTGGAGTTATTGTGCTAGCTGCTGGACAAACAGAACAAGATGTTTTCTACCCCAAAAACCAAACATTGAACCTAAATTTGGAATTACCGTAATTTAAGTTGACAGGGAAAGCACTATGAATTCCCTGCAAAGAGAACCAAGCAGAGGGCCTGAGTTAGGAGAGGGGAAGGAAACCTTCATTTTACCTATTAGAGGGAACATCTGCTCTTTGATTCCTCACAGTGCATACATTCTCTTTAACTCTATAAAATAGTGCCTGGTTTGGAGGTTAATAACAAAGTGTTGCCTATGGTTTGCATAATTACTGAAGCAGAGTACCTACACAAAAGTTTCCTCCAGATATCCATGGAAGAGTTTCACAGTATTCTTGTGCACATAAATAATCTGTTCCTGGTGTGACCCCACCCTCCCGCTGAAGTGTACCAATACCCAGGAATCCCATCCTCTCCAAATATAAACTCCTTCCCCCCACCCCCCCAGAACAAGAAGCAGGACTAGGTGCATAACTACAGCAATGAGATTTGATAAACACCCTCACCAAATGTGCCTTCCTCATCATCTCGGTCAGTGCCGCCATCCTGTGACCGGCTGGGCTTCCCTGATGAATCAGTCATGACTGTCTGAGAGAATGGATACCCTGCTCTTCTGCTGCCGCTTCCCTATTCTCCTCCTCCTCCTCCTCTTCTACAAAGTCCTCCTTGTTCATCCTGAACTGGGGTTCTTCAGAGGTATCAATGTTGTGTGATGGCCCGGCAGTGGGGTCAACACTAAGAATTGCATGCAGCGCCTCATAAAAGTAGCATGTTTCTGGTGATGATACAAAATGACTGTTCACTGCTCTAGTTCACTGATATGCCTGCTTCACTTCTTTGATTTTAATGCAACACTCCTGAGCCTCACTGAAGTGGCCCTTCTCAACCATACCACAAGATATAATATGTTCTCAAAAGTTATCCTGATTTCTTTTGCTGGCTTGGAACTGAGCAAGAACAGACTCTTCACCCCACAGACTGATGACATCCAACACTTTAGGTCAGCTCCATGGCAGAACATGTTTGGTGCATGTGGTTGCCATGAGCAGTTCAGCTGCTAAACTCTCTCTACACTGACCAAACAGGAAATGAAAATTCAAAATTTCTCAGGACTTGAGGGGAGAGGTTACATCCTGCTTATCTGGTCATGATGCAAGAGAGTGAGAATGTCCAGCATGGTCACCGAGGAGAATTATGGGATACTTCCCATAGGCCAATGACATCACCGTATTTTGCATTCTGCCCACACTGATTTAGTTAATTTGAACCTGAGAATTGTACTTCAGAACTATGCCAATTGTGGGGACGATTTTATTAAGTCAAATTTTATCATGTTTTAGGTTGGTGTAACTGACGTGCTCATGGAAACTCGTGGTTTAGGGGATTGACACAAGTGGTGCTACATCAACTTCCATTGTCAGTGTAGATCAGACCTCCATAGTGAATACATAGGCTGAGATCCAAAGGGGTAGCCGTGTTAGTCTAGGTCAGTAAAAAAAACAAACAAGGCGTCCTGTAGCACTTAAAGACTAACAAATGTCTTTATTGCATGAGCTTTTATGGGAAAAAAATCCCACTTCGTCAGACACTTTGAACATGGGGAAACTTACAGAATGGTAGGAAATGACTTGCACTTCCCTGCATTTATTTCCTACTATTCTGTAAGTTTCTCCATCTTCAAAACATCTGATGAAATGGGATTTTCTCCCACAAAAACTCATGAAAAAATAAATTTGTTAGTCTTTAAGTGCCACAGGACTCTTTGTTTGTTTGTTTGATAGCCTGAGAGTGATTCAAATGTAGGACTTATTTTATGAACAAATTAATCTTCCTTTCTGCCATGGCAATACTACTGCAGCATTGTAGGACTATTTGCTTTATTATTCTTTCTAGGGCAAATCTTCCTCATTAAACTAACAGAAATCTAAAAGAACTCTAACTTCAGGAGAGCTTTACACTACTGTAGAGCCTTCTATAACTAAAAACACAATTTTGTTAGCTGGAGGGTTTCCAAATTCTGGTATATTGTGTCTATCCATCACACATAGTGGTTTTAAAAAAGAACTGACATGTGCAGCAATGTTATGTTTGCTTTTCCAATCAGGAGTGGAAAAACTTCACATGATGATGTTAAAGCTCTCTGAACAGGGATACAGAGCACGGAGAGGCTGTGTCTACACTAGAGGGCTCAGTTAAACCAGCTTAATTAAGTCTACTTTAAGCCATCTTAAAATAGACCTTATTGAACTGGCTTAGAAAGTCCACACTGAAAATACCAGGAGACTGGCCATGTCCACACTGGCAGCTGCTAGGTCACCCTCGGAGTGGTGCATTGTGGGTAGCTGACCCACAGTGCACCACAGCAGAAGTACCCCTCTCTCCTTCCACTCCTTTATAAAAGGAAGTAAGTGCCCATACTACTTTCCCTACTGTGCATAGCAACAGGGAGCCCGAGGAGGTCAGGGACCCCGACGTGCCCCAGCACAGCACTCCACACCCTCCATGCATTGTCCAGATGCCTCCAGCTCTGCAAGAGGTGCCACAGGACAACTTTCAGTGGCCTTGGGCTGGTGGGTCTCAGGCCTGCATCTAGCCATCCTGAGTCTGGGGCCTGCGGTGAAGTGGGCTGCTGCTGGGGTCCTGCATAGGGGGATCAGACAGGAGCCTGATCCCCATTCCAGGATCTCCAGGGCATAGTTCTGGTGCTCCTGGGCATGTGTCTGCTGCTCCATGAGGTTGAGCAGATGGTCCATCTGGGCCTGCTTGAGCATGTGGTGGGTGTTCTCCTCCTCCCTCTGCTGCTCTCACCAGGCTTGAAGATCAGCCTCAGCATGTTCAGCCCTCTGGAAATGGTCTTCCAGTATCTTCTCCCTGGAGCGACACCCCCCTCCTTTGGAAGGTCCCCCAGTGGTTCGGAACTGCATGCCCCCTGGGAGTGACAGGTGTCAGGGTCACCGGGTCTGCAGAACAGAAGCAAAGAACAGGGATGTCCCCAGTAGATAGTGCAGACTGACAGCAGCTGCTGTCCCATGCCCATCCCCCTGTCCTTTGGGACAGGGACTTCTTAGGATATGATACCATGCTCTGCTGCACCAGGTGCATGCAGTGCCTAGAATGATGAGCTCCAAGCAGCCCTGTCCCTTGGTGCTTTCTCCTGAAGTCACATACCAATGGTATCAGATACATGGTGTCTGGTGTTGGCTGTCCCAGCAACAATGCCCCCAACCCATGTCCTGCCAGGCACCTGGCCCACTTGGCTCTGGGTCTCTCCTGCCACATGGCACCCTGCCTCTATGCCCCCTTGGGAGTACCTCTGCTCCCCCCCCCAGGAAACTGCCTGTCCCCGGGCCCTGTCCCCCACATTCCCTGTCCCACCTGCCTGCCCCACCAAGCCTGCAGGGAAGAAGCACTCACCAGTACAAGAAGCAGGTGCCCAGCAAGGCATCCCCTCATCCAGAGTGTGGGGCACCCCCTCCTAGGTCCAGGGTGGCACTGCCCAGGGCCAGCACAATGCCCTGTGCCAGGATGATGGTGTCCCCCCAGCTGAGTACCATATCCTTATCCACCAAGCCCTTTTCCTGGTCATTATCAAGGGAGGGAAGCTCAGTGGAGTTGGGGGTGCAGGCTGTCTTGGTGCAAACCTCCCAGCCCAGGAAGGTGTGCAAGTGGGTGTGTCAAGGCTTTTTCCCCACTCTGGCACTCTGAGTGCAGAAAGTGGGGGCCTGCAACAGGCCAGAAAAGCCACTGGCCTTAAAGCCTGCTCTTAAAAGTCTCCAAGGCCTCCAATTCCTGGCCTTGGAGTGGTATCGCTGCCACCACCCAAATGCAAAAAAACCTCTTGAGACCCAGGAAGGCGCACTTGGGAATTCCTCCCTGTGAGGTACTTGCAATCCTCTTTATTCCTCCTTCAGGAAAGTGACTGAACTCCAGCTGCAATATGAGCTGGAACTGGAACAGGGTTCCCTCTAGTAGCTGCCTGTGCAGTCTAAGGCACGGGCACACAAACCTCTTGCCTTTCAGGACACAGAACCAGAACTTGCTTAAAAGGTAAACTCTTTAATCAAAAAGAACAGATAATAAACACAGAGAGTTGCTTCTCTGGGAATTAACTTAGGTAGTTACAGGGTAGTGGGGGGGAGGATTGGGTTATATGTGCTTAGCACAGAGAAATCCAAAAAACAAGCCAAAACCAAAGAAAATACCCTGACCGCATCTAAATAAACATTCCCTGTTCTACTCACGCCTGGCCAGTACCAAACTTAACTTATCTTTGGTAAGGATGTTGCTGGATTCTTCCTCAGGCCCCTCTGGCCTCCTCCTGATCCTTCCAAGAGCTCTGCTACATCCAAACAGCCCAGGCCAGGCTGCTGTTACCATTCAAAAAGCTGTGCTTCGTTCCTATTGGCTGTCCTGGGACTCACTGACCAGAGTGTTAACCCCTTCCTCCCCAAGGGTTATTACAGGGTGTAATGGGGCAGGTAGCATTGGCTGTCCACCAAACAGTGCACAGCCCCTGGGACTTGTGGTAGCCCTAACAGAGGCCTTTGATCTTCATCAACACTTGCTGGGTATTGTGAGTGTGGTCCTTCTCTGCCAGGGCCTCTGAGATATACCTATACACATCCTGCTTCCTCTAGCTCCCCTGGAGCTAGGAGTTTATGACCTCATCCCCCCCCCCAAATGGCCAGGAGATCTAAGATCTCCTGGTGGGTCTAGGATGGGGCCTGCTTCCCAGCATGCCTGGCTCTGCCCTCAGCTATGCCTGCAACAGAACCAGAGTGCTGACTACCTCTGGCTGTGCAGCAGGGTGGGCAGGGCTTTATCCTGGTCTGGGATTGGCCAGGGCAGGCAGGCACTTCCTGGTTGCCAGGAGGGTTTCAGATGGCCAGGAAGCCAATTAAGTCTAACAACAAGCTACATTGGCTTAAATTGACTTAATAAAGTCAATTTAAAAGTTACATCAACTTAGGTGAGAGTTAGTATGTTGACTTAATTAATTCCAAATGTAGCCTGAGCTTTGCTTAAGGTGTCTTAAGGAGCTTTAAATCAACTTAAGCCCTTAGTGTAGACATAGCCAACATGTGTAACTTCAAGTGTACCCAGTTACATTTCCATTACAATGATTACTTTTCCACTGCATGTGAATTTTATGGAAGCCTTATTTTAATAGTATGCAGATTTCCAGGGAAATCAAGTTTTGATTGGAATTTGAGATTTTTATTCCTAAATGACTACATTAGTGACAAGGTGGGTGAGATAATACCTTTTATTGGACTAACTTCCAGTGCAGGAGAAACTTCTGAACTGCAAAATGCTCTTATTCAGATAGTATGACTGGTAGACAGCCTACAGTATGTTAACTGCATTAAAAGAATCATAGGTATCTTTCATGAATTATACAGTTGCTTACCCATTTAGTCACTGATAAATGTGTTTTTGTCCTTTTCCCCTTTCAAAATGAATTCCAACAGTCAGTCCTGATTACTTATTGTACTGTTTGATATTACAGCATTGTGGAAGGCTAACTTTAAATTCCCTGATACTCCTGCATTTCCTCTGCATCTGTCAAATTCTTCACTTCGGTGGAAAAGTGTCATTAATGACTATTGTACTTACTCACTTTAAAAGCTTCCTGTCATGCAGTGATTGAGTGTGGACAGCAGAAAGAACAAGTTCATAAATAGAACATTAAAAAGATCCACGCAAGAAGTGGGTGAGGGTGGGGAGCCAAAACAACAGAATGTAGATTACAGAATGAAAGACAGGAAATTTTGGAAAAGATCAGGTAATCTTGCTATGATTACCATTTAATACAAAATAACTGACATTCCCAGCATTACAAAAGTGCATTTTCCTCCATAATGATAGACTTAGCTGACAGTCTCTTTAAACCTGGTGCATCTATTTTGATATAGTTCAACTTCTCTTGCAACCATTATGCAGCAACCCTAGCAAATGAACAGAATACTGTTCTGTTCATGGGGTTTTCTCTTAACAATATAATTCTTTGAACATTTTATAACTTTTGAGGCCCTGACCTAGCAAAGCATTTTAGCACACATGAGCCAGTCCATTCATTTATTAAGATTACTCCATAGCAGGGTTGCTACCTCTCCAGGTTTGACCCTGAGACTACAGGATTTAGTTACTTATTTCCAAACTAAAGCTAGTCAGATCTCCAGGTGATTGATAATACATGGATATTAAACCCATAGCTCAGAAATAAGTAACTAAAACCTGTAGTCTCAGGGTCAAACCAAGAAAGGCAGCAACCCTGCTGTAAGCTTGAAGTTAACAAAACACATAAGTGTTTGCTGAATGGATATCAGATACTCTTTTTTGCATTACTTTTTCTCCTTTGGACACTAGCCTCAGCAGCCTGGGTAGATTTTGCTCAAGTAATTTTCACATAGTGTACTACTGAAGATTGTTTCTTTATAGCTGAAGATTACGTAATATTTGCATAGGACATTGTAATCACCATCTTTCTCTGAAAATTATGTCTAGCCTGGTGGTCTCATATCAAAGCACAGAGAGACTGAGTAGAAATTAAACAAAAGAGATCATGTAGGTGCACATCTCACCTTTGCTAAAAGCAGAGCATTGAGCTTTCCTTCTTCTCTCTCATTTGGGCAGCAGCAACAGGGCTGTTAACAGGGGAGTTTGAGAGGGCATTAGGGACTGTAGAGGAGTTCTGTGGAGCTCAGAGTGCTGTGTGTGCTTGCTTTTCTGTTTTGTGTTTGTTTTCTGGTTTGGCTTTTTTTTCTTTTTTTCTTTTTCCTCAGTTTGCAGGGCTGAGTGGCAGTTGGGATCAGGTGACCCCAATTAGGGGTGGAGCATTCCTTTTGGGGGAGCTATAAAAGCAGCCACTCAAGCATGCTGCAGCACTGCTAAGAGCAGGTAACAGGGCTATTAACAGTGGAGTTTGGAAGAAGACAGGCAGACTTGTAGCAGCAGAAGTCACTCCAACAAGGGAAGAGACAAGGAAGATGAGAGGATGTGGAAGCTGTGGGATGTACATCATCTTGGAGGGTATAACCCCAAAGATTTTTGTTTGTATGAAGTGCCACCTCATAGAGTTGTTGGAGGAGAAAATCTGAGGGTTGGAGATGCAGGTAGCAACTATGGTTGAGTTTAGAAGGGGGGGTTGAACAGTAGATGGAGCAGAGGACTAGAGAGGCTGGAGACAAAAACTCAGACCTGCAGATGGAAACAGGAGCAGCCAGTTCTGAAGGGAGACTGCTAAGTGAGGAAAGTGAGCTGTGGAAACATGTGACTGTCAGAAGGTGGCAGACAAAAAGACCAGCTAGTGAAGGTGAAATAGAGCTCAGTAACAGGTTTGCTGAATTAGGAAATGAAGGAGACCAGCATGTGAACACTGAAGGTGGGACTGTGAGGAAGAAGAGGAGAGCAGCTAGTCCCATTCAAGGGGGAGTTGAGCCTCTGGAGATAAATAAGAGCCCAAGGGAGCATTCAGGAGTGGATGCAGAGGATTGTGAAAAGCAAATGTAGACATCATGACTCCTGGACTGAGAGAAGTGGGGATAGACTGGAGAAGCACACTGTTTCCAGGAAAAGGCAAGTGTATATGACTGGGGATTCTCTGCTGAGGAGGACAGACAGGCCTATAATTAGAAGTGACCCTGAGAACAGGAGGGTGTGCTGCTTGCCTGGAGATAAGATACACTATGTGGATCTGAGGCTGAAGAGGATCCTAATAGGAGCAGGAAAGAATCCTCTGATTGCCCTTCATGTGGGTACAAATGATATAGCTAGATTCTCATTGGAATGTATCAAAGGAGACTGTGCCAGGCTGAGGAGGACTCTCAAGGAGCTGGAGGCTCAGGTAATCTTTAGCGGGATTCTGCCCCTCTCTAGAGGAGGACAACACAGCTGTGAGAAGATTTGGGCAGTTAACAGATGGCTCAGCCAGTGCTGTTACAAGGAAGGCTTTGGGATGGATGGCCACTTGGAGGCATTCATGGATGGAAGATTATTTGCTAGGGATGGCCTTCACTTGAGTAGAGAGGGAAACAAACTTCTGGGGGGGAGGCTAGCTCAACTGATTGAGAGCTTCAAACTAAGGACTGTTGGGAGATGCTCAGACAATCTCTATGCCTGATATTAGCAGTGAACGGCAGGAAACTGAATTCAGAAAAGACAGTACAGATGCTAGAAGGAGGGAAGCACAAATGCTGGTCTGAGGGGTGATGTTGGCAGTAGTAATAAGAGGCCATGTTGAGTACAGAATGTGAGCAAAGTCGAGCAGCAAAAGCTAAAATGTTTATATACCAATGCGAGAAGCCTAGGTAATAAAATGGAGGAACTGGAACTACTAGTAGAGGGATTGAAACCGGATATCATAGGGATAACAAACATGGTGGAATAATAGTCACAACTGGTGTACAGGCATTAAAGGCTTCGTGATTTTTAGGAAAGACAGATGTAATGGCAAAGGTGGTGCTGTGGCATTGTATATCAATGATGCAATAGATTGCAGAGAAATTCAGAGTGATTAAATTAGCAGGACGGAGACTATCTGGGCAAAAATCGCATTGGAGAAGAAAACTACTAGAGTTTCTCCTGTATTGGTGCTTGGGGTGTGTTACAGACCACCGGGATCTGATTTGGACATGGATAGAGAACTCGTTTAAGGCCTTTAAGGAAGTAAACCATACTGGGAACTGTATGATTATGGGAGATTTTAACTTCCCAGATATAGACTAGAGGATTTGCGCTAGCAGCAATAAAAGGGCTCAGATTTTCTTGGAGGTGACGACAGATGAATTTTTCCATCAAGCAGTTTCCAAACCAATGAGGAGATGCAATTTTAGATTTGGTATTAATTAGTAGTGAGGACCTCATAGGCTATGTCTACACATGCATCATTATTTTGAAATAAGGATTTTGAAATGAGTTATTTTGAAATAAAGTCCTTATTTTGAAATAAGTTAATTTGAATTAACAAAATATTAATTTGATTTAAGGGAGAGCCTGCAATCCAAATGGCTGTTGTTTTGAAATGGTTATTTTGAAATAAAGCCATTTGGACCTGTTTCAAAACAAGTCTAATTGGCGTTATTTCGAAATATCCATTTTGAAATAACAAACATCGGGGTTTAACTTTTTTGAAAAAATGATTCTTATTTCGAAAGGATGGGATCTGTCCTTTTGAAATAAGAAAATGTCGTGTAGACTAAATTTATTTTATTTAGAAATTAGTGTTGTTTTGAAAGAAAAGTGCCATGTAGACATACCCATAGAGGAATTAGTTGTAGGGGACAACCTATGTTCTAGTGATCATGAGCTAATCCAATTTAAACTGAATGGAAGGGTAAACATAAATCTGTGACCAGAGTCTTTGACTTCAAAAGGGCTAACTTCAAAAAATTAAGAGAATTAGCTAAGGAAGTGGACTGGACCAAAGAATACATGGATATGAACACTGAGGATGCTTGGAACTGCAAAGCTGCAGAAACTATCAAAGCCTGCATTCCAAAGAAGGGGGGGGGGGAATTCAGGCATGGATTCTAAACCAAGCTGAATGAATGTACATCTTAAACAGGTGAGAAACACAAGGCCTACAAGGAGTGGAAGCTGGGAGGGATAGGAAAAGAGAGCTACCTTTTTAGAGATCAGAGCATGTAGGGATCAAGTCAGGAAGGCCAAAAGCCAAGCAGAGTTGGACCTTGCAAAGGGAATCAAAACCAATAGTAAAAGGTTCTTCAGCCATATAAATAGAAAGAAAACACAGGAGGAGGAAGTTGGACCACTATACACTGAAGATGGGGTAGAGATCAAGGATAATCTAGGCATGGCTGAACATCTAAAGGACTTTGCTTCTGTCTTTTAATGAGGGTGATGGTGAGATTGGGGACAGAGGTAGGGCAGCTAATGGAAATGTAAAAGTGGAAATTACCACATCTGAGGTGGAAGGCAAGCTTCAGCAGCTTAATGGAATTAAATCAGGGGGTCCAGATAATCTTCATCCAAGCATATTGAAGGAACTTGCACATGAAATTGCCAGCCCTTTAGCAAGGATTTTTAAAGTATCAGTGAACACAAGGGTTGTACCTTATGGCTGGAGAATTGCTAATGTAGTCCCTATTTTCAAGAAAGGGAGTAAAAGTGATCCAGGTAACCACAGGCCTGTCAGTTTGACTTCAGCAGTATGCAAGGTCTTGGAGAAAATCTTGAAGGAGAAAGTACTTAAGGATATTGAGGAAAATGGTAGCTGTGATAAAATACAACACAGCTTTAGAAAAGGTAGATCATGCCTGACCAACCTGATCTCCTTTTTTTGAGAAGATAAGATTTTTTTTTTGATAAAGGGAATGTGGTGGACCTAATTTACTTAGATGTGAGCAAGGCATTTGGTACAGTTCCACACAGGGAATTATTAAATTGGAGAAGATGATGATTAATATGAAATAGAAAGGTGGATAAAGAACTGGTTACAGGGGAGACTACAGAGGGTCATAGTGAAAGGTGAACTGTCTAGCTAGAATGATGTTACTAGTGGAGTTCCCCCAAGGATTGGTATGGGGGCCATCTTATTCAACCTTATTGTTACTGACCTTGGCCCAAAAAGTGGGAATGTGCTAATGAAGTTTGCAGATGATGCCAAGCTGGGAGGTATTGCCAATACAGAGGAGGATCGGGATAACATACAGAATGGTTTGGATGACCTTGTAAAGTGGAGCATTAGAAATAGGATGAAATTCAACAAGAAATGCAAGGTCATGCACTTGGGGACAACTGACAGGAATTTTTCTTATAAGTTGGGAATGGATCAGCTGGAAGTGATGGGGAAGGAGAAGGACCGGGGCGTACTGGTTGATCACAGAATGACAATGAGTAGCCAATGCAATGTGGCAGTGGGGAAAAAAAAAAGCTAATGTGGTCCTGGGGTGCATCAGAAGGGGTATTTCCAGCAGAGATGGGGAGGTGTTTGTACTGTTATACAAGGTGCTGGTGCAACCTCACTTGGAGTATTGTGTACAGTTCTGGTCACCCATGTTTAAGAAGAAGTCTAACTGGAACAGGTGCAAAGAAGGGCCACAAGGATGATTTGTGGAATGGAAAAATCTTCCCTATCAGATGACTTAAACAGCTTGGTTTGTTTAGTCTTCTCAAAAGAAGGCTGAGAGGAGATATGATTGCTCTTTATAAATACAAGGGAGGGAGAGGAATTATTTGAATACAGCACCAATGTGAACACAAGAACAAATGGATACAAACTGTCTTTCAGAAAATTTAGGCTTGAAATTAGACACAGATTCCTAACCATCAGAGGAGTCAGGTTCTGGAATAGTCCACAAAGGGAAGTGGTGGGGGCAAAAACCTTAGGTGTCTTCAAAACCAAGCTTGTTAAGTTTATGGAGGGAATGATATGATGGACAGTGTAGCTTGGGCATTGTCTGTCTTTTACTACTGGTGATGGGTATGATAGGGACATGGGAAGGGGCACTGGATTGAGTGGGTTCTGAGTTATTACAGAGAAGTTTTTCTTGACTGGCTGTTGTGGACTTGCCCTCATGCTCAGGTTTTAACTGATCGCCATATTTGGGGTCAGGAAGGAATTTTCCCCCAGGGCAGATTGGCTTGGGTGCTGGGGGGGTTTTGCCTTCCTCTGTAGCATTGGGCATGGCTCACTTGCTGGCTGATTCGCTGTATTAAAATCTTTAAATCCATGATTTGAGGACTTTAATAGCTCAGTTATGGGTTTGAGTTTAATTGTAGTGGGTGGGTAAGGTTTTGTGGCCTGCAGTGTGTGGGAGGTCAGACTAGATGATCACATTGGTCCCTTCTGACCTTAGAGTCTATGAGCTAACATATCACAGCAGTGAAGGGACACACATGGTACCATGCACTCTTATTTCCTCCTCACCAGAGTCCTTTGAGAATTCAGTTTTGAGATACCTTCTCGGCCCAAATCCCTTTAACTATTCACCAAGCTGGCAACAGTTTGTCAAAAAACAAGAACAAAACAAAATGTGAAATCCCAAGACAAACACCAAAGCTTTCATGAGTTTTAGTTCCACACAGCCTCCTGGGCAACTTGCATTTACAACCGAGTGATCTGCCTCTGTCTACTTCTCAGTCATTCCCTCCTGACAACTTCCTGCTGTTTTTTATATTAAAATCACCTGATTTTTCACAGGTAGAGTTTATCTTGTAATCAAAGCTGGCTTAGCTGAAGCTCTACGTCTCATGAATTTTTTGGGGCTTCCCACATGAATTTAGAATACTTGAGAGGAAATACTTGCTGGGCCTCAAGTCAGATGCCTAGAATTAGTAGGAAACGGTATATTACACATATCCCCAAGACGCTTTCCAAACCATTATCATTCTGTTGCTTATACACCACAATTCTTCAAACATATCTCACACTCTTGAGAATCTAAGGCCATGGTTATTCTGAAATTGAAAGAAACTCTTTCATTTATCAGAATGCAAGCTGTTACTGGTAAAACTGCAACTGGTAGAGATGGGTATTTATGCTCAGCTATTTTATGCTCAAATAGCAAACAACCAAATAGAATTCTATTGCTTTGCTACTTTATTACATTTTCCTCTAACATAAATTTATTATGCTTGTTTTCATTCAAAAAGCAATATCTAGGGGAATTCTTAAGTCTTAAAATAGGGCCTTAGAATGGAAGTGCATTTTTTATTTTAACTATAATAATTCAGTGCCATAACCATGTGAATCCTAGCTCAGATACAACAGAATACCACAACAAAAGCACCTTTAATGATAAGTACATGAAGTAAGCTTTGTTGCATACCAACTACCTGTGCACTGCCATCATTTGAGAGATAAAGAAATTACTGGTTTTTGTTTTTGTTTTTCAATAAAACACAAAGACTTCAACCACACTGCCAGTTAGGGAACATGTTGGGAACATGACCATGCAGATGGGTTGAACTGAGAGTTAAACAAAATAGCCAGTCTTCATTAGGAGTGTAAGGAAGTAATCCAGGAGAGAACCAACTGGAAGATGAGACCAGCTACTTCACAGGAAAAAGCAGAGACCTGCAAATGAAGCAGGCTGAAACAGAGGCTAGGAAGAGGATGCTGCCATTAACACACAAGGCTGGGCTAAAAGACCAAAACCAGTAGTAGCTCCCAAAGACTGCCTTGGGAGGAACCACTGAGGAAGCCAAGAAAACATTAGAAGGAAAATCTGGAGGGGGGGGGTGTTAATCCTAGCTCTTCAAGTTTTCTACAGTTCCAGATAATGTTATGCAAATTTAAAGAGGCTAATGAACATATTTGCAAATTTCAATAGAAGTACAAAATTCAAATTTAAACTATGAAGATTGAATGGTAGTGAAAAATAATCAGTGGATTGACAGCCCTAATAAATAGAGCTGTTTGAAAAGTACAAACATTTTCTATTACAATTTTTTTAAAGAAATTAAACTTTTGCATTGATTTTTGTAGTTCTTGATGGACAAACACTGAACCTGAAACATTTCAGTACTTCATTTAAAGATAAAAACAAAAACAGAAGAAAACATATGTTTTAAAAAAAATCATTTACAGAAGACCCATTTTTCATTTTACAAAACAAAAGGCCAAAAAAAAAATCACTGTTACCAGTAACTCATTATGGGACAGCTGAGAAATGTGGAGTACCAGAATTTTGGGGTTCTGTTGCTGGCTCAAGGGAGAGGACTGCCTAGTGGATATAGGCAATTGGGTAGTTAAACAGAATAGCCAAGTCCTAATGTTTGGTACACTCATTTTGACCAGCAGTGTGGGTGAGAGTTTGTTCTACCATGTTTGAGATCTGAGTTTTATTCTCAGCTTGCCTGATGTGACCTTGAGAAACTTCTCAGTTAGCTTGTTTGTAAAGGGTAATTAATTGACTGCCTCTTGCATAGGAGTATATATTGCTCAATAAAAAGGTTTGGGACTCTAGTCAGTGGGCAAGATGAGACCATCATCCTCGGTCATCTGGTTCCCAGGAGAGTTTCTGTCTCTGAAGCTTTACTTGATAGACAGGCAGCCATGAAATGGCTAGCAAGTTCAGGTTTATTCCACAAGACACATGGCACCTAGTAGGTCTGGAAAATGACAGCAGGTGCTGCGGGAGCACTATTAGAGAAAGTCAATTGCAGGAAGAGGAAAAGCAGATCTGGCTGGCAGCAGCTGCTGAGTAAAAAAACAATAGAAGCAGGCATTCACTTAATATAAATGCATTTGTTCTTTTACAAGCAAATATTAAGAAACAAGGCACAGGGCATATTTAAGAGGACTCTGGTTACAGCCACTGATGAAATTCCCCACAGCTGGGGCTATTTTGAGTGCAGTCACCTTCAGATCTCTACTGTGGTCTGTCCTGCATGCAAGTAGTATGGGTGCCTAAATGCTACTCTACACTTACCTGGATTTTCAGCAGCTGTCGACAGCAGATACACAAGGCACGTAAAATACCTTGCCTCTCTGCCAGTGACTATCTAAGCCATCAGGACACACTCAGGAAAGCCAAACGCAAATGGCTTGCAGTCAGCTTTCAGCTACGTCTTTTAGGGGGCAGGACTTCCGGAGCTGACTTCCAGAGTGCAGCAGCGAGTTCATACTGAATTGTGCCCAGAACGTCAGGCTGATGGCAGCAAAAGTGTAGCCATAGCCTGAGTTAAGGCAGTCTGCACATGTATTGCCTTTTTCTCCTTCCTGGTGTCCTATAACTGAATATTTCAGTGTAACTCATTGTATCCTGTTGTTGTGGTTGTTCAGAAGCAAGCTGTGTGTGTAAAAGCCAGAAGCAGAAGAAGCAAAAGCTCTTCATTCCATTTTTATGTGAACTGCATTAGTGTGGGCTTGAATGACTTTCCTCCTTCTGAACTTCAGTGCATTATTCCACACTGTGTGACATTTCTCTCATACAGAGTCCTGTTGCCCTAGTTAGAACTATGGACTGGAACACAGGAAAACTGCTTTCTGTTTCTGGTTCTATCTCTGCATTGCTAAGTGACCCTGTGCAAGTAACTTCATCTTCCTGGGCCTCAGGATGTATCAGCTCTGCAGGAGGGAGCAATCCTCCTAGTCTGGGTAGCTGGACTCCCACTAGCACTCTATTAATAGAAGCCTGGACACCACACTTGGAGTCTCAAGCCCATCAGACCACCTAGGCTTCAGCCCAAAAGCCCACACCACTATTTTTAGTGTACTAGCCTGAGCCCAGCTGGTCTGTCTGCCTGCTTCAGCTGGGTGGCTTGCTCCCATCTGCTATATAACATATCCTCAGTTTCACCATCTGTACAATGGGGATCATGATACTGACCTCTTTGCTAAAGATCTGTGATTTATTGATGAAATATAGCTATAATAGCTAGGCATCATCATTCCTATAAGAGGGAGAGCAACAAGAAGTCTCTCCATCATTTATCTATCTTCAATAACTCTTCTGAAACAGTTGGGTTTTAGCGAGTTTCTTTCATCTCAGAGAAGCTTCTGGTCAACCATTGCTGATCCCTATGGGCAAGGCTGCCTGGTATAAACACAGTGGAGTTATATATCTATTTTTGGTATTTGTTTGCTTTCCACTAGCTTGTACCAGCCTGTTAGTCTATCCTCCTTGGCTACAAGGAGAATCCAGACTAATTTGATCCCTGTCTCCACTAGGCTTTGCCTAGTTCAGACAAAAAACTTTTAATGTTAGGAAAGCTTAGTTTGAATGGTAATTTCGAACTTAAGTTCCAACTAGCACAATGTAGTCATGCTAGTTTGAACTAAATAAGTTCAAACTAGCAGTTAGTTCAAACTAACCATGCTTTTTTAGTTCAAACTAGCCACGCTTTTTTAGTTCAAACTAAAATAAGCACAGCTAGTTCAACTAAAAAGTTAGTTTGAACAAAAAAAAAATGTGGTTAGTTCAAACTAACTTCAAATTGCTTAGTATGGACTAAGCAAATTTGGACCAAGCAATTAGATATAGACATAGCCCTTATGTTGATATCGTGTTTTGGTCAGATTTTCAGTCTTTCAAAATACTGTTGTTTATGCATTCATCTGAAGGAACAATAAACTGTCGGACAAAGAGTGGGCTAGATTTCAATCCTTCTTCTAAGGCCTCAAAATTTGTAACATATTTAGGGCAACCAGGGGAGATGTCTTTTCTTCTTCAGATGATCTAGTATCTTTCTTACTCAATCTGTGTATATCTTCTGTGGCAACTTACAGAGACTTTCAAGAAGCCTAAAGGCTATTAGGCACCCTACTGCCTTTGAAGGCCAAGGAGAGTAGGTGGCACAGAACAGTCATTTATGCCTTTGAAAATCTAAGTTACTAAGATTTATGTAGACACAAGAGTATTCCTTGCACCCTTTCATTTCTGCCAGACAATGGGGCCTTTTATTAGATGTGTTTGTACTTATTGGGAATCAATTAATTATTAGAATCTCTGTGGACTACATTTAAAGTGACTGTAGTACTTGCCTCTGAGTTGTACGGTTCTGGGACATTACCGAAGTATGTGAAAAGAGTTACTATATCACAACACACAGAGACCTCACCAGCAAGTGAGTTGTATGTTGTTGACTATGTAGCCAGAAATTTTTGTCTAAAATCTATGGGTAAAATGGCAAAAGGCAATCTGACAAAATTTTCGATAGGGAATAGGTAATAGTATAAAGCAATCTGACAGATACTTTTATCTAAACTTAACTATTATTTTTATTTCAATAAAATTCCCCTCTCACCCTTATGGGTGGTATGTGTCTTCCTCAACCTTGGGTCTTCTACTAGAGGCGTGGTAGTTTGAGGGTTCTGCGCAGTATCTTACCTGTTCTGAGCACTGCACTCTTCTGGACAGAGAGCTCTGATGTTGTTCCTGGGATCTGTTGGAGCCAATCTCCCAGCTTAGGAGTCACTGCCCTGAGTGTTCCTACCACCACTGGGACCACTTTGGCCTTCACTTTCCACGTGCTCTCTAGTTCCTCTTTCAGGCCCTGGTACTTCTCCAGCTTCTCATACTCCTTCCTGATGTTGCGATCACTTGGCACTGCTACATCTATCATCACCGCTGTCTTCTGGTCCTTGTCTATCACCACGATGTCTGGTTGATTGGCCAGTACCTGCCTGTCTGTCTGGATCTGGAAGTCCCACAGAATCTTAGCCCTGTTATTCTCCACGACCTTCTGTGGAATCTCCCATCTGGTCTTGGGAGGGTCTAGCCCATACACTGTGCAGATGTTCCTGTACACAATGCCAGCTACTTGGTTGTGCCGTTCAGTGTATGCTGTTCCTGCCTGCATCTTACATCCTGCCACTATGTGTTGGACTGTCTCTGAGGCCTCTTCGCACAGTCTGCATGTTGGGTCCTGTCTAGTGTGGTAGACCCCTGCTTCAATGGATCTGGTGCTCAGTGCCTGTTCTTGTGCTGCTCTGATCAGTGCCTCAGTGCTGTCTTTTAGTCCAGCCTTTTCCAGCCACTGGTAGGATTACCAATGTCAGCCACCTCCGCTATCTGTCGATGGTACATCCCATGCAGGGTCTTGTCTTGCCATGGCACTTCTTCTGCTTGATCTTCCTCCCATGTCTGCTGCTGCTGCCTCAGGCATTCTCTCAGCAGCTCATCTTTGGGTGCCATCTTACTGATGTACTCGTGGATGCTGTGGGTTTCATCCAGGACAGTGGCTTTGACACTCACCAAACCCCGCCCGCCTTCTTTCCGGCTGGTGTACAGTCTCTGGGTGTTGGATTTGGGGTGGAAACCTCTGTACATTGTGAGGAGCTTCCGGGTCTTCACATCGGCAGCGTCCATGTCCTCCTTTGGCCAGCTCACTATACAGGCAGGGTATCTGATAACTGGCAGGGCATACCTGTTGATGGCATGGATCTTGTTCCTCCCATTGAGCTGGCTCTTCAGGATCTGTCTTATCCTTTGGTGGTACTTGGATGTTGCTGTCTTCCTTGCCTCCTCATCGTGGTTCCCATGTGACTGGGATGCCAAGGTACTTGTAGCTGGTCTGTATATCTGCTATGTGGCCTGCTGGTAGTTTCACCCCATCAGTCTTGACTACCTTCCCTCTCTTCACTACCATCCAGCCCCACTTCTCCAGTCCAAATGACATCCCAATATCCTCACTGTAAATCTGTGTCAGGTGGATTAGTGAGTCGATGCCCCGTTCATTCTTAGCATACAGCTTGATGTCATCCATGTAGAGGAGGTGGCTAATGGTAGTTCCACTCTCTTGAATACAAGTATTGTATCTTGAGATACAAGTATTTTCCAGTCTTGAACTTGGAAAATACTTGTATTTAATATATAGAAAGAGAGAGAGAGAAATAGATAAGCAGCAGCATTCAAAATAAGTTCAAGAGGGAGGCATAGAGATGTATCTCTAATTAAAGATAGAAATAAGGTCAAACACTGACCTTTCAATGAACTTGCTCCTCTTCCCATCAGAGAGAGGATGTCATCCTCCTAAGAATTTCATTTGCATCATAATGGATTACTGAGGTTTAACCATATAATTTAGGATCCAGTGAAGATCCACTGGGGATCCATTACAAAGGGTGGAGATCCACTGGATCACCTTGACTGTAATTGGCTATCCAGCTCAGAAGGTGAGTGAAGCTAGACCTCCAGAGTTGTATAAAAGGAGCAGCATTTCACCACTTAACTTTGGCGATCTCTCCCAAAGGCACCCTAGCATCAAGCTTGTTCTGATGGACTTGAGCCTAGCTCAAAAGTCCTGGGTAAGGCACTCCAATCCAGAGAGTACAGCCAGAGGCATTGCTGGCACTGGGCTCCCTGGGGCATGTGCCCCGAACTCCAGCACCGTTGCCCCGGATCTCCGGCCCCGGCCAGGGATCCAGGGCCTGGCCGCTTCAGGCCCCGTCCCCAGCCGGGGATGTGGGGCCTAGCCACCCACAGCAGTGCGGCAGCTTCTGGCCCTGGCCAGGGTTCGTGGGCGCAGAGGGGCCCCCCTGGCCACGGGTCCCACAGACGCCGGTGGCACTGGGGTCACAGGCCCTTGTGTGCCGCGGGTGGTGACCAGGGACTGGCTGGGAAAGATGCAGCAGCATCATGGGTGGGGTAGAGAGCAGGCAGGGCACACCACTGGCAAGTGGCCTGGGGAGACCCCCAAGTGCAGGGCGTGGCTGGGTCTAGTTCACCCTCGTGGGCACCATGAGCATGTGTGCCTCCAGGGTACAGTTCCCAGATGTCTGGCAAAAGGAGAACATGGTCTTCTTTTCTCTGCTCTGTTCTTTTTTATCCTCACATTCTCTGTCTGGCAGGCAGTTCAAAATACAGGGGTTTGTCAGGCTTTTTCCTAGAGGGGTTGGAGGATCCTGGAATGCCAGAGGATACTGATTTATATGGGAAAGTGTTCCAGGGTGCCTTAAACCCTGATGACTACCCCAGCCAGACAACCGTCTTGCCCAGGGACCTCCAATGTCCTCCCTCGGGTACTGTCCTGGCCTCCTTCTGAGGCTTTGGGGTCCAGGAGCCCTACCCCAGAGTAATGTCCCCCAGGATCCTGGGACCTGCTGACAGTCAGGGCAGAGGTGTATGCTGCAGACAGATACACACAGACAGGACCAGCAGGCACCAGGGGCCAACTGTGTTTTTTGCTCCCCTGCAGCATGTCACAGAGCTCCTCCCCAGGGGCCACCACCCACACCCAGACCCCAATGCCCAAGCCCCAGGACACCCCGGCAACGGCGGGGGGCCCCCCCGGCCCCGCAGCGAGCTCCTCGAGAGCCTGGAGGAGCTCGGCCAGGACATGCACGCTGCCACCCAGGCCTGGCGCGGGGGCAGGCAGCTGGGCTCTGTGCCCTGGAGCGCCCCGTGAGTGCCGAGGACAGGGCTGCAAGGGCACTGGAGCTCCTGGCAGCAGAGCTGCCAGTTGCCCTTGTGGAGCAGGCCACAGCCATCCGGCAGCTGGCTGAGAGCCTGGCACCCCGATGCCACCACAAGGCATCACCACCAGGACCGCCCCAGCGAGGACGGCGGATGGAGGGCGGCCATGGGTGCGGGCGGAGCATGCCACTCCCCCCCCCCCCCGGACCCTCCCACAGGCCAGGCCTAACCTCCCCCCTGCTCCCTGGATGTCTTCACCCCTGTCCCCTCCCAAGTTGCTGCTCCCTCCCCTGGACCCTCCCACATTGCCCCATCCTGTATCACTCCCCATTCCTTCCCTGATTGTTAATAAACCCCTTGAAAGTTATTCGTGGTTGTCTGTGTTTTTATTGGGGGGGTTGGCAGTGCGGGTGGATGGGTGTGGGCTGGCTGTGGGTGGACGGGGGAGATGGTGGTGTGTTGCAGGGCAGGCCTGGCCCTCAGTGTTCCTCTGCAGCGAAGGTGAGCCAGAGGGTGTCGTGGATGGCGAGGGCTCACGCAGATGGCTGCTCCTGAGTCAGCCAGGATCTTGGCTGTTCATAGCCCCTGGCAAGTCCTTGCACCTCAGCCTCCCCTGCGAGTGGGATGGGTTCCCCCTGCTGCTCGCAGAAAGTGTGCAGCACTGCACATGCCCCGATGACTTGCGGCAGGCTCCACTCTGCAAAGTGGAGGCGGGTTAGCAGGCACCTCCACCAGGCCTTGAGGTGTCCGAATGCCCGCTCGACCACCTGTCAACAGCAGGCCAGGTGGCGATTGAACAGCTGCTGGCTGGGGTCGAGTGGCCCAGCGTACGGGCGCATTAGCCAGGGCCGCAGGGGGTAGGCCACGTCCGCCACTATGAGGACGGGCACCTCTACTCCCCCAAGGTGGATGGTGTGAGGAGGGGAAGTGGGTGCCCGTCTCCATACCCCAGTACAGGGGGGAGTTGCGGAGGACCCTGGAGTCATGGGCCCTCCCTGGCCAGCCCATGTAGCAGTCTTGGAACAGGCCCCAGTGGTCTACAAGGGCCTGCATGATCACCAAATGATAGCCCTTTCAGTTCCTGTACACCGCAGTCCCGTGCTCTGGGGTGCGCACAGGGATGTGTGTGCTGTCCAAGATCCCTGCACAGTTCGGAAAGCCAAGGGTGGCCATCCTGGGCATGGTGTCCTGCAGGTCCCCACATCTCACCAGGCTCTGTAGGAGGACACGACTGATGGCCCTGGTGACCTCGAGGAGGATGGTGCAGGTGGCAGCCCTCCCGACGCCAAACAGATGCGCCACTGCCCTGTGGGACTCCGGAGTGGCCATCTTCCGCAGGGCGATGGCCGCTCATTTGTCCACTGGGACGGTGGGCCTCATGGGGGTGTCCCTGTGCTGCAGGTGCAGGGTGAGTTCGCCCACCAGGCGGGTGAAGCTGGTCCTGCTCATTCTAAAGTTCTGCCGCCAGAGGTCGTCGCCCCAGGTGCGCAGAATGACCCTCTCCCACCAGTCAGCGCTGGTCTCCCGCGCCCAGATGCGGCGAGGCACGGAGAAGGGCAGGGGCAGTTGCTCAGCCCTGTGGATGAGCTGCATGTATTCCTCAGGCAGAGGCCAGTCATCCTCGGGGTCTGCAAACAGAGTCTCCCACAAGTGCCGGGGACCCTGTATGTGCACCGAGGGGCTGGGTACTGCACGGCGCTGTCTAGGCAGCTAAGCAGAGTCCATTGCTTGCAGCGTGCTGCTAGCGTGGGTGGACAGGGAAGTGAGTTCAGGGCTGGCTTTTATGCAATTGGCTAGCAACATGGCCGCTGACATGGCCCAGGGAGATGGCCATGTTGCCACACCTCCTATGCTGCACTGCCCCTGGATTGAAATAGCAAGTCCACACTGTGGAAACGTTATTTTGATTCCCGTTTTTTGCTTATTTTGAGGACATGGTTTTGTTATTTTGAAACAAGTTATTTTGAAATAACATTATTTCGAAACAGCTTGTTTCGAAACAAGTTATTTCGAAATAGCTTGTTTTGAAACAAGCCTTCCCTGTGTGAACATAGCCTCCAAGTAAAGGAATTTGAGTTCTGAGGTAACAACTAGTTGGCTAAAATGGTCCCAGTAGTAATTTGGCTTAGATTTCAAAGAACAGCTGTGAAGCAATTTTATATACCTTACCTATTAAGGGGAAGATAGTTTGACAGGCATGATCCGCTTGTGTCTTTTGGCTCTTCTTGCAATAGCTGTAGCCATGTAGCCCTCCCTAGCAGTCACTTATTTGCTCTGTCCAAACACTCTTGCAACTGCATGGTACCCATTTCTCACAAACACCTTCTCTGGACAAGTGTGTCTGCAGTCTTTAAACAGTCTCAGCCCTTGTATTGGGTCCACATCCCCATGACCCCCTTCCTATAGGCAATGGTTTTTCCCTCTCTGGGACATTCTGGCCCCTGTTCTACTGTGGGGTCAGTAAGTAATTCAGATCCCATTCTGGGAGTTAATTGCTGTCCATTTGTAGGCCACTTACCAAATAGCCTATGAGAGAAAATCAAACCCACACATTAATGTAGGTATCAACACCGGGACCCATAGAACAGCAGCCATGCACAATCATACACCTTTAACAAAAGAGCAGTCAGTTCCCCGAGCTAATTCCCTACACCCTCAGACATCAAAGCTGCTTCTTTACCTCACAGGATTTTTATGTTCAGGCCAAGCAGCCAGCCAGGAGCTCTTTATCACATCCCTAGTCCCTGTTAGCACTGAGCAGCCTGTGGTGCTGCAGATCCCTTAGGCTAACCAGGAGTACTACCTGTACTCCTCTGGCTCCTGCAAGTAAACTCTAGTCTGCACTGTAGCTCCTTTTATACAAGCCTCCAACTCTCCAATTGAGCAGCACCTTGCAGCCTCCCCCAATGGGCTGCTTTCCTACAGTCTAAGTTGCTTGGAGGACTTAGCTGCTCTGCTCATTACCTAGAATAAGGGTAGCGAGCCCCTGAGTCCTTCAGTAGGAAGCCTCTGGGCTTAGTCTACCCCATCAACACTCTCCACCTGCCTTTTTTTTTTTTTTTAATTTGCTGTAATTATTTTGAGATTGTCTGGTCCCTTTCAGGCTGATAAGATCTTGCCTGCTTGTCACATCACAAACATGATTTATTTTCTCTTCCAGCACCCTGTTACATGGTCATTAATGGACATTCACATCCAAATTTCCTGGATATTTATACATTTTTATTATTTAAATCAAGGGGACAAAATGACTTAATTTGATATTTGTCCCTAATCACATTTTGGTATCACTTCTCTTAAATTAGGGCCTTGTGAGACTCAAGGAAGTTTCTGAAGAATTCACCAAATTCTGTCTTGACCTACTTTAAGAAGAACACCTTCCAGTCATCATTTGGCAAACTATGTTCTCTAAAAAGCAATCCATGTGTTGGATGATAGGGCCTCACCAGATCAAGACAGAGTTCACTTTAAACAGCACTCCATCTTAATTTATATTTGCAGTTGGGATTATTAGTGAAGAAACACATGCAAGGAACATAGCTCACACATTAAATAAGAGCATATTTGTTTTTTTTTTTGTTTTGTTTTTGTTTTGAAGTTTTTTACTTTCTGAAATCACTGAGTAAACAGTTTATGCAAGGAAGTTTCAGCCTGTGGATGTCTTATTACTATTGCCTTGAGCACACATTTTGTTTACAGCTCAGGCTGCCTTCCAATCCTTGGGGCAATTTAATTTCTCCCACTCTGCCCTATAAATCCAGTTCATATACATCACTTCTTTCCTCCCCATATCTACAAGATGTTCCTTTTCTTTCCATCTGAACTAGGAAATCTCTCACTCAGGCAGTGCTTCCCATTATATCCTGCTTCTGCACCACCTTCTTCTCTGACCCTTGAGACATGCACATTGCTTCCCACCAAACATGCAGTTCCTAAAACCATCCTCCTTCCCTGTCACTTTAATCATATCTCTCCCCTCTACAAATCCCTCCTGTGGCTTCCTGTCTTCTATCATATTAAATTTAGACCTCTTATTACTGACTCCAACTCTCAGCTTAACTTTGTCTCTTCCCAATTTATCACCCCTTTTTGAGCTTCATGTTTTCTCCTCATCCCCTCCGCTCCATTGATGTTCCCAGTCTTCTCTGATTTAGTGTCTTGAACAATTCCTTCACACCTCCTTCCCTGGGGTCTCCTAGGCCTGGTACAACTTCAGAGTTCAAACACAGAGTCCTTACCCTGTCCACATTTATGCCCATCTTGAAAGGCTTGTTGCCCAATCCCACTACTTTCTCCCAACTTGTTTGTCTGTCCTTAGACTGAGAGCTCCTTCTGGCAGGAACCATTCTTTCTTGGGTGTTTGGTAAATGGTTATCATATTGGATGCACAAATAAACTATTATAAGCAAATGCACAGGTCATCTAATACTCCCCAGAGGTCTTCCTCACCTGAGACTTTTGAAGTATATGTTAGATAAAAGATACCAGTTAGTTGCCTGACTCATAAAGAACCAAGTATGCTTCACTCTCATAATGCCAAGGAGTATTTTGCCATATAAGGGGGTTCTTCACTGCCACCCCTCCACTTCCACCACCCTGTTTGTCACAAATTACACCAAGATCCTCATGCTTAGCAATCCATTATAATTTATTTACAATGCACTGTCCCACCACCTTCTTACACATACAGCTTGGCTACCTGCCTCAGGATCTGCTGAAGCCAAATAGGTGGAGGCTCCGCTCCGCTCGGCTCCGCTCCGCTCCCTTCTCCCCATCCCCACTTCCCTCAGCTGAGGCTGTTAATAGCCCCAGCTAGTTAGGCAGACAGCTGTTTTCACTGTACCAATCAGGTGCAAGTGTCCCCTAGCCAGTTACAATTTACCTCTCTTAATTGGAGATGGCATGAGAGAGGGCTGGCTAAGGGATTACTGCCAAGCACTCTGTCATATACACCTAGTCATGTAGAATTATGTTGAGTTTCAGAGGGGAAGAAATGAGGAATCAGGTCTTTTTTATATACAACTGCTAAATGAGCAATTGCAGGAGCTAAGTGTTAGTTAATTGCTTAGCTCAAGGTCTCACCTATTCTTTCCAAAATCAATACGGAAGATGAAATTACTGACAGACATGAGCAACACCTTGCCACTGTGCCAGTACACAACTATCATGAATGGCTGAACAAGACACCTCTGAGTCAGGAAAACAGATAATGAAATTAAGTCAGCTGTGTTTGTGGCAATCAAGAGTTGCTGTTCATACTCTGAAATTGGTTTTAGTTAAAGTGGCAGGCAGTTCAGTGTCCATAAGAAATCCGCAATGTAAATAATCATGTATCCTGCATGAATATTCAGGAAAGATGTGGAAAATATGTCCCATACAGTAATGAAGGGCTACATTTTGAGAGTGATTCAAATTGGTGCCTATGCCATATCCTGCTCTTTGACTACAATACTGTTATAACTACAAAGGTCTTTTATATCCATAAATTAGGCTTCACTCTTCTGCAACCCAAGTGGTCCTTGATAGTCATACTTGCTTCTGACTTCCTAGGAGTCAGTGTAAATGCAATAACATGGTTTTGCTTCTAGTTTGAAAATATGGATGTATTCTTAGGGTACAATATTTTCCTATTTAGTGCCTCTTCCTCAAGTCAATGTTAATTCTGACTGAGTGGTTTAAAGGACTGAACCTTTGGAGCCCAATCATTCTCGTACTGAAGTCAAAGGTAAAATTTGTATCAACTGTCACTGGGTGCAAGACCCTGCCCTCAGATGTGTGGCAACTTACTAGGAAAAAAGTTTAACTCATTTTTACAGTTTTAGCACATATAATCATGGAAAACCTGGGTTTCGCCCTTATGTAACCATGATGTGAGCTCTATCAGTCCTTAATTCACCTAATCTACAGTATTCAAAACAGATGTGAGGACCTACAAAGGAGCTAGTCATGGCTTCCATATTTGGGAGGTAGATGAAGCTCCGGTAGTCATCATGACTACTCTAAACTATACTCTGGCTGCAAAAGCCTTGAATGGCCCCCCACTTTTCAGTGCCCCCTGTGACAAGACTTGGGAGTTGGATGGTATAGATTCAACATTACTAATCCATTACTTCCCAAGGATTTCCCTCCTCATACCAGCAACATTTCCAGTCACATGTCTAATCCAGCCCTGAAACAGCACAAAGAGACCATTCAGGGGATAAGAATTAAGTCCCCCTCTCAGTATGGTGTTAGGTTAGTTTCTTCAGACCTATGGCACACATTTTTATTATATTCATTCTTAAAAAGACGAAAAAGAATGCATGTTGTGATTTTTAAAAAGGAAGTTCTAGAGATCATGCTTTGTTTAAAACCCAAAAGTAAAATCTGTTAAATCATTTAAAAAAAATCAGACCACCAAAATTTATTCATAAATTTCTTAGGGTCAAATGTTCCCTTTAGCAGTACAACTCTTCTGCATTATTTCCAACACATAAATAACAGATAGACTCTTAAGTAGCAATTTCTCTGCAGTAATATGGCTGTTGAACCACTTCCAAATCTGAAGCAATTCATTTCACATGACTCACCATGATCCAATGGCAATTATTGATGGCTATTTATAGTTCAAACATATACATTAGAGAAAATAATTCAGAGGTAATTCTTTGACTTCTTAATCCAGAAGAATTCAGATTTGGAAGAAACAATGAATAATATTAATTTTAATTGACGGAAAATACCATTTTCTTAAACCTCAGTGGCCTTAAAGACCATAAAAATACATACTGCACTAGTATTTGAATAAATATTCAAAGAATTAGAGAGAAAGATGAAAATAACATTGCTGCAAGAGTTTATTTGGGGAGTAAGCAGAGAGAAAAATAAAAAAAAATAAAAAGGAATAATTGTATCTGTGCACATAAAAACAAACGTGTTTGATGAGAATATAAGATAAAGAACTGAGTACGATGCCACATTCAAATGAAAAACACAAAATATCTAAAGCTCCAACTAAACACAAATACATCAGATAGCATGGGAGTAACATTTGCAACACGCCACTGACTACTTCCTCTGAGTATTCTTTTAACAAGTCCTGCAAAGCTTTTCTGTCAATGGCCACCCAGGAATCCTCACATATGTCAAGACTATTTAAATTTGACAGTACAGGATAAAAGCAGATGTGCTAAAATAGTGTAGCAAAAATTCTAGCTGCAGCAAACTAACAAGCATATCAGGTAGAACACGCATATTGTCATTTACACTTCTTTATTTGTGAAGTATTTTAAATGACATGGCTGGTGAAGCTGATTGAAGAAAATTGACAGATTTCCACCAGAAATTTCTGTTTCATAAAAATCTAAAAGTTTGATTGTAAGTGTCACTTTTCCATAATATTTTGGTATACATTTTGAAATTGCTTCAGTTCCAACTCATTTTGTTCTAGTTTTGCTTAATGTGGGCTTTTAGGTTGTGTGTGTGTAAAGTCAAGAAGCTAATATTTTATTTTATTATACGAGTAAAGAGTCTTGAAAAGCTCATTTCAATGATTCTACAACAAAATATTTTGAGATTTTAACTTTTTATAACAATTTTCTATTAAAATAAATTCTAAAACATTGGTGATTTCTCATGGGATGGAAATACCCATTTTGGACGAACTCGAATGCTTGGAAATTGAATCTGTTTTTACAGTTTGCTAAATGAATATTTTCCTTTCTCCTCCAAATTTATATATTTAAAGTGTAATATTACTAGTTCCTGCCTACATGAAAGTCAGTTAAATAGAATAATTTCTTCTTTTCTAAATATAGTTTCTGTTACCATGGTTTAAATTATTTTTTCTTCGCTCCTGTAGACCATTCAAACTACAAAGACACTTCAGAATAAACATGGTGAAAATAAAAAGGCCAAGCAAATAATTTTTAGATAAAAAGAACTTCCATTTTGTAAAGTAAAGCAGGTTTCATTAAATCCATTTCTATTTCTTGAAGCCAAATAGAGGTTTCTTGCTGAAATCTTATAGAATTGCAAAACTTAAGAAACATTATATTATTGGCATCAGACAACAAATATACCAAGGTTACCAGATGCTGACAGAAAATGCTTAGGTATTCTGCTGAAAACAAACTGAAGTTTGTTTTACTTTCAGACAGCATCTGGTCTGATCCTGTAACCCTTCATCCATAAATAAAAGCTACTCATGAGCATAAGTTTTGACAGACCAAGAGTGTTAAGTAAAAGAATGAATGCTATATCTGATAATTAACCATTTTATATTTGGTTACTTGAATCATGACTACTGTAGCATGACTATTTCTTACTATTGGAGCAGTTCCAAGGTGGCTTGTCATATCACTTGCCAAGTTCCAAAAGGACAGCCATGTTAGTCTAGTTCAGCAAAAGAAGGGAGAAGTCCTGTGGCACTTAAAGACTAACAGATCAATAAATCTGTTAGTCTTTAAGTGCCACAGGACCCCTTGCTTCTTTTGTCATATCACTAGTTCTTGCACTTAGATTTGTGCTGGGTGGGTGATAGGATGGAAGAGGCTGGGACCCACTGATTTAAACATCTAAGCCTCTAACCGCACCTTCCACTCAGAGATGTCAGACATCTAGGCTATGTCCACATGTACATGGTTAATCAATTTAACAAAAGCAAAATAAAAATTGTTAAATTGATATAACAGCTCCACACACACACACACACACACACACACACACACACAAAATCAAAATAGCATGTCCACACAGTGGACTTGCTGTTTCGATTCAGGAAAGGGGCAGCATGGGAGGTGTGGCAACATGGCCTCCTGGATGGGCCATGTTTCCCACCAATCCCATAATAGCAGGAACTGACTTCAGTTCCCTGTCCAGTCTGCCTGGCAGAAGACAGCAGCACAGAAAGGTATGGCTGCTCCCCAGCTCCAATACCACCGTCGGGTGACAGCAAGGTCATCTGACAGCTTGCGGGATGTTCCCCTGTATTAGGACACCCTTTTTCTGGATCCAAATGCCCTGAAGCTGAGGCTGTGACCAGCACCCTGCTGAGCCTCAGAGCTGCCTTACTTCCCCTGCCCACCTCTGTGTCCCTCCACATATGGGCACTGGAGACCAGTATGGACTGGTGGAAGCAAGTTGTGCTGGGAACCTGGAGTGATGCACAGTGGTGCAGGAATTTCTGCATGGGCAGGGAGACCTTCACCCACCTGGTCACAGAGCTCACCCCAGTCCTACACCAAAGCAACACAATAATGAGAGCTGCCATACCTGTGGACAAGAAAGTGGCCATTGCTTTATGGAAGATGGCCACTGCTGAGTCCCACAGGTCTGTGGCACACCTCTTCGGCATTGGGAGGTCCACAGTGGGTGAAGTGCTGCTCCAGGTTTCCAGTGCCGTCAACATGGTCCTGCTGCAACACCTCATCACCCCTGGCAAACAGTGAGACACCATCAGTGGCATCACCACCCTCAGCTTTCCAAACTGTGCAGGGATCCTGGATGCCACCCACATCCCTGAGTGAGCTCCAGACCACCATGCAGCCGAGTACCACAACCGGAAAGGTTACCATTCCGCCATCCTTCAGGGCCTTGTGGACCACTGGGGTATCTTTCTAAACTGCAACGCTGGGTGGCCAGGGAGGGTGCATGATGCAAGGCTCCTTCGGAACAGCGCACTCTACTGGGGCATGGAGGCGGGCAACTTCTTTCCCTCCCCCCCACAACATCACCATCGGGGAAGTGGAGGTGTCTGTCCTCATTGTTGGCAATTCAGCATACCCACTCCGCCCGTGGCTCACGCATTCCTACACGGGACCCCTGGATGCCAGCCGGCTGCTGTTTAACTGCCGCTTGACCCGCTGGTCAAGCAGGCATTTGGCAGGCTGAAGGCCCGGTGAAGGTGCCTGCTCGCATGCCTCCACCTCACAGAAAATACCACAGTGGAGGTCATCACTGCACAATCTTTGTGAGATCTGAGGGGAGACAGTAGCTGTGATGTGGGAGGCTGAAGCACAGCTCATTGTCAGGCAATTGCAGCAGCCAGAAACCAGGCTCCTACAAGAGCATGCACCACCAAGGACATTTGTGGTGCACAACACTGTGAAGAACCTGATCCTCAGCGAGGGCCACTGAGGGCCCGCTCCCCCCTCCCACCACAGACAGCCCCTACCCACCCACCCACACCCTGAACCATATCCAAATAAAGTACAGGACAGAAATCTGAATGCTTCTATTGTTTATTTATAATGGGGAGGGGGAGCAGGGCAAAGATGGGCATGGGAGGCAGTAGGCGGGATGTGGATTGGGGAGAACTGGGGGGTGGCTTCCACTGGGGAGGGGGGATCTGGGTGGGGGAGAATTGGTGGGTGGCTGTTCAACTAGAGAGGGGGATCTGGGAAGGAGAGACGTGGGGGTGGCTGTTTAACTGGGGAGGGGGGATCTGGGTGAGGGGTTGTAAACATTGGAGGGTTGGGAGGGGTTGTAGTGGGCCCGTGGCCTGCCATGCCATGGCATTCCGCAAGGCTGCCCCAGGTCCAAGGGCACCTGCAGTGAGGGATGCCAGGCTCTCTCTGGGGAACTCCCTGAGCATCTGTGGGGGCCAGGTACCCCACAATGCACCGCAGGCTTACTGCAAGTCCAGCACGGCAATGCTGAGGGCCTGCAGTGCATCACTCTACTGCTCCATCGCCTGGCTCTGCCACTCCAGCGCAGCGATCACGCGCTTATCTTCGTTGGCCACCTGCTGAAGCTGCTGCAGGGCAACATCCTGGTGGCGGGCTAGCTGCTGCCATCATGCCCAGCTGGAATCCTCCAGTCTCTTGCCAAGCTCAAGGAGCTTGCCCAGAATCTCGTGCCGGATCAAGCGGGCTCTGCTCCTCCTCCAGGAGGCGGTTGGCGGGCTTCCAGGGGCAGGGCATTGGGTGGCTCTGCGAGTTGCTGGAGGGAAGGAGAAATCAGCATTAGCCCCTCAACCTACTGGCCTTGGCTGTATGCAGCTTGTCAGATGCACATCCTTCATCCTGACTGGCCACAGGCAGCCTAAACTGTGTCCTGTGGGACACTACCCCAAAGGTGCATATGGCCTCATGATGCCTACTGTGGTGGGTGTCAGTGAGGCTGGTCTTGTCACGGGGACTCTCCCAAGACCATGTGCCAGCAATGAGAGCAGCATGCTGTCTGCCCTTGATGCTGCCACATGCGGTCACTGCCACCGCCAACATCTGCGACCCCCACCGTGCATGAGTCTAGGACCCTGCTACCACATGTCCCTCAGCTGGTGGGAGTACCTCAGCACCCCCCCCCCCCCCGCGCAGTGCCCTTCCTGTCCCTGGGTCATGCCCCCCCGCAGAAGCCATAGGCAGGCTCGGCCCAGCCTACATGGAGGAACACTCACCAACAGACTCAGTGGAGGTTCGCTTTGATGTCCCCTCCTCAACATCCCCGGCGTCAAGGGGGGGCCTCTGACATGTCCCCACCATCCTCCTCCTTCTCCTTGGTGGTGGCTGTCCCATGCTCCTGCGGGGGGAACAGCTCAGGGCTGGACGGCTGAGCTTCAGGTGGTGGTGTGGTCCCAGGCTGGTTGGTGCCACCGACATCACTATGTGAGGGACCTCGGATGGGGGATGTGGCCATAGGGGGTGGGCTCTCCTGAGTCCATGGCTCTGGCTGGGAGGCTGCTGGACTCCTCACCAAGGAATGCCTGCAGGGCCTCATAAAAGGTGCAGGTCACCATGCTGCATGCCCCCTGGAGCTACCTCACATCCCTGTTGCGGGAGTAGTCCGAACTTTAATCTTTGCCCTCATCTGCTCCATGCTCCAGTGGTACCCCTTCACTGCCATCTGGGCTGCAATGTCATCATATACATCACAGTTCCAGTGCCTTGCCCAGAACTGTGCACATATGTCCTGTGTGCCCCAGATGCCAATGAGGCACTGGTCCTCTTCAGGGGTCCATACTGGAGCCCTCCATCACTGTGGGGCAGAGCTGGTGGCAGGAGGCTGAGACATATTTCCTCACTGCCCACCACATGCTCTGATTCCCAGGGCACAGGGCTTCCTGGCAGGGGACGTGCACCCTGGGAGGAGGAAGGTCAAAATGGCATTATTTCGATGTAACCGTTAAATCAAAATAACATGTCAGGACAGCGTTATTTTGATTCAACGGAATCAAAATAACCATCATATTGAACTTGACCCAGGTTTTGTTAATTTGATATGATGCCCTGTAGATTGAAATGACGGGACTCTTCATTTTGATCAAAGAAAATGTCATCCAGATGTAAGTTGTTGAATCGATATAACACTTGTGTACACACACACACACACACACACACACACACACACACAGCTAAACTATTGCATTTGAAGACTGAACTAACATGAGGACGTAACTGAACTAACATGACACTAGTCTTCCTTTTGTTAAAATCAAATATATTTACTTTATGTTTTGTGTCTTGATGCTTTATAATATTTCATGGTCCTTCTGTTTTTAATAGCGTAACCAATTCACAGCAGGATAGATTTTCAGATGTACTTTGCTGTGTAAGTCCAACTCTTTCTCTCCCCCCTCTGATTTTGTGTGCCAATCAGAGGCTTGATTATAGAGATGTTGATGACCTGCCGCTACCACTGATGCCATGTAAAATAGTGGGCACCTGGAATTTCTGAAAAAAAATCTGGCGCAAGATGTGTGAGTCCATGCATGTTTTTGTATGCCTATTGGCACATGAATATTTCTTAATGTCTGGCCCACTGTATAGAATAGAAATATTTTTCTACCCCCATTGGAGTTCTGTAATGTGAAACCTTTGGATACTATTTTGTAATATATAATGTGTGTGTGTGTGTGTGTGTGTGTGTGTGTGTGTGTGTGTGTGTGTGTGT
>ML682069.1:4828621-4845131 GCA_007922195.1 Podocnemis expansa
TGTGTGTGTGTGTGTGTGTGTGTGTGTGTGTGTGTGTGTGTGTGTGTAGAATGACATTAGTGGGGATTTCAACTTAAAATAATCTAAAAAACTGAGTCAATAATTTTATTAATAAATTTTTCTGAACTGTTCTCATTTTTACATAACAAAGATAGCAGTATTCTGGATCTGCCATTCTACTTGAAATACCATACTCTCTCAAAATAGTATTTCCCATGACAGTGGGCTATTGTGTCCATCTGATTCTCTTTCAGAGGTAGGCAGCCATCATCTGTAGCACTGAAACCAGTGCAAGAAAAGATGTTGGACAAAAAGGTAACTCACTCTAACCATTTTTGTTGTAAGAGATCAGCTCATCCTCTGAACTTACACTATGTGTTTCACTTAAAACTTAGTTCATGCTCCTAGATCCAGAGCCAGTTTTGGGAAAAGAGAAGGGCAGGGAGGGAGAAGATTCATAGATGAGAGGTAGTGAGTGAAAGCACTGGGTTAAGAGCAATCCTGGTGTAACTACTAATCTGAATGGAACAGATTTCTACCAGATGTTAATCTGGGCACTATGCCTGTGAAAGCAAACTAAAGATGTTCCTCCATGAGCATTCGAGGAAGCATGCTAACTTGCAGCCTTTACCACACCTTTCATAAAAGGAATAAGCTTGCACTCCTCCCAGTACCACCCACTTGAGATTTACCAGTTTATGAGGGAAGAAGATCTGGAGGGGGTGGGATGGTGAAACACTGGATGTGCCTGCACCTACTGCATCACAACTTCTACAAAGTGTTTAATGCTATTGCCTATGATAATCAGCTTTCTGCTCAGAGACTGCTGTCTCCACCACTATGAAGACTTATTGAATGGCAACAGTGGTTGGAAGAGTATAGACTCCAGTGAAGTGTAGCCTACCATATCTGGCCAATATGTTCACATGGAGATCTGAATAATCATTTCACAGTTATAATTTTGCAATAGTTGTTTCCTTGCTTAATTCTGAGGCTTCCTTTTCTCCACATTATAAATAGTGGCAGTGTAACCTTTGGGTGGGCTAGATTTCATTCACTTGCCCCACTCAGTGCCTAATGGAGAGAAACCCCTGCAGAAAGCAGCTGGAGAGCCAGGATTAAGTTCTAAAAGGACTCACAGGGAAGACTGCTCAGAATTACCAACCCACATTAAAATACTACTCAGAATAAACATAAAAATGAATTTTATTAACTACTAACTTAACAAATCATAATCTAAGAAAACAAAAATGAATTTGAACAGAACAGTAAGAAACCCAAGAGTCCCAAAATTTAGGTGGAATCACCCATATCTCAGAGGAAGCCTTGATTCAAGTCTTGAGGATTGAGTGGAAAGAAGTCACAACTCTCTTATTCTCTGGCTGCAGGAATCTTCAAGAGAATTCTATGCAGTCCCTTCTTTCTCTTCTGGAACCAGCACCACCCAGTCTGTTTACTGGTTATCCAGCTCTCAGTCCCACAAGAGAAAACCCCTCTGCAAAACACTCCAGCCAGGAGAAAACATCCTGGAGTCCACTCTTGGCTCAGCTCCTCTCACTCAGGTACTGAGCACATGGACTCTGCTCATTGCAACTCTCTGTAATTCCTGCTCTCATGCCTGCTGCTCTCAGGCATCTAACCACACCAACAACAGAAAAACTTATGGAGCATACTCAAAATGCTACCACTCCCTGTTTCCAGAAAGATCTGGTTGCTGGGCAGCTACTTTTCCCAGCAACAGTAACCCATCCTGAAAAGGTCTCAAAGAGCTAGCCTGTTTATGCATATAGTTACAGAAGCAGACCTGATGATTGTAATACAGACTAAACCTGCATTTTAAAGGATGGATTTTAACTATGTTCCTTTGGAGAGGAAGACGACTGTAGATATCTTTAGAAACCCACAACTTGTAAATCCCTGGACCAGATTCTGAAGACTGTGGCATCTCATGACTCTAGAGTAGTTTAAGTCAATAGAATGATCCTGAATTTGCATAGTATAACTGGGGTCAAAATCAGACTCTCTGAGCATAAACAGTATGCTAGTAGTAAAAGCAATTCTGGTTAAGTATTCAGGGCTCTCTCCTTATTCCATTCCCTCTATGACATGGTTGCTTGTCCCACAGAGACATAATGGCTGTGTTCAGACGAGAGTTTTATTCTGAAACAAGAGCCATTGTCTCAAAATAAAATTTCTTATGTCCACATGACGGTCATTATTTCAAAACAACAGGACCCGTTGTTTTGAAATAATGGCTGTTATTTCAAAACAGTAAAACCTCGCTTGAAATCGAAATAGCAGTTGTTTCGAAACGGCTGTTTCAAAATAATGGCGTTCGGACACATTGTTTCGAACCAACACCATTGTTTCGAAACAACTGTTTCAAAACAACATGTACGAACGGCCTTATTTCGATAACAGCCGTTTTGATAGCAGGCTTTCCCTTAATTCGAATTAACATTTCTTAATTCAGATTAATTTATTTCGAAATAAGGACTTTATTTCGAAATAACTCATTTTGAAATAACAGTTTACGTGTGAACATAGCCAATATGTTGCACCCTATGATAAGTTTTAAGAGTTGCTACTCTTTCAGTACACCCAGAGGCATCCTCATTGCAAGCAGAATGCCTTCAGGAATTGCTGTGTGAGTACCATTTTCTACATCCAGCCTTTTCATGAACATGTCTACTGCAGCAAGAACATGGCTCTAATCCAAAGTCCACTGAAATCATTGAAAGTCTTTCCATTAGCTTCAAAGGATTTTAGAAATGTACAATAAAAATGTCACTTGTGATAACCACTGCAGGTAAGGTCAAATCAATATGTTAATATGAATCTTAATTTTAATCTTAAATTTATAGTTTATCCCCTCATTTTATATTATTCCTTTTATTTCACTGTTTTTCTTCAGCAATTCAGTAAAGTGGGTTTCAAAGATTTTTTAGACACTCAAAATATTTTCCTAGTCAAAAGGATGCATAAAGAGAAGATAAATAATTTTGTACAGCATTAAAAAAATAGGGAAGAGAGAGGAGGGGGAGGAGAGTTTATAGATTTAATTGTAGATCATTTAGGATTGAATAATTTTTTTTTAAGAATAAGCACCATAGGCCAGATGTTAAATCTTTACAAAGGCTTTTTTTCCATATGGGCTTTTTATAGCGCTCTATATCATTTTTATTGAACAGTTTTGCATGGATAGTGCCTAAGAAGCCACATGCTAGAAGTAAATAATCAGGGTAAAGGCAAAGAACAAGGACTAATGGGGTGAAGAAAAGAAGCCAAATGTTGAATATTATAACCAAGCTGCAAAAACACAGCCAAAGAATTTGGATCAAAATGTCAGGATGCACAATGAAGCCTCAATGATAGGAAAGTTCCACAGTCTGCAAATGGAGGTTCTGGGCATTTATTTGTACTTTACTTCACATGAGAATTAAAATTTAAATAAGACATTGAATGTTTCACAGACTTATGGAAAAATAACCAAAGATTGTATTTTCCAGTTCAGGTCACCCAGATATTTATTTACAGATATAATAAAAACAGTTAACTTGCTTGACTATAGAATTGAGAAGAGAATAATAATTCCATTGTGAAGCAGATGTCACTGTCACAAGGGGCACGTCTACACTTGAAAGGTAAGGAGGCTTAACCAAAAAAACTTTCCCATGTCCATGGAGCCATTTTGCTTTTTCCAAAAATAGTGAAACCTGGCTTCTTTCAAAAAAGCACATTTTTTTGAAAAAGGCTTTTTTTTTTTTTTTAAAGCACCCTGGTATTTCAAAATACTGGAGCACTTTTTTGGGAGGAATGACGAGGCACATCACCTCAGCAGATGTCTCCATTCCCAGCACGAATGGTCTCTCCACCCATCTGTGCTGAGGTTGATCTGTGCCTGCTGATATCCCTTGGTGGACTTGTTCACAACAAGAAAAAAACAAAAGTGTGGCTTCTTTTGTTCCCTGAGGGGATGGAAGAGGGGATCCCTTGTGGACGTGTTCCTGCTCATCCGGGTGAGCCCTCTCCTTTATGCCTTCCCTCCGTTCTCCATCCTGCAGAGAGTACTGCTAAAGATAAAAAGGGACAGGGCCTAGGTCATCCTGATCGTTCCAGCCTGGCCGCGGCAACATTGGTTCCACATGCTTTCCGAGCTATTAGTGGCCTCTCCCCGGGAGCTCCTGGTCAGACACGACTTACTGACCAAACACCATGGCAGGCTGCTTCATCTGAACCTGAGGGCCTTACATCTCACCACCTGGAAACTCTGTGGCTGAAAGTGGAGGAGTTAGTCTGTTTGGCCCAGGTGCAACACATCCTAATTGGCAGCAGGAAGGCCTCCACACAATCTGCCTACAAGTCAAAGGGGGCCCATTTTTCTTCTTGGGCCCAGTCCCGTAGCTTGGACCCATGCAGTGTAGCAGTTCCCCTAATCCTGGGCTACCTCTTAGAACTGAAACACCAGGGCCTGGTGGTGCCTTCCTTAAGAGTCCATCTGGCAGCGATTTCTGCTTTCCATGCTGCCTGGGGTGGGCATTGTGTTTTCTCTCACCCAGTGTTGGGAAGGTTTCTGAGAGGCCTAGAGAGAGTTTTTCCCCAAGTTAGAGACCCGGCCCCTCAGTGGGACCTGAATCTCATGCTATGAGTGCTTACTGGCCACCCTTTTGAGCCATTAGCCACCTGCTCCCTTCTATCGCTATGTCCGAAGGTGGAATTCTTGGTGGCTATTACATCAGTGAGGAGGGTCTCGGAACCAAAAGTGCTTTCGGCTGACCCTCCATATACGGTCTTTTTCCGGGACAAGGTCAGACCGAGACCCCACCCAGCCTTCCTCCAGAAGATGGTCTCAGACTTCCATCTGAACCAGGATATCTTTTTGCCTGTGTTGTTGGTAAATTTTTGTGTCTATGAATGTTCTGTTGTTAGCTATGATGTCTAGTTATGGTTGGATGTGAATTTACGTACACTCACTTGTTTGTGAGCATAATACTGGGTTGCTGATGTTTGGCACTACACCTCCTCAGCAGTAGGCTAAGGAGTGGGGAGGATTGTGCAATAGGATTACATAACAGGGGTTGTGCAATCCAGGGTCTGTGACTGACAAGGACTCCTGGCAGGCAACCAACTGGCAGAGCCTGCCCAGCAACAACGAGTACTTTGTGCAGCCAGCAGCGTGCCGTGAGCAACCCATCTAGAAGGTTTGCAATAATAATCTATGGGGAGCCTTCTCAGCGGGAAAAAGAACATCCCAGATTGGACAGTGGACTTTGTATTTAAGATGTGCCCACTGAGGGGATGGGGCTCTCCGCTGCACTCTGCAAGGGCAGCCAGAACTGCTTGTGACTGACTCCTCCCTCAGACTAGGATTTGGACTAGAGTTTAGGCCTCGGAGCCCCAGAGGGACTTGAGCCAGCCTGAGTGCCTGGTCCTTTGGATCAGAGACTTAGACATTGGATTCGGGTGTCCTTGTAGGCTGAAGAGGATCTGATTACTAGAAAATCCCCGAAGAGACAGGGCTAGATGGTGTTTGCTGCCCTGTTATGAACTTTGATTTGGGGTAGAAAGGACTGATGAATATGGACCTGGCCACCAGAGGCCAGAAGTGGATGCCACAAGTCTGGTTTGTGTTTGTGGACTCTGACAACAGCGTAGGATGTCGTCGTGGGTGTTGGAGGACAATGCCATCAGGTGAAGCCTAACTGTGAATATTGTTGGGAACCCCAGAAAAGAGGAACAGGGGTGCAGGCCACTGGGTGCTGGAGCAGAATACGCTCACTATTGGTGGGGCATAAGGGAAATCTGACTCAGGGTGTTACTTACCTGGTTGGGTTGGGTGTGAGTGCTGAGGGAAAGGGTCTTACCTGAGTCCGGTCCGGCTCCATATCCAAGGGTGAGATTAGAGGGACTATTGTGTTGAATCCATTGCTGTTTGCATTCTGTTGTGTGTAATCTGGGGTTGTACCTGGGGTAACTATGGGTTATAATCATACTGTGTTTCATATTGTGTTTACGTACCTGGTGTGGATTTTGCTAGCATGGGTGCCATACCGAGGTCTGTTGAATTTTATTCTTTCCCTGCTTGTCCCCCTTGATCCCATTTTCCCCACCAATAAACGCTGTATATTAAAACAATTGAGTCCAGTGATTTCACTGTGGGATAGGGTGCTCAGGGTGACAGATACCTGAGAGAGGGTAGCCTACCTGGGAGGAATTTCCGTATAAGAACCTTTGGAGAATTTCCTCATAACAGTGTTTTGTCCTAAGCCTCACCTCTCAAATGACCAGAAGAGGTGGCATATCCTAGATATGAGGAGAGCACTGGCCTTCTATAGCAATAGGACAAAACCCTTTTGAAAGTCCCCTCAGCTCTTCATAGTGATAGAGAGGGTGAAAGGCAATTCAGTATCATCTCAGACCCTCTTGTCTTGGATTGCCTCCTGCATGAGAACCTCCTACCGGGAAGCAAAGGTTCCTCCACCCGGACCAGTGAAGGCCCATTTGACCCGGCCCAGGCCTCATTGGCAGCCTTCCTCGCTCACTTCCCTATAGGGGAAATCTGTCGGGCAGCCACGTGTTCCTCTATTCATACATTTACTTCCCATTATTGCCATCATCCAGCGGGAAAGAAAAGACGTGGCTTTCGGTAACACTATCCTGCAATCAACCAGATCGTAACTCCGCCCACCATCCTTGCTAAGGCTTGTTATTCACCCACATAGGAATGTATGTGAGTAGCTGCTCGAAGAAAAAAAGGACAGTTACGTATCAGTAACTTCTGTTCTTCGAGATGCACTGCTCACATCCATTCCAATACCCACCCGCCATCCCCACTTCTGGAGTTAGCGGAAAGAAAGGACTGAGGGGTGAGCAGACCAGCGAGGGATATGATAGAGTACGGCTTGTGCGCCACTCGAGGGGGCACCCCCGCTGGTCCTACAGAGCAGGCTAAGGGTAAACAGTTTCTGGCAGCCATGCACACTGGCGAGTGCAACCACACATAGGAATGGATGTGAGCAGCACATCTCAAAGAACAAAAGTTAATGGTATGTAACTGTCCTTTTTCCAGGATAGTCTACAAGGCACAGTACAAAGACTGGATTTTTGTTTCTGCTGCCAGGCAGTTCCCAGTTAATTATGCCTTGAAGCTCTATTAGCAAACAGGAATCCTCTAGAAATCAGACCATACTTGTTAAAAATCTGACCTTCAATGATGAAAATCAGGCTCCAGGATACTGTATCTCCTTTGACTATTTAGTTCTTCCACTACTGCATTTTAATTTCTGCATAGCTCAGGGCTTATTAGGAATTGGACAAGCTCCCCTTGATCTTATTTAATTTTAGGTGTGTAACAGCATGGACAGCATTTCCACAAAGATGGGCAACTTAATACCTCACTATTTACATGTCAAGAAAGGTTTGTCAGTGAGAAGGAAGAGGGGAAGGAGAAGGGAGGCAGGAAACATTATGCAAAATGAATGAAAATAAGGATAAATAGTTTTGTAGTCTATGAGTACATAAAACCTAATAAGATGTTCTGTAAAATTACAGGATTATTGTAATTTTTGACTTGCCTTCTATTTGAAAAGACTGTAAAGAAAGAAAGAATCTACCTAGTGTCCTAGTTGCAGTCTATCTTTCCATTTTGCATATTTGTTATAAATAACACAAGAACTTTGTTTCCTGCTTTTATTTGCACATTAGCTTTCTGCCTGATCAATCCTTTAGAAACTTACAGTACCTGCAAAGTTGCATAATCCCTGCACAGACTCGTATTCTAGCTAGTATGAATAACTCGACGTTCTGGCCCATTGGGTTTTATCTATGTTGAGGTACCAGCAGATACTTAAGATATAATTAAATATGGATTTTATTTTTATAGTTTAGTCGCCTTCATCTCAGGGGACGTCACAGACTCAACGCATAAACCTATTGGCATCTCCAAACTATATGAATCCATTCTATATGGGCTAAGCATTCACAACTGATTGTTATGGAGCATCAGTGGTGCTGTTGAGAATAGACAATTTTTTTGGACTAATTGATTTTTTATTTTCTCCCCAGATGAGGATAACATACCGGTTTTGCTAGGAGATAGAATGCAGATCTGACAGAAGTGCTGTGATAAAAATTAAAAACAAAACAAAACAAAACAAAAAAAGCCAGCTCATGAGCCTTACAACCCCATTTGAAAGTGAAAGGCATTTGACTTTCACTGAGAGTTAGACAGGGAACAACAAAAAAGGCATAACTCCTTTTTTGAAAATAGGATTTATGCTCCCAGGTTATAATTTAAGGGCAGAAGGACCCACCACATCATCTAGTCTCTCCACTTGTATATCACAGGCCATTAAACTCCACCCTGCCACTTCCAGACCAAACCCAATATGAAGAATTAGACCAAAGCATTATAGCCCTCAAGAGATTAAACTGTTGTGAGGGACAGGAAGGAAATAGGAGCGACAGAGGTGAACTAGTGCCCCAGCACCTGCAATGGCAGGAAAATTAATAAGTAAAATACATCCAGAAAATTCTGGCAACTGACCTGCACCCAGAAGTAGGTCAAGCCCTCAAGGTCCCTATCAATGTGACTCAGAGGAAAATTCTTTCCTGACCCCAGATAGGGAGATCAATTAGACCTTGTGCATGTGAGCAAAAGCCACTAGCCAAACATCAAAAAGAATTCTCCATAGTGCCTCAAAGCACCATCCCATCCCACCCAGCATTCCATTTCCAGCCATGGTTTTCTCTCATTCTTAAAAGGAAGTGGTATGGACAGAATCTGTCAGGGGGAAAAAATCCTTTCTCACTTCTCCAGACAATCAGCTGAAGCTCTGAAACATGAAATTTAGCAGGAGCGACGTGGGCCCAGGAAAAGACCTGGGGCCCTGGCCCCATGCACCACTCACCCCCTCCCACCCCAGTCCCCATTTGGGGCCCAGGCCACATCCTCTCCAGAGGCCTGGGCAGGGCCCAGATCAGGCTCCTGCCGTAGGCAGCCCAGCACCAGACCCCTGGCTGAGGAAGACATCCATCACCACTGGTGGCCTGGACCTGGACCCTCAGCCAGGGACAGAGATGGAGAAGACAGCTGTCTCTGTGGGCAGCCCGGAGGTGGACCCACAGCACTGGTGCTAGGTGTCAGGGCTTGAGCCCTTTAAGCTTAACACCAGTGATGCCACTGGGATTCAGGATACAAGTTAAACAATCAGAAGGGACCTAGAGGCTGACAACTCCAGCTCCTTGCCACCACTACCAGCCCAGTCACTTAAATTTATCATGCTCTATCTTAAAACTCATGGGAAACCTACTCCTGTTGGAGACTGTTTGCAAGCATCACCCTTGGTTTGAAACTTTCTTTTAATTTGCACCTTGAATTTAGTCATGTCTAGTTTATATCTATTTGTTCATGTGCCAACATTGTTCCTTAGCTTAAATAATTCTTCTCACCCTTATCAGGTTATTATAGAAACCAATCATATCCCCTTTCATCCCTCATTGTTATGCTAAACAAGCCAAACTCTTTCAGTCTTCTTCCATAAAATATATGATGGTCAGGGGAATAAAGGGCCTCCTTTCTGCATCTGTCCCAATTTAAATGAACCATTCTTGAACATGGGTGACCATGACTGTACAATTCTGATGAAGTAGGTTGTAGCCCACAAAAGTTTATGCCCGAAGAAATGTGTTCGTCTTTAAGGTGCCACAGGAATTATGTTATTTTGCAGAATTGTACACAGTATTCCAGATGAGGTATAAACCAATGTCTTCTCTAAGGATACTACCGTAACCCATATGCCTAAAGGAACAATCTCTTTTAGGGATCTCTTGAGACTGGGTTACATTGTTGGGCATATTTGGCTGCTCAGATCCAGAAGTTTCTGAAAATTAAGTGGTTGGTTGCATTGAGCATGCTCCACAAGGTTTTCTACTGCTGCTGTGGTCAGCTGCCATGAGAGTAGCAGTGACAGTTACAATGGGAAGGGTCCATGTGCTCAGTGTGTGACTTGAAGCAGCTGAGGTAAGAGCAAGATGTTTTCTCCCTGCTGTGGAGCATTTTACAATAGAGTTTTGTCATATGTGACTGATTGCTGGTTAACCAGTAAACTGACCATGCAGTGCTGGTTCCAGAAGAGGAAAAAAAAAAAAAAAGTCTGCATGGATTCCTACCGATGATCCCTGCAACCAAAGAAGGGGATTGCTGCTTCTTGCAGCTCAAGCCTTGGGACTTGAACAGAGACTGCAACTGAAATATGGGTGAACTCCATCTAAACTTTGGGACTCTTGAGTTTCTTTCCTCACAATGTTTTTGTGAAGACTTTTCTGTTTAAATTTATTTTGTTTTTCTTAGGATAAGGCTTATCATGTTAGTAGTTAATAAAGTTCTTTATGTTTGTTCTTAGGTGGTATTTTAATGTGGGGAGGTAACGGAACAATCTTTGCTTGGAGTCCCTTCAGATTGAATCCTGCGTCTCCAGCTGTTTCTCTATAGGAACTGGGGGTCTATTTATTTATTGAGGCCCTGGAGAAGGGTAATTAAATGAATTCTAGTCCACCTGAAGGTTGCAAATTGCTGCCTGAACTGACAGGGACTTGAAGATTATTCAGAGCTCCTCTGATTTCTTTCTGAGGAATATTGTAGTTATAAAAGAATTTAGCATTATTGATGTTGAATTTATATTTTGTATTTATATTGTTAAAATCATGGAAACATGAATGTAGTTTGGGTTAGAACAGTGGTTCCCAACCTTTCCCTTTATGTAAACCACTACATTGTCATCAAAAGCTTTTGTGGACCACCAGGTAAACAAACAATTTTAAACATTTTTAACAGCCTATGGCTGACAGGAGTCAAACTTGTATAACCAGGGGTATTAAAAACACAGTTATTTCTAATAATTTATTACGCTCACTCACAAACATACTCCACTCATCACAGTACATGTACTTATGATACATTTACCTGAAATAATTATCCCCATACCCATAGACCACCTGCAGTACCCTCAAGGACTGCCAGTGGTCCAGGGATCACAGGTTGGGAACCACTTGGTTAGATCCCTATAGTATCATTTTAGTTGTGAAGCTCTCTTCTGTAAGACAGGGTGCTGAGATCAGCCAGTAAAACTGAGAGATGCGAGTCCTTCCCAAATTTAATTGGCCTGATGGGCATAATGTTCTATAGAGAGAGATCTTTGTTACGATCCTAGAGACTGCTATTTTATATATCTAATCCTAATTCGTGTACTGCTTTGGATACAGACTGTATCCTGAGAGGAATGGAGGCACCCATCTGTCACCCTGACAAGGCCTCTAGGGAGGTATGCTGCCTGCCAGGTGCCCATATCAGAGATGTTACGGAGGGACTGTCAAAAATCACCCGCCCCTCAGACTACTACCCCATGCTTCTTATCCATGTGGGTACCAATGATACTGCGAGAGGGGATCCTCAGCAGATCAAAGGTGACTTCAGGGCTCTGGGAGCAAGGGTGAAGGAGTTTGGAGCACAGGTGGTGTTCTCATCAATCCTTCCAGTCAAGGCTAGAGGCCTGAGGAGAGACAGATGCATCCTAGAGGTGAATGCCTGGCTGAGAAGATGGTGTGGTCAGGAGGGATTTGGCTTCCTTGACCATGGAGTTCTGTTTCAGGAGAGAGGATTGATAGGCAGAGATGGCCTTCACCTGTCCAGGAAGGGGAAGAGCATATCTGGGCACAGACTGGCTGACCTAGTTAGGAGGGCTTTAAACTAGGTTCAAAGGGGGAAGGAGGCCAAAGCCCACAGGTAAGTGGCAATGTGGGAGATCTGGGGGAAGGGATGGAACTTGGGGGGTTTGGGGACTGTAGTAGTACCAGGAATAAAAGAGAAGGTAGTTGGAACATGGGGGGGAATCAAATAATTGTCTTAAATGTTCCAGTGAAGCACCAACACATGAGGAAAATGCAAGGAGGTATATGTTAATAGAATTGAAAACCAAACTGACAAAGTAGGGCAAGTGACCAGGTATCTTAGGTGCCTATACGCTAATGCGAGGAGCCTGGGAAATAAACAGGAAGAATTGGAAGTACTGGTGCAGGCAAGGAACTATGATATCATAGGAATAACGGAGACGTGGTGGGATAGTGTGCATGACTGGAGCTCTGCCATGGATGGGTATAAACTGTTCAGGAAAGACAGGCAGGGAAGAAGAGGGGGAGGAGCAGCACTATATGTAAAAGAGCTCTATGACTGCTCAGAGCTCCATTATGGAAGTGGAAGCGTGCCTGTAGAAAGTCTGTGGGTTACATTGAGAGGGGAATGCAACAAGGGGGATGTTGTGGTGGGGGTCTGCTATAGACCACCAGACCAGAAGCAGGAGGTGGATGAGGTGTTCTATGGACAACTAGCGGAAGCTTCTAGATCACAAGCCCTGGTGCTAATGGGGGACTTCAATTACCCTGACATCTGCTGGGAGGCCAATACAGCAGTGCATGGGCAATCCAGGAAGTTTTTAGAGTGTGTTGGGGACAACTTTCTAGTACAAATGCTGGAGGAACCAACTAGGGGCCTTGCACCTCTCGACCTGCTGCTCACAAACAGGGAAGAATTGATCAGGGAGGTAGAAGTAAATGGCAAGCTAGGCAGTAGTGGCCATGACATGGTTGAGTTCAGGATGCTCATTAAAGGAAGGAAGGAAAGAAGCAAAACAAAAACCCTGGACTTCAAAAGAGCAGATTTTGGGTCCCTCAGGGAACTGATGGGCAGGATCCCTTGGGAAGCTAATCTGAAGGGGAAAGGAGTCCAAGAAAGCTGGTTATATTTTAAAGAAACCCTGCTAAGGGCACAGGAAGTTGCCATTCCAATTAGGAGAAAGAATAAACATGTCAGGCAGCCAGCATGGCTTAGCAGAGAACTCTGCTCTGAGCTTAAACATAAAAAGGAAGCTTACAGGAAGTGGAAGCTTGGTCAGATGACCAAGGAGGCATATAAAGATATTGCTAGGGACTGCAGGGATAAAATCAGAAAGGCCAAAGGACAAATGGCGTTGCAGCTAGCGAGGGATGTAAAGGATAACAAGAAGGGGTTCTACAAGTATGTTAATAACAAAAAGAGGATCAGGGATGGTATAGGTCCCTTGCTGAATGGGGCAGGCATCCGTGTGACAGAGGATGAAGAAAAAGCTGACGTGCTCAATGCATTTTTTGCTTCAGTTTTCACATGCAGGGTCAGCTCCCAGCCCACTACCATGGGTATGGCAGATGGGAGAGAAGAAGACAGGCCCTTGGTGACAGAAGGTCAGGTTAGGGACTGCTTAAAGAAGCTGCATGTGCACAAGTCCATGGGGCCGGACGAACTGCATCCAAGGGTGCTGAGGGAATTGGCCGATGAGATAGCAGCACCGCTGGCCGTTATCTTTCAGAACTCATGGAGAACAGGGGAGGTGCCAGAGGATTGGAAAAAAACAAATGTAGTGCCTATTTTCAAGAAAGGGAAAAAGGAGGATCCGGGGAATTATAGACCAGTCAGCCTCACCTCAATCCCTGGCAAAATTATGGAGCAGATTCTTAAAGAATCCATCCTCAAACACTTAGAAGAAAATAAAGTGATCAGGAACAGTCAGCATGGATTTACCAAGGGTAAATCATGTCTGACCAATCTCATTTCCTTCTATGAGCAGATGACTGGTTTTCTGGTTTTCAACCATTGATGTGATATACCTTGATTTTAGTAAGGGTTTTGATACAGTTTCCCACAGCATTCTCATTGGCAAATTAAGGAAGTATGGGTTGGATAGGTGGACTATAAGGTGCATAGAGAACTGGCTATATCAACGGTTTCAGCGTGTAGGAATCAATGGTTCCATGTCTAGCTGGCAACCAGTCATGAGTGGTATGCCCCAGGGGTCAGTCCTGGGGCCAGTTCTGTTCAACATTTTAATCAATGATCTGGATGATGGAATAGACTGCACTCTCAGTAAGTTTGCGGATGACACCAAGCTGGGGGGAACAGTAGACACGTTGGAGGGCAAGGACAGGATTCAGGGAGACCTAGATAAATTGGAACAATGGGCCAATAAAAATCTTATGAAGTTCAATAAGGACAAGTGTAAAATCCTGCACGTGGGACGGAAAAACCCCATGCACTGCTACAGGCTGGGAAATATTCAGTTACGTAAGTGTAGTGTAGAAAAGGACCTGGGGGTCATGGTGGATGGGAAGCTAGATATGAGTCAGCAGTGTGCTCTTGCTGCCAAAAAGGCCAATGGCATACTGGGCTGCATCAAATGAAGTATTACCAGCAGATCAAGGGATGTGATCATTCCCCTCTATTCTGCACTGGTGAGGCCACATCTAGAATACTGTGTTCAGTTTTGGGCTCCCCACTACAAAAAGGACAGGGACATGCTAGAGAGAGTTCAGAGGAGGGCAACCAAAATGATTAAAGGGCTGGAGCACAAGCCCTATGAGGAAAGACTGAAAGCATTAGGCTTATTTAGTCTGCAGAAGAGAAGATTGAAGGGGGATTTGATAGCAACCTTCAACTACTTGAAGGGATGCTCTAAGGAAGATGGAGCTCGATTGTTCTCGGTGGTAACAGAGGACAGAACAAGGAGCAATGGTCTCAAGTTGCAATTAGGGAGGTTGAGGCTGGATATTAGAAAAAACTTTTTTACTAGGAGAGTGGTGAAGCATTGGAATGAGCTGCCAAGGGAGGTGGTGGAGTCTCCCTCTTTGGAGGTGTTTAAGGCCCAGCTGGACAAAACCATGACTGGGATGGTTTAGTGGGAGTGGTCCTGCCTCTCGCAGGGGGTTGGACTAGATGACCTATGAGGTCCCTTCCAACCCTAAGATTCTATGATTCTATGAACTGAAGGAGAGAGTCACTTGTTAAATTCAGGAGATAGGCTGGAGCTACAGAGATCCTTTGTTTGATGACAAGGATCTGAAGTGTCTGAGAGGACTGAAGCTGCTCTATTTTGTAACTTCTAGAGCAGTAGCTGTCAAACTTTTTCCTCGGGACCCTGCTCAGGACCCCTCTGCCATGTAGTGACCCTCCACTAAAAAAACAGCCACTGCCAGAAAATTGAACAGCGACCATGGCTGGGGGGGGGGATGGGCCGCCCCCCTCCTGGGAGCAGCACAGGCCAGCTGTGGAGTTAGGGGCACCCACATGCTTACTTTCCCCAGGATCTAGGATGGCTGTGCAAAAAGTAAAACTATTTCTCCTTTGCAGCAGACTGTTAAAGGGCATGAACTTCATATTCATTAATTAGATATTCCTGGGCGAGAAAATAATGCATAATAATGAGTTTCCATGCAAGCCCCATCACTTCTTCCCTCTGGAAATGGGGAATGAGATCTCTAACCAGAGACACTGGCCTCTGGGCCTAGCTGAAAGACATCTACACCTTCCTTCTATCTCTCCACCAAAACGTTTAGTCCTTCAGCTAAAAGGTTATTTTTCACCCCTCCATATTACATGTAGTATAGTCTTGGGCCATGTTCTTAACACTTCCATGCCCCACTTAAGCATATTATCTTTAGCTCTACAGCAGTGGTACCCCTCTAGGGTTTTTAGACTTTGTTCTACAGAACAAGATTATTGCATTATAAAATCCAAATTGTAGGTTTTCATATTATGTTTCATGACTATTCCCAGTGAGATGCAAGACAATGGGAAGTTTCCTTGGTACATGTTTGCAATAGCAGTTCTGAATGAAACTCCTCCAGCTGTTGTCACTTTTCCATAGTCACAAAACCCACTCCAACTACTGAAAAGTCATTTCAGCATGCGAGTTTGAAGCCCCCTCCAGCCCCACCAAGTCTGTATTGCCACATCCCAGAAGCTACCCAGGCCTTTCCAAACTCCCAGTCCTCACCCCCAACTGCATCTGAGGGGTCCCAGCCCCAAGATAAAGCCCCACAGATCCCTTCTGCCCCAGTGAAGCCCTGAGTCTCTCCCATGTTCCAGGCTCGCTATGACAGAGCAAGCGCCCCCACCTGAGCTCATCCAGCCCCCTACAATCATACCAAACATCCATACTGGGGGGAAAACAGGGCTGAAGGCCATGGGCTCTAGCCACCTGTCGCTCCTATGGTTATGGAGCAACTGTGACCTGAACACTGACAAACTGGCAAAAGAAGCAAAGAGTTCTGTGACACTTAAAGACTAGCCTCACACTCAGCTTTTGGAAGAGCAATCAAAGGCACATGAGCGCACATGGCACACAATGTTCCCTCTAAGGGGAGAGAGCAGCTGAGCAACTCCTGTTGCTCGCTGCGCTCCCCCCCCATGGGGCCCGCTGCGCAGCCCCTCCCCCCGCTCCCGGCATCGCCCTCCCCAGGTCTCGGCATCGCCCCCCCCCGGCCGCAGCATCACCCCCCTGCTCCCACTCGTCCCCCCCGGCCCCGGCATCGCCCCCCCACTCCTGCTCGCCCCCCCCACTTGTGGCATTGCCCCCCGCTCCTGCTCGCCCCCCCTGGTCCCGGCACCATCCCCCCTGCTCCTGCTCACCCCCCCCCCAGCCCCCAC
>ML682069.1:4850131-4867632 GCA_007922195.1 Podocnemis expansa
CCGGACATGATCCACACCTACTGGCTAAAGAAACTAACAGCAGTGCATGAACGCCTAGCAGCACAGATGAACCAGCTACTAGCAGCAGGCTCCCACCCAGACTAGCTAACACAAGGAAGGACAGTGCTGATCATGAAAGACCCCCACAAGGGAACAGCACCATCCAACTACCAGCCAATAACCTGCCTCCCCACAACATGGAAAGTCCTATCAGGCATCATAGCCGCCAAGCTACAGGACCACATGGGCCAGTACATGAGCACAGTTCAGAAGGGTATTGGGAACAACACCAGAGGCTCAAAACACCAGCTGCTCATAGACAGAGCTATCGCCCAAGACTCAAGGTCTAGACAGACCAATCTGTGCGCAGCCTGGATTGACTACAGGAAAGCCTACGACTCAATGCCGCACACATGGATCTGTGAATGTCTGGCGCTATACAAAGTCAACAGGACACTAAGGACCTTCCTCAAGAACTCAATGGGACTGTGGAAGACAACGCTGGAAGTCAACTCAAGACAGCTTGCACAAGTGGCCATCAAGTGCGGCATATACCAAGGTGATGCGCTGTCCCCGCGGCTGTTCTGCATTGGCTTGAACCCCCTCAGCCAGATAATCACAAGGACTGGATATGGATACAAGTTCAAGAGTGGAACTACCATCAGCCACCTCCTCTACATGGATGACATCAAGCTGTATGCTAAGAATGAACAAGACATCAACTCGATAATCCACCTGACACGATCTACAGTGAGGACATTGGGATGTCATTCGGACTGGAGAAGTGTGGCCGGATGGTAGCAAAGAGAGGAAAGGTAGTCAAGACTGATGGGGTGGAACTACCAGCAGGCCACATAGCAGACATACAGACCAGCTACAAGTACCTTGGCATCCCCCAGTCACATGGGAACCACGATGAGCAGGCAAGGAAGACAGCAACATCCAAGTACCACCAGTGGATAAGACAGGTCCTGAAGAGCCAGCTCAATGGGAAGAACAAGATCCACGCCATCAACAGGTATGCCCTGCCAGTCATCAGATACCCTGCCGGTATAGTGAGCTGGCCAAAGGAGGACATGGAGGCTGCCGATGTGAAGACCCGGAAGCTCCTCACAATGTACGGAAGTTTCCACCCCAAGTCCAACACCCAGAGACTGTACGCCAGCCGGAAAGAAGGCGGGCGAGGTTTGGTGAGCGTCAAAGCCACTGTCCTGGATGATACCCAGAGCATCCAGGAGTACATCAGTAAGATGGCGCCCAAAGATGAGCTGCTAAGAGAATGCCTGAGGCAGCAGCAGACATGGGAGGAAGATCAAGCAGAAGAAGTGCCATGGCAAGACAAGACCCTGCATGGAATGTACCATCGACAGATAGCTGAGGTGGCTGACATTGGGAAATCCTACCAGTGGCTGGAAAAGGCTGGACTAAAAGACAGCACTGAGGCACTGATCAGAGCAGCACAAGAACAGGCACTGAGCACCAGATCCATTGAAGCAGTGGTCTACCACACTAGACAGGACCCAAGGTGCAGACTGTGCAGAGAGGCCTCAGAGACAGTCCAACACATAGTGGCAGGATGTAAGATGCAGGCAGGAACAGCATACACTGAACGGCACAACCAAGTAGCTGGCATTGTGTACAGGAACATCTGCACAGTGTATGGGCTAGACCCTCCCAAGACCAGATGGGAGATCCCACAGAAGGTCGTGGAGAATAACAGGGCTAAGATTCTGTGGGACTTCCAGATCCAGACGGACAGGCAGGTACTGGCCAATCAACCAGACATCGTGGTAATAGACAAGGACCAGAAGACAGCGGTGGTGATAGATGTAGCAGTGCCAAGTGACAGCAACATCAAGAAGGAGTATGAGAAGCTGGAGAAGTACCAGGGCCTGAAAGAGGAACTAGAACGGATGTCGAAAGTAAAGGCCAAAGTGGTCCTGGTGGTGGTAGGAGCACTCAGGGCTGTGACTCCTAAGCTGGGAGATTGGCTCCAACAGATCCCAGGAAGAACATCAGAGCTCTCTGTCCAGAAGAGTGCAGTGCTAGGAACAGCTAAGATACTGTGCAGAACCCTCAGACTCCCAGGCCTCTGGTAGAGGACCCGAGGTTGAGGATGACACATACCACCCATAGGGGGTAAGAGAGGAATTTTTTTTATATATATATATTATAATTTAGTTCTATAGATATTCCTAAGGAAGGTTGGAACAAGTGATTCCACCTCTGAACTATTTATAAAGTTCCCTTGCAAATGAAAATATTTCCTTCAGACGAAGGAAATCCTGAAACCTTCAGAAATGCCAACACTACTTCCACGAATGCTTTGAAAAATTGGACCATTAATACCATTGTATATTGTTCACCAGTCAGTTTTCCAGCTGATGACTAACATGTTCTACAGCAGAGACTAGTGCTTTTAAGTAGGGCTGTGGTACAAAGTTTTGCACCAATTTATGGTTTGCTTTCACACTATTTAATAGGCATACTTCTGAATTTCAAGTTTTTGCTGGCCGAAGTTTGCATGTGTGAAAGATGCAATCCTGTCAGAAGACTATGGTAATGCTGAATTGTGAGACTGATCAGTTACTCATTTTTATTGGTCTGGAAACTTTTTACCCCTCTACCCATCTTTCCTTTGACAATATATATACAGAACACAGGACTGCTTAGCTCAGTGGTGCAGTCATTAGTGCTGCATAATCTGATTCATTTGATGTGCTAATAACGCAAAACATGGTTTTTGTTTTATTATGTTGCTGTTAATGTAGAAATGGCATGCTTACAAAAGGTTTACTATATTTCTATTTGCATCCAGGCTTCCTTAATAGATAGAAATATTCACTGCTCCTTTGAAATGAAATTCTTAATTTAAACATTCTATACTGAACAAAGACTGCCATCTTCTGCCACAACAGCAATACACATGTATCCCCAAGTTAGTGATGATGAAAGGATTATATGTTAGATAGGATTTGTTTCAATATTTTAGAATAGCTTCTCCTTTGTTTTCCATTTAATATGAGAAAAATTGAGGTGGGCAAATGATAAAAGATTGAATAGAGCATCACAAAATGGGACTTTGGGGTTGCTTTATTTTTCTGCATGTGATGCTTTTTACTGTGCTATATGCTATTATTTTTAAAATATTTTTAAGTTAAGCTATTGCAACAGGATGGCTAAATATTTCTAGCAAAAAAACCCCAAGCAGTCATGTAGCCTGTGTACTCAAGTCAAGCCATTACAGCAGCAACTTCACTCCAAACAGCATCATCTTCTCTAAAAGCACTGATGTTGCTGATTATTTAGAAAAGGTAAATTACTTTTTAAGATTGAATCTGTGGTAATTTAGCAAAGGAGGAAAGGTTAAATTCAGTGACTGGAAAGTTAATGGGAGACCTGCTGAGTGAATATGCTCCAATCCCAGCTGTCCAGGGAATTACATTAACATCCCGAGTCTTACTTGGAGACTGAGATTGTCAGTGACTTGTGAGAAATGTTCTGAAACACATGAAATTTGAAATTCTAAATTGCAGCCTGACCAAGCTCTTGTACACCCATGAATTTATAATGATTTGATCTGAAATATAGTGCAGCCAAAATTCAGTTGGCCCAAAATCCTTGTGAATTAATAATGTGAAATTTTAAACAAAGTGAGTCTGGAGTCTGGAATTTAGCTGAGTGAAATTTTTTTTTGTTTTACTGAAGATCACAGGTGCAGGTCATCCAAAATATTTTGTGAATTCATGTCATTTTCTGAAATTGTCTTTGTCAAATCTAAACAAGAGGTGGGAAGATTAATTTCAAGTTAATGAAATGTCTTGTTTCCATTTTTTTAAACCTAGATTCACACAAGACCATTGTAGCAGACAGGTTTGATGGTAGAGCTGATAGTTTTGCCTTTTTAATTAGAACAGGAAGAATTTTTTGAATGAATAGTATATTCAATAAAAAGAAGAAAAAGAAACAAGTTTAATTGACCCTAAACTATTCAGGAATTTGATATGAATTTGATATAAATTTGTCAAATAACAAAACACATTTGTCAAAAAAAACCACATTTTTTCTGGACTTTGAACTAAAAAAGTAAATTATTGCCTTGGCTCTCATCTGTAGTAAACAACAGAACAGATAAATTTTGCATTTTTTGTGTTCTTTTACTGGACATATTTCAAGATTCTAATATTTGCAGGTCCTCCTGGTGTTAGGGGGTTGGGCAAAGGGCTAACAACCCATTCCCATAAAATGAAGTCATGTTATGGAAACTGAAACTAGAGACAAAGCTGCAATTGGTGACAGTGAAGAAGCAGACCAGGTAACTGGCTTTATGGCGGCTGGAGGCCAAAGCCATACGGATGTTTCCAGCCTGATAGCTGACCTGTGCTCTCCGAAGAAAATCATCACCATTGGGTGCTGGAATGTAAGAACACTTTATCAAACAGGAAGGTTGGCACAAGTCCAGCAAGAATTGCATCAATACAGACTTGACTTTCTTGGCATTACAGAATCACGCTGGACAGGCAAAGGAATAAGAACTCTTGCAAATGGTGACCTTATACTGTGGTTGGGAAGAGATGACGATTATCACAGGCAGGGCGTTGCAATGATCATTCCACAACATCAAAAGAACACTTTGCTTGAGTGGAAACCAATTAGTGAACACTTGCTGTATACCAGACACAACTCCAGGTTCATCAAGCTCTCAGTCCTGATTTGCTATGCACCAACTGAAGAAGGAGATGAAGAAGACAAAGAAAACTTTTACAACAGTTTGCAAGCAGCAATGGAAAGTATCCCCACTCATGATGTAGTAATAGTACAGTGAGATTTCAATGCAAGAGTAGGAAACAAGAATGAAGGAAGAGAAAAAACTATGGGGAGGGAAGGGATAGGGGAAATAACAGACAATGGCAGCAGACTGTGTGATTTCTGTGAAGAAAACGGCCTAGTAATAGGAGGAACAATTTTTCCACATAAGAAAATACATAAATTGACATGGAAGTCACCTGATGGCAAAACAGAGAGCCAGATTGACCACCTCATCATAAATGGTAAATGGAGACACACACTCCAAGATGTTAGAGTGAAAAGGAGGGCAGATGTAGGCAGCGATCATAACCGACTAATTGGCAAACTCGCCTGAAAATTAAGGAAATTTAAAGCAGGGCAAAGAAAACATCCTAGATTTGGCACAGATAAGCTTAAAGTCCCAACGATCCAACAGGAATTTGCCATCTCCCTGAAAAATAATTTCTGTATCCTGCAAGATACACTCAAATGACAATTAGCAACTTTAACCAAGCAATGAGACAAGCAGCTGAGAACACATTAGGCTACAGAAAATCAGAAAAAGAGAGCTGGATCTCCCCGGAGACACGGAAGATAATTGAGGAGAGAAAGGAAATAAAACACCTTCTGCTTAGTACAAAGTCACCCCACTTAAAAGAGGAGATGGCAAAGAAATACTCACAGAAAGATAAAGAAGTAAGGAAGAGTGCCAGAAGGAATAAAAGAAAGTTCATAGAGAACCTTGCTACAAAAGCGGAAGTGGCAGTAAGACAAAACCTAAATACTGTCTACAAAATCACCAAAAGTTTAACAGGATATAGGCATACCAGCCAAGATCTACCCCTAAAAGCACTAGATGGGAACATCATCACAGAAGAAAGCAAGAAAGCAGAGAGATGGAAGGAATATTTTGAGCAGTTGCTCAACCGAACACATCCACTAGTGCTGGCTAATATTCCAGAAAGTGAAGAAGATCTAGACATTAACCTCAGCCCCATCACAGTAACAGAAGTAAAAGAAGCCATCAAACAGCAAAAAAATGGTAAGGCCCCAGGATACGATGGGATCTGCCCCGAAATGTTGAAGGTGGAGGTTGAAGAAATCCCAAACCTTCTCTGCAAGATCTTCCAGAAAATATGGGATACAGAAGAAACACCAGAAGAATGGAAGAAAGGAATAATCTTCAAACTACCAAAGGGAGGTGACCTGGGAGACTGTAATAACTGGCGAGGTATAACTTTGCTATCTCAAACCAGCAAAATCTTCAGCCGAATCATTTTGAAAAGACTCACTGCAACTTTTGACAACATCATTAGGCAAGAACAAGCAGGTTTTAGAAAAGGGAAGTCATGCAGTGATCAGATATTTACCTTAAGGCAGATAATAAAACAAAGTGTGGAATGGAATAGCATGCTCTTTGCCATGTTCATCGCCTTTGAGAAAGCCTTTGATAGCCTACACCGAGAATCGTTATGGAAAATCATGCGCCACTATGGAATAACGAAGAAAATAGTAAATGTAATAAGAACACAGTACAGAGATTTTCACTGCCAGGTGGTGTGTAGTAACAACACGCTAACAGACAGCTTCAACATCACAACCGGTGTCAAGCAAGGATGTATTCTGTCACCATTTCTATTCATTCTGGCCATGGACTGGCTCATGAAAGAAACAACAAAAGATAAAAAAAGAGGAATCTGCTGGACAATTACCTCAGCACTAGAAGACTTAGATTATGCAGATGACATTGTTATACTATCCAGCCAACATAAGGATGCACAAGAGAAGATAGACAAACTAAATGCAACTGCATAAACAATAGGACTGAAAGTAAACATAGGTAAAACAAAAGAAATGAGACAGAATAGCAAGTCAACAGATCCCATCACAATCGACAATAAAGAAGTTGAAAAAGTCCTAGCATTTACTTACCTTGGCAGCCTAGTAACAGCTGATGGAGATACTGAAAAGGATGTGAAGAACCGAATCAACAAAGCAAATCAAGCCTTTGCCATGCTAAAAGAAATCTGGAAATCAAAGGTTCTAAGCAATAATACAAAACTAAGAATTTACAGAAGCAATGTCCTCTTGGTTCTACTCTATGGGAGCGAATGCTGGAAGGTATCAGTAAATATAAAGAAGAAACTAGAGACCTTCCCAAATAAATGTCTAAGAAAAATTTTACAGATATTCTGGCCAAACAGAATCACTAATGAAGAACTTCTCTTAAAAACTAGCTGTACAAGTTTGGCCATTATAATTAAGAAGAGAAGATGGAAATGGCTAGGGCATGTGTGCAGAATGCAACCAGGAGCACCACCAAAAACGGCCCTCCGTTGGATAGCTGATGGTAAAAGAAAACGTGGCCGCCCAAGAGAAACCTGGCGAAGAACAGTAGAAAAAGAAATGAAAGAGCAGGGTCTAACCTGGAACAACATCACCGAATATACAGCCAATCAACAGCAGTGGAGGTCTCTAGTAGACGCCTTATGTACCATTTAGGTACAAAGAGGATTAAGCAACTAATATTTGCAGAAAGCAAATGAGACAAAAAATAAAAACAATGCTTTGAGATAGACCATGCAACTGTTTTTTTCACAGTTTATCTAGATGGTTGTTTTGTTATCAGTATTTGCATTTGTGATACACAGCCTTCATGCCTAAGTCCTACAGCATATACGTTGGGGGAGGGCGTTGTTGATTGTATTTTTATACAGAACATTGTCAGTCAAACAATGACCCCACTATTATCATCATGCAAAGTCCAACATCATTCCTTGATTCTTTAATACAGGATTCTAAACTAAACTTTGGGATGGATTTTCAGAGTACACCTCAGGGTAAGGCTAGAGAGAGGATTGTTCTAGTAGAAAGTCACAACCCATTCCAGTCTCCGAAATCTGCCAGCAGATACAGCGGAATATCAGTTCAACATAATGAGTCTGGAGAAGCAGGTCTTTTTCCCATCTTGTTTCCCACTGGCAAACTGAATCTACAGGACTGGGTGAATCAGTCAAGGCTGAGTATAATTCAGCACAGAGATGCCATCCTATCATTGATGCATAGTACAGATATACAGTGCTAATCAGTACCATCTCCTTTTTTAGCCTAAAATGGACAGGGCAGGAAGAAAGACATCAGCTTTGAATAAAACCTGGGAACAAGTGACTCATGGTAAACACAGTGTATTCATGTTAAACACAAAAGAGATTACAAAAATATTTTTGCTAAAAAACTGGATGGTAACTGTACTTTATTTCTTAGAATTCAGAATGATAAAGAATCCTAAAACAGAGAGACACTAAGCAGACTGCAATCTAAAAGAGGTACACAAAACTCAGTCCACCTTTCTTTAGAATAGTTCTTTCGTGACTGACTCAGCCTGTACTCTTCCCTGCAGAGCCGCCCAGCATGTAAACTCACCCTGCTGACACCCAATGTGATTTCTTGCTCTTCCAAGATAGCTCTCAATAAACCATACCAAAAAGTGGAGAATAAACAAGGAAGCCTAAATCAGACTCAGCCAACTGTAATCACACAGCAACCTACAACCATGAAGCAAGGGAAAAAGCCAGCAATACCCTCTAGCAAGTTGTAGGGACCTGAAAAGGAAGCTTAGCAAGGAAAGAGTCCCTGAACTTTATCAAACACCACACAGTTTTGGCAGGTTGACTCTGTCAGCGAAAAAGTGATGGGGTTGGAGGAGTGAACATACTAGCTGGCAGTTTGCTGTCCTAGCAAGCAGGATCAGGAAGAACATCTGATGGTCTCTACAGCCAAACCTGAGAGTAGCTTCTTAACAGCAATTTCAGTCAGAGCTAGTTGAAGACCCTAGCTTCCAGTTGAGCTTAAACTTCTGTAAAAAGAGGTGTAAGCAAACCTTCTGAAATGAGGACCAGTCAATTACAGGTTGTCATGTCTATTGCTAATCTTCCATCAGAGTTACCAAGGACAGGCAAAAGTCCCAGTCTATTATCTAAGGATGCAATTTCCAGCTTGCACAGACATACTTATCGAGAGCTCATTCACAAAAAATAGTAGTGTAGCATGGGCAGCAGCAATGATGGCAGGGGCTAGCTGTGCTGACTACGTATCTATGAAGTCTATGTAAGTCGTATGCAGCTTGGCTATCCTGAGTTGACGTTGACCACCACTCATGCTCCTCTGGCTAGACAACTATTTTTACTATGCCGGGACTCAGTGGTTCTCAACCACTGTGTCGGGACACAGCACTATGTCTCAGAGAGCCAGGGAAACGGCTGGATTTGCCCTGAGGGAGGGAGGACTACTGTGTCCTATATGATCATAATATACTATCAAGTGTGTCACAATCCACAGAAGATTGAGAACCACTGTGTTGACTCAAAGGGAGCTAGTATGGGTATGTTTGCCTTAGCTAGATGTCACATTCTTAACTCCAAGCATTGATGTACCCTAAGAATGAAGACGAGAATTGAAATGTTTGTTCCATTAAGTAGGTTCCTCCCACTAAGCATCTGAAATCCATTAAACTTTATCCCACTGAAATTCTGTAGCATTTGCCCCTTTGTGTAAATATATTAATGATTCCCCTTAATACTTCTTGAGGGAATCCATCTAATGGTTAGAACAAACAAGGAGTCCTGTGGCATTTTTAAGACTAATTTATTTATTGCATATTGCACTAACAGTGTGACCTGATCCTATGACTTACACTTCCCTGTATTTATTTCATCCCATTTTGTAAGTTCCCCAGTCTCCAAAGTGTCTGATGAAGTGAGATTTTCTCCCATGAAAGCTCTTGCAATAAATAAATTTGTTAGTCATAAAAGTGCCACAGGCCTCCTTGCTTACTTTACTGAACTAAACTAACACGGCCGCCCCTTTTGGATGTCTAATGATTATTACTCAAGAATCCCTTGAGAAGCTGTTGCCCTAGTAGGTATCTCAAGAATTGTTTGAAGGAAGACCCTGCTGTGTTGGCCATGGGCCTTTCTTCCCAAAAGGGTACAGAAAGGATTTAAGTGGATAGACTCAGAAGAGAGGTAGGCAGAGTTCTTTGCTCCCCCCCCCCCAGCTGTGGGATAGTGATAGCATACATCCCAAACCATGTATATAGAACTTTATAAAATGACTGTAGGCTTGCAACAGTCCTGAAGAAGATGGTAAGTAAAACTCATTTCACAGATAGGTAAACTGCTCCTAAGAGAAGTGAAAGGCTAGCACGGCTGTGCTCTGTAGATGCCTCTATCTCTCATGATTCTCCACAAAGGTCCTTCACAATTGCTTTGTTTGTTTGTTTATTTTTGGCTCACCCCAATGTTATAGACGGTCCCTAATCAGCTCAACTAGTCATTCAAAAATGGAAGGAGGAAGAGAAGGACATGAAAGAATCCAAGCTGACCCATCTTAAGCAGTAAGCATGCAAACTCTGTTGTTTTATGGACTCCAGTGGACATGCACTTGTTTTACTGTGATCTCTGACCTTCAGCAAGATGATGCAGATGCACACTGCACTTAATACAGACCTGTTTCTTAAGGCTGACATTCTCTGCTGCTCACATGTTTCCCTTTGTGCAGGGAAGGAGTTTCCCCACAAACTTTTGCAAAACCACCTCCTTAAAAAAACCCTTCTTCTCACCTACAAAAGAGTGCCCCAAAATTCTCAGCAATGCAGTTGGTATGGCTACTGCTTATCAAACTGTACATAATTACTTCCTGGCTGCCTTGCACTTTTCCCTATCCCATTCGTCTGTTGTATCCTCATCTGATATTTAGATTGTTAATTCTTAAAGGCAGAGAACATCGTGTTATGTATTTGTACAGTTCCTAGTACACGGGGGCTCTGATATTCAACAAGCATCCATCTCTAGGTACAACTGCAATACAAAAGAACAAATAACGATTTTCAAAGGTGCCTAAATTCAATGGGATCTGGGTTCTTTATTCCCTCAGACACCTTTGAAACATCTCACCCCATAAAGGTAAGCAAGTTCTACATAAATTGACTATGGTCACAGAGTATCCAGGGTAACGACAGCAAATGGAGACCTATTTCCTAATCTCCTGTTCATACTGCTTAATCTCTCAACCTTTTTTCATTTATGAGTTTACGTAGTTCCTGAACTAGCTTTTGTCTTTCATAGAAAACATCTTTATCTACTCCTTACTTGTACCTGCAAATACGATAACACTGCTGTCATGGCAGTGCCTTTTTGTTATCTCCACCAGGCATTCTGCTTAGAGATTTTAATCAGATGATGGATGCATGGTTGTAAATAATTGTGTCTTACTGCTAGACTCCCACATATTTCACTCTATATAGAAATATATTTATTATAAAAATATTGCAACTATGAACTTGTTAGGTTGTGTAATCTTCAATTTTAAATGTTTCCAATTAATATCAAATTGTTAAGGATAAGGATGCAATATATCAAACTTAGTTCTGAGTTTCGAACTTCTAGATCAGTTACAACCAATTTAATGTAGTAGAGGAACATTGATAACACATTGACTAACAGAACCAAGCCTCATTTAAAAGAAAAATAGTTAAGCAAACTCGCATCTAATTGCCATTCATACAGATACTAGCTGTAATTTGTCAAAATGATGGGGGAATTTATGAAATAGTTATCTATTTTACGCGGGGGGCAGGGAAGGGAGGTGCGGGTGATGGGAGGCATGGACAGGAGATGGGGGCAGAGAAGGGGTGGGTGGGGAATGCGGTTGGGGCAGGAGGTAGGTAATGGGGGAAGAGAAGGCCTAGAGCAGGGGAGTTGGGGAGTTGGGGCAGGGGCTATCCCTGAAGGGGACATGGATGTATGCCACTGGTGAACAGTTTCTGGGATGAGAAGGGGTTAAAGCAGGGCCAGGCACCAGAAACCGCCCCATGCTGCCACCGCTGGTACCCCACCACCCTCATCCCTGGGACTTGCCTCCTGGTTCAGCTCACACTGAAGAGCCGCAGGATCTTCCTCCAGCCCAGACAGTCCCTTGCCTCTGCCATGCTCATGCCATCCACTGCCAGCAGCACTGGCCCAGCTAGGGATGAGAGGCACCTTGGTGCGACCGAGCCCACACCTCCACCCCGCAACAGCAGCTGCCCAAGAGGAACAGCACTGGCTACTCAGCCCCTCTGGCTGCATGGCCCAGGTCTCTCCTGCCCACCCTGTACAGAGGATGCACAGCCCCAGCAGCCCCAGGCTCCCAGCAACTGCCTGGCCATCTCGGCTGCTCTCTGGAGCCACAGCTCAAAGCACCCTGGCCACCCTCTGGCACTTTTTGGAGCATGGCAGGTTCACCTCCACTCTCCCTGTAATGCTGTCTGCCTGCACATGCGCACAGAAGCCCGGGCTGTCAAATGGTACATTTCACATCATGCACACACTGAGCAAATCAGGAATTTAGGCTGCAATTATACTTACATTCAAGACTGGAATGATGTGCTGGAAGAGAACAAAATGAAGAACAGTCTTATATTCTCATACGTATGGTCTATGGCCTATCAGTACCTTTTGGGCATTAACTGAAGTGCTGTCCAGTTTTTAAAGGCTTTTCCTTGTAAACTCTTCATAATATTAATTAATATTAAGCCCATTAATTATCATATCTACATCTTCTCCACCTCTTTTTTAGTGTCTTACATTACACTAAATGGATGTACACTAAGTGGATGAACATCTGCACTAAAGTTCTTCCCGTGCTATCAATATAGATTCTATTTTAATAAAACATTCCAAATTCAACACTCATTAAATAAACCTATTATAACCAGAACATACCCTTAACATCACTTTGGGTCATATCCCAGCTAACTTCAATTTCCCTATCAATGTGTCTCCAAATTCTCTCTAGCTTTTGCATACACTAACAAGCTCAATTTCCCACATTCCTCTACATTTAGCCTAACTTAGGCCAAAGCATACATTCCACTTATCATAACCAAGAAACCCTTCTGTATGGTACAACTGGAAGAAAGTAGAAGAGTGTATAGAAATCAAGGCTCTTCTATCATCTTAGCTTTTGGGACTAAAGCCATGTATTAGGATTCAGGGAAATGAAGTGAAAAATATTTTTTCCCATGGCAATAGTTGTGAAAAGTAGTTCTCTCTTTTCAGTCAAAACATTTTGTAATGTGATCTTTTCTATTGTTGAGTCAGGTTGACTGGTGGGTCCAATCAGTAACAACCAAGGCTTAAAATGAAAGTACTATATTTAAAGAATATGAAATATATGGTTTTCTGTTGTGTTAAATGTCTCATTTCAGTTTTCCCAAACTGTAATACTTAATTTTTTTCAGCTGACCCAATCTGTTTTGCTTCAAATTGGTTCAACAAAAAGTAAAAATTTATTTCCATGGCAGTGCTTTGACGTATAGAAACTATAGTTCAGTCCCCTTTTTTCTCCTATGGGCTAGGCTTCCTGGAGAACTATATATATGTAGGTGATATATGAACATACATCATCAACTGACCAAACTTGGGAGGATGTAGCAGTCATGATTCTGGGTCATCATAAGAGATGGAGATGCTATTTAGGAAAGACAGCAACAAAGGCATAGGTGGTGGAGTGGCAGGGCATATTAATTACTAAGTAAACTTTAAAGACATTAGAAGTAAAGGAATGGATAAAACAGAATCTGTTTTGATCAAAATCACTTTGGAGAAGAAAGACAACTGAGATTCCATTGGGATAGAACTACAGCTCCTGCAAGACTTGGTCAGTGATATTTAATATTTTTCATGAAATATATACTATCAGGAAACGTGTGATTATCTGTGATAATTAATTCCGAGATATAAGTTGGAGGACAAGTGCTACTAATAATAGGTAAGGTCCAAATATTTCCACGTCTGGTCACTGACAGATTTCTTCCCTAGGTAATCACTGAATTAACAAGACATGAAGCCATTTTAGAATTATTATTTGTAAACAGAAGGGACCTCACAGAAGAACTGTTGCAAAGGAGAACCTTTGTGATCATGAGCTACTTCAGTTTAAACTAAATAGAAGGATAAAAAAAAATAGATGCCCCTAAAAGGCACTTGATTTCAAAAGAGCCGTTTTAAAAGGCAGCTGACTAGGCTTGTGGGCTCAGCCTAAGGAGTTGTTTAACTGCAGTGCATGCATTCCAGCTAAGAGTGCCACCCAAGTTCTGGGACACTTCCGCCTCACCAAGTGCCCCAGTCTGAGTCTTAACAGAGCCCCCACATGCCTTACTCAGCTGGGACGAACCAGCCACTGATTTTTAATTACAATGAAAATATATCCAGTATATCTTTTTTTCAGGTCTATTGGCTGTTCATGCTGTTAGTTTTGAATCATGTGTTGAAAGTTACCCTGCACTGCTGGAGCTCTTACAGCTATTGTCAGCTAGTGATAAAGGAGAATGTGGTGTCAAAGCCGGTGGTGATTTAAACCAGCTACTGGATTGCAAGATACACTTTTGTATGAATATTCTGGTGAGCTTGCTCTCATGACTTTGTCAACAAGGTCAAAAGCAGCATCTATACCTTTGGGGAACTATGATAAATTGTCTGTAGAAGCTCTGCAATATATTAGGGATTAGCAACAGAATGAAGAGCTAAACAAAAAAGAACTACTGATCTTATCTGAAATACTTAACTTAGATGAATAATGGGTATGTTATAAGTTCAGTGCATCAATGGAGCTGTATGGGGAAGTTTCCACAGTGCTTGCCTATGCTAAGGGTGACATTCTTGCCCCCATTTAAATCAATGGGAGTTTTGTCATTAACTTCAATGGGACCAAGATTTCACCCAACTCCTTGATTTACCCAGTGCTTTCAGTGTCTTTTGTGTATGAACATTAACATTAACACGAACAGACTAAATTTGCCATTCATCATTCAAATAACTCCCCTAATCCATAAAAGACAATCTTCTTCAGGGTCATCTCAATGGACTTTCTTGTGTCAGCATATTCCAAGACACTGCACAAGGTTACCTTATAAATAGTTATCTTAGAATACATGGGTGATGAAAAGGACCACTGCACAATTAACCAATTACTTGCAACATTTGTCAAGTGGCTTATTCTTTTTATGAGAAACTGAGCTGCATCAATGTTGGCAATTTCTTCCTCTTTCCTCTCCACCCCCCACCATGCTGTTTGTAGAGTTTATCACTGATCAAGTGTTTGACAGAAACCCATTTTAACTATACAAATTGGTCAGGTTTTATATGGAGAAGCAAGTGCCCCTTTAAAATCTATTCCTTTACAGTGTTAAAAAAATTTCTGGTATTAATAATAAATATTTTAATCAAGTGGCAACAGTTTGCAAGGTGCTTTACAGACACTTATGAAACATGGTCTTTTCCCTGAAGCATCTAAGCAGGCATATTAAAAAACTATGGGAAGAGTGACAAAAATCCAACAAAGGAGCTAAGATCAACTGATTTCTGCTCAGTAGAGAACTTAAAAACTTGGCATGCAGATTCTCAGGCTCTCTCCACTCCCTTTTCCATATTCAAGGGGTGCAAAAAAAATGGAAAACCTCCTCTAACTCCCCAGTTAGGAATAATTACCATTGTGGAGTGTTTTGTACACAGCAAGCACAAAAAAACCGTTAAAACTTCCTGCTGGAGGTTGATAGTACAACACTGCTTTATATCTCAGAATTCAGAATGGTTATGCAAAAAACAAAAACAGAGAGAAGAGAAGAGAAGAGAAGAGAAGAGAAGAGAAGAGAAGAGAAGAGGTTGCTCCCGAAAGCAGTCAGGCACAACTCACCCCACCTAGTTTAAAGAGGATTCCTTCCAGACTGGCTGTCTACTGATTGACTCAGATGACTCAAATCGCACAACATTCCTCAGAGCCCCGTAGACTGAGAAGCAGTTCCATGAAATCCCTCACACTTAAAATGACTGTCATTTTTAACCAATTTCCAATACATCCCATGAGGAGTCCCCAGATGACGTGAAATCATCTACAACTCCCGCTTCATCACCATCAGTACAAGGAGCAGGGAGGGCTTGCATGAATGGCCAGCAAGTACATTCTTCCCAAAGGACTATGGCCAAGAATCTCCCCTTGATCACCTCACTTGAGCTACATCTGTGTCCACCAGATGAGGACCTCACCCTAGGTATGTATATTAAGATATATTTCTGAAGACATAGTTGTTTTATGTAGTTTAAATTCAATTCAGGATCCCAAATTGGAAAGGGAGCCCCACTAATGTCATTGGTGATCCCTCATGGTCAAGGATGATCTATTTCACAGGTTTTATTCTATATGAGTCTTTTAGTGACTGAGATCCAAAGGGGGTAGCCATGTTAGTCTAGTTCAGTAAAACAAACAAAACGAGGAATCCTGTGGCACTTAAAGACTAAAATTTTCTCTCACGAAAGTTCATGCAATAAGTAAATTTGTTAGTGACTAAGGATTCCAATCTTTGGACCTCACACTCCTTGGCAGATGTTTCAGGTAGTGTTGCGAGGCAGGGTTGAGCATTTAGGCTCCCAAATGGGAGGAAGGACCATCTACTAATACAGGGGTCTCAAACATGCAGCCCACAGGCCACATGTGGCCCCTAAAGTTATTTCCTGTGCCCCGCAATGACACTATCATTACCAATATTTGCAATATTGTTATATGAAAAGGTGTCAGTGGTACAGCCCTCAGGCTCATGTACTAGTCCTCATGCGGCCTTGGACCAGTCCTCATGTGGACCTCATTATGATTTGAGTTTAAGACCCCTGTACTAATGCATAATAGTTGGGAAGGTGCTAAACTACTACACTGAGACTGCTGTGTTTAAAAATCAAACTGAAGCTAAGGCCATTGTCTTTAAAGAAGGAATGCTTTTGAAGATGGCTTTGTAGGAAAGGTTATTCCAATTAAAAGGAAAAACAGTTGTTTTTTTAAGTCTCTAATTGGAAAGCTTGACTAAACTAATACTGCTTTTCCTCCGATGAATTCATACTGTTCAGAAAACAATCCAGTTTCAATTGTCCAGTGTCTATTCATAGATATAGTGTAGGCAAGTTTATTGTCTGATAGTTTCAATGTCAATGAAGCTATCAAATAGACATCGGACCCTTGTTGCATTAAATTTCTGATAAGGTTACAAATAAAAATGTCAAAGTCTTCCTTTAGCATTGAAGTATGATTGTGGAGAATTAAGTCTTTCTATCACTGTGAATTAGTCCTGGATATAAAAGGAGAAAGGAGTTTAGATTTAATAAGTAAACAAAATTTTGCTCAAATACTCACGTTTGCATATTTTATGCTTCTATAAAAAGTGAACCTTTTCTTCTCAAATGCCTCCTTAGCTTCCCCATTCACACAATAACCAGCATCACCAAACTTTCATTTGCCTTTAATTCAGAAGCCTTGTCATTACAGCAGCATTTTCAAATCCATTACAAAGCCGCAGCAAACACTGCTGACAATTCTCTTGACTAAGAAACAGTTTGATAAAACATCTGTGAAGATTTGTGAAATTTGTGTACAGTTTACGATTTCTCTTTGAAATTATGCAGTCTGTTGGCGTATGCATTTATGGCTGTTTATACTATATTTCTGCATCTGTTAAGGAGAGGAGGATTGGTGTCAAACTGCTTGTCTCTGCATGGGAATTTTGCTGTGGACTATCAAGTGAATGAGCCTTGCCTTGAATAAGCAGAAGAAGGGATAAAACCAGTTTTCTTCTCTGGAGTGAAGAAAGAAAGAAAGAAAGAAAGAAAGAAAGAAAGAAAGAAAGAAAG
>ML682069.1:4867642-4972231 GCA_007922195.1 Podocnemis expansa
AAGAAAGAAAGAAAGAAAGAAAGAAAGAAAGAAAGAAAGAAAGAAAGAAAGAAAGAAAAAGAATCGTGCTATTAACAATAGCTTTTAAAGTACAGAGATTAAGTGATTCACAAGCTCAAAGGCTATGTCTACACTAGAGGGTTCTATTAAGTCAACTTAATAAAGTCTACTTTAAGTCGACTTCATTAAGTTGACTTAGTGCGTCCATGCTTCTCTTAAGTCGACTTAACAAAGTTGGTTAAGTCGACTTAAGAAAGTGCCCTAATCAAAACATGTTATTACATAGGCTTTCTCAAGTCGACTGAGGTGGCCACATTTCATTAACTTGACTTAATAAAGTTGACTTAACGCCTACGTCAACCTAAAGAGTGAGAGTTATTAAGTCGACTTAAGTTAGCCCTTAAGTTGACTTAATAAATGCCAAATGTGGCCAGGGCTTTGCTTAAGTTGACTTAAGCCTCCCTAAGTTGACTTAAGTCCCTAGTGTAGACATACCCATAGGTAGCTCTTGGGTAGGGAATGAAGAGACTCCAGAATCCTCAGAAAAAGCCTGAACTTGGAAGGTTGAGTTCCAGTGTTACCCCAGACTTTAAACCTTTGGCTATTCAGGTGGCTTTGCTTACCTAAAGCAGTCTTACTCTGGGATAAAATAAGGTCTGCTCGCCTAACTGGGTAGAACACCCCGTTGGAAAATATGGCTACAGCCTGCCGATCAAGAACAGACTTAGAGCAATGAATTCTTCAAAAACAAGTATTAACATTTATTTAAGGATTACAAAAATTATAATGAGATGCAAGAACTGAAGATATCTATTCTAACAATCAATAACTATGCATCACAGTGAGCACTACACAAAATGAGTTAAATAGAATGCTGCTCGGCTGGGTTACAGTACCTAAAGTTACATGAGCATTATTACAATAAACTTATCACTTTAAGCAAGTACATTAAAACATTACAAAATCCTAATAAACACTTAAATACTTAACAACCTATATAACATTCAACAAGTGAGGGACAGTCACCTGTGAAATGGATGAAGATAGGCTTTTCTCAGTCACATTGCACTCATGCAACTTTATTGGCTGGCACGCCACAAGCACATTTTAGACTCATGGCACCTGATAAACCCCTCAGAATTCTCTATCCGGATCCTATTCTGCTCTGTCAGAGACAAAGGCTCATCTAGGAATCTGGACATATAAGTTGGGATTCAGTTAGCTGAGGTGTCCAGGTTTCTCAGTAAAACCAGTGTCTTTCTTGGAATGCAGCAGGTTGGTCTAGTCAGGATCGGGTCTCCATGGCAGACTTCAGCTCTGGGCGGCTGGCTTCCCCAGTCAAGGTTGTCTCATTCCCCAGAGGACATCAGTTCTGGTCAGACTGTCCTCGCTCTACTCTTGCTGCTCCTTCAGTCTATACTCTGCCATCTTTACTTTGTTGTTTCCTAGGCTATGTGTTAATGCCGTTACCTGGTTTCTCTAAAGACTAGAGTTCGTTAAATACCATCCCCAGAGTTCCGGGGTCTCTTACCAAAAATTGGATGGAAAACTCCATCAAACAAGGCACAGGGTCCCCGAGATGTCTGTACTCACAACCGCTGTGGTGTCCTTGGTTGCTGCGAAGCCTCTGGGACTTCCCTAGCAATGGAACTATGGTGGCTCCCCAGGTCTAACAGACCTTCGTTGCTGCACTGTCTCTCTCCCTCTCTCTTCTTCTTCTGAGCACAACTTCGGTGCCACCTGGTTGAGTGCTAATTCTTCACAGATCTGTCCCAGCCAAGGTCTCCCTTTTTATATTCTTCCAAAGGTCAGATCATGCCCTTATTTTGACAATGACTCATGCTTACAGAACATAAAAGGGAGGGGGTGAGGAGGATGAGTCATAAAAATGCCCATATTTAAAAGAAGGAGTAGAATGAGGAATGGGCATGATCCTGGAAGAAAAAATGAGGTATGGGCGCGATCCTGGGGAGTAGAATGAGTTATGGGCATGATCCTGGCCATCAATGACTAACCTCCGCTGAATGCTACACTTGTTATCTAACTACTTCCTACAGGATCCTACTTATTATTTCTGCTTTATTAACTAAATTAATACTTGTATTTCTATTACCTATGAACAGATTAATTAAAAGAAAAGATTTTTCTCTATCAGTATGCCTTTAGCCGCTATCATTCACAGGATTGAATAATTGAACGGCAACAATCCCTAGCTACATCAGGAGCAGGGGATGGATCTGTATCTCTCTTGTATTGTCTACAAATAAAGCATGTTGGCTCTTAGAAATTCTTCTAAAGACACTGTCTATTTGATTGAATTATCATGTGTTCCTGAAGGAGCAAACGCCAAACAAAGTACGCATGAGGGTGGAGCTCCGAATAAGGTAGGAAAAACTACTGGAAAAATTTTAGGGGGTTGGAACGATCTAAGAGCCTAAATCAGTATGACTGTTGGGGATCCATTTCTATGCAGATTACTGGATAGAGTTTTGCCCAGGAAGCTGAGAGATGATGGACCCTGCCCAGCTCCAGAAGACCTTAAAAGCTTACAGATGCAATGCTTGGATTTAAGTGGAGGAACCTGGTACATGTGCAGTATGGGAAAATTTGCCCTGTTCTGTGACAATATCATTTACCAAAAAACTCCAGTTTAATATTAAAGTTAAACACATCGGAGTAAATATACTATAGGCAACATCTTGGCCTCACTGAAGTTAATGGCAAACTCCCACTGACTTCCAAAGGGCCAGAACTGCACTTCTTTATATATTGGTTGCATATATACTGAAGAGTATTTTAGTCAGGACGTGAGCTTCAAAGTATCACACCTCTTCAGGTATTTTGCCTGGATAAAAGAATTGCCATAGCAGTTCAGAACTGTGGTCCATCTTAGACCACTGTTTTTTGTCTGAAAGTGATCAGCTCCAGATATTTCAGAGCATCTGAAACTCCAGTGAAATCCATCCCTATGAAAGTTTTATTCCAACCCTTCAGGACTGAACCTGAAGCAGCAAGTTTATGATGTCTTCCAAAATCTGTAAGTACTAACTGTTTTAACTCTGGATATTCTTGTTATCCACATAAATATCCAATCCTTCTACAAATCATGGTAGCTTCTTGACCCCAATGACATTCACTAGCAGTGAGTTCCACAGTCTAATTAGGCCATGGTGCAAGAGTATTTCCTATCAGTTTTGAATTTGCCACTTTGTCTTTTTATTGAACTTCCACATACTCTTGTAGACTATCAGAAACAAGAATAACAAATGTCCCTATTATACCTTCTTTATATTATTCATTTTCTTATACTTCTCTCATGTCCCTTATTACTCATTTCCTAAGATGAACAATCAAAAGCTTTTCAGTTTTCCAGTTTCCAATGGATCCTTATCCATTGCACAAGGAAAGAGCAACAGTATATGATGGCCAGTGCTGCTAAATCTCTATTTGGCTAACAGAGAGAGGTATGGTAGATAAAAGTCACCTGTTTTTATGTCTGGCCATTAGGACCAGTTTAAGTATTTAATTGGATCAGTTTCCACTGGGTAGACTCTTTGGATCTCAGTCATCTCATAACCTTTTTTTAAGTTAACTTAATTAATTTACAGTCTCTACTTTATTGACCTTTGCGTTAATTACCTGCCTGCTGAGCCTGAAACAAAAACAACTTCACTATGTCTTTACAACATTATTTTAAAAGTTTTAGTCCCACATCAAACTTGATATAAATCAGAGCAACTCCACTAATATCCATGGAGACAGATAAATATACACCATCTGAGGATCTTTTTCTGTATACTGAAGTATATGTCAAAATCTCCCTTGCAATAACATACAGACCAAAATCCAAAGGAATTCTGTTGCAATTATTTTTCCACAAAAGCTCATGCAAAAAATAAATTTGTTATTCTTTAAGTGCCACAGGACTTCTTGTTTGTTTGTTATACATACTAAAGTGTATGCCTGTGGACACAAGTGCTTTAAAATCATCTCTTTTTTGCAAGGGATGTGCCAGTCCTTGTTCACGTACTGTTCTCTGGATTTACTAAAGGATTTACCCAGTTGTTACTATAGAAGAAAGTTGTTACTAAAGAAAGAAATCTACACATGTATTTGGTCTAGAGGGGATATCAAAGACAAAATTATTAATAAACACAGGAGAAACATAGTGTTTATAATTAAAAACTGTGGATTGTGATGGGTGTCTATCCCACACAGAATAGATAACATAGGCCAATTAGCCTTATAGGCTGAACCAGGAAGAAAGCCAGAGACAAATGAGGCTCAAGAGCTGATGAAGTTCGAGTTGGAGAAGAGCTGAGCTAGGCTTATAAAGAGAAGAATTTGGTAGTATGAGAGAGACTGAAGGGAAGAGTTCTGAAGAAGGGATGTTTGTCTAGATCCCAGAAAGAGTTCTAGAGGAAGAGTAGGCCCTGGGATCCTGTCTTGTTCTACAGATTCTGGAAAGAACCTGAGATGGCTAATAGCCATGGTGAGCAGAAAAAGCCCTGGTAGTAAATCTGGAGGCAGACCAGAAGACAGATAAAAAGGGAAACAGCTACAGGATTAGAGTTAGAGTGGTCTATATTTGCCAGACCAGGACCATAACTAGAGTGGGGTGAGCAGGGCAAAGCCCCAAGTGCTGAATTTCAGATCGTGCCCCAGTGCATGACCAGCTGCTGCAGCCACAGCCCCTACCTGGCCCCGGAGGCACATTCCTTTCTGGGTGCCAGGCTGTGTGGCTGCAGGAGTTAAAAATCTCCTGCTCTGCCCCCTGAGCATGCTCAGATGCATGCTTGGAGAGAAGGAGGCCAGGGAGAAGTCTGTCCGCAGCCAGCAGCAGCTCAAGGCCTGGGGACTGTGCTGACACTGTGTACGGGTAAGGGAGCCCCTGCCACCACCGGCAGGCCAGGGTGATCTGGATCCATCCTCAGCTGCCACCAGAGGCAAAGGGATGCCGCTGCCGCTGCCAGCAGTCCATGGGGATCCAGATCCCTGTGGTCTGCTGGTGGCAGCAGCAGCTTCCCATGGCCTCTGGCACTGGCTGGGAATGGATCTGGATATCTGCAGCCTGCTAGTCACAGCAGGAGCTTCCTGCCACCTCTGGTGATGGCTGGGGATGGATCGGGGCCAGGAGGTGGGTGTGTCTGGGGTTGCTTGCCCCAGGCACAAAAACTACTATTTACGGCTCTGTGCCAGACAGAGGGTCCCTGGGTTTGAACTGAAGTAGTAAGTAGGCTTGGGTTTTCCCCCTGCCACTGAGAAAGTGGCACAGAACACTGCCCAAGACAATCTTTCCAGTGGAACTTTGATAGCCTTGAGTGGTGGGATTCACATGGCCAAGCCACACGGCTGAGTCATGAAGAGGGAGCACTCTGCAGCTAGAGATAGATCCCAGAGTGTGAGCACTGAAGGAAAGCATGCCAGACTGGGAATGAACTAATTCCCAGATTTAGTCACAAGGAGCCTCCCAATTGTGTGTAGAAACCCATTACAGGAACATCAGTTTCAAAGAAAACAAAATTACCTTTAACACTGAACAGAATATGAAAGAAACAAAAAGGACAGCACAATTCAGATTTTCCTGGTTTGGACTGCAGGAAGAAGCAACAAAACTTCCCATTCTGCTATTCAGTATTCTATCGAACTTTTCTTGAACCAGAGACAAACCCTGTCTTTTTGACTGAGATACTAATTAAACTAAAACAACAAAAAGTCCTGTGGCACCTTAAAGACTAACATTTCTTCAGGAATAAGCTTTCTGGGCTGCAACCCACTTCACTGGATGCATCTGTAGTTTCTATTCTCAAGAGTATCACATCCTCTAATATATGACTATGAATATTATGTTAATCCAGAATCCATTGCTAGAAGAACCTATTGTTTCCAAAATCCTGGGCTAGGCAAATATCAAGATGGGGAAGATGGGAAGGAAGAAGGAAAGAAAAATAACAATTCTAATTCAGTATTCTCAAACTATAGGAGAGAGACTTTTGAAATCTGAAAATCACCGCTGCTCTGTAGTTCAATAGAACGAGCATGCACCATTGAGGCAAATTTCACATTAGGGAGAGGATGTTAGTTGCTCTCCTTGAGCAACAATATTCTTTCCACAACCAGATTCAGTCAGGTAATGTATGGTATTGTCTCATAATAGGTTACACTTCCTTTAGATTATTGTACATGTAAAAACTCACCAATTTTAAAAATAAGGCGCAATTTATATATATATTATTTAAGAAGACTAGACTTAATTCAAACTATTTATTGAGGAATTAGTATTTTCCGATAATGGTGTTTAATATTATCTCCTGCAACTGAAGACAATTCTTAGATATTATGACCTCAGTGATAGTTAAAAGTGCTGCAATTCCTTCAGATGGCTCTTTGCATCTCACCAGATCAGGCCTTTCATTTGTGAAGCTGCTAATTTTGCCTACAGCTGCCTACCTCTCAGCAGAAGTCACTATAAACCAAAGCCATACTTCCTTTCTTCAGATTGTCAGTTTATAAGATGTACTTGTAAATACTCTTTGAAGTCTACTTTTGATAGAACTTCAAAGTATCTGTCCTGTGCCTAGGGATAGACAGAAGGTTGATGCAGAAGCAAAACATTATAGCACTGAAGTTTGCCTGTAGCTATAAGTTCAAGGAGAGCATACTCCAGATAATGCATTCTTCCTAACTTTCTAAACACATACTGCTTGAAAGGTAATAGTCACAGAAAACAAAACAAAAACAAAAGAAAAAAAACCAGTTCCCCCAAGATATTTCTTGACAGAATTCTATTTTCTTTCAGGAGTGCAAGCATAAAAAGGAAGCTTACAGGAAGTGGAAGTAAAGCATAAAAAGGAAGCTTACAGTAAGTGGAAGCTTGAACAGATGACTAAGGAGGCATATAAAGATATTGCTTGGGACTGCAGGGATAAAATCAGAAAGGCCAAAGGACAATTGGAGTTGTGGCTAGCAAGGGATGTGAAGGATAACAAGAAGGGGTTCTACAAGTATGTCAATAACAAGAAGAGGATCAGGGCTGGTGTAGGTCCCTTACTGAATAGCACAGGTATCATCGTGATGAAGGATGAGGAAAAGGCTGAAGTGCTTAATGCTTTTTTTACTTCAGTTTTCACAGGGAGGGCCAGCTCCCAGCCCACTACACTGGACATGGCAGATTGGAGAGATGAAGAGAGGCCCTTGGTGACAGAAGGTCAGGCTAGGGACTAACTAAAGAAGCTGGATGTCCACAAGTCCATGGGGCTGGACAACCTGCATCCGAGAGTGCTGAAGGAGTTGGCCAATGAAGTAGCAGTACCGCTGGCCATTATCTTTGAAAACTCGTGGCGAACAGGAGAGGTGCTGGAAGACTGGAAAAAAGCAAAGATAGTGCCTATCTTCAAGAAAGGGAAAAAGGAGGATCCAGGGAATTACAGACCTGTCAGCCTCACCTCAATCCCTGGAAAAATCATGGAGCAGATTCTGAAAGAATCCATCCTGAAACACTTGGAGGAAAACAGAGTGATCAGGAACAGTCAGCATGGATGCACCAAGGGTAAATCGTGCCTGACCAACCTCATCGCCTTCTATGATGAGATGACTGGATTTGTGGATGTGGGAAGAGCTGTTGATGTGATATACCTTGATTTTAGCAAGGCTTTTGATACAGTTTCCCACAGCATTCTTGTCAGCAAGTTAAGGAAGTATGGGTTGGATGTGTGGACTGTAAGGTGGATAGAGAACTGGCTAGATCAACGATTTCATCATGTAGGAATCAATGGCTCTGTGTCTAGCTGGCAACCAGTAACGAGTGGTAAGCCCCAGATATCGGTCCTGGGGCTAGTTCTGTTCAATATTTTCATTAATGATCTGGATGATGGGATTTATTGAACACTCAGTAAGTTTGCAGATGACACCAAGCTTGGGGAATGGTAGACACGCTGGAGGGCAGGGAGAAGATTCAGGAAGACCTTGACAAATTGGAGCAGTGGGACAATAGAAATCTCATGAGGTTCAACAAGGACAAGTGCAAAGTCCTGCACTTGGGACGGAAAAACCCCATGCATTGCTACAGGCTGGGAAGCGATCAGCTAAGTAGCAGCACCATAGAAAAAGACTTTTAGGGTCTTGGTGGATGGGAAGCTGGATATGAGTCAGCAGTGTGCTCTTGCTGCCAAAAACACCAATGGCATACTGGGCTGCATCAGAAGAAGCATTGCCAGCAGATCGAGGGATGTGATCATTCCCCTCTATTCGGCACTAGTGAGGCCGTATCTGGAATACTGTGTCCAGTTTTGGGCTCCCCACTACAAGAAGGATGTGGACAAGTTAGAAAGAGTCCAGCGGAGGGCAACATAAAAGATCAAGGGGCTGGAGCACAAGCCCTATGAAGAATGACTGAAGGAACTAGGCTTATTTAGCCTGCAGAAGAGAAAACTGAGGGGGGATTTGATAGCAACCTTCTACTACCTGAAGGGATGCTCCAAGGAGGATGCAGCTTGGCTGTTCTCAGTAGTAACAGAGGATAGAACAAGGAGCAATGTTTTCAAGTTGCAGCTGGGGAGGTCGAGGCTGGATATTAGGAAAAACTTCTTTACTAGGAGGACGGTAAAGCATTGGAATGGGCTACCTAGGAAGGAGGTGGAATCTCCATCTTTGGAGATGTTTAAGGCCTGGCTGGATAAAACTCTAGCTGGAATAATTTAGTGGGAGTGGTCCTGCTTTTTTTGGCAGGGGGTTGGACTAGATGACCTCATGAGGTCCCTTCCAACCCTATGATTCTATGATTTTCAGAATAAAATGCTGTAAATTCATCACTAAAATACAAGAATTCTGCTTTTTAAAAGAGATTTTCACATGACATTTTTACCTGTTCTAAAACAGTAAAAAAACACACAATAAGAACCCTGTATACTATCATTAATTGTACTCTGTAAAATTCATCCCTGTGCAGAGGGTTAACCCACACACTTTGCAAAACTGAATTCTAACTTAAGCCCTTGTTTTGTGGTTTACTCTCAAAGCATGGAAACCTGTTTTATTTTTCTATGCACATTTTTTAAAACCACAAAGGACTATATATTTTGGTGACCTTCTCTACTGATGGAGGATGGCCAGATGTAGATACTTAATTCCACCAGAAGGGAACTTACCACTTAATAAAGAAACAAATAGCTATCGTAGCCTGTTTTCTTCTCTATGGTCCAGCTCAAGAAGAAAGTCAAAGGCAGATGTTGTATATGGTTAACAAAGCAATTTGCTAGACAGTAGTGGAATATTAGGAGTAAGGGATTCATGGATACTATTCTTGGCTCTGGAAGGGAGTGGAATCTGGTGGTTATTAACAGCACAGACGAACACATAGGTCTGACTTTTGCATTCTGAAAGGCAGTGGCTCTGCATGAGAGTTGGGTCTATCATACTGACAACATTGCATTCTCACTGTAACAGAAGTGATCTTATGCAGTGTTTCCATAACCCCATCTGTAAAACGTCAAATACTGTGGCTGAGAGCTCTCCTTCATTAAGCAAACTTGCCTTCTATGTATTTCCTAGGTGAAGGATAACGGGTTCCCTCTTTGCACCCCTAATTATACCAGCACAGCCATTTCATGTGCATCTCAAAATAGAGTTCCCCTCCCTTTGCAGTTCACATCTTCCGATTGCTTTCCCCTTTGAAGATTTCACAATCCTTCACTACTGTTCAATACAAATCACTGAATGGATACACAACATGAACCCTAAAATACCTAAATTGACATGTAAATTGATAATCATTTTTTGTCTAACAGAAACCTGTTTTTCAGCTTTGCTGGTCCCCAGTCCCTAGACACAGACTTCAACAAGATAATTTTCAGTGTATATGCACAGCTCCTTACAAAACATATGTACATTTGTTTTGCAATTATGTTAATGACCAGCATGACATGAACTTTCACAAGAGACCTCAGATCACCCCTTTTGATGAACTAGAATGTAAATACAAAATTTACATTCTAGTTAACTTTAACTTTTAGGCTGTGTTCACACACAGGGGGTTATTTCGATACGGTTGTTTTGAAACAACTTGTATCGAAATAACACCTTATTTCGAAATGACTTAATTCGAATTAACAGTTTGTTAATTCGAATTAAGGAAAAAAGCACAAAGCGAAATAGCAGGTTCAGGCAATAGTTATTTCAAAACAAGTCACTGTTGTTTCGAAACAACATGTTCGCACGGCGTTGTTTCGAAACAATCATTTCGAAACAACGTTGTTTCGTCCCCACATGTGGTTTAACTTGTTTCGAAACAACGCCATTGTTTCAAAACAACGGGACCCGTTGTTTCGAAACAACCGTGCGTCGTGTGAACAGCCTAAATCTTATTTCGAAACAACCTCTGTTGTTTCAAAATAAGAGGGCTGTGTGAACACAGCCTTAGGCACCCTTTATGCCCACTGTCAGGTAGCATCAAGACCTCCTTCTGTCACACTTATATAATAGTAAAGTTTAAGTAAAATATTAAGAGTCTGAGCCAAATCCCATGAAATGGAAGCCTTTTAATGAACTTAGCAAATATAGTATCAGTTCCTAACAGAGCTTTTTCAAACTTCAAAAATTTGAACGTTTTAACCAAGATAAAGATCATTTACTCTGACTATTTCTAATAGATGGATAGAGCTTTAAGCACCCAAATTTTACATCTAATGTAATGCTTTTCTATCAATTTATTATCTATTTGGTGAAGTTATTATGACAAATATTTACACTTGATATGGATAAGATGCATTCTTATATTCTGAAAAACAATTTCCCTAATTCCCTAAAAGCTTCCTCTTTAATGATATTCAGAAGACTGTAATTTCACATTGTGACATGTCATGTTGACTTAAATCAATCATCTTGTGTTACATTGATGTAACAAGACATAAGACAAAATGGAAATGAAGCATTATCAGTAAAAATGTCACTAAACTTGACAAGTCACACAGGAAAAACCAAAAAAGAAAAAGGTGTTTAAATTTCCAGAGAAATTAACAAAAATAAAGCTGTTAACCAGTTACAATTAGTCTCTTCAGCTTATTAAACAGAGTCAGGAAAGATTAAAATACTTTTTTAAAACAAAAATTATATTTTCTAGAGAAGCATTTAAATAATTCTTACAAATCATACTGCTTTCCTGTACTTAAACATCTAACTCATGAGCAATATTGTGACAACACAGCAAAATGTATTATTTGTGGCATATTAATTTTAATAAACAAACAAACATTTTAATGAATAATTTTACTGGTCAAAAATCAGGTAGCCAAATGTGAAATATGTTCTGTACTCTATTATTAGTATTCAGTAGTGCATAAAGGCATTCACCAGGGTCAGGAATCCATCATGCTAGGCACTGGACAAAGAAAGAATGGAAGGCAGTCCCTGTCCCGAAGACCCTACAGTATAAAAGACAAAACTAGATGGAGGCGAAGAAGCAATTTACCACAAGTACAGACCTTAAAAGTTACAATATAATTTCCTTCAAATTTTGCTTACACATAAGAGTCCCCTTCCTGTCACTCTCTTCTGCATCTAGCTATGTGTATACCCACAGAAAGGTAAGAATTAAGCTGCAGTATATAATTTCTCATGATAACCTTATCAACGTGCCTATCAAGCCAAACATCTAGGCATTCCACTTCTAGGACTCACTCCAGTGGCCGCTGACATCAGAAATTCTTATTCACTTTAGTAGGCATTCAGTTGTAAGGGAAGCGTAATTAATTGCCCATACTTTCATAATCTTTGGCCTTTTCAGTGAAGCTGATGGACAAAGAGCTAATGGTATGGAAGGCTTTGTGAAAAAGATTTCCTATGCTACAAACAGAATTCTTTTCATATATGCTACAACATAGCCATCTGATATCTGATTTGGGTTTCTATTAGGTCTGTATAAAATATTCATTCTGGAATCTAGAGCTAAACTTTCCTTAAGGTTCACTTGATGATTTGGGCTGGTCCAGGATTTCACAGGAGATCCTTGATGGAGTTGTTTGTTTTAAGTGAATACCAAAATGTGAATCTGACATACCAAATTTTCAAGTACTGCTTGCTGAACACACACACTTCTAGACAATGGGGCTTCTCACCATGTTAGGCACTACAAACTTAGGTAGATATGAAATGGAAGTCTAGAAGTTCCATATAACATTATTAATTTCCTGGGCCAATCAGTCCCCCATATGGCAACAATACTAATTGACAAGGCTTTCAGACTGTGTATCTACCTACAGGGTGTACTATTGCTGACCTGAAGTCAAAGTAATGATTCTATACACTTGCAGTACTCAATGTTACAGTATAAATATTGTGACAAATATATTGGTTTCTTAATTCCCATTGTTCTATATAATAATAAATCCTTTGGTCCATTAAATACATATAAACTGTGACAGGACTGTTCTCAAGCAAATGATTACAGCATGGGGAAGTATATTTTTCTAATACCCACTTACTGTTTTCTCTAAACACTTTATACACATCTAAGGTACTGAAGCTAAGAGCACAGAGTGACTAGGTCATAAGTAAATAAAATGTGATTTTGTGCTGAAATTCCCAGTTGTATATGTTTCCAAAAGTTCTTTGGAAATTGAACCATTTGACAGTCTTCTGCTGGATTCTTGTTAGAAATGCAAAGACTCTACTTTTTATTTGGGCAGCGGCCTAAACTTTTTAAGTCCTGGAAATAAACTTCTTCAGGCAAATTTTCATTTATGTTTCCATTTTAAGGACAATATATCTAAACTTTGGCCTCCAAGATACCTCACCCAGTATACTTGAAGCATATCAAATGAATGTTCCCCACAATCCCTGTGTTTTACAAAAACATCTCATATGCTTGATTTCAAACTGTCACTGACCGCATCTCTGCTAAACAGAACAGAAACGGAGTCATCATTTAATAGGCAACACTATTGTTCCATTTAATCTTGCACATCAATTCTTTATGGGCTCTGAATATAAGGGATTTTTTGTTTAAGATCTTCTCTTGAATCTGCATCCTTTTCCTCAGCCTTTTGAAGTGTATTTACTGAAATGTGACTTGGAAAGAAACAGCTTTCATAGCTAGTGGTTATACTCAGTAGTTTTTGGGAAATAATTTATTCTGAAACAGTTAGGCAGTTTGACGTTATGTTCCCCACTGATTTAGTTATATCTTTGCTAGGCCTAGTCTTCAAGGATTTTTGATGGATGAACTACTGATCTACCCCAAAGCATATTTTCCAGAATTCCCATGACTGTTCACAAATCTAACAACTTGGTTGAACTGAGAAACCTGTAGTGCTATTAGAAAGTAAGGTTGAATTCTTTGGCCACAGGTTAAGAAATTGATTCTCACTATGACACGTGAATATTACATGAGACTCCCTGCCACATTCCAGGGCGCTCTTTATGTTCTGTGTCACCCTCCTCATGAATACTTACTAACTGATATGACTGATGCTTCTTCTTTCAGCTATTCAAGATAATTAAATCCAAAGCTGAGTGCAAAAAGTTACAAAAGGATCTTACAAAACAGGGTGATTGGGCAACCATATGACAAGTGAAATTCAATGTTTATAAGTGCTAAGTGATGTACATTGGAAAACATAACCCCAGGTTTACATATAATTTGATGGGATGTATATTGTCTATTACCTCTCAAGAAACAGATTGTGGAGTCATCATGGGTAGTTCCCTGAAAAACATCCACTCAATGTGTAGCAGAAGCAGCTAAAAAAAGATGACAATGTTAGGAACCATTAGGCAAAAGATAAGACAATAAAACAGAAAATATCATAATGCCAATTTATAAATGCATCAATATTTCATTAAGTTCTGGTTGCTCCAGCTCAAGAAAAGATACAATGGAAATGAAAAAAAGTACAGAGAAGGTCAACAAAAATATTAGGAGTATGGAACTGGTTCCAACTGAGGAGAGATTAAAGTGATCAGAATTTCTCTTTTTAGAAAGGAGACAATAAAATGAGGATTTACTAGAGGTCTGTAAAATCATGAACGCTGTGGAGAAAATGAATAAGGACATTTTACTTACCTCTTCACATAATACAAGAACTAGGTATCATCTAATGAAATTAACAGGTAGCAGGGTTAAAATGACCAACAGAAGGATTTCTTCACACAACTCACAGTTAAGCTGTGGACCTTGTTGTCAGTGAAGGCCAAAAGTGTAAATGGGTTCAAAAAAGAATTAGATAACTTCTTGGAGCATAGGTCCGTGAGTGGCTACTAATCAAGTTGGTTAGGGACACAATCCAGTGCTCTTAGTGTGTCTAAACATCTGAGTACTAAAAAGTATGACTGGACCACTCAAAATTGCCTTGCTCCATTCATTCTTTCTGAAACATTTCACCCCAGCCACAGATGAAAGACATGGTTGGGCCACTGCTCTAGGCCAATACACCCACTCTTATATTCTTAATTTATGTGATACATTTTTCATACAATTTAGCTTTGTCATATTCAGCTTATTTCCTCTGTTGCATCTTCCCTTAGGGTCATTTTCTATCACTGTTACTGACATTGAGTAGTACTTTAATTAATAGGTAGTACCACTGATGTTGTTACCGAAAATTTCGATTTGCACCGGCTCAGGTGGTCTACCTGCGTGCTAACTGGGTCCTCAGGAGGTTCATTGCCCACAGCAGGTATCTTTCACCCTGTCACCCCAATCTCTCTCTGTGAAGTCACCACACCAGAGGCAGATTATCTGTTAAACCACAAGTTTATTGGCAAGGGAAGGAAAATACGGTGAGTACACCTTAAACTTGGATAGGTATAGGTGACATGGGGGGGTAGGTATTATTAGAACAGATACAGAGAACGGATTTTGTAGGCACCAGTCTAGAGCTCTATTTCACCCAGGTTCTGGTTATTAGACCCTCTTTAAATTCAGCTCCAATACGCTCCCCTTCTAGTAACACTCTCCTTTCTTGTCTATACAGGAGATTCCAAGGTACTCAGGAGCCCTCCCAGATCTCAAGGACAGGTAAGTAACTCCATACCCTTTCCCTTTTCCTTTGGAGTGTTGAGTGACCTTCACTCAGGGGATGTCATATGCCACCCCATTCACATGAGTTGTGCACCCACCCTCGTACACTCGAGTACAAGACTGTGACTCCATCCCAGTAGGTACTTAAACCTACAAACACCTTCTCTAATTACTATTAGGTCTTCAGCTCGATTAGCCACTGGTCCAAACATCTTGGTGATGTTCCCCTGTCGTCCTTCGTCTGCTGGTTCTTCCACCCCCGGGGTCCTGTCAAAGGAGTCCTTCACCCCTAAACTAAGTCTGTGACGCAGGGCAGCTTTGAAAGCAATGTCCTGGCCGCTGCCTCTTCAGGGTCTTCCTCGTTGGGTGGTGGCGAATCCGCTTCTGCCTACTATCTGGGGAATTGATGTCCAAGACTCTGATTCAGAGAACCAGATTTTTGGACAGGCTTCAGTTCACAGTTCCCCAGAGAGGCTTTGGTAGAAGTCAGCGGCTGTCCTCCTCATGGAGTCTGGAACTTGGGGCTTCTCTGGTGCAGAGCTCAGCATCAAGCCCTGAGCCCAGGCAGGAAACCCCCTTAAATACGGGGCCCCCAGCCAATCCGAAGGGTTCGTTGCGCATCCCTTTTTCATGTGCTATCACAGTCTAGTGGCCTGACACCAGATAAGCTCTAGAGAGGTCTTGTCAGCCATTAGCTGTCTCTAGGCAAATCACTCTGCCTTGGCTGACTGCCAAGAGTCCTATGTTGTTACTTATGCAACCCCTATTCACAGCCTATGCTGTACTAAACTAAGCAAACACACTAAGCAAGCCAGCTGCTGCTGGGGAGCTGCAGAACAAGTATTCAAAAGTGAACATATACAGTATAGATTAACATAATCAAATCAAATCTTTATAACATTTTTATCTATATTACTTAATAACATTTACCATATTCATATATGAAGACATAAAGACATATAGAGGTAAGTATAACTTGAACTTCTAAAATTCCTTCTATCTCTGTCAATGAAATTATTTATGATGCATGATATTACTTAATAGCAATAATGCTCCAGAGTCTGTCATCCTAATTTGTGAATATTGTTTAAGGGACAGTTCTGATATCTTTACTCATTGAGTTGTACCCTACTCAATGAGTAGTTCTGTTGAAAACAGTACAGCTACATATGGAGTAGGGTAGTATTCAAGGTGAGCAGTGATATCTGCATCTAACCTAAATGAATTCATATTCACTGTGCACTTTATGTATGTATTACTTGTTCAAAGTAGCATTTAGTATGTATTTCCTGCTGCTAAGGCTGTATTACAAACAACTGATGGAAGATGAAAAGAAATAAATTATTTAAAAAAAGAATTAATTGCCTGGTTCATTTTAATGTTACATACTGTTTGTATCTGATTTTTATGCTGCTATCACTTTTATTACAGATTTGAATTGATATTTTAGAGAGAAATATATTTTACTATAATATTAAATAGCGTCTCAGGTCAAAGGATTTTTTAAAAAATAAAACATCTAATATATGTGAAATACAAAATGTAGGCAATTGCCCTAGGTGAGAGAGTATGGGAACTCGGTGCAGCAGATTGCAAGAAATTCCTTTCGCACTAACTTTATTACAGTGATGGTTAGATAAAAGCTGGACTTTGTATTTGTATGAAGCCAGGCTACACTGTTAAGCTTCAGCTCATTTAAATTAGGTATATTGGCATCACATGGTATAAGCAGCTTGTTTGGCTTCTTGGCTGAAAGAGAAGTTTAATGATGTGGGGAAAATTTAAGAGCATTTTCCTGCCCATTCGAACATAGAGATCACCACACAGCATGATCACTGTAGGTAGCTCAGATAGCAGTGGTAGGTGGAATATATTTATAAGAAATACTACACAGATGAGTTAGCAGAAAGGGAACACTGACTGTATTTCTAGATCAAAAATAAACCATAAAGGTTTCCTGAATTTATTCATTTAAACATGAACGATAATTCAATTTAATATTAAGTGCTATGAGGAGATAAACAATGACTTTAACTGCAACTGAAAATAGATGGAGTTACCCTTCTCTACATAAATTGTTATTCTGTCCTACTTGTATATTAGCTTTAAGTTCAGGATTACGTAATGCTCAGATACTCTCCTAGATAAAATGAATGACATAAATGATGGTGACTGATGCTTTGGCCTCCTGAAAATAAAGAGGCAACAGTTTCTTGAAATGTCTCTACATTTAAACAAGTTAAATATGATGGTAATTGTGTTTGCTTAATTGCAATTTCAAAACAAAGGGGCTAGATTAGGTCTATGGCAAAGCCCCAAACAAGCAGCACCATCCCAGCAGGGGCCTCAGGAAGTGGTGTGTATCAGAAGTATATCTGTGAGTCAACTCCTCCCTTAAGCACCTCTTATTCTAAAGAGGCAATAGGTTACTGAAGCCCTTGGAAGCAGATCTCTTACTTCCCTCTTGCAAGTAGCCAGCTACTCTGGCCAGTGAGAGAGGAATGGAGCTAAAACTCTATCCACTCTCCCCCATTTCTCACCATTTGCTTTCCAGGAAGTGCAAGCATTGTGCTGTATGGTAGACCCAGAACCAACCATGTAGGCCAAGCAAAAGCAAGATGAGCCCTTGCTTCCCTGTTTAATAATACAAAAGTGCAGCCTAGATCAGTGTTTCCCAACCGGTGTGCCATGGCACACAGATGTGCCATCAGGTCTGAGCAGGTGTCCCACAAAATTTTTTGAAAACCTATTCAAAGAGCTCTGGATTGGCTCAGTGGCTTATGAATATTCCTGAGTTGATTTGGAAACTATATGGTGCTTGTGCCTCAAATTAATTATAGGTAGCAAGGTGTGCCATGGCAGAGGAAATGTTGGGAAACACTGACCTAGACAAACTTTTTTGTTAATTTTTTAAAACAAACTTATGTCCCTCCTCAGCAAGGATGATCCTTGTTCCTGAAACATCAGTCTGGCACTAGCTTTCCTCGGGACTAAAACACATACTACCCTACACTGCATGCATCCTTCTGAGTTACAATACCTCCTGTGTAAAGGTTTAGCCTCACAACACATGTATCTATAAATTAACGTAAATTGTCAAGAGGAAAGTCACTAAAGCAATTGTTCTGCATAGTTAAGATTAATAATTGGACTCTAAGCTATTCAGCTATTTAGAGGATAAAATATGCTGAGCTACAACTCCAAATCTATACATATATTGAAAACCAAAATGTGGGGTTTTTTCACATTAACGCTTTATCCAGTTTTTAGAATTAATACTTTTTTTGTTTGTGTACACAGCTAATATTTCCTCCAGCACAGTAAAGATCAGCTAGCCTTTCCAGAGGGCACCTTTGATTGAAAATATAGCACCCCACCATACAAAAGAATGGAGGGCATGGGGGGAAAAAAAACAGAAATGTTCTTAATATATTAATGCTTTCAACCACAGAAGGCTAAGCTTTTCTGTCCACCTAGGACAAAGGGTTAGGGTTAACGCAACAGAAACAACATTCCCACCCATTCACCAAAAATAAAATTGTTTCTATATAACAACATCCCTGTTTTATAAAGGAAAATATACATATAAATTATATGAAAAGAAAAATGAAAGGAAAAATGAAATTATATGCTGGTCCACAGATCATTTGTGAAGTAGGTATTACCATTACTGTCAGACAAAATTCCAGAGCCCATTTCTTCCTATACTGGAGAAAGAAAATCAGTTCAGATCCTTCTGTCATCCTCTGCCTTGGGAGATCCTTTTGTATTTACTTGTATTGCAGTAGTACTTAGGAGCTAGAGTCATGAGCATTTATTTCTAGCTTAGAAATCACATCATCAGAACTAGTGCCATCAAAATCTAAATCACAGCTGTGTGACACATGAAGTTAGGGAATCTCACATCCAAATACAGAATTCTATTACAAAAAATTAGCTCAATCCTTTGTATCAATTTCTACTGGACCTCACAGTCCTAATATAGTTCTTAGGATTATTGCATCATTCCACATACCTCTGGCTGCTGAATTAGATGCAGTGTTGTCCTCTCAATATTATGCATATTCTTTATGTTACTTGATACATTCAACACCCCCCCATACACTCACATTCACACTCATACACCACCACCCCCCACATACCTCCCGGAAGGGGCTGAATATTTTCATGAGATTACTGGTTTCTCTATGATAAACCTAAATTGACATTTATTTTTTCCTCCCCATCCAGGATTCATTGAAGAACATTTTTGGCCCCATCTGACAAGTCATTTAATTGTGCCCCAGCAACTATTCACAAAAAAAGTATTCAGTGTTGCCAGTTCTCATGATGCTATTGAAAGTAACACAATTTTGGTCAGGCTAAATCCAAAACCAATCTGGCAATGATTCACAAAGCTTCAGCTCCTAAGCAAATTTCAGCCCTGCCTGGGGAAAAATCTCTCTGGTTAGCTGCCACCCCCCTTTGCCAATCTTATGCACTAGAGCACTCTGTAAGAGCTGCTGCAGCAGGCACGTAGTGCTGTCCCATTACCAGTCAGGAGCCAGAGGAGTTTTCATGATAGGGAAGTAAGGAGAGGGCTGTTGACAATATTCTTACAGAAAGTGAAGGGAGAGCAGAAATGCCCCACATCACAGGAGGGTCCTGATCCCTCCTCCCCATATCCATCTTAAGAAAAATTGATTGATTTCTCACTGCTCCTTTCCATCTCTGCAACTTAGAAGCAGGAGAGAGGGATGATGTAGAACCCTGGAGGTACAGGAGAAGCAGAGATGCATTAAGGTGCAAAAATCAAATATAGGGCTAGGGCTGCACACTTGATGCGGAGGTTGGGGCAGTGTATAATTTGCTACTGAGGTGGGCAGATTGGGGGTAGGTGAGGCAACACAGAATTATCTAATTTTAAATGTGAGGACCAGAAGAAGCTAGAAGCTTCACTGGTATTAGGCAACCAGCAAGAGCTCCTGTGACAGGTGCCACAATCAACTCATTCTGTAACTGGAAAAGTTGGCAACATTTGAATTGTCTTTCTCATGCATACTAGAAGTGAAGAAGACTTAAAAAAAGAAGTCATTGAAAAGACAAACCAAAACATGGTAATCTTCCTTCTTACAAATCTCATGCTTTTTTGAACATTTGGAGTTAGCAACATGCAGTGTCCAATTCTCATTTCTCACTATTTGGGCCTCTTGATGTGGCTTTCACTCTTCCGTCTGGAGTTCATCCCTACCTCGATCCCAAGCAGAGAGAGGTATCAACCAGTTGAAGAGTAAGGATTGTGGAGCAAACTTACCTAGAAATGTGGGAGCGGATAGGTAGTACCATGTGGGAAACCATTTTCCCATCCTGTGAGATTTTTTACAATTTCAGAAAGTTTCCATTCCCCTTTGGCCCAGAACAGAGAACTTTCAAAAGTTTTCATGGAAGGCCAGAGTGAGAGGACTTTCAGTACTACCAACTGCATGGTGGTCAGCACGCTTACTCCAGATGTAGGTAATGTGGGAGAGGTAGTTCAAAGCCTTGTTCTTCCTGAGTCGCAGTCTAGGTCATCCATATCAGGTGAATGTCCTGACCATTGGGCTATCAAGTCAGTCTCTACCATTCTGGTTCAATGAAGATTTATTTTTTTTATACAAAGTGAAAAAGCTCCAGCAGAAGAAATGGAGAGAGCTCCAGCATAGCCTGTAGCCTGGCATTTAGCTGGGGTATGAGAAACCTGGGTTCACATTCCTGCCCTGAAGCAGACAGAACCAGTTCACATCCTGCTCTTTTGCAAACCCATGGGAGTGCCACAGTCTCCAAGCTATATGCTGTTCTGGGATGTCTTTCTCTTGTAGTCTGAACATGAATTTCATCCTGGACTCAAGAAAGACCCCCAACCAAGGTTTGTCAAAACTGCCTCTTTGTCAGAATAAAAGGATTTTGTTGCTGTTGCTGTTGGTGTTGTTTTGTTTTGTTTTTGATGAATCACCATTTTCTGACAAAAACCTGTTTAAAAAAAATCCCTGACTAGTTCTAGTGCCAGGAATCATTTGTCAATTTCTCCTTCCTGTGAAGTTTGGAGGGGGAAGAAACAGTTGGGAAATTGAGGGGTGGGGAAGAAAGAGAGAGATCTGAAACATTCAGATTCTTCTTTCTTTTCCTTCCAACAACCAACAATGGGAGAAAGAAGAGAGGTGCAGCTAAAAGCTATTATCATGCCAATATTAAAACACAAAATCCTGAAGGTAATGAGATGATTATTTTGTAGCTCTCAGCAACTGTAACAGATGAGGAATTGCTACCGCACATTCTCAATGAAAATCATTGTTTACTACTCTTTACTCAGCCTAGCGTAGCACAAAGAAAAAGTGAATCTACTTTGGCTCAACTAACTGCAGGTCTACAGTGGAGTCTACTTTGGATTATAACTGCAGGACCAAATTGTGCTGTTGGTTCTTTGTAGCCAAGTTGCAGACAATGAAGTTTCATGGGTGTAACAGAGGAGAGAACCTGGCCTGCAAAGTTCTTATTTCTAGCACTACTGCAAAAGCCAGAAAGAACAAAATGTCCCCTGACTGCTGTTTGCTATAAAAACAATTTGACTGCTGTTCTCAATTAGTAAAGCCACTTTTTTATGTGTAAAGTGAATATACCTGATTTGCAAGGCACAGGGTGAGTTAATGACACACATTTCAGCCAACCCCTAAATTTACACCTCTAGAATGACAGAATTCTTTTCCACAAATAGAATTACACCTATTCAAAGATACTTTAGTTGTATGAAATACCTTATCTGGTATTAGACAGCAGGCTTGTGCACTCACTTTGTGTCAAGAGGCTTATTCTGCTTTAAAATAGATTCTGTTATGAGGAGTAACATATTTGGGAAAATTGATGGTGTAGTTCATTCACTTCAGTTTCAAACTAAAGATCTGATTTAGAGTATTAGATTCTTAAGGAATTTCATTTTAAAAATGTGATCCCTTCTGTTCTGACAACCTATCAAAAGCAGAGCTGAAGTGGGTGCTGGTATAGTTAAAAAATGGCAAGTTTAATAACTTAAGTGCTGTCTGTGAAGCCTCGGTTTCTATCACTGAAGTAAAATATGTATTATGATATTACTACAAAATGAGGCACTTCATCACGGAGTCCAACTAAAAGCTATGGTTTTGTTAGTAAAACTTTTTTGGAACTTTTTCCTGAATCCCAGTGGTTTTTCTACTATGAGAAAAAGGGAACACTAACAAAAACTGAAGCACACTATGGGAAGAACTAACTTTATTACACTTACATGGCATCTAGGCAACCTGTAGGATTCAATCCCCTAAGGAGTCATTGAGTCAAACATCCTGCCTGCATGCTTTCACAATCACTGATATTTGTAGCTATGCAAGTGGAGATAGCAAGTGGACAGGGGGATGCGGGGAGTGGGAGAACCCTCATGCGCTAGGCCATGAGAGAAATTCTTTTCTGATCATAGCTCTTGCCCTCAAAATAAAATCTTGTCTCTCCATTTCCAGCAACTTGACTTCTTCCTTCTATCAGCTTCCAAAAGCTTTGGCATTGGTCCAGTAGGAACACTCCTGTAACTATTTCTTTGCATCAGCATTCACAATGATCTTGTAACCAAATGCACACTCAAAAGTTTTTAAATAAGTGAACAAAAATTGAGTCATGGATAATTTGTCTCTGTCTCTGTTGTAGCACAGAGTTAATTTCAGGTAGACTTCTGTAGCTGTGTAAGTACAAATATGAATTCAAAGCACAAAAGGCTATCAAAAGGATATAGGTGATGTTTCAAAGTTTCATACATAACACTTCTAAATTTCAGTGCACGTTTCTTTTAAGAATCATACAGAAAATGGAAGGGCTTCTTCATTTATATCACTGTGTTCAAAGCATCATTGACTAGCATCCTTCATGTTATTTCTAGATTACAGGTTAGGGGGTATTTTAAGGACATGCAGAGAAGTTAGAAGCAAAATTATGTTGATTTTTGCTTTTGAAAGTCACTCTTGTACCATTGATAGCAAATGTAATCCCTGTTCAGCAGCCAGACTTTGCCCCTGTTCCAAACTACCTGCAAAGCACTAGTAACCCTGGGGATTTGATAGAATATGAAAATGTCATACAATCACATCCATCCAACCCCTATCAATACTGGTACTGAATATAGCACACCAAACAAGGCCAAACAACACATACTTACTTTTAAAAATGTAACCCTCCCCCAAACACACAATGTTAATTCATTCCTTCTATCAAGAGGATAAAGCATTATTTCAATGAGTACTGACTGAGTTCTTCATACCATTGAAAGGAATTAAAAACATCTTCCCTCAAAACCAAAGCAAGATATGTCTAAATCCCTAGACATCTTTGCAAATCTCAATCATTTGTTTGGAAGCTAGAGAATGTGAAGATTAAATTTAAAAAATGTGAAAGTGATTTGCCTACCAGTTTTGGAAATAGCATATTTATAATGACCCTTTCTTCCTGACTTAAATGAAGATGTTAAATACATTCAATACTTTTGGCAACCCTCCCTCCCCTCCTCCACACACACACACAATTTACTAACCTGAGGACAACAGTGAAATTAGCTGATGACTTTCCTTAATTTACTGAACATATAGAAACAGGAGGAGGGAAAGATTATATATGTGCACACACATACACCAGCACACATACATCTTTGCATATTTTAGCATGATATATGTTCCATAGAAAGTCTTGATTCATCTCCAAACAAAGTGGGAATTCAAATGAAGTTTGAAAGAGTCATGACTGAAATCCACAGGACAGAGTTGACGAAAAGCTTACTATGCTGCCAGATGATTTACTCAGCATCTTTATCAAAGTGACAGAATGGGAGAAAATGTCCACTGCATCTCAGAGCTCTGAGTATTGAGTGAACCAGGTCAAACAAGAAGAGGTTCCCACTGACTCTTATTAATTTCTCCAGTCTTATCTTTCTGAAAGGTTAAATATACAAAGAGGAAGAAGGTTAACAGTCCATAAAGGAGATTTGTAAACATAAAAATACAGTTCCAAAGAGGCAGACATGTTAAGTGCCACAAGACTCCTTGCTTTTTTTATAAAAATACAGGTGCCCAAAAATATGTATTTGAAATATATGTAAATATGTGTGTGCATGAAAAGTATTCTCTCTTCTGAGGCACTGGCTATACAATTCATAATAAGAATTAAGAAACTCCATTGTCAGCTCAGAGCCTTGGTCCTGAGCTTCAAAGCCACCAGTTGCCCATAACCCAGGGACTGACTTCAGTAACCATATTTCCACCTATGGCTCACCTCACTTCTCTTGGACAATGCAGCTTAAAACCTCAAAGGAAGCACATGAACACCAGAGATGAAGCATTCTTGGTCAAGGAGATTTGTCTATGCAGCAAACTTCCAGCAAAAAGATTAATCCAAAGTCTGAAACAAGACTTCCACTTAAACAAACTATTTATTCAATACCTGACCTAATAATTTGTGTGTGTGTGTTTCCATCCTCTCTTTCTCTTTCTGTCTCTCTCTCTCTCTCTCTCTCTCTCTCTCTCACACACACACACACACACACACACACACACACAGATTAGAGGGTTTGTTTTGTTTTGTTTTTTTAAGAGAGCAGAAGAGCATGGTATTTCATGAGATATGGCATGAATACACATATTTATTGAAGAAAGCATATTAATTCTGGAAGCTGGGGTGGGCATGTTGGACTCTATGGTTTTGGGCAGACGGGAGAAAGCACAGCTAAAGGAAAATGTATTAAATCATCATGAGCAACAGAGGGGAAAGATAAGAAGGGGCTTCAGTGAATGCTGCACCTTCAAAAGCACCACAGTAACAATAAAATCCATTGTTTAGACATGTTTTGTCCACATTCCACCACCAGAATATGCAGCATGGTGACTGCAATGTAACTATAACCAGAATTGAGTGAAGTGCTTTTTTACTGACTATATAAAGGTCAAAAGAAACAAATCTTCTCCATAAACTAAGTTAAACCACCAAGAGTTCCTAGAAGAGCAGTAAAGGGGACTTCATTACTTCAGAAAGACTGTTATTTTTTTTGACTGCTTTACTATTAAAGACAAAAGACTTGAGTTATATTTGGAATCAAAATGATTAAAGTAAACACTGTGGAGTTGATGAGATGATACCTTTCAGCTAAATGTAGGAGATAGCCAGGGAGTTGAAAGTGGTGGTTATCTGAAGAAAAGATGCAACTGTCATTGCAATACAGTAGAAGGCAGAGATCAAAGGGTGAACTCTATCATAAAGTGAAGCAGCAGCTGCAGCATTTGTGGTCTCATTGATATTTTGGACTTACCTTTCTATTTTCTAAATGTAGTACATCATCACATCTCTGTTATTTATGTTGATTTTATAATCTTACTGACTCAGTGAAACAGCTCAAGAAAGTAAAATATATCATGAATCTACAATAGAACTTGGATCAGCAAAGAAATTAATGTGTTCCACTGTCAAGCCACAGCAGCAATAGGTATGACAATTTAGATGAAAAATGTTTAACTGTAGTTTTTTGGCATCACTTAAGTGCAGAGTAATGCAGTTGGTATATTGTATGACACAAATTTTCCACCTTATTTTAGTGCATGTTTGCATTTTCAACATCTAGAGGAGCCTCATTGCACCATGTTTGTTTATATTTATTATTTCTCACACACACACACACACACACACACACACTCAATTTAAAAGACTGTTCACTTAACACTTGCAAATCTCATTCAAATGATGTAACATAATGCACAAATACCTTGAACTTCTTGACTATTAAATCTTTCCTGGATGCGCTACCTCAGATCTTTACAAGGGACTTCAATAAATCTAAGGAAGTTTTATAAAAATCATTATACATAATCGCATTGTTGCATAAATAATGACTGTTTAAGGTTAACATTAGAGCTTCAAGTGCAATCCCCTATTTCAGCTGCTCATAATGCTGTCACATATATTTCTTTCAGACTGACACTTTTCATGCTTGAGCTCAGTCCAGACATGAAATTTATTTTAGCATTCAAACAAAATCTGTTCTTCTACTTTGACTTGTGTATATGTAAATAAGCACCACATCATTTCCCATAAATTCCAATTTAAATACATGCATCAATGAAGAATGGCTGAATAGAACTTCTTCAGACTTGACTTTCCTAGATTTCATCCAGAGCAAAGAAACAATTAGACCACATATGCATTTGCATAGGCATAACATTCACAGAGGAAAATATAAAAGGGAAGTTCTGTAGTTTATATTGCTTTATGTACCTTACTAATTAAATGTGTATAATCATTCTATATATCTCCTTCTCCATTATGATATAACATAATTTTGGATAGTGTAGGAGCTTCTTTATTTTTACAAGATGGTGATAAGATCCCCTCAGCCATTTGTTTGTGGTTGTGTTTTGCCATACTGCTGGTAAGTTATGCAGCCCGTTCCAATTTCATAAAAATAAAAAGACAATATGCAACAACTCAACCAAATTGTGAACCATCATAAAAAGAAATCATAAATGGCCTCATCTTTATACATCCCCTTGCATTAGTAAAAATGCAAATGAAAGACATTAAATGCCATAGATCCTCATTGTACAAAAATCACTGTATGGTCTCCAAGTGGAAGTAGTGAACACTAACCATTCTTTGCAGTCAAACGGTTTCAATATTTGCATAAATATGTACTGTGTAATTTTAGCTACAGTCTAAATGTACTTCAGGGTTTTACTGAGCAGTATGTTCTGCCTTCTGTGCAATATGATGAACATTACTTTTTGTATGCAGATTAACTCTTCTTAAGAAAGCTATGGTTTATCAATTCATTGTACATATAAAATCCTGGGCCTGCTCTAGCCTATAGCTGTGATGGGAGAGTGTGAGTAGACAAGATGAACTCACATTAAGTGGAGCTCAGTAAATTTTAGTCTGATTGTGCTCTCACTCAAATAAGTAAGAGTTTTACCACTGACTTCTGCAAGAACAGTTTGGGGCCTTATCAAAGAATCACAGGGTTGGAACGGCCCTCATGAGGTCACCTAGTCCAACCTCCTGCAAAAAAAAGCAGGGCCACTCTCACTAAATTATCCCAGCCAGGGTTTTGTCTAACAAACTGTAAATATCTCCAAAGATGAGGATTCTACCACTTCCCTAGGTAGCACATTCCAAAGCTTCACCACTCTCCTAGTAAGAAAAGTTTTCCTAATATCCAGTCTCGACCTCCCCAGCTGCAACTTGAAACCATTGCTCCCTGTTCTGTCCTCTATTACTACTGAGAACAGCCGAGCTGCATCCTCCTTGCAGCATCCCTTCAAATAGTTGAAGGTCGCTATCAAATTGCCCCTCAGTCTTCTCCTCTGCAGGCTAAATAAGCCTAGTTCCTTCAGTCTCTCTTCATAGGTTTTGTGCTCCAGCCCCTTGATCATTTTTGTTGCCCTCCTCTGGACTCTTTCTAATTTGTCCATGTCCTTTTTGTAGTGGGGAGCCCAAAACTGGACACAGTATTCCAGATGTGGCCTCACTAGTGCAGAATAGAGGGGAATGATCACATCCCTCGATCTGCTGGCAACACTTCTTCTGATGCAGCCCAGTATGCCATTGGCCTTTCTGGCAGCAAGCGCACACTGCTGACTCATATCCAGCTTCCCATCCATCATGACCCCCAGGTCCTTTTCTACAATGCTGGTACTTAGCAGATCGCTCCCGAGCCTGTAGCAGTGCATGAGGTTTTTCCATCCCAAGTGCAGGACTTTGCACTTGTCCTTGTTGAACCTCATGAGATTTCTATTGGCCCACTGCTCCAATCTGTCTAGGTCTCCCTGAATCCTGTCCCTGCCCTCCACCTTGTCTACCATTCCCCCTAGCTTGGTGTCATCCGCAAACTTACTGAGCATGCAATCTATCCTATCATCTAGATCATTAATGAAAATGTTGAACAGAACTGGCCCCATGACTGACCTCTGGAGCACACCACTCATTATGGGTTGCCAACTAGACATGGAGCCATTGATTCCTACTCGCTGAAACCATTGATCTAGCCAGTTGGCTATCCACTTTACAGTCCACATATCCAACCCATACTTCCTTAACTTGCCAATGAGAATGCCATTGGAAACCATATCAAAAGCCTTGCTAAAGTCGAGGTATATCAGATCAACAGCTCTTCCTGCATCCACAAATTGAGTCATCTCATCATAGAAGGCAATGAGGTTGGTCAGGAATGATTTACCCTTGGTGAATCCATGCTGACTGTTCCTGATCACTCTATTTTCCTCCAAGTGTTTCAGGATGGATTCTTTGAGAACCTGCTCCATGATTTTTCCAGGGATTGAGGTGAGGCTGACAGGTCTGTAATTCATTGGATCCTCCTTTTTCCCTTTCCTGAAGATAGGCACTATATTTGTTTTTTTCCAGTCCAGGAGCTCCTCCATTCACCATGAGTTTTCACAGATTATGGCTAGCGATACTGCTATCTCATCAGCATCCTTGGATGCAGTTTGTCCAGCCCCATGGACGTCTGCACATCCAGCTTCTTTAAGTAGTCCTTAACCTGACCTTCTGTCACCAAGGGCCTCTCTTCTTCTCTCCAATCTGCCCCACCAAGTGCAGTGGGCCGGGAGCTGGCCCTGCCTGTGAAAACTGAAGTAAAAAAAGCATTGAGGACTTCAGCTTTTTCCTCTTCCTCCATCACAAAGATACCTGCCCCATTTAGTAAGGGAGCTACACCATCCCTGATCTCTTCTTGTTATTGACATGTAGAACCCCTTCATGTTATCCTTCACATCCTTTGCTGGCTGCAACTCCAATTGTCCTTTGGGCTTTCTGATTTTATCCCTGCAGTCCCGAGCAATATCTTTATATGCCGCCTTAGTCATCTGTTCAAGCTTCCACTTCCTGTAAGCTTCCTTTTTATGCTTTAGCTCAGTTCAGAGTTCTCTGTTAAGCCATGCTGGGTGCCTTCCACTTTTGCTGTTTTTACTGCTCATCGGAATGGCATCTTCCTGTGCCCTTAGCAGGTTTCCTTTAAAATACAGCCAACTCTCTTGAACACCTTTCCCCTTCAGATCATGCTCCCAAGGCATCCTGCCCATCAACTCCCTGAGGGAGCCAAAACCTGCTCTTCTGAAGTCCAGGGTCTGCATTTTGCTTCTTTCCTTTTTTCCATTAATCAGCATCTTGAACTCTACCATCTCATGGTCACTGCTGCCCAGGTTGCCATTCACTTCTACTTCCCCAATTAATTCTTCTCTGTTTGTGAGCAGCAGGTTGAGAGGTTCAAGGCCCCTAGTCGGTTCCTCCAGCATGTACCAGGAAGTTGTCCTCAACACTCTCCAAAAACTTCCTGGATTACCTGTGTACTGCTGTATTTGCCTCCCATCAGATGTCAGAGTAATTGAAGTCCCCCACGAGAACTAGGGCTTGTGATCTAGAAACTTCTGCCTGTTGTCCATAGATGCCTCATCCACCTCCTCCTTCTGATCTGGAGGTCTATAGCAGACACCCACCACAACATCCCCCTTGTTGTCCTCCCCTCTAAACTTAACCCACAGACTTTCAAGTGGCTTGTTTCCACTTCCATAATGGAGCTCTGAGCAGTCATAGAGCTCTTTTACATATAGTGCTACTCCTCCCCCTCTTCTTTCCTGCCTGTCCTTCCTGAACAGTTTATGCCCATCCATGGAAGAGCTCCAATCATGCAAGCTATCCCATCATGTCTCTGTTATTCCAGTTATATCATAGTTCCTTGTCTGTGCCAGTACTACCAATTCTTCCTGCTTGCTTCCCAGGTTCCTTGCATTCGTGTACAGGGCATCTAAAATACTTGGCTGATTGCCCTACTTTCCACTGTTGAGTTTCAGTTCTGTTGCATGTACCTCCTTGCATTTTCTGCCAGCATTGTCGTCTCCCACTTGCCTCAGGTATTAGGGCTTCATTACAACACCTAAGACAATTATTTGATTCCTCCCCCCATGTTCCAACTACCCTCTCTTTTATCCCTCGTGTTACAGTCCCAGCACCCGCCAAGTTCCATCCCTTCCCCCAAGTCTCCCTCATTGTCACTTACCTGTGGGCTTTGGTCTCCTTCCCCCTTCAAACCTAGTTTAACCTCAATAGGTCAGCCAGTCTGTGTCCGAATATGCTCTTCCCCTTCCTGGACAGATGGAATCCATCTCTGCCTCACTGTCCTTCTTCCTGGAACAGCACCCCATGGTCGAGGAAGCCAAAGCCCTCCTGATGACACCATCTTTGCAGCAAGGTGTTCACCTCCAGGATGCATCTGTCTCTGCTCAGGCCCCTACCCTTGACCGGAAGAATTGAGGAGAACACCACCTGTGCTCCAAACTCCTTCACCTGTGCTCCCAGGGCCCTGTAGTCACCTTTGATCTTCCAAGGATCACCTTTCACAGTATCATTGGTTCCCACATGGATGAGTAGCATGGGGTAGTAGTCAGAGGGGCAGATGATTCTCAACAATCCCTCCATAATGTCTCGGATATGGGCATCCAGCAGGCAGCATGCCTCCCAAGAGGCCTTGTCAGCGTGACAGATGGGTGCCTCTGTCCCCCTCAGAAGACAGTCCCCAACCACCACAACCCTACACTTCCTCCTAGCTATGAAGGACGTGATCCTCCCAGCCTCGGGTGTGCATGGCATCTCCTCTTCTACCTCATCCATTGTCTGTAGCGCCGTGTAGCAGTTCTTTACCACAACAGAGGGTGGGATGTGAGCAGGAGTGGAGCACTGTCTGCTGCCACAGGTAATCAGCTTCCAATGTCCTCCCTCTGCCATAGGCATCCCATCCTTCTCCAGTGGTGCAGCAGTAGTCTTCGGCAGCTGGATAATATCCTCCTGCTTGCATGTCTCCTCGTGGATGCTATCAAGGAACTTCTCCAGGCCATGGATACTCCTGAGCCTAAACACCTCCTCCTTTTACTCTCCCACCTGCCTCCTGAGAGATTCCATCAGAAGACACCTGTCACATTGATTCATCTGCCCAGCCTGATTGTCTGTGACAAGGAAATGCTGGCCACAGTCCCTGCAAGTCCACACCAGGATCTGGGTAGAGATATCCATGCTCAGGATGTCTGTCTGGCTACAGGCGTAGGTGAAGGAGACAGAAGGGGTGCTGGCACAAACAGTGCGGCTCCTTTTCACCATCGTGGTCTCACCAAACTCCTCCCCAAACTCCCTCTCAAACTCCCCTGTTTTCAGTCCTCCTGTTTGCAAGCTCCCCCTGGTCACTCGACCAGTAGGTGAAGCACCTGATCAGGCACACCCTTTCCTGAAGGTGATTCAGGCCAGCACAAAATGCCAATGCCTAACGTTTGGATTTCCAGACTGCTGCTTATCCACAACAGGTGTAGATTAGTCCAGTGAGTGGACCACTGCCAATTGACACAAGCTGAGTGTCAGGTCAATGAAGTAGAAAATTTAATTCAGCACAATCATGCTAAGTCTTTGCTGAGTGACAAAGTTAAAGCAAGAAACATTGATTTCCAACTTGCTGTTACTTAATATTTATCTATTTAAATGGCCGTGCAGTGAAAAGCATATTCTATCTGTAAACTGAAGTCACTGAGGCTCAGCAAAGGTAGACTTTTAATGTAAGGGAACACCTGACATAAAACAATTTCTATTTACCCATATCATTAGAAATATGTAAACAAATGTTGTTGTTTGCATCTGTTTTAATTTAAAATAATTCTGTTAATGAATATTCAGATTTCACAATGGTTATGAAAACTGGCTTTAAATGCAATAAATAATTTTCAGGACTGATTATCCTGGTAATTTGTAAGGATTCTTTTATTCAATGCATGTTACCTTTACATATATGAAGTCTACCTGACACATTTCCAGGGCTGTGAAAAGAGAAAACAGAATATATGTTGGTTGTACCTCTGTTTTCCTCACCTATATTTTTTTTCAAAACTTCATGTTGACTGAAATTACATTTTTATTGTTTACATAATGAAAAATTAGTCATATTTAAATCTGTTACTACACATATGCAGATGGTTATATTTGTTCTGTATAGTCCCATTTAGTCCATTAGCTACATTTACATATGATAAACAGACTTTCAAAGTTACAAGTTGAGACAACATTTTGACATCATGTGGATAAAGTACAAAACTGGAACATACCTTTCACATTATATGGAAGGGTGGGAGTAGGAGGGTGAGTGAAGTTAGAGGAAACTGGAGGTCATTTGGGGAAGAAGAGTGCAGGAACATTTGGCAGCTTTGAGCAGAGAGGAATGAGAACATGTTTTGTCCTTTTAGGGGGTGATTTGTTTTGAAAGTCTTGAGTCATGTGGGACTTATTACAAGGGCATAGAAGAATTTAGCAGTTGGGATGGTGGAGGGAAGGTTATAAAAGGGATGAAAGTCACTGATCAGATCCACTTGGGGGGGGGTAGAGAGAGAGAGAGAGAAAGATTGATGCACCTACAAGTCTTATTGCATGGCCCTTAAATATTTTCCTCTATAAAAGTAATTAGCTCCAGTCCACCCCACCAACTTAATTTCAATGCATAGGGAGAAAATTCCAAGGAGCCCAGAATGGAGAACACCCTATTGTTCTGTTTATGGGCTTGATCCCCAAATCTTTATTCAGTTTTTACCTTGGCAAAACTCCATCAGCACTAGCAGTCATGCCTGAGTAAGAACTTATTGCACTGAGCTTCATATCTTCTAGAAAGCTGTAAATCAACTTAACTATGAGACACATTTGCAAGATACAAATTTTATAATCCCATTAACTCAAGGAAATGATGGATACCAATACACATCATACTGTTGCAACTTTCCTTTCAAATTCAAATAGCACTTACATGATTGAGGAGAGAATTCTTTATCACTCTTCTAGACCACCTGTTTTCTAATCCATCTCTTTCTATTGCCTTTTTATCTTATCTTCTGTATTGCCAGATCATGCAGGCTAGCCTTTACCTGTCCTTTAGTACATGTCAGCCACCTCTCTTACTGTCAACTATGCATAGAATGGGATAGCTTCTTTTAATGGCTCTTCCTAACTCAATTTGTTTGGAGAAGAGTCATAACATTTGCAAGCTGTTACATGCTCCTCCTCTGAATCACTGCACAGCTAGATAATTAGTTGGAAAACAAAAGCTGGGATTTTATTTACAACACAATTAACAAGTTTTCATAATTTAATTATGCAAGCCACAATTTTAATGTGATTTTTTTTAAAACACTCAATTAACCTTGCCAGTGAGCAGTCCCCATTCCCAAATAATCATCTGGTCTCATTTCAGTTTTTGGGTACCAAATGTCTCATGGAAACTTCCCTGAAAACATTAATACTATTCCCCTTTTCTAAAAGAACTCCTTCACGAAAAGAGAGAGAGACAGAGAGAGAGAGACCAAATCCAGACCATGCTGACTTTTTAAGCATCTGTACCAGTCCTCCTGATTAAAACATGTAATAGCCTGGGTTCTTAGTGAGTTTCTTTTCTTCTCCCCACACATTAATAACCATAACCAGTAACCCTCCACCTCATCATATGTCCCTCTTCCTGTTTCTGAAATGGAAATGATGTATGACACTTAAGTGTCCAGTACATAACAACTCATCAGTTTAAAGAGTGAGTACTTCAAATACATGATGCTGTTGCATTAGTTCAAAGCCCTAATTTCACTTCCCACTGTTTTTGTGGCAGTCAAAGGGAGATATACAAGTTACTTAAAATAACTTGCGTATCTCCGTTCAACTTCATAGCATCTGGCAGGTCCACTGCACTGACTCAAAGAGAAATACGTTTCCCTTGACTCATGCCACTCCTGTCAAAGGACTGGAGTTAATTGATCAACTCCCCAATTGATTGAGGGGGTCTTCACAGACCCTTCAGTTGAACTGGGAAGGTCAATCTGATGGAAAATTTGCTGCTGTCAGTCTAGACAAGCTCCTACAAATTTCAAAGGAAACTGTAATTCTACTATTAATTTTCTTGTTTCCTTTTGTTTTAGTATTCTGTGGGGTGCAGTGTTAAACCAAACCAAGGTTTCCCCTCATTCCCTCCATTAAAAAGTGTTTTACTTAATCAAATCTCTTTATTAATATAAATTATAGTGTCTAAAATGTGTTCTTTCTAAATAAAACTGGGCATGAGTGAAGCCTTTAATAAACCCTTACAGAGGCAAAAATTCCATTGAATTCAATGAGAATTTTTCCTGATTAACAGCTATAAGATTAAAGCTGAGCAAATAACTGAGTTTTCATCTCAGTGACTAAACCATGGAGCATGTGAGGAAAATTAGGAAAAAGAACAAAAACGAATTTGCTTTTTAACCTAAAATGGAAATTTTTCAGTTTGTTGCCAAATAAAAAACCACAAGTGTGGGGTCAAAATGAGCATTTGAGCATTATATTTGAAGCAAAATATATCATATTCTTCTTTTTCATAAATTAAATCAAGCTAAGTTTCAAAACATAAAGTTGTTGTTCCTAAGTCTTTCCATTTAGACTGAGCTCCGTAGGAGAGGGACCATGATCTCTGTATTTCATACAGAGTGGAGTAAGCTATCAGTATCAGTTAATAGGAAGAATTTGTATATTTTTCAGGAAAATAATGAAGAAAATGTTTTTACAAGGAAAGAAGAATGAAGGAAGGCTAGAGCAAAGGAAAGCATGTCACCTATACTTTTTTCATATTCATAAATTAATGTATACTAAACATGTAAAAATTAGTTAAAAATGGGACTTTGCAACTGATGCTTATGTTTTAGATATTTATAATGACTTCTTTTTTTTTTACTGTTAGAGTACTTTATTTCACATGGATAATTAACTAACATATTATAATGAATACTACATATCATAACTGTCCACAGGACAGTCTGTGTTTCTTATAATATATGAACTCATTTCTTCCTGTTTAACATTGTGTTATTAAATGACCAACCTAAATGAATTCTCCAGTCAAAGAACATTCCTCAGGGGAAAAAGCCATACATGTTTTGCAAATAACTGATCAGTCAGCACTACATTATCTGCACAAATTGCATTTGTAACTCTATTGGCCTACTGGTGATAAGAGAAAGGAGTTCATATGCCTGTATTTGCTGTCCTCTAACTTTCAAAAACAGCAATAACATTAATAAATAGAGTGGACTCAGTTCTGACAGCTTGCTCAGGCAAATCTTCTACCGACACCACTGTTAGTTTTCCCGGAGTAAGAATTTCAAGAATATACATCTAGCATGCTAAGTTATTAAATTTATTTAAGAAACTTAGTTGACTATTACCATAAATTATTGTGCAACTAAAGCTACTTTCTTCATATTCTACATCGGGGGGGGGAAAAAGTGTTCAAACAATATCCTGGAAAATACTTTCCTGGTATTAAATGTTTTCGAAAATCTATGATCTGAATAACCCTGCCATTCATGCATCATACTATGTTGATTGTGAACACCATTAAATTCATTGTTGACACATCCTACTGGAATAAATTGTCTGAATGAGATTTTCAAAGGTTAAAAAGAGCGACTGATCCTAGACCTTATCAAGCACACTTGCACAACTACCAGGGAATAAACAGAGACTTCCAGAATGCATTTCACTTATGTATCACAGGCCAGATGTGAAAGACAAAAGCCTTAATTGCTACACAATCCACCCTTTTATATCTTTGTAACCAACTTCTTGATTTAGTGTAAGTGCATCATTAATCTTTAATGTATCAATCTGAGAACACGATTAAAGTCAAATAGAATAATGAGTGACATTAAAGGGAATGCAAAGCATCACATACTGGGACTCAGTGAACCATCCATATGCTGTATACACACCCACTAATTTGTTATATGAAAAATTTGGAAAAGAGATATTTAACTCTGTAACACCAGGATCTGAGATTTCCTAACAAGTTTTGCAAATTGCATGATCATTAATGAACTGCCACACCTGCCCCCTTCTATCAGTTTACAGCAGGGGTCTCAAACTCAAACCACCATGAGGGCCTAGTATGTTAGCCCAAGGGCCGCACCATTGAAACTTTTTCATACAACGATATTGCAAATATCAGTAACAAGCATGTCATCACTAGCCACAGGAAATAGCTTTCATGACTGCATGTGGCGCACGGGCCTCATGTTTGAGACCACTGGTGTATAAGGAAAAAGAATTGAACTCTACCACCAGAAAATACAGCTCCATGTCTTTAAAACATTTTTTGTATTTACAATATTCTTCAAAACTATTTCCTTGTGACAACTTTGGAATATTTCAACGCATCAAGTCATACTGGTCTTAAAACCAGACAATCAGGTATGCAGTTATTAAGATGGCCCAACACCACCACCAGCTAGGAAATTCACTTTTCACTGAATTTATGCATAAAAACTTAAATGTGTATCAGCCAAGGTTGGTCTACTTATAACATAGCTTATATATAACTTCAAATGACAAGAGAATAAAAAATTAATTATTTATTATTTGTATTGCTAGAATGCTGAGATACTCTAGCCCAGTTGAGATGGGTACTATGTCAATATAACAAAGAGAAGTTTCCTTCTCCAAACAGTTTAAGATCGAATCTACAATCTACATTGCAGCTGAAAGTGTAATTTCCAGCTCAAGAAGAAGTAAAGAATATAAACTTACTCAGAGAAAACGCCCATGAAAGCCAATGGAAGTCTTCCCTGAGTAACAACTTCAGAATTAGGCCTGAACAACGCATCTCTGATAGAATATACATAGACTTAGGAATTTATATGTTTCATGATTAAACTAATGGGAATGATTATTTAATGAATAATGTTTATCTTTTGTTTGTATAGTCAATCCAACTAAAAAAAAAACCAAGAAGTCATGTGACACTTAAAGACTAACAGATTTATTTTTTGCATAAGCTTTTGTGGGAGAAAAATCCCACTTCATCAGATGCTTTGAAGATGGGTGAACTTGCAGAATGGAATGAAAATAAATGCAAGGGGTTGTAAAATAGGATCAGGTCATATGGTAACAGCAAATCATAGCAGTTGTTAGGTTCGAAGCCTGAAGTCAAATTACCTTTTCTAATGGGAAAAGAACTCATAGTCTTGATTCAATCCTGCTTTCACTGAATTTAATTTGCATATTAATTCGAGTTCATCTGTTTCTCTTTGAAGTCTTGATGTCCCACTTACATCTCTGACAACGGTCATTAACAAATCATTTACTGAGTGATTAGAAAAATAAAAGTGCTCAGCAACTGTTTTTTTTTTTTGTTTAATGATTTCTGATATCAGTTCTATGTTCATTTATTCTTTTGCGCAGTGATCATCCTGTTTGTTCAATATATAAGGTGTTGGGGCATTTCTGGCACATGATGGCATAGATCACATTAGTAGATGAGCAGATAAATGAGCCTTTGATGGAGTAGCAGGCTTGATTAGGACCTATGATGGTATCTATTGTGCAGATATGTGGACAAAGTTGGCAGTGTGGTTTGTTGCAGGGGTATGTGCCTGCTGTAATGTTTCTGTTGTTAGATCTGTAGTTGCTGGTGAGTATCTGTTTAAGATTGGGTTGATAACGTAAGCAAGGAGAGGTCTGTCTCTCAAGGCTTGAGAGAATTTGGGATCATCTTTTAGAATAGGCTGTAGGTCCTTAATGATCTGTTGCAGAGGTCTGACTTGAGGGTTGTATGTGGTGCCTAGCGGTGTTCTGTTGTTTTCTTTCTTGGGCCTCTCCTGTAGTAGATGACTTGGGGTACGTGTCTAGCTCTATCAATTTGTTTTCTTACTTCCCCAGCTGGGTACTGTAGTTTCAAGAACGCTTGCTAGAGATCCTCAAGATGTCTGTCTCTGTCTGAGGGATCAGAGCAAATGCAGTTATATCTTAGGGCTTAGCTGTAGACAATGGATCATGTGGTGTGTTTAAGATGGAAGCTCGAGGGATAAATTAAATTCTGTGAAAGCAGGATTGAATCGAGACTATGGGTTCTTTCCCATTACAAAAGGTAATTTGACTTCAGGCTTCCCAGGGTTTGAACCTAACAACTGCTCTGATTTGTTGTTATTGTATGACCTGATCCTATGTTTTACACCCCCTTGCATTTATTTTCATTCCATTCTGTAAGTTCACCCATCTTCAAAGCATCTGACGAAGTGGGATTTTCTCCCACGAAAGCTCATGCGAAAAATAAATCTGTTAGTCTTTAAGTGCCACACAACTCCTTGTGGTTTTTTAGTTTTTTTTGTTTGTTTGTTTGTTTGTTTGTTTGTTTGTTTGTTTGTTTGTTTGTTGCTGGGCTAGACTAACACAGCTATCCCTTTGGAAATCCAACTCAAACCATCATCTGGTCCATCTGACCCCCCCTCCCTGACTTTCCCCTCACTACAGAGGCCAGCCTCAAGACAGGGTGGTGGTTTGCATTGGAGGAAGCCCAATTGGCCAGTGCTGGGGGGTCCTGGGGCCAGAAGCTGCAGTGCTCCCACCCCACCCTTTGCCTTGTTGGCTGCCAGGAGCAGGGGGCAGTCTCACACATGAAGTAATGATCCAGAAGCAGGGTCAGGAATGGCTGGTTGGGCAACCTCCAGTGGTGGGCTTCCAGGGCCCAAAGTGCTGTCACCAAGCCAGGGCCCTGGGGGACTGGAAGAAAAGACCTGCCAAACCACAAGCCACCAGGGACCAGACAGCACAGTGCCAGCCTGAGCGGAGCTGGATGTTTGGAGGCTGTGGGGGCCACTTTAAGCCAGGACCCAGGGCTACAACCCCTAAAGCCCTGCCTTAATCCAGCCCTGACCATCATTCTATCAGCTGATATCTCATCCACTTTAAGCATTATTTTTCTAATTTATCCACAGTATATTTCCAAATAAATTGGACCAGACCTCAGCTGGATTAAGCTCCTTTGAAATCTGAGCTATGTGAGTGTGCACCAGGTCAGCAGATGTGCCACCAGCTTCAGGTATAGTATCTGAGATTAAACACACTAGGAACCTCTTACTGAAAGATGTCAATAATGTTTATTTCATCACAGCAGAATAATTCTTATATTTCAGACAGCTTCTGTCTCTTCTTCACTCTAGTGAATACTTTCCTTCTGTGCCCAGAATTGAATTTTTAAACATATTAAAAAGCTTTGCCTTCAGCAAAGATGCTTCAGAACAGGAATATTCATCATTCAAATAAATGATGTTTTATTCCTCCAACCTGTTCATGTATCCATGCCACTATTTTTATTGATGCATATCTCCCTCTAAACAAGGTTGAGTAGAAATCTACATTCTAATTAACATTTATGATATGATGGTACTTTGATTAAATCTAAATGGCAACACATAAGAAATTTGCATTATCAGTCAAAACCAAGGTCTAATTGCTCCACGGTGATTACGAATGGTTTTCATTTGGGTTTCCTAGGCAATTACTATACCTATTTGATAAGAGGATGCTTCATTTTGGAAAAGGAATTCCTTTTAAATGGTTAGATCTAATGAGAATTCAGAAATGTTGAGGTAAGTGCATCAGGACATATGTTATTTCTCTGTATTACAGAAATCTTTCATTAGCTCATTGAATGTCAAAATAAGGAAGATGGATCAGATTCTGCTCTCTGCTGAACACATGTAAATGCTTCCCATTGATATTGACAGGTACTATATTCATGCAACTGAACACAGCATTTGGCCTTAACTCATTTAAAAGTTCCTGTTCTTGAATATAGTGACTGGAATGAGGAGGGATTTCCTAAAGCTAGCTCAGGCATGTATTAAGTTACCATAAAGACTCATTGTTGCCCAGAGGGAATTTACTGAGAGCAGATGATCATACCACTAAGGATAAGCTGTAACTATAGCAAGACACATCATCTATTTCTTCTTTAACTCCTGAGCAGACTTGGAGTCATGGTTAGGGATTCATGGTGGTACCATAGTACAAACAATACACAAACTGCAATCAGATATTGGCAAATCCTGAACATACTGAAAGAAAGTATTAGAGAATATTTTTGTCTGTGTTCTTTCAGGTACAATATTCATAGGCATTGCTTATAACTACTGTAGGAACAACACTGTGGATCAGAATGTGATATTCAAGTTGACCATATTTATAAAAAAAAAAATCTTTTTATCACATTGCAGTTCTCATGTTCTATCACTGTCTTACAAGGACATTGACTGTATTCCATAAGGGACAAGGCTGTAAGCAGTCTGGTGTAGTGGTCTAGCTGGGCTGGTATCTACCAGTCAAGGATGGCCATGAGGCAGTATTCAGTGAATAGGAATAAGAGTAATTGCTGGAGTCAGGATTGATATGCAAGAGTCAGGCCAAGGTCAGAAACCAAAGGTAACACTAGGCTGGAATCAAGAGACAAGAACCAGGATCAGTCAGGCTGGGGTCAGAAGCAAAGTGCTGTTTGGAGTCCAGAAGTTTGTATGAGTTCCCAGACAATGATGCCGGATACCCTCCAGAGTTAAATAGTGTGCTGACTTTGTCTATCAGTGGGCGGCAGGATACTGCCACTCTGGACCTTCTGGCAGTGCCTTCTGAAGCATCTAATTTCCAGTTTTCCTTGAACATAGCCTTGCATACCCCCATGGTGGTAAGGTGGGCACATCAGATATCCCAAATTCTGCAGACTGGGAGTCTAGTCCCCTGGAGCCCTGCAACTATTAAGTATACTTCAAATAAGTTGCATGCAGTGCTGAAGGAGAAAAAAATGGACAAATAAATGAGTTTGCAGTATAATCTCACTGAGCAATAGAGGGTTTTGTTCTGAATGTAACTGAGAGGTTTTACATTTTCAATACAGTGTTTGTGATAATTCCCCATTTTAAGTACTAGGTAGAGCAACAGATCCGAGTAAGTGATAAATGACAAGTTTTTAGAATACCTTTTTAATGGGCCTTATGTGTAGGCAGACACAAATTTTCCCTTCGTCGACATAATATTCTTTGCCAAGCAATGCTAACATCTGAATGTTCACCATAAGAATACAGAGTAATGCCCTAAGAAAAACAGAGACAGAGTACATGATTTGGGGAGAGGTGATCATAGCTCTTGAAAGGTCATTAAAATAATGTTGCTATATTTTTATTTTAATGACCTCATTTAAATGCCTTTCGAAAAGCACTCCCTCACCTTTACTCCTAGCTTGTATTAGCTGCAAGGAATGACAAGATGAGACATGGTCTGTTTATTTAAAAGAGCACTTTGGCACCAAAAGTACATTTTAGATAACATCTTGCAAATAAAAATCTTAGTCTCCAAAACGTAACATTAAGACTCTGATCCTTCAATGAGCTCCACACGAGTGAATTCCAAACTCAAAAGTCTCAATGAGTGTTCTTATAAAGTGCAGTTGCTTTGATAGCTTTGATATCCCTATCAACCATATGGTGCCTAAAATGTTTATGAAAAATATTTTAAAGATTGGTTTATTATGTTAAGCATGCAGGATTGTGTTCCTTATTTTTCTGTTTAGTGTTTCTTTTACAAATAAATTAAGCCATCCATCCAAACTTACATAGGCCCAAGGACAGTGAGCTGACTGGCACTTCACTGCTAAAGCTCTGTGCTACATTTTTTATGCAAAAAAAGGTACCAGGACACTTTTCTCAGAGACAGCTATGAACTGGCAAACAAAAAGACTAGCAATCATGAAAAAATATTGTATTTCCCAGAAGACATGGACATTGTAACTTCACTGACAAATGGCACTTATTTCATTTTTAAATGACTCTGAAATATTGAAAGGTTTTAAGGCTTGATTGCACCTTAATGTAGAAAATTGCACAAAAGTTCTTTTATCTTGTAATGAAATTCAATTCATAATTCATATTTTAAATATTTTAATAGATTTTGTGCTTTAGAGCTAACCATACAAACTGCAAAACCAAAGGGCATGGAAGTGCCATCGTTACCGCACAAAGGTGCTGAATAAGATTTTGTAGTTCTCTGAGCAACGAATGCTCACTTCAGTGAAGTTTTAGGTACCTTTTGCCCTCATGCCGTAGGGAATTCGTATCAAGGAAAGTATAGATGACACATGCACAGTTTGTATTTCCTCTCCTGCTATTCTGAAATCCTTAAAACTAGTGTGGAAGTTTCTCAACTACACCCATAGGTTTCAAAAGGCCTTGATCTGAAGAAGTCCTTGTGACCAATGGGCTCAGTGACCTCGTTGTGCCTCAGCTACTGTAGGTACTTTCTCTAGCTTTTCAGTTTCTTTTATAGTCAGTTTCAATCTTTACAGAACTAGTCTGTGGTATACACTTCCCTCGCGCCCACACCTTTAATCTCTTCTATTCTTCCGCTTATACATATTGGAAGTCTTCTACCTCCAGCTTACTTAAAGTGGTAAGAATAGATTGAAAGAGGATGGAGAGCAAAGGAATAGGTGGGGGAAAGCACTGCTTCCCTTAGTATGGAAGAGGCCAGAGAAGCTCCATTTTGTTTTTACCAAAGCTTGCTTAAGTTTTACACTAACTCCCCTGTTTTTCTAACTCAGGTTCATACTGGTGGAAGACAGACTATAACTGCACAAAGCATTTTTGTTCTCATTTGTTTAGTGCTCTGTGCTCCTCCAAGCAGAATAATTACAATTTCAAAAACATTCCCAATTAAATTTTCTGGCCCTCTGTGAAGCAATTTGGACAGACCAAGCTCAGGAAAAAACAAACAAACAAACAAAAGAACAACAATACACCAACCCCTAAAGGTGATTGTACCACAAAGTTATGGGTTGCAAGACCGTGTTATAATGGCAATTTTTTTTACAACCTAGATTATGGTTGTTGCTGCTGTTTCTGCTATAATGAGAGAGCTGAGAAAAATGTTTCAGACAAAAAAATGCAGATTCAACAATGCTCAACTGTTTTGGTGAAACAATACAAATTTACAAATTGCTTCAGACCAAAAGAAAAAAAAAATCAGAAAAATTCTAAATATTTTTGGTGTTTTCAAAAATGAACATTTTTGTTCTAAACAGCTTTGTTTCAGTTTTTCTTCTGATCTTATTATAATCAAAAATATTTTAAAATGGTCATCAATTTAAAAAGTATGTCCTTTTTTAGTTTGATCTAAAGCCATCTTTTTTTCAGTACTCTCAGCAAACCAAAAAAAAAAAAAAATCCATTATTAGCTCAGCTCTAATAATGCAAAGCTGACTGGTAGACTCAGGGATGATTGAGTACATGGAACTTCTTGAGCACAGGTCCCTTTTGGTAACAGGAGCAGATGAAATGGCTCATAGGCATCTGAAATACAGAGAGGATAAAACTTGCAGGAATCTCAGAAAAATCTCATACTTCTACATCGAAGAGCGTTCAGCATTTGAGTATATCTGCATTACAGACATGGATTTATCAATATACACAAAATTAGTCTGACATTACTACCCGGCCTGTTACAGCTCCATATTGACCTACTTCCTGGGTGTCACATGCTTTCAAGACAGCTGGATCCAGGTAGAGAATAGTCACTTCGTCTATCTCTAGGCCTTAGGAGTAGAATTGGTCAGAAAATGCAGATTCAGCTGAATGAAGGGTTTGTGGAATCTAGTACAGGTTCAATTAACACTGAACACGACCTTCTTCACAGCTCTGAGGATGAAGAGACACAAAGAAATAGCACTGGGTCTCCCCTTCTCCCCATGGTTCTGAGAATCTCTGGCTCCCTGTACTGGAGGGCTGGCATTCTCTGTCTCTCCAGCATTAGCTTCGAGTAGGCTGAAAAATTCTGTTTTCAGTCTCCCAAAACTGAATATTTGTGTAAATCTCTTTCCATGGTCGTTTCATGGCTTTGAATCTTTCTTCCACTTTGGAGTAAAACATTTGCTCCAAATCACAAAAATTCTCCTGGAAAGCTCAGCCAGCTCTATTTTGAACACAGTGCTGAGAACAAGGCCAGCTCAAGGGGCTCTGGCACCCCAAGCCAGCTTATGCTTTTGTGGCCCCCCCACATAGAGGCGCAGAGGGCAGAACCAGCCTCCTCTCCAGCTGGCTCGCCCCGTTCACAAAGCGAACAGTCAGCCCAGAGGCTGAGCTCTGCTCTCTGACCCCTCTCTCCTGGGCCAGCTGTTTCACCCTGGGGGTAGGGAGGGCCAGCCTAGAGGCAGGATGAGAAAGTGGAGCTCACCCCATGGGCTGGACTGCTCTCCTCCTGGGGGCAGAGTGGCCGGCTCTGGGAGGGGTGAGAGTGCGGGTCCACCTTCAGAGCCGGCCCATCCTGCCCCCCCACCACCACAGCTGCCCCTAAAGCAGCAGCACCCCAAGCCACTGCTTTATTAGCTTATCGGTCGAGCCAGCCCTGGCTGGGAGCCAGAACTCATCTCATCCTTTTTCTTGGAACAAAGGGCAACACCACTTGTTCCCACCACCGTAGACTCTGAAATCAATGTCAGATCTGTAAAGCCCTCTACTGCCCAATCTCTTACACATGTTCTCCTAGAGCTCCACATATCTTTGGGTATTCTGGCTTTTTAGTTTAGCATCTTCAGTTTAGCAGGCTCAGCAAAAGAACTTTTAACCCACAAGTAGTTTAAGAGTAAAGTACTGGAGGGTTACTGGTGTCTAAAAACAACAAAAGGAGTACCATCTCCTGAACTGATCTCATGTCTTCTGCAAATCTGAGGTTAGTCATCATTTCAGTTTGGCAGAGTCCCTCCCACTCCTTGCCTTTCTCCAGTCAGTTTTTCTTACATACGACATTGGTCATCCTCCCACTAAAAGCAGCACCCCCTCTTAAACCGAGGTGTTCTCTCTTTGTTACATGCTACCTTAGGATACTCCACCCTCATCTCCCAGTTATGGCTTTGCCACCCTAAAGTCTTCTACTCAGAAAGCTCATTGCTCTATGGTGATGAGCTGTTAGGTAAAAAACAACAAGGAGTTGTGTGGCACTTTAAAACTAACAGATTATTTATTTATTTATTTGTATTTGTTAGTTAAAAGACAATGGTTATCTTTACAGATTCCAAAGAGTCAGCTATGTTAGTCTACTCCAGCAAAAAATACAACGAGTTGTGTGGCACTTAAAGACTAACAGATTTATTTTTTGCATGAGCTTTCGCCCATCTTTGCCCATCTTCGAAGCATCTGACGAAGTGGGATTTTCTCCCAGGAAAGCTCATGCGAAAAATAAATCTGTCAGTCTTTAAGTGCAACATGCCTCCTTGTTTTTTTAATCTTTACAGAGCAGCTGAGAGATGTAATTCCCAGCTCTGGTGGATGTATATGCACTAGCTCTGCTCAGCATATCATCTACAAATAGCAGCATGATGGCAATAACAAAGGAAGTAAAACAGACTAAGGGTATGTCTACACTTACAATTTAGTTTGAATTAAGGGTGCTTAATTCAAACTAAATTAGTGCATGTCCACGCTTGCTTTCATTAGTTCGAACTAAGGAAAGCCTAGTTCAAATCTATAAAATAAAACCTTCCTTAAGTTCAAATTAACACAATGTAGCCGTGTTAATTCTAATTAACTGTTAGCTTGACTTAACCACAGCTTGATTTTTCCCTATGCAATAGCGCCCTCTGCCTGATTCAAACTTGCAAGTCCTGTGCATGGACAAGCTAGTTTGAATTAGGGTTTCCAGTGTGGCTATGTTAATTCGAATTAACTTAATTCAAACTAATAATTATTAGTCCAAATTGATTAGTTTGAATTCAGTTAATTCGAACTAATCTTGTAACTGTAGATGTACCCTAATTGCCCAAGAATATACGCAGGTAGTTGGGTGGGATCACACTTGGGCAGCTAGCCTAAACTGCCACTCATGCTGCTGTGACCATACTGTTATTTTTAAGCGGTAGATCAGAGGTGTCAAACTTATGGCCCATGGGTCAAATCTGATGGAGCCCACAGAGCAGGACGGACATGCTACTGTCCCGCCTTCTGCAGCTAGCTGACGACAAGGGCAGGGCAGGAGCGCAGCATGCCCAGGCTAGCTCACCATAGTCCCCTCATGTCCCCTCCTAGTGCACAGGCCACAGGTGCTGCAGAAGGAACAGTGCTAGGAGAGGGCTTGGGGCCAGAAACCCCCCTCCCTTCGCTGCAGACCAGACAGCATTCCTGCCTACCCTGTCCCCCCCACCCCCCGGCCGGTCAACACCCCATGGGAGCAGAGAGCCCGGGCCAGCATCTGACAGAGGCTTTTGGGGGTAGGGGCAGGGCCAGGGCAGACTCTGGCTGGAAGGGACCCATTCAGTGGAGTTTGGGTCATTTTGCCACTTGCTTCCCCAGCACTGAATGAGCCCAATCCAGAGCCGGGGGGGCCAGTGGCCTCCATTCAGTGCTGGGGTCGGGGGGAGGCCAGATACGAAGCTGCCCAAACTCTGCTGAATGAACCCACTCCAGCCAGGGCCCTACCTCTAGAGAGCTTCAGCCAGATGCTGGCCGCTCTCTGGTCCCTGGGTGGGCAGCCAGCAGGGTAGGACAAGCAGGAGCACTGCTGTGCAGCCAAGGCTGTCCATAGGGGTGGCAAGAGGGGTGATTGCCCCAAGCCCCCCAGTTCTGTGGGCTCCATGTGGTCCTGCAGTGTGGGGCCCAAACCGCTGCCCCCCCCCCCCCAGCCAGGCTGTTCCCCATCTAGGGTACAGGGATTTCTGGCCAAAAGTGGCAGCCCAGGTCAGCACTCCCGTACCCCCCTCCACTTGCGCTGCCTTCAGCTCTGTGCCGGAAGCAGCGGGGGGCAGCATGGGACCCGCAAAACTACCCCCCAGCTGCTCTGCCTCCTGCCCCCTCCCTGCTGCCTCTGGCATGGAGCCAAAGGCAGCACAAGTGGAGGGAGGCGTGGGAGCACTGCCCCTGGTCGCTGCTTTTGGCCGACTTTCCCTGTCTACTGGATGAGGAGCCGCCAGATCAGGGTGGACTGGGCCTTCCCCTCCTCTGGGCCAACCAGCCCTGTCCCCAGTGCAGGCGGGGCACTGGGGGCCCCCCAGAGGCCAATTCACCTTGGGCCCTGCACACCCCAGGGACAGGCTTGTGTGCAGCAATGGGGGGGACCTTCTGGCCCCAGCCCAGTGCCTGGAGCAGGAAGAGGGGCTGCTGGCCGGCCCCTCCTTCTGCTTCATGTAGCCAGGGCAGGAGGGGAGGGAGGGAACTTAAAATTCCTCCTGCTCCTCCAGCCCAGGCTGCCTGGTGGCAGATGGCAGCTCCTCAGGAGTGTGACTCAGCCCTTATGGATACGGGTGCAGGAAGGGGGTGTGGCTGGGCAAGAGAGGGAACCCTGGGGGTACTGAGGAGCTGGGGCATAGCCAGTTGGAGGTAGTTACAATGTGGGCTGCTGTGTTGCTAGTGTGTGTCCAGGCTGGAGCTGAGCTGCAGCATGGGGCTCTGGAGGGGTGCCACTGGGGGAGGACAGAAGCTGGGGCATGGGGAGCAGCTGGGGAGCAAGGCCAGGCTGCTGCTGGAGAGGCAGGCGCAGTCCTTGGGGATGGGGAGCACTGAGGGAGGCAGATGCACGACCAGTGCCCCAAATCTCTTTCTTACCCCTCCAGCGCCAGGGGCCATGCCCACCCCATCCCACCCCACTAACATTCTGCCCTATGTGGTAGGAGGGTGGAAGTGCTGTTTGCACCCCAAAACTGGGCAACATGAGCTGGGGCTCTTCTAATCTGGCCCTGGTGCAGGACATCTGTAGTCACGGGTTAAAGTATAATTTGACAGGCCCCAGAAACCTCATAAATTGGTGAGTCCCCCTCATGCCAGTGCAGGCCCCCCATCACCCACCCCAGCTACTGCCCCCCACACCTGTCCCCCACCCTAGCTAGCGTCCCTCACATGCCTGCCCACACCCCAGCTACTACCCCCACACCAGCTACCCCCAACACCAGCTACTGACCCCCCAAACTGCTGCTCCCAATGCCAGGTACTGCTCCCCCCACACCTACCTCCCACCCCAGCTACTGCCTCCCATGTCCTCCTCTCAGCCCCCATCCCGACCCCTTCCTCCTTCCCCACCCCCCATATGCTTTCTCCACTGCCTGCCCCAACCCCCCAGACCCCCATTATCTACACCCAAGGAGCCAGGCCAGGGGGAGGGAGGCTTCAGGCGGCACTGGCCGGCCGGGCAAAAGGGGACCCGGGCCCAAAAGTGGGTCCAGCAGGAAGGGGCAGGGCCACCACAGGCTCCAGGAGAAAGAAGGGAGTGGTGGCTGGGCTCGCTCCAGCCCGCAGCCCCTTCCCTGAGCCAGTCCTAGGGGAACGCACCAGAATGCTGAATTCTGTCTCATTCTTTGTATTTTTAGGGGCCCCAGTATGCTGTCACTTGGAAATAGGGGGCCCTGGCTAATCCAGGGTGTTCTGGCTAACTTTAACCCCTGCCTGTATTGCCAAAAATCATGTGCCAGCAGAGTTTGTTACTTTAGTTGTTCTGACAGAAACTGAGATGGTAATGAAATCCACCGGCACATGGTTTTTGGGACTACACCGGCCTGGGAGTGGCTATCTGGCATCTGGGGCTGTCACCTTTGTCTTCCCTGGTCCCTCATGTCCCCCCCTTGCTTCAGCCCCCCCCCCGAGCAGGAGGGGTCCAGACTGAGGGGAGATATGACTGCTATCTATAAATACAACAGAGGGATGCATACCAGGGAGGGAAAGGAATTATTTGACTATAGCACGAAATTTGGACACAAGAACAAGTGGATATACATTGTCCATCAGAAAATTTAGGCTTGAAATTAGTCATAGGTTTCTGGCCATCAAAGGAGTAAAATTCTGGAATAGTCTTCCAAGGGAAGCTGTGGGGGGAAAAAAACATAACTGCATTCAAAACTGAGTTCAATAAATTTATGGAGGGAAGGGTATGATGAGACAGCCTAGCTTGGCAATGGACTGAGTTTTGACTACTGGTAGTGGATATGCCGGTGGCCTGAAAATGGAGATTGAATGAGGTGGGTTCTGAGTTATTATAGAGAAATCTTTCTTAGGTGACTGGCTGATGAGTATTGTCCACACGCTCAGGGTTTAACTGATCTCCATATTTGGGGTTTGGAAGGAATTTTTCCCCTGGGCATACTGGCTAGAGCTCTGGAAGGTGTTTGCCTTCCTCTGTAACATGAGGCATGGCTCAATTGCTTGTGCGTTCTCTGTATCTTAAAGTTGTTAAATCATAATTTATGGACTTTAATAACTCAGACACAGGACAAAGGCTTATTGCAGGAGTGAGTGGGTGAGGTTTTGTGGCCTGCATTGTACATGAGGTCAGATTAGATGATCATATTGGTCCCCTCTGACCTGAGAGTTTGTGAGTTTGCAATGCGATATAGATATAAGCCCATTCTGTCACATCTGTCTTTCAAGAATAATTAACTAGGAATTCTTGGGAGGGTGAGGAGGAAACCTTTCAGACCACCAGAAAAGGATGACATGAAATGTATATTTAACAAGCCATGTTATTTACTAATCTGTCATGAAACTGCATAATTCAGATACTCTCATTTACCATTCAGTTATACCACCTTAACTCCATCGCCAGTGAGACCATGGATTACTTGCAATTTCATACTAGGTTTATTAATGTATATGTTATAGTAATATTTTCCCCTATTAGCTTTTTGTTGAAATGAAAATATTATCTTCTTTATTTAACAGTCCCTTAGATGCTTATAATTATAACTGTCTCTGGTTTCAGATATCTTAGGCTATCAGGGCATTTCTTTAGATAGGTATAGTTTAACTGCTTGAAGTAGCCCAGATTTTCCAACATTATTATCTGAGTTGATAATTTTTTAAAAACTATGCAAAGGATTATAAGGCTAATGTTAATTTATCATTGCTCTCCCTGAAATCACAGGTGTGCTTTTTTTTCTTTTTCATATAGAAACCTGAAGTGCTTATAGATCCTCCTGAACAAAATTAAAGAGTAAAAGTATAATGCAATTTGAATGCAAAGTCCATTTTTCTGAGGCTAGCAGTGCCATCATGAGTCCTATTTAGTCATAGGAACATTATGATCTAACCTGCGCCTTTGAGATCCTGAGGAAAAGCAGACAGTGAAGCCCCCTAAAGGAATCTTCAGCAAGTGTCTCCTACAGGGTTATCTTAGGCCGTGCACAGGAATACAGAAGTCACACAACTCTTGGAGAGGGTACAACATGTTATCCTGAGAGTAGAGGCAATGATCCCATGCACACTACACCCTTCCCATTTATTAGTGCTGCTGAGATGCTGGGAAGTACAGGGCCTTCATGCCTAACTCATAATATGGCTGGTCCCTGCTGAAAGATACAAATTGGCACTCTCACTCCCTTGTGTGCCAAATTAAAGAAAAGGTTGTGCAAAGCAACTGCTGTCATTGAAAAGTGTGGCTGTAGTTGCAGAGACCAAAGGTCACTCTCCAATCTGGAAGACAGGGTTTTGGACAGCAAAAGGCTGAACCACATGCCGCAAGCAAATAACAGGCTTTCATTCCTGTATTATGTAATGCTTTAAACAAAAACAGTTGAATGTCTAACTACAAGATTTTTGTACCTTAATACAATGAGAACCACAGTAGAGCCATAAATGTTGATGTGAGTGTGCCCATATTTTTTCAAACACATTCTTCATTTAGTTGCTTAGTGGTTGACTAAATGATGGTGGAAGACTATCTTACTTTTTGCCACTTTCCCAGCATACTTATACATGGCTCTTACAAGGAAACACAATAAGAATTTTGCAGTGTACATACAGCATACAAGAACTATGTCTGCAGGGGGGGGGGCCTTGGAAGTTGACTTAACAAGGCTGACTTTAAATCAATTTTGTTAAGTCAACTTCAGAATATGTCTGCACTGGACACGGTGTAGACATACCCTGGCCCAGGACAGGTCCCACCCCCTACCATACGTCCCAGTCAGGCTACTGCGGCACAATCTAGCCTCATCCACTGCCAGTAAGTGGCTGGGAGCAGGATCTGCTTCCCAGCCCCTTTGTCGCAGGCAGTAGGAGCCAGGAACTGGCTGCCAGTGGCAGCAAGGGGCACAGAGCCTCATCTGACTCCTAGCCCCTTGCAGCAGGCAGCTGGGAGCTCGATCTCGCTCCTAACCCCTTGCTACTGGCATCAGAAGGCTGGGTCCCAGGCCCCACCACCTGTGGCAAGGTGCTGGGAGCAGGCTTCCACTCCCAGCCCCTTGCTGAAGACTGGGGCTGAATTAGATCCCAAGAGCTGGATCGAGCTCCTGGAGCCCTATCAGGACCCAAGGCAGGACAGGGGGTGGGAGTCAACTTAAGCAAGTGCTTATAGACTCATAGACTCTAAGGTCAGAAGGGATTAATATGATCATCTAGTCTGACCTCCTGCACAGTGCAGGCCACAAAACCTCACCGACCCACTCCTACAATGAACCTCAAACCCATAACTGAGCTATTAAAGTCCTCAAATCATGATTTAAAGACTTTAATACAGAGAATCAACCAGCAAGTGAGCCATGCCCAATGCTACAGAGGAAGGCAAAAATCCCCCAGCACCCAAGCCAAGCTGCCCTGGGGGAAAATTCCTTCCCGATCCCAAATATGACAATCAGTTAAACCCTGAGCATGAGGGCAAGTCCACAACAGCCAGTTAAGGAGAACTCTGTAATAACTCAGAACCCACTTGATCAAATGCCCCTTCCCATGCCCCTATCATACCCATCTCCAGGAGTAAAAGACAGATAATGGCCAAGCTACACTGTCCATCATATCATTCCCCCCATAAATTTATCAAGCTCAGTTTTGAAGACACCTAAGGCTTTGCCCCCACCACTTCCCTTGGTAGACTATTCCAGAACTTGACTCCTCTGATGGTTAGGAATCTGCACATAATTTCAAGCCTAAATTTTCTGAAGGATGGTTTGTATCCATTTGTTCTTGTGTCCACATTGGTGCTGTATTCAAATAATTCCTCTCCCTCCCTTGTATTGATCCCTCTAATGTATTTATAAAGAGCAATCATATCTCCTCTCAGCCTTCTTTTGAGAAGACTAAACAAACCAAGCTCTTTAAGTCATCTCTCATAGGGAAGATTTTCCATTCCATGAATCATCTTTGTAGCCCTTCTTTGCACCTGTTCCAGTTTGACTTCATCTTACTTAAACATGGGTGACCAGAACTGTACACAATACTCCAAGTGAGGTTGCACCAGCGCCTTGTATAACGGTACTAACACCTCCTTATCTCTCCTGGAAATACCCCTTCTGATGCACCCAAGGACTGCATTAGCTTTTTTCATTGCCACATCGCATTGGCTACTCATTGTCATTCTGTGATCAACCAGTACGCCCAGGTCCTTCTCCTCCCCCGTCACTTGCAGCTGATGCATTCACAACTTATAAGAAAAATTCCTGTTATTTGTCCCTAAGTGCATGACCTTGCACTTCCCATTGTTGAATTTCATCCTGTTTGTAATGCTCCACTTTACAAGGTCATCCAAATCATTCTGTATGCTATCCCGATCCTCCTCTGTATTGGCAATACCTCCCAGCTTGGTGTCGTCTGCAAACTTCTTTAGCACATTCCCACTTTTTGTGCCAAGGTCAGTAACAATAAGGTTGAATAAGATGGGTCCCAGGACTGATCCTTGGGGAACTCCACGAGTAACCTCCTTCCAGCTAGACAGTTCACATTTCACTATGACCCTCTGTAGTCTCCCCTGTAACCAGTTCTTTATCCAGCTTTCTATTTTCATATTAATCATCATCTTCCCCAATTTAACAAATAATTCCCTGTGTGGAACTGTATCAAATACCTTGCTGAAATCTAAGTAAATTAGGTCCACCACATTCCCTTCATCCAAAAAATCTGTTATAAACCAACTTAATAAGTAAATACAGGGCTTTATTTATAATTTAAGTCGACTTAAGCCTCATTAAGTTGACTTCAGCCTCCAATGTAGACATACCCTAGGACAGTTGCATGGTAACTTCTTTGGTTGAATCAGAGATTAGATTCTATACCCTCAAAAGAGGATGGAGCCCTACAGATGCACCAGCCCACATCTAGTTTATTGTTTACTGTTACATAACATAAACAGTTACTAGACCAAGTTCCTTTAATCAGTTTTTTAAACTCTAAATGTATCCATTTTGAGGCCTCATCTTTGAAATTTGTACCAAAAATGATTATTTTCCTAACACATTATTACTTTTTAAAATACATGATTGTAATCTGCACAACATTAATTCTAGGACCATTACTGAGTGATGTTGTAACACTAAAGAAGATTAGATTATCTTGGTGCTTCTGCTGCAAAAGAAACAATGAACTTTGCTTGGAATTCATGGTACCTAGGTTATACATGTAAAAGGTTATCAGTATTCCCTATTAGCACAAATAGTTTATCATAAACTACAGCCAAAGCTCTCTGCATTATTTGCACATTATTCCTCTTGTCTTTCAGAAAATGAAATATTTCAGAGCTGTTGTATTTAAAACAAATGATGTTTAAAACAATTAAAGGTATTGATATTTTTTATTCCTTCGTTTTTGCATGCTACAGTCAGGCTAGTCACCCATCATAAAAAGAAAAGTTCATACTATTCTAAAGTAATTGTCCAAAATACTATAGCTTGTAACAGTTTTAATATAGTTTTGCTACATTCCAACCTGTTAGAGCTCAAATGCAGGATATAACATGGGATAAGTAACCTAACATAAGAGGCACAAGAAAAGTAATAGTGAGGTAAAGTCTAAATAGGTAATCAAAATAGTATTTGATCACGTCATTAATAACTATCAGACTGCATACACACAAGGGGACTGAATTAAAGTTACATGACTCTTGGCATGTCTCAGCTCCTGAGTGCTCAACCTTGTAGTGTTTTGTGTGCTGCTATGAAAATGCAAGCTCTTGTTTGCTAAACACACTAATCCCAGGGGTAAAGAACACAGAGTCTCTTTAAAGTCTACATCATGATTATACTGATAGTGCACTTTAACACTGCTGTAAATTAGGTATTTTCCATTAAACCAGAGATAAATCTTTAGGCCCAGATCTTGAAACTAGTTCCACGTAGTCATATCCCTGTGATCATGGGGTTCTACATTAACTTCATTAAGTGCCACGCAGGTGTACAGGTTCACCCATCATAAGCCAGTTGTAGTTCAGTGCCCTACAGAATTTGGTTGGAAAAATTGTAAATATTTTTGTCCTTTCAGAATATCTTCTATCTCTGCACTTTTGACATCATTAAAGGAAGTTGAGGTTGACTACAAATAGACAAAGACAAGAATAGCAAAGCTGAAGAGAAACTAAATCAAAATTTGTTTCTAACATATTAACATGTTTAAAAATGACAACTGACGTATTTGGGAGGATGCTCAAATGATGGACACCTTCAGATAATGAAATACAGCAATTAAAAGTATGCAGTTTAAAAAACAGAGAGGGAAGAAATGTGAAATATAAAGAGGAAAGAAAACAGATAAAAACAACAGAAAGTACTCATGCAGAGTAGAGCATGTCTATAAATATGTGTGTGTGTGTGTGTGTGTGTGTACAATATAGAGCATCACAAAACTTAACATGAAAATACTAAATATACTGACCAGTATCCTTGGAAGATAACTATTTAGAAGAACCCTGGTAAGTTGTAGGAACACTGACAAAAAATCAAGCTTATTTCCATTACTTTCAAACATAGAAACAATATATAATACAGAACATGAACCTTAACATAAATTGATTCTATTAAAGAGAAAAAATACAGGTGGCTTGCCATCTTCTCAAGAAGTGAGAGGTACAGACAAGCCCAGAAAAATGCTGACTACAAAGTAAAATAGGTGTTACATATAAATCCATTTCAGAAACCAGAACTGATTCTATTACTATTTGGCAGGAATGAAGCAATTTTGGATGAAACATAAAACAGAAGTCCTAGCCATTTGTATCCATTAAAGAATCTGTGGCAGTTCTCATGAGTTGGGATGTTAACTCACAGTCCAAGTCAAATTTTAACTGTAGTAATTATGTTCCGCCTACTTAAATCACTCATGCATATTCAACTGCATAGTCTTCTCTTTCATTTTGACAACTGTCTCTATTTGCAATTGAACAGTTGTTAGCACCACATGTCAAAGTAGTTCCAAAGGGGCAGCTGTGTTAGTCTAGTAAAGCAAAAAAAGCAAGGAGTCTTGTGGCACTTAAAGACTAACAGATTTATTTATCGCATGAGCTTTCATGGGAGAAACGGCTCTTCAAAGCAACTGATGAAGTGGGATTTTCTCCCACGAAAGCTCATGTGATAAATAAATCTGTTAGTCTTTAAGTGCCACAAGACTCCTTCCTTTTTATGTTAAGGTAGGCAGATTTCAGTGGTGATGGTTTCAATTCCTATATAGTTTTACCTCGTGTAGTTCATAAGGGCATTGAGTTGCCTCATTAGTTAATGCCAGTAAAGAACTTTGAGATCTTCACGTGTAAAGTTCTTCAGAAACATGAAATAATTAATAAGCACCTGACTCAATATTTGGGGATGGTATAAATGCTATTTAAATGTCCTATGTACAGCACTATCCATAAGAGAAAATCCAAGAATATGTCATGAGAGATAATTAGAGACTGGTCATCCTGTTATATAAACAAAGGATGCTATACTTGGGTAAAACTTTTACATACAAGTCCTGGGATTTATATAAGAATATATTAGCTTATGCTGGATAAAAGAAACATTTTGATATTTCCATCATACAGTTTTACACAATGAAAAATAAAATGCTAGCCTGGAAAGAGTATTTACACATGCGAAAGTATAACACAAGGATCATGTATATCAGAGGTTTCTTTTCAAAAGATTTTTCTGATAACCAGTGTCTGAATGAGGCTCCAGAGAATTATGGCACAATTTTTTTCAGAATTCAATATAAACTATTAAGAGTAATCATATCTGTACACAAAACTAGTCCAGCAAGATTTCTATCTTTGTCAATCATAGATTGATTAACTAGAAAGCATCATATCTAACCACCAATTGACCAGTGTAGTAAAGAAGTTGTGGCAGGGAGAAAAAACTTCAAAGAAGAATGTCTAAAACCAGATAATCTTTCAAATTAAGATCAAGTCACTCTCTTTTGAGATCAGTCATGACTAATTTTTCTATAGCTGGGTATTCAAATGAACTTTTAAGATGCTGTCAGCTGAGAGCCAGAGGATATTTTATATCAAAACAGTGCATTCTCCCTCCATATTTAGAACTTTCCTCATTTGAACTAGCAGATGATTTTTGAGCTAGAGGCACATATGAAACACTAGAACACCAGTAAAATACAACAGCCACTGGCTGATATAGGCACAATGACTCTGGGACAAGTTTTTATCAAATGCAAAGTGCTGCAGCTTCACTGACTTCAGTAGAGTTATATCATTTTTTGCCACTTGGGAATCTGATCCACTGGCTTTAATTGTCTTCTCTCCTCACACCAGCATTGCTTGTAAATTAAATAAATAAATTTTAAAAAAGTCTCTCAAGTAAGAGAAAAAACCCAGTACAATTACAAATGATTTATAAAGAGAGAAAGTCTTCCAGAGAAGCAATTGGTTAGTTAAGGAAATCTGTAGCAATTCTCTACTGCTTATCTTGATTAATATGATTCTGTCATAATGGTAGGTGTTACCCACTGGATGGACTGGAAAGCCATGGTTCAAGAAGCTCTGTTCCTACCATATTCCTGGTGGTTCTTTCACTGTTGGTAAGGTGGCCTGAAACAAAATGATGTCAACAGCAAAACAAGTCTGCAAAAATGGACCCATCATCATAGAATCATAGAATATTAGAATTGGAAGGGACCTCAGGAGGTCATCTACTCCAATGCCATTCTCAAAGCAGGATCAGCTCCAACTAAATCATACTAGCCAGGGTTTTGTCAAATTGGGCCTTCAAAATCTTTAAGGATAGAGATTGCACCACCTTCTTAGGTAACCTATTCCAGTGCTTCACAACTCTCCTAATGAAAAAGTTCTCCTAATTCCCAACCTAGACCTACCTCACTGTAATATGAGACTATTGCTCATTGTTCTCTCATCAACCACGACTGAAAAATGACGTAGTTCCATCCTCCCTGGGAGCCCCCCCCCCCCCAGCTTCCTTCAGGCAGCTGATGACTGCATTCAACTCCCCCCACTCCCGCAGACTAAACAAGCCTCATTGCCTCAGGCTCTCCACATAAATTATGTGCTCCAGTCCCCTGTATTGCTGTCTCTCCAATTTGTCCACATCCTTCCTGTAGCAGGGGGCCAAAACTGGACACTGTATTCCAAATGTGGTCTCATGAGTGCTGAATAGAGAGGAATAATCACTTCCCTCAATCTGCTGCGAACAGTCCTAATAATGCAGCCCAATATGCCATTAACCTTCTTGGCAATAACGACATATTTTTGGCCCATATCCAGTTTCTTGTCCACTGTAACACCAAGGTCCTTTCCTACAGAACTGCTGCCTAGCCAGTCGGTTCCCATACTATAGCAGTGCATGGGATCTTTCCATCTTCGTTTGTCTTTGCTGAACCTCATCAGATTTCTTTTAGTCCCATTCTCCGATTTGTCCAAATCATTCTTTATCCTATACCTACCATCCAAGATATCTATCACTCCCCCCAGCTCGGTGTCATTTTGAAACTTGCTGAAAGTGCAATTCACTCCATCCTCCAGATCATAAATGAAGATACTGAACAAAATTGGCCCCAGGACTGAAACCCTGGAGCTCTCCTTACTAGCTGCCACTAGAAATTAAGCCATTGATCACTACACATTAAGCCCAGTGATCCAGCTATCTTTCTATCCACCTTAAATTCCTTTCATCCAACCCATACTTCTGTACCTTGCTGGCAAAAATACTGTGGGAGACTCTATGAAAAGCTTTGTTAAGGTCAAGATACATCTCTGCCACACTTTTTCCACATCCACTGAGTTAGCCATCTCATCGCAGAAGGCAATCAGGTTGGTCAGGCATGACCTACCCTTGCTGAATCCATGCTGACTGTTCTTGATCACATTCTTCTCTTCCAAGTGCCTCAAAATGGACTTCTTGAGAACTTTCTGAATGATATTTCCAGGGACTGAGGTGAAGTTGACAGGTCTATAGTTCCCAAGATCCTCCTCCTTCCCTTTTTTTTGAAGATGAGCTCTATATTTACCTTTTTTAAAACTCATTCAGTAATCCAGGATGTCCACCTGTTATCATGAGTTTTCAAAGATAATGGTCAATCACATCAGCCAACTCCCTCAGTACCCTGGGGTGCATTGTATCCAGATCCATAGTCTTGTCAATATTCAGCTTTTCTAAATAGTCCTGCACCTGTTCTTTCACTACTGAGGGCTGATCACCTCGTACCCAGGGTAGTAATCGGGGATCTGACCTTGTTTTGGAAGATAGAGGAAAAAAACACATTGAGTACTTCAGCTTTTTCTGTTACCAACTTTGCCCACCAACTCGGGGTATGCTCATTTATTAGGGTTGCTTTCTCTATGGGGAAGATGGTAATTCTATTAGTGTGCTGCTTGTGCCACTTGTGTTTCTATATAGGTGCGTCTGAGCGGACCGGGTCTATCAGCACTCTCAGCTGACCCTTTATGTGTCCCTGAACTCAGTAGGCTGGGTCACACAGCACTTCTCTGCTGCTACCCTTATGTGCCCCTATACCGCACCAAACTAGGCTTGATTATGGATCTTGAGCAGGCTGGGTCATACAGCACTTCTCAGATGCTACCCTTATATGCCCCTGGACTCAATCAGGCTGGGTCAAAACAGCACTTGTCAGCTGTCACCCTTATATGCCCCTGGAGTCAATCAGGCTACTATCCCTATCAATGAGCAAACCTTACAGGGTTGTGGGCATTACAGGAATCTTTGGCTAGGTAATAGAAGTGTTGCTGCAAAGTGATATAAAGAAACCAAGACCACAAAGAAGAGGGAATGATGTCTTAGAAGAGTCTGGAAACTGGCTTGATAACAAAAGGCATTTTATTGCTAGGTATCTAAAGCTTGTACTACTACTAATAATTACAAAGGAGAGAAGAATACCCCAAAATACCCAGTTACAGCATTGATAAACATACAAGGAAAGAAGAACACCCAGCTACAATATTACCTAGATTCTACTGTATCAGGCCGAGAGAGAGAGAGAGAGAGAGAGAGAGAGAGAGAGAAGTGGGGGGGGGTCTCACCACTGTGTGTAGCAGAAAGGTTTCCAGGTTATGCAGATCAGGGTCAGACGCTGGATGGAAACAAAGCTCCCACAGCAATCAGCAAGGAAGAAAAGCCAAATCCCAGTGGAAATGATACAGCTTTAGATCCAAGCATCAAGACTCAGGACTCAATCAGGATTCAGAAAGGATCCAATCAGGACTTGCACAGGACACACACTACACTACTGTACTACTGGATGTGGGTAAAGTTTTTTTATAAGGACTTGTTTTAAGTGGCCAATACACATTCCTGGCTGGGTGTAATGGTTCGGAGAAGCTCACAATACAGTCAGGCAGACTCAGTATTTTGGGTATCAATTATCATGTCTGTGACTAGAATGGTCTGATAATTGCTGAGTTTGTTCGTGTTGGTGTGAGATTCCCCATCAGGCAATGCTTCCCTGCTTCTTCAATCCCAGAGTTCAGTGTGGTGGCTGCTTCTTCAATCCCAGGGTTCAGTGCGGTTCTTGCTTTGGAGCCTGGCTCTCCATAGTCAATGCAAATAAAGCTCCATTTACTGTGCTGATGGCTTTTGGACATGGGTAGATGAGGATGTCTCCCATTTCCTACTGTTTTTGGTTTTCAGTTCAAGCAGAGGCTGGGGGAGGTGTGGGGGGTGGGAGGCACAGGCTGGATACTATGTTCTGATTCCTCAAGAACACAGAGCTAACACGTAACATTTCCACATCATCTATCACTATGTTGCCTCTCTCATTCAGTAAGTAGCCCACAGTTACCCTGACTTTCTTCTTGTTGCTAACATATCTGTAGAAACCCTACTTGTTAGCCTTCACATCCCTTGCTAACAGCAACTCCAATTGTGCCTTGGCCTTTCTGATTTCATTCCTGGATGTTTGAGCAGTATCTTTATACTCCTCTCTGGTCATCCACCACAGCTTTCGCTTTCTGTAAGCTACGTTTTTGTGTTTAAGTTCCATGATGATCTTTTTGTTAAGCCAGTTGGTCTGTCTGCCATATTTATTATTCTTTCCCATCTAGAAAGTCTGTAAGTCAGGTTGGATTGATTGGCAACACTTCTGGGAAGGTAATGAAGCATTCCTCGATGCAGTAATGTATTTTGTTAAATACAGGTAAACTCCTTCTAGAGGGAAGGAGCTTTTGATCTTCTGGTGGGAAGGACTACTGAGACAATAGAAATTTCATTTGCAGGAATATATGGCATGATTTCCCCTTGTATAGACAGGAGTGACTTATTGGTATTGTAAAAACAGCAAAAGTCCTGTGGCACCATGAAGACTAGCAACTTTATTTGGGCATAAGCTTTTGTGGGCTACAACCCACTTCATCAGATAGATGAAGTGGAAACGACAGTTAGAAGGGGTGTGTATGTACACACACACACACACACACACACACACACACGCTTGCCAGGATGAAAACCATTATAATGGGGAGAGCAAGTGCAAGCAAAGTCTATAAACACTGTATTGGTACAGTACAATATTGAAAAGTACTCAATGCTGTGCTGATTTACACATGGTTTCTATCTATGTATCTATGGCCTGATGTAAATCAACATCAGTCAGACCAGTTGGAGGAAAGTCTAAATGAAGAGCCAGATCATTAGCTAGTATAAGTAATTGTAACAATCAAAGCTGCTACACTGAATTATACCAGATAAGGAACTAGTCTTTTGAATTTAGTGTATGCAAATCACACAAATAAAAAAAAATAATATATAGTAGAACAGTTGGGAAGGAGTCATTACATTTTGTTTAGATTATGTTTTATGCACGTTTTACAAAGTTAAAAATTAATATCCAATTAAAAATTCTTTTAAGGTGGAAAATTAAATACCTAACCATTTCATATTTGTTCTTAATTATAGCTTCTCAGAGACAATCAACTGCTACAATTCAATAGCTAAATTACATAAATATATAACCCATGTCAAAAGTTATGGCCGTGTTCCCAGACTAGAAGGAAGTGGCTCAGTCTTAAATTATGCTGCAAGGATTTTGTCTTTTAGCAAGTGATGAAGTGAATTTATGTAGTTTCATCTGAATGGATGAGAGAAAGTAAACAGTGGAATTTACTGTGTCTTAATTAAGTTTATATCACTGTTTGACTTCTACTTCATCTCCTTAGAAATGTCTTTTTCAGCAAGAGATTCTGTATCTTTCAGAGCAGCAGGCAGGAGCCACTTGTACAATTCTCATTAACAATAATGTAATATGTTTGCACTACTCAGCACAAACATTTCTGGAAACATGCTTCCAACAATACTAGCATCACATTCAGGGAAGCTCTTTCTTATCACAGCACAGACCTATCAGTGTTCTGACCAGGGGTTAAAGTAAGCCGTAACACAGTTCTGGGGCTCACTCTTTTTAGGGGCTCAGGATTCCAGGGCCCCTAAAAATAGAAAAGAGAGCCAGAATGCAACATTCAGGGGCCTACTAATTTTAAATGGTGAGCCCTGGAAAGCAGTATTCCAGCTCCATTTTCTATTTTTAGGGGCCAGAGCGCTGAGCCCCTAGGAATAGCAAGCCCTGGAACAGCATTCTGCCGCATTGGGCAGGGCAGGGAGTTCTAAAAACTCCACGCTCCAGGCTGGGCTCACTGAGCATGCGCCAAAGCTCTGAGCATGCTCAGTGAGACTAGGCTCTAGGCCAAAACCTCAGCCCGAGCCAGGGCCCCTACCCATGGTAGCAAGGAAAGGGGGGTAGCTGTGCCGGAAGCGGGGGGGGGGGGGGCGCTGGGGGGGGGGGGCCCCGGACCGGGGGTGGGGTAGGTGTTTGGAGGGCAGGAGCAAGGGTAGTGGGCAGGCATGGGGGGCAGCATCTGGGATGGGGGCAGGCATGTGGGAAGCAGGCATTTGGGGGTCAAGAGCTGGGGTGCATGAGAAGGGCCTGCACCAGTGCGAGGGGGGCCACCAATTTAGGAGGGTTCCAGGGCCCAGCAAATTATACTTTAACCCCTGGTCCTGACAATGGTTTCTTGATAATCTATAGCAAAACCATTGGGAGCTAACTTCTTTGGGCAAATTCAAATATCTGAATTCTGGAATAGTCCATATAATTTATCTCATAGGAATGCTACAGGTGACTACAGAGATTTTAAAGTCAGGAAGAACTAGATTTATCCTTGTGACACAGGCCATATAATTTCACCCATTCATTTCAGGGAGGGACTTTATCTTTTCTAATATTTAGGTGTAAAAGTACAATGACTTGTAATTGAACTACAGCTTTGTCTTTAGAAAAGCATCCTACCTTGACTTAAAGGTTCAAAGTGGTAATGTATTCACCACTGTCTTGCTAAATTCTTCCAATGGCTAGTCAACCCAAAGTTAAGAAGTTGAATCTGATTTCCAGGTTTTTTTTTTTTCCAAAACTTAAGTTTCCTCTGATTGAATTAGGCTCTGCCACTCTCTGTAAGATTAAGAGCTCCCTAGCATTAGATCCCCTTTCTCTATATGGATTTAGAGTCTGTGATAAATCATCTGAACCTTCTTTTGGATGAAATTTGTAGTTTAAGGCACATTCTCCAAGCTTCAGATCATTCTTGGAACTCTTCTCTGATCATTCTCCAGTTTTTCTAAAATCCTTTTTGAAGTGCTGACAACAGAACTGAACTCATTACTCCTGTAGTTTTTTTTTTTTTTTTTTTTTTTTTTTTTTTTTACTGGAAACTCATATAGAAGCACTGTAACCTTCTGAACTTCTACCCAATATTCTCTTTTTTTTTTTTTTACCTTGAGAGACTGTATCACCAGTTTTAGCCACAGTAATTGTCATTTAGAGCTGAGCATTCTTTTCTTTTCTGCAATAAAATGCAGTTTAAGGTTATCAAAACTGCCTGTGAATTTGAGTAGAATGTGGCAAATAGTTTCAGAGCAATCAAAAATTTTAAAAAAATTGAAAAAGCCTAAGCAACTCATTCCAGAGTTTTCTAAATAAAACATTTCATTTAAAAATGTCATTTCAAATAAACCGCAAAGAAGAGCTTGGAGTTTTTGTTTGTTTGTTTTTTTCAGTTTTTCCATCAAGAAAAGAAATCATGTTCAATTCATAACTAATCAGGTTTGGGGGATGAAGTTTTGGTTCAGATGTTTTAGAACAAAAAAAAATTAAAATTATACACTTAGCTCTACTGCCAATCAACTTTTTGTTGTGTTGGTGGTGTTGTTCTTTCAGGGAGAGGGGCATGCAGAATCACTGCTTTCCATGATCCAAAAAATTCAAAATTAGTTTTCATACCAATCTAGCTACACAAATTGAAGATGTTTCATGCACAATTGTTTATCTTTTAACTGCCAGTTTGAAATAAATACTTGATCTCACATTTTTTATAAAACATTAATTATGAAGGAGGGAATGATGGGGAATTTACTAAATATTATAGGAAAGATTTTAATGGCCCCTGAACACTTATAAAATGACATTGGGAAGCACTCCACTTATTTTTCTTTTTTTCCTTTTCAGGTGGACAGGTTGCTACAGCACTGTATCAAAATGCATACAAGTCTAAAAAGGGTGATGGGGTGGGAAGAATGGGGGAGGCAATAACCAGAGATGGCAAAGCAAGAAATGTCTACAGTGAAAAACCTAAGTCTAGGGGGAGGATTCTAAGAGAGATTGAGCCCACAGGAAGCCTGAATGCTGAAGGCTATGATGATTGCCTTTTGAAATGGTTTGTTCCTGAATATAAAAGTTGGAAAATTTAACTGCCAAAAAAACCCACCCAGAACTGAATGTGATTCCAACAGTACTGGGATCATATGCTGTATTTGTAATAGGGATAGTCTACCCAGTAGGGTGATATACTACAGTGGTATAATTTCTAAAGTGCACTGATGTGCTGCACATTAATTGGTCTGTGAGTGTAGTTCTGTTTGGATTAACTATTTTCATTTTAATTATTGATATTAAAATTTTCATTTTATTAACTTCACAAATTTAATTATTTACATTATTAAATTTAATTATTTATAGTTTTAAAAGTTTCAGTCGGTAGCTGTGAGAACTCTTAGATTGTGACTGTGCAAGGACCACTGCCTACTATGTTGCCCAATATTGCTTCTTTGCTCCCTCATTCTTTTCCAGGGGCCTGCTGTATCTTTCTGTTGCATCATGTCTCATATTTGGACTGTAAGCCTCTTGGAGCAGGGGCCATCTTTATGTTCTGTCTCGGTACAATGTGTATCACAACATCATTCTAGTACACAATAGGCCTCCTAGGTGCCGCAGCAATACGTATAAGAAAATAAATAAGCAGTGAGAACAGCAGATCCACTGTTGGTGTAAACTAGTGGCATCCCATTAACTTCTATGGAGCTACAAAGATTTAGCCTAAGAGAGAATTGAATCTGAAATAACTTAGGTGATGAACCACAGATAATTAAGAGTGAATAGTTTCCAAACTACTCCTAGATTTCAGTGTATTTGCATAAACTATTTATTGACTAATTAACAATAAACACATTTGTGAAACAACAATCAGTACATAAAATTAACACAAACAGAAGAGTGAACATCATCTTCTGTGAAAATCCTGACTAGCATTATGATTAACTCCGCTCATAGTCCTGGCTTACTTATTTTCTTGGCATACCAATAGCTCAGGGTATAACTCTTCCAAACAACTCCTATCAAACCAATAACCATTACCTGGGTTGTTTGGCTTATACATTGGATTTATGTCTATCATGCAGATAAGATGAGCACTATTTGTAAAGGAGCCTGAACCACAAAATTAGAGCTGGCACCATCACACATAAATGATCCAAAAACCATCACATGAATAAAACAATACAGGAATGTGTCTGAAGAAGGCCTTTCCTACAGCAGGTGTGTCAAGCTGGCTCTCATAGTTAAGTCTGATGTATCTTTTTCTCCTCATGAAGAAGACTTATTACAAAGGCAATACACCAAACTTTAATCTTCCCTGCTGTCTGAAGTTTGCACTCCCTACTTACAGTAGAATATCACTGCATCATAGACTGGAAGGGACCTCAAGAGGCCATCTAGACCAACCCCCTTGCTAAAAGCAGGATTACTCCCACTAAATCATCTCAGCCAGTGTTTTGTCCAACTGGATCTTAAAAGTTTCCAAAGATGGGGATATCTCCAAATCTCTAGGCAACCCATTCCAGGGCTTCACCATGCTCCTAATGAGAAAGCTTTTCCTAATATACACCAGCAGAAGAGATTATACTCCCATGTCTTTTGGTACTTTTTTATGTATTTTTGTGAACCTCTTCAGTGTTCTAATACCAAAGATAATCTCTTTAATAAATAAGGGCAGCAAATCCCTGCTTCAGTTATTTAATTACTGTGGCTGCTAAAATTATTCACAATTAATATCTTGTTCATTTAATTTAGTACTTGATCCAATGCCCACTGAGGCAAGAGAGACTCCTGTTTAATTCAGTGAACTTTGGACCAGGAATTTCGCCAATGTCTACACTGCAGCTGGGAACAAGCCTCCCAGCTCAGGTAAACAGACTGACGCTGGCTCAAAGAGCCATGTGGACACTGCAGTTCAGGTAGCAGTTTGGGCTCTCTAGTCCACCCAGGCCTTGGAGTCCGAGCTCCTTTGGTTAGCCAGAGCCTACAGCAGAGCTTTAATATCTGCACTGTTATTTTTAGCACAGTAGCTCAGGTGAAGGTAGTATGAGTCTGATTACCTAACAGGGAGGCTTACTCTCAACTGTAATGTAGGGGAAGAGTGCTACAACTTTTGTAGAAATGCAGGGACATGACCAAAACTAAAGTCCCCCTTCTTCTCCACCACTGTCTTCTCCAGCAGTGAGTCAGCTACCCTCTGTTCACAGAGTCATAGAATCATAGGGCTGGAAGGGACCTCATCACGGCATCTAGTCCTACCCCCTGCTAAAAGCAGGACCATTCCCACTAAATCATCTCAGCCAGGGTTTTGTCTAACCAAGCCCTAAATGTTTCCAAGGAGACTCCATCATCTCCCTAGGCAACCCATTCCAAAGCTTCACCACCCTCCTAGTGAGAGAGTTTTTCTGAATACCCAACCTTGACTGCCCCAGCTGCAGCTGCAAACCATTGCTCCATGTTCTGTCCTCTGTTACTACTGAGAACAGCCTAGCTCTCTCCTTTTTGGAGCACCCCTGCAAGTAGTTGAAGGTTGCTATCATATCCCCCTTCAGTCTTCTCTTCTGCAGACTAAATAAGCCTAGTTCCTTTAGTCTCTCCTCTGCTGGACTCTAATTTTTCAACATCCTGTCTGTAGTGTGGAGCCCAAAACTGGACACAGTATTCCAAATGTGGCTTCACCAGTGCCGAACAGAAGGGAATAATCACATCCCTCAATCTGCTGGCAACGCTCCTGCTGATGCAGTCCAGTATTCCATTGGCCTTTCTGGCAACAAGCTCACACTGTTGACTCACATCCAGCGTCCCATCCACTTTAACGGCCAGGTCCTTTTCCCCAGTGCTGATACTTAGCCAATTGCTCCCCAAACCGTACCAGTACATGGGATTTTTCTGTACTAAGTGCAGGACTTTGCACTTGTCCTTGTTAAACCTCATGAGATTTTGTTTCGCCCAAAGCTCTAGTGGTGTAACAACTCCTGGTGGACAAAAGGGGTAATTGCAGTGCCTCCCCAACAGAATCTATTCTACTAAGGGAAAAATATCTAAAGAGGACATGAATTCTGAGTTTATCTTTCTTTCTTTCTTTCTTTCTTTCTTTCTTTCTTTCTTTCTTTCTTTCTCTTTTTTTTTTTTTTTTAAGAAGGGGGTCATGGCTGGAAGGTCACTTAGGTCTAGCACCAATCATGGAGGTAAACCATTAATCTCTAGAATATCTGTGACTATATTTCAGGTTATTCAACCCCTTTTGTTCTTGGGTTTGTTCTTTCTTCTTTGATCAAAGTTGGTCAGATAAATCATGTGCTGTTATTTCTGTTGTTCTCAGGTTGGACAAGATTTTTGGCATGTGCAAACCTGTACATTCAATTTTAAGAAACTATTCCAATTTATACTCTCATATATGACTTTGGAAAGACACTGTTACTAATTTTGGTAACAGGAAACTTCCTTTTCCCTAATGCTCACAGATATAAAGGTGCATGAGTATATGTAGAGACTGTGATAAATCATCTGCTAGTCATTGAGTCTATTATATCCTACCCAAAAGCTAGGTTTATCTCTATGCACTACTTCAAGAACAAGGTGGTACATAGATTGCACCACCTCAGGAAGTATTGTGTATCACAGACGCTCCTCTGGAGCACAATTTCCTGAAGGAATAGTAATTTGCTGCAGGCCTATACTAGCAGTGAATTATGAAACAATATAAAGGGCAGTTCACTTACACTGGTGTGGACTAACTCCCCTAACGTCAATGGAGTCGCAATGGTTTAAACGGTGCAAGTGAAATCAGTCCTGAAGTCTTCCAACTTTCATATAGCCAGGCATTTCTGCAATTCTACTCTCCCTCTCTCTTTGGGGAGAGTACATTCAGACATTTCTGTTACTCTGTGTAACAAATATAATCCACAAAATGACCCTCTTTTTTCATAGAAAATAGAACCACAAGATACATCTTCAAAAATTATCGATGAACATGCCCTTCCTTAGATAGTGCTAAATTGATAGCCTTTACCATTTCTGAGACATAATTATACTCTGACCATTCAAGGCCTTAAAATGTCACAAGGCTTTTAACCCTCCCAAACCATTGTTTCCTAGACCATAAATGAATCAATTGCAAACTGGCAATTCGTTGCTGTTAATCTCAAAGAACATACTTCCAGTTCACAAATGCAAACTAATCACATCTCCCTTTGATTTATAATTATTTTAAAAATTAAAATGTCACACACAGTTGTGGATTACAGAGCGGATATTTGCTAAGGAGCACTGCAGGAACAATTAGCCAGTAATATGCTGAAACTGTACAGTATAATAGATGCTTCTTGCATGAAAATTCAGTTGATATTCAGTACTCCTCACTGTACATATGTAAAAATCATTAATTCATATCATACAGAAAGCTCTGCGGTCCCAGAAAAATAGTTATTACTTATGTGGGTAGCTTTTCTGGACATGCTATCTAGTAATAGGTTGTTAGAGATAACAATGAACTTTAATATTTTCATTCACAAATATATTTGTTGTGCTTGAGTTTTTACAAAAGGTAGTCCCCCTTTATATCTGACTGCAAGCTTAATTGCTTTGCAGAATATGCAATTATGAGACTTCCCTTTGCTGTTAGTTCTGTGGAGTTTTGGGTTCTCTCATTTATTTTTGCACAACAATCATGATTTCCTGTTAATATGGGCATTGCTATATAACTGTCCATCTCTAGGGTGAATGTTCCCATATGTGCTAAAAGTACCTGAGACAGATTCATTCCTGGTCTCAAGCCACTGAAAGAAAAAGAAACATGAGTCCGACCCTGTGTTAAAAAATTAAAGGGGGGGGGGACCCTTAGACTGAATTTTCTGCAGAAATATAATTTAATCATATTAACATGTGATATAATTTTAACATAATTAAAAATCCCCTTCAGATCTTTCCTTGTAATTACAATGGAGGCAGAGTCTAACACACTCCTTAGGAATACAGAGCTCTTGTGTTGACTGACCTTGAGTTCAGTTCTTGGGACCTTGCAAGAGGATGCACAGTAGGTACTGCAGTGTAATTTAGTGTCACATTAAGAGAGGGAAAAATAAATTCCAACCAGAATGTAAGAGGGCTGAAAATATATTTTTGGAGAGAAGGTGCCTAGGACCTGGGACAGAGAGGTTCTGTGTGGGAAACCCTAGGAAAAGCTGAAGTTCGGAAAAACTTAAGTGACATTTATGTTTTGTTCCAATATGGGTAGTCATGTTAGCCTAGTTAATCAAAACAAACAAGTAGTTCTGAGGCACTTTTAAAGACTAACACATTTATTTATCACATGAGCTTTCGTGGGAGAAAATCCCACTTCATCAAACAGATCAAACTTCAGGGTGTAATCTTTGGACCCTAGTCTAGTGTGCATGCAGTAGCTTTACTGAGAAGGATCATGGTACAGACACTATCTGTTCTCTGAACAAGTTTAGAAGGTTTGATGGAGGTGGGGAAGGTTACCTCTCAGTGAGCCTTATTCTCCTCCCACTGACACAGCTGGAATCAGTAACAAATCAATTAAAAATGATTGGGTTACACCAGTTTCATAGAATCATAGAATCATAGGGTTGGAAGGGACCCCACAAGGTCATCTTTAAGTTTAAGTGAGAAGAGGATCAGGCCCAGTCTTACAGATTTTTGAACTTCTTGTTTTATGGTAAAAGGATTCAAATATTTTCAGTGTTTTAGTCTAACAAACCATGCTGCAGATGACTTGAAAAATATTTTTGCCATTGTATGTATCACATTTAATTTAGAAAGAACCTGAAGACTAAAGTCTGAAGAGTGAACTGTTATCTGTGAGTAAAACATGTCTTGTTAATGGATCTGGGCAATTATGTATTTCCTGAAAGTATCCAAGCCTAAAGTTGGGATCTTTCTTTCTCTAATCTGATAGGTTCACTCTTTAGAGAGTTGGTGAATGAGAGGTCCATAGGTAAGGAGAGGTCTGTCTCCCAAGGCCAGAGGGAGTGAGGGGTCATCTTTTAAAATAGGCTGGAGGTCCTTGATGATCTGTTGTAGAAGTCTGACTTGAGGGTTGTATGGGGTGACCAGTGGCATTCTATTGTTTTCTTTTGGGGCCTTTCCAGTAGTAGTTGACTGCAGGGTACTCATCTTACTAGACTGACACGGCTGCCCCCTTTGGAACTTTTCCTCCCATCTGTGATTTTTCTGAAGCAAGTGCATTTCATAGTTTTTCACTGTAGTTTACTTTATTTGAACTGCTTTTCTATCCCCAGTTTTTGGTCATCGATTCATTGGGGAGAATTCAGATACAATAAAAACAGTATAGAATTTGAAAAGAATATTATGAGAAAGGCTAACAGGCATGTTTAATCTATAAAATAAACTGAGGGGAGACATGATCAGTGCTATCCAGATGTCATAAAGATAACAAAAAATCACTGTTGTCATTAGATGAGACTAGACGACAGTGTGGCCAGCCAGAGGCCAGTTATGTAGAAGTTAATGAAATTTCAGCAGAAACCTGGGGTTTACTCACCCACAACTGATGTCTGATCTCTCTTATTGTTTATTGTTTCACTGATGCCCTCTAACAACTTCTTTGATAACGGTAAGTGCACTTATAGGGTCATCATCATATGCACAGTATGCCCAAACATTTGATAAAAAAACAAGGAGTTGTGTGGCACTTTAAGACTAACAGATTTATTTTTTGCATGAGCTCTTAAGATTTTATAATTACCAAAGTTCCAATCCACACTCAGACATTTCAGGAGACCTTCCCCTACTTCCTTAGATAGAAAAACTCATTTCTTAAATTTAGATAGCAATTTTTAATTCGGAAGGGTGGCTTGGTTAGTAGAGAACATAAGCAGAATGCCACAGATGGACAGGAAGGGGCTATTTTCCCCATCTGGCAGCGGAAGGAAAGCTATTTTCCTCATTAAGTATGTGGTATTTCTAGACAATTCTTCCTAACATAGTCTTACTTAACACTGATAATTTGTCAGAGTTTGTCAGGTGCATAGGCATCCAAATATCAGCCAAAGCCATCAGCCAATGGCTTCCCTATATAGTGGATGCTCTGCTGATAATTTATTATTCTGCCTTCTGAACAACTACTTTTTTTCAGTTATTTCTTTTATTTTTTATACAGATAAAATAGCTCTCCAAAAATCATTAATGCAAGTGATAAATAAAATATGTCAACTTTCTATTAACTAGCATTTAAAATATATGAACATTTAAATTACTTTAATTATTTAAATTTTGAGAGAACTGACATTTGCACATTATCAAAACATGCATTTTGCTAGATTGACAGCTCTCTCTTTTTTTACCAAATGGAACTCTATTGGGTTTTAAATGTAAACAAATGCTTTTTAAAAAACCACACACAATTAAATATTTAGTTTGTAAATCACTCCTTCAGTTAGATTTCTCATTTAACTTGAATACATTTCTGCATTTCCATCCACAGATTGAATTTGTCCCTGGAGTCGTATTGAACCCTTTTAACCTGTTAGTTGTCATTTTTAAAGCTGCATTAATTATTACAGTTGATTTCCCTGGAAAGTAATTTTCTAGTATCTCTAAAGGACCAATTTTGGAAACCTTAATTCACAATTGAAACTACTGCTTTATAATGCATGTGGCTAAAGACTTGCAGAACCAGGTCCTAAATGAATATAATCTTTCCTGCAAGGGGTAACAAAACCGGATTGTATTAATGTACCAACATAGCGGTCAGTCTTAGGTGATGGCTAATCACAACCCTCAGGCCACGATTCAGCTCAGCACTTCAGGTTCTTGCTAATTTTAAACAAGTGCACCACTGTTGAGCTTTCCTTTAAGCACGTGTTTAGCTGAACTAAGGTTTCTAGGAAATCAGTGGAATGCAAATGAACTCAGCACTTCCCAAGATCAAGACCCAGGCCCTGGGTATGTACAACATAGCACAATGAGACAATGATGAACAAAGAATAACTAGTAGAGAAAACGACTACTTTCTATTTTATCGAAGCCAATCTTGTTAGAGCAAGAAATATAAAGATGTTTTGCCACTTTATTTAAATGATAACAAGTTTGTAGAGCAGTGTGTCTGAAGTAACAGACGTCTCCTGTAGTGCAAATAAACCCTGAGGCTTTATATCAAGGTGTTCAGTAGCAGCAGGAGAGATACTGTACGAGACGAATGACTGCTTACCCACTTTGTAGTCATCATAAAGAACTTAGAACAGTTCAATTATCTCTCTGTAGTTTATTCTTTTGTTGCTGCTGACAATCTGATTTTAGTTGGATAGTGATTTTTTTAATATAAAATATGATATGAAACTAAATCTGCATGATTTATTCATTGTTAAATTCCAAATGCTTTTATTGAATAATTATTGTACTGAATAGCTAGAGATGAATTTTTAATATAGCACTCATTTTAGTAGTAACTCTTAGCTATTACAGAGCACTTTTTATCCACAGATCACAAAACTCCTTGCAAAGGAGAACAAGTATCATTATCACCATTTCACAAAGGCACATAGAGGTGAGATGACTTGGCAAAGGTCATAGTAGATCTATCACAGGGCATGGAATACAACCCAGCCCTCTCGATTCCTATTCTAATGTCCTAGCTACTGAACTATTCTGCCTGCCCTAGGCATTCTCAAGACCAATTGACCACCAACACATGTAATAATTTCACACAGCCTTTTTTAGTTATAAAAGAGATGCTGGTGTACAATTTTCAACATTAGTATTTTTAATATATTTATAGTTAGTGCCCTGGAGGTATACTCAGATGTTACTACAGGACTTCAACAGACATAGTGTGGCTAACTTTACCCATATCACATTTAAATCTTAGACTCCTTGGCATTGCTAAAGTCAGAAAATACTTGTGCGGGAGTTTGAAAAGTCTGAACAGATATATGGACTTTACTGCATGCCCCCAAGGTCAGTAATTTCAGTCTATTTTGGCCCAGTGTGGAGAGGGAAACATATTCCAAAGGTCATGAACGCTTCAGACAGAATGCCTGCAAGCTACCTCCCTCTCCTATAAAACAAGGGAGCCTCATCTTCAGTATCTTTGCTGAGCTGCACCATGGCAATGCTGTATATCCCTAAGAGAGAAGCATTCTCTCTTAGGTAGGCAGATTCCAAGCCATTAGGGCTTCATGGATCAAAACTGTACCACCTTCCAGCCACGAAGGAACTAAGTGGTAGACATAGGTATTGCTGCCCCTGGACCCGCAGGGCTTGTGCCCTGCATCACCCTGGCCCTACCCTAGATCTGGCTTGAGCTGCCTGCTTATGGACTGCAGTGGCAGGAGGCGGATCTGGGCTGGGGACATCTGCCGACAGATCAACTCTGGCCACCCACTGCTGTCTGGCAGTGGCAGGAGCCAGAGCCAGGCTGGGACCACCTGCAACTTGCCAGCAGTGACAGGAAGCAGGACCGGAGCCAGGCTGGCTGCCACAACCCAGAGGCAGGTTGGGAATGCTTTCCGGCACTGTCAGGAGTCAGATCCAACTCCGGGCTGCCTGCCACTTGCCAGCAGTGGCAGGAGTCAGGAGACGGGCTGGGGCCACCTGCCAGCAGGGGCCGGATTGGGCCTGCCCAGGCTGCCCGCCGCTTGTCAGCAGCAGCCATGTCCTTATCGGACCCAGGAGCCAGATAGAGCCCCAGAGCCAGATCAGGCCCTGGGGGAGGGCAGGGCCTGGGCCCCAACCATTTTTGGGGAGTAGTAACACTCCTGGTGGTATTCACTGTAGCTCTCAGAACAATGGGTTCACATGATCATGGAGACATACAATACACAGCCAGCCAGCTGTTGTAATTGGCACAAGATTCCATTTTTGAACAGGTTCATTGGATATCCTCACAGAGACAGCACTGCAATAAACTAATCTGGAGAGAACAAACACATGGTTCACAGTAGCAAGGTTCACCTTGGAGAGGAATTATAGACATCTAGTCACCAGTTACAAGTGAAAGAGAATCTTCTTAGTCTCTGTGACTGTAAGACCTTCTAATAGCATATCTGGGTTACAAACTCCAGTAACAAATAGTTGATTAACACCTTCTGTTAGAGGAGTGGTTTTCAAACTATGGGTCGGGACCCAGCACTGAGTTGCAGACCCTCATGTGCTGGATTGTGGAGCCCCCTGCTGCCACCACTGAAACACTGGAATGCATTGCTGAAAGATGTAATTGTTGGGTGGCGGGCATAAATGATTTTTTTCAACTGGGTTTCCAGGAAAAAAATTTGAAAATCTCCGTGTTCAAGAGGAGTTGATATGGATTTGATGAGGATTTAATTGCATCCCACATGCTGTCATCACTAGTGAACATCTCTGTCTTATCCAAACTGAGCATAAGGTAGCTCACTCTCACCAAGGACCCAGTATCAGCCGGACACTGGCTATGATACATGGCTTCACCAAGTGACTTGCAGAGCTGAATGTTATAAGCATACTGAAAGCTCCATAAGCCATATCTTATTCTTAACCATGCCAATGGACGCACAAACACAATGAACAAAAGAAGTGATGAAATAGACCCCTGCAGACAGTGCTTTTCAAGAAGAATACCCTCTCCACTTATTTCCTGGGATCTTTTTAGACACAATAATGGTAAAGCTACCCAAGAGCTACTAAGTCTACTTCTGTAAGGCAACTGAAGAAAATTCAATGGTCTCTCATAATCAGTAGGTTCAGAGTAAGATGACTCATCCAATAATATCAGCATTGATACCTGATGTTCATCCATCAACATAAGATCATCTTCAAATGCTTTCAAGCCCTAACCCAAGTCTGTCCACAGATTAACAAAAGGTTAAACTGACTTGGCACAGGTAGGTAATCAGATCCAGATCCTTAGCCGGTGTTAATCAGTGTAACCGTATTAAAGTTAAAACTAAGGTCAACTTATACCAGCAGAGGATCATAGAATCTTAGAAACTGGAAAAAGCCATAAGAGGTCATCAAATCCAGTTCCCTGCCCTCATGGCAGGACAAGTCCCTTAAACCATCCCTGATCCTGATCCTTAGTTCCCACATTACGGCCTTTTAAAATAACCTTAACCAAAAAATGAATGATTATCCATCGTATTAAACAATTGTTTTTGAGTAGAGTCCTCAGCAGCAATGCTTCCATAGGAAAACCAGCTCCCTATTCCCCTAAATGTGATGCTGATAATTTCCATTAGCCAAATGACCCAATACTTCTCTATGGACTTTCACCACCATCTGATGAGGTGGATTGGAGACCACAAAACCTTATGCCCAAAGAAATTTGTTAGTCTTTCAGGTGCCACAGGACTTTCATTGTTCTTGCCATCTAGAAAGAACCTGGTTCAAAGCACAGTTTCCAACTCATCACACTGCCAACATTTCACTGAATGAAACCAACAGAAACAGAACAGTTAGCATTTGTGCCACCCATATGTTGTTTTGTCCCCTTGGACAAATTGCTCTGAACAAATATAAGCAACTTTATTCACAAAATAGCTAGAAATGTATACACTGTGGGAAGGACCTAAAGGGAGGAGCATTGCCAAGTTATCTACCACCTGGTTAAAATATGCTGCCTATGATTGTATGGATGATGTGCTAGAATAAAGAAGTTTTTCTTTATTTTCTCGACAGCCTCAGCATAAAAACATCACAAATTTTGTTTTGCTGCAACTTGTATCCTGATGGGGAACTGTGAGGGAGAATCAGACCCATAGTTCTGTATTTTGAATATTTTATGTGGATTCTTGTTCTCTAAAAATTTCACAATTAAAACCTTTGGGAAGACAGACTTAGAGGTTTGGATGATGTGAACTTTCTGAAGCTCCTGAGTTTGTGATGTTAAATCTAAAGATCTTGATTGTCAATTAATTTATGGTTTCTGGACTGAAAAGTATACATCTGCCCTGGTATATTTAAAGAGACACTCCAGTGTACTACTGGCAAATTTAGTTTTCAGATATAGTGAATGCTATATACTTATTAATACAAGTGTAAACCCAAAATAACTCCTTTGAAATCAAGTCAGGTAATAATATGAGTCAATAAGAGACCTGTGTTCTTAGTTAAATTGATGTAAATGCAAAGCAACTCCACTGATTTCAGCTAGGTCTCATTCTGCTCTAAGTCAATGAAGGTATACTGGTATAGGATCTGTATAAGTGAGAGAAGAATTCAGTCCTTAATGAATATGTATTAATTTTGCTTTATATTCCACATTTTGGTAAAAGGTTTTAATGGTTCCCTTATTTGGCATGCAACACTTCTCCCAGAAGGGCCTTATTTTGGACTTATGTTTAGATAACGTATGAAGTGGAGCTGATGTCAAGTAGTACCATAGGCTGGGTGAAATGATGGTGCCCAAACTGAGAAATTGTTGGTTTTTGCAAAGGTCCAGAAACTGCAACATGACTGTGAGGTTTGAGTGTTTCAATTAACTTCAACACCTTAATGTGGCATTATTGGTCAAAGCTACCAAAAAATGAATTAAATGATTTATATTGATTTTGCATGGGCAAGTTCCCTTCCATTGCCCCCAAAACAATAAAGCTGTTTAGCATGTGGCAAAAATAGCAAATATCATCATTTTTCAATAAATTAACATGATTTTTCACAGAGTATATTCTTAATTGTTGAAGTATCTCCAGTGATTATAATAGGTTTCTATATTTTCAATTGAAATTTGCTGACTATATCAATTCGACACTGAAGGTTTTGCATCAGTAACACTAGATGTGTGCATTTAGTTTGTACTGTGGAGTGGGTAGATACACAAGCACATAAATTCCTAGAGAAATACCTCTCCATTTGGAAGCTTTTGTACAAACATTGTATCATCTAGTCTGCCTGGTAGAAGACTTTAATTTGTAATTGTCTACGGATGCAGTTTAAATTACTCTAGAAACTAGTTTTTAATTCAGTGACACTTATGCACAGATTAGTGTTAGAGATAATAATACACAGCTTTGTATTATGGATATGCAAAAGGTATGAAATAAATGGCTTAACAAGAAGTCCTTGCCTCTGCACTGAAAAGGGATGAAGAGCATGTTGCAGTTCTCACCAAGCATGTCATCAACATTATGACAAATGTACTGATCCTGAATCATATCCACAAGTGCTTATTGATATATCTTCAGGACAATATGTAATATTAGATGTACAAGAACCTCTGTGAACCCAGTAGATACTGATGAAGAACAAACTGGAGAGATTCATGCAAGGTGCACTTGATTCTGATGGGAGAAGTAGCTGGTGCAGCCTAATCAAGAACTCTATCATCAAAGCATTTGCTGATATGGCCAAGAAGACCACTGATAAGTCTAACAAGGGAGGAACAGTCACAGCAACTATCAGGCCAGAAACTGTTTTCCACAGAAACCTATCCTTAGCAAGATACAGAGATGTTTCAATGGCAACTGGTCTTAGTCACACAATAACATCTGTACCTATATCCATCCTCCATACTGATGGAGCAATAAGATGAATAAACAAAGCCGAAGTAGGGCATCTGCTAGAAGTGAGGCAGAAAGACTCTATGAGCTAAGAGCATGCAACAAAGAAACCACAGTGTACATCAGAGATGTCACGAATCTAACAAATAATGGCCGGAAACAAATTCCACCCATTTGATTGAATGGCTGTTGCATTCTTGAGGCAAATCCTAAAAGAATTTCACAAAATTAATTCTGAAATCAAAGTCTTTGACAGATGTGACAACAATAACACTGTGAAAACTGCAGAAACAGGGCACCAGAAAGGATCTAACATTGGATGCAAGAAATAGCAGATGACTGACGGACGACACTGTACCTCCCTGGAAAAAGTTTCTACCTATGGAATCTAACAAGCAGTCACTTGTAAAAATACCCTGTAAATATATAGTTCAAACATGTTCCTTGGTGTGTAGGAACATACCCAACACAAACACTCCTTGCTATTTCAATGGCGAAGTAGCGAAGTCTATCATCAAGAAAGGTGCAAAAGAAGCCCAAAGACTTGTACAATACTTAAGAGAAGGCACATACAAGGATGTTTCTGTATTCTGTATGGGCCAGTATGGCTTTTGATTCTTTGTGTCAAAGGAACCCAAAACACGTGTCAGTCCCTCGTGTTCACTACCTTCTAAGAAGGGCTCCACATAACTAATGTGGATTGAAATGGGCACCGTTACCAATACAATTGAGAAAGGTTGAATTATACCTGTACATGCAGTTTGTGACGCTCACTCCTGTCCTCTGCATCTTCCTACTGTACATGCATTAATAGGGTGTGACTCTGTCTCATCACCATTTAATACTGGAATAAAAGCTGAATTTAATGTTGTTAAAGCAAAGGAAGCTTCCTGTTTCAGATATCTTGCCAATCTGGAAGAGTGTTTGGCAAACTGCTATGTCTGCAGCAAGGAAACTGGTAGCAGTGCTGTATGTCCAAAGTGAGAAATAAAAAGAGACCACCAGAGACCTGACTTCCCTGTGTCTCATCAGAAAGGACAGGCCACTACCCAAATTTCCACTATGTGAGGACGATTGAACATGTCAAAGGAGTACCTTGGCAAACAAAGATTTGTATGTCTTCTCACACCAGTAAACTAAATATTGGATCACCACTGCAATATGGATGGAAGAACATGGATGATGTATTCTTCAAGGGCCCAATGGCATCAGAGCTCTTACAACTCCTTATCTGTTTCAGTTGCTGTAGGGGTCACTGCATGAGCAATTGTGTCTGAGCCAGAACAATCTTCCTTGCACAGAACTTGGCTCATGCCAAGGCAATGAAGACCATCTTAAGCCACACACTGTCAGTCAATATCATAAGGATGAAATGATGATATTGACTAGCAATTTCACCATCTCTGTTATCTCTCAGTGATACTTGTACACATTTATGTTTTTTTCCCTTTAAGGTAACAACCTTTAAGCTATTGCTATGATACTTGAGGTCACAAAGTAATCCAATTATTTGTCTTGAAATAATACATAGCATCACAAAAGCAACAAAAACTAATACAGATATTTCAAAATACTTGTTTTAATGCGTTGATGGCATCATTACTCATCCTCATTTCTATGATTATGGCAGCACTTGACAGCATCATATCATACCTCATCTTAAAGTAGACCTAATCAGCTTTCAGATGATGTATGATCTATATGTATGTTGAGAGAAAACATTAAGTTGACTAAATTGGTGGTGTCTGCTGCTTGCCTAAATTAAGCAATAAAGCTTCCAATTTTTAGTTCATTACCTGCTGTGAAGGAAGAATGTTCATGATGGTAATTATGATGTATAATCTTACACAGAATAAGGGTTTCCATAGAAAAACTGATGGCTAATGATGCACTTTTTGCTGAAATCCGTACTATTGCCTTTTTTGCCTCATACCCAGATAATACCATTCGGAGGAGCTTTGTTTTCACTGAAACTCTGAGATTATTTTTTTCTGTGGGTTAGTGTAGCGTGGTAGTCCGTTGTTCAGAGATGTTAGAAGACAGTATCTACTCTGCACCCAGGCACCACATTTAAAATTAATTATTCTTTTTACATAATAATTATCCAGTACAAGATAATATAATACAACAATTATCAATGGCTTCTAAGGGATAAGAGTTTAAAGAAGTTTTGTCACACTTTTAATGGGGATATAATATTCTGGATCTTTTCTATGCCTATTCAAACATGCTAATACTGGGAAAGATGTTCATAATGCAATTAGAAAAGGTGAAAATTGAATCTGTATCGTGATCCTATTCTGTCTCACCACACCAGAGTGCAAAAGGCTCTGCTCCATCCCACCCCTCTACAAGACCACACAGGACCTACCAGATCTTGATCCCAAATAAAGTAGTGGATGGTGGGAGGAAGGATGATGGGCTGCATGTCTGACACTACTCCCAATGAACAGGAGAGTGAGGAAGCAATGGACTGAGGGTGAGAAGTTGACAGAGCCATGGCTCAACTTCATCACAACACGTAGCCCAAAGAAACCAGTGGGATTTGAGGTGCATCAGAGCATTCAATATTTGTTAAGAGCGTAATGCAAAATAATGCCCCTGTCACAAAATAGGAATACTAGAGGAATTGTGAATCAGAAGGGATGTGAGTAACTGTTTCACTGCCTCTTAATCAGTGCCAAGACAAAATTCTCAATCCTGCCTAAAAGTATTAATGAAACAAGTGCCAGCCACTGGAGTGCTTACTAACTGCTCAGTTTAGCTAGTCACTATTTGTGCTGTCCATTGGTCACCTAACTGGCAAAGTATTATTCCTGCTTGTTCATTTTAATCAGAATAACAACTAATAAGTTATAAGACATTTCTGCTAGGATAAATAATCCTTTATGTTCAAATTCATGAAGCTTTCAGTATTCTCAAACATTTTCACAGTTACCTGAAGGGCAGATGAATACCTGTGATCAACAAATCACGACTCAACAAATACTGGGAAACCTAATTCCTGCCTTCATGCAAAGAAATGTTTGTGATTCACTTTTTATATTATTTGATCAGTTCTAAAAATGACAGAATCTATCAGCTATATGAGCTTTAAAATTAGATTTTTTTTTTTTTGGTGAGATACTATGCTCCCTTCCTATTTATAGCTTTTGCTTGCTCTACAGAATTCAGTATAAGATATACAACCAATTGTTTGTCATATGTAAAACACAAAGCCATATATCTTGTCCTTTTTATTTGAATTATTTGGCTGTCCATGTTACTTTTCCACACAAAAGAGTCAGTTCCAGCTTTTATATAAAGCTTTCCTAATCCTAACACAGAAGCTTTCATCTCAGGAGCAAGTAAACAAGAAAAAAGACAGATTTCTTTTCAAATCTGCAGACTATAAGGGGTCTGTTCAGCTTGTAACTTTTTTTTGTACTCTAATCCTTTATTCTGTACTTTTAATTTAATTCAAATTCACAGCCAGAATTGGCAATGGTTTCTTATATTATTTTTCTTTAAAGCATTCTTGAAAGCAGGACTGGATGTCTTGGGGTATGATAATAGGATGCAAGCTTTCCATCTCTTAGGTCATTATTTCAGATCTGAGGGTGGCTGTAGGTGACCAAAAACTTGTTACCATGTTACATCCATTCAGCAGCTTAACTCAGTTCAGTTTATGACATCAATTCATTTGCTAGTGTTCAAGCTAGAGAAAACAAGGCACAGGAGCAATTAACAATGGCAGGGTCAGATCCTGCTCCCCAACCCAGACCCACTTTTGAAGAAGACATGCAGGAAAATATGCACTGTGCTACACAAGGTCCTATAAAAAAAACACTATAGTGCAGAATAGAGTAGTTCCTGAACAGCTCTATCTTGCATCAGGACCTAAACTGACCCTCATGTGCTTCCAGGACCAGACAGGAAGGAAAAGTGAAGGAAAAAATGGCAAGAAATCCAACTGTACCTGTACCTGGAATTTTATCTAGAGAGCCTCCAGGCCAGGGGGACAAATTTGCCATCATTACAAAACAAGCTATTTTTCTGATGAACTATTAGGTAAACTATTCTTTTGCCTACGTATAATTTCATTATTCTTCAATCAAAATATATGATTTAATGATGGAAAGAAAGAAGAAAAATGGCCACTTCAGCTTTCCTTTGACTACAGAACTCATTTTTCTGTGGGAGAAAGCAATATAATGATGGGTAACTGTGGTACTTACTTCTTTTGTGTATTTTTATGTGATGCCTAGAGAGCATCATTTTTCACCCAGATTTGCACTGTCCTAAACCTGTGATGGAAGAGCACTGAGTCCAATTTATTTACCTGGTAAATGTATTGCTGAAACAGCTGGAGGTCAACATTATTTTGTGCTAGTTCACAGGTTAAGTAGCCCATTCATTGCAGCTCTCAGCACCTGTAGCTATTGCAAAGATCTCTGCAGTATTCACATTTATGATGGCTTAAAGTGAGATGAGAGGGTCCAGGATTTCTTTTGTGTCTGAGAAATTATGTTGGGCATCAGAGTGAAAAGATGGCAAAAAGAAGAAAATTACTGAAAACCATATATTAGAGAAAGACAAATAATAATATTCATGATTTTACAGATCCAAGCCAAATCAATGAAGTGTTTTTTGATTTTTTTAACATATATTTTGTTATTAACCTGAGAAAATAATCTTAGAAGCCTGACCATACAGTGCTTGTATTTTCTTGCAGTTTAAACAGACACACTACTTAACAGCCAAGAGCTACAGTTTGGTCTGAAAACAGTATAAAATATACATATTTTATATAGGGCAAAAATATGCCTTTTATGAGCCTGAACTATACTAGGGATGGGAAGAGGGGTTATGGATATACCACTCAAACACTGCTACCAAAAATATTAGGACAGTCCTACAGTTCAGTGAAATCACTGAGAGACTTTTTGTTGACTTCAGTGTGCTTTAGAATAGGCCTTCCTGCTTTTGAAAGGCATAGTCCTTTCAGAGGCCTGGAGAGAACAGAGGGAAGAGTACCATCTTGCTAAACCTTCAAAGCTATTATAGCCAATGTTCCTCACAATACAATCATCCTATGCACCACGAAGGAAAGGAAAAGGGTGTATGCAGAGGTGTCTGGCACCATTGTCTCAAAGAAAAACAAGTTAGTATGGCACAAGAGAAGCACCATCACCCCACTTTTTACTTCCCAAAAATGGGAACCATGTTATGCCTAGCCCTGCTGTGAAGTGTGTAAATGACTGATGATTGGTTCTTGTGGGGCCCACGCTGTGCCTGATCCACAGAAGGTGCAAGCCTGTTACAAGATTTGGCTCTTTAACCCAGTTGTAGCCAGCCATGTGTCATGTTCCTGGAGTCCTCAGTTCAGCCTCCTCTATTTGGGACTATATTTGAGATCTATATTTGGAACTGCAGTATAAAAGGCACCAACTAGCAATGTAAATAAGTTCTCTCAATTATGGCTAAAGCTAAATCAAAAGAAAATTAAATTCTGGCAAGATGCAATAAGATCCAAAAGTTGCCACACGTACCCTCTAATGTGCTGTTTGGAAACCCAAATGTTCAGATCTGAAGTCAGAAAATACTGGTTCTGTTCAATGCAATACCCTGCACTATGTGATGAAGGTCCATGCACCATATATGAACCATAAAATGTGCACCACTATTTTCACTGACATCCAGAGAGCGGTTTAAAATGTGATGCCCAAATTCAATTACATTTTCGATAATGAAAAAAAAATATTTCATTAACACTTTGCAAATCTGAAAAAGAACTAATTCTGAGGGTATGTCCACACAGGGCAGGCTTGTTTCGAAACAACACGTTTCGAAACAAGCTGTTTCGAAATAATATGTTATTTTGAAACAACTTATTTCGCTGGACAGAAATCATGTCCGCGAAATAAGGGAGTGAAATAGCAGGTCCACAGTGTGGACCTGCTATTTCACTTGGGGAGGGGACTGCAGGCACCCACAGGGTGCAGTGCAGAGGGGCTTAGCACCCTGGGAGGAGGGGCACATGTTGTCTTGGAACACTTTGTTCCGAAACAACATGTCCGAACAGGGCTGTTTCGAAACCTCTGTTTCGAAACAACTCTGTTTCGACAGGTAACAAGGTTTAAGTTATTTCGCAAAGACCACGGCCATTTCGAAAGCAGCGGTTTGCTTCTTTCAAAATGGCCGTGCGTCGTGTGGCCATGGCACTCCTTATTTCGAAACAACCTCTGTTGTTTCGAAATAAGGAGTGTGTGTGGACATACCCTGAGTGATTTTAAATTTTGCAAAAATACTTTCAACAGTTCTGCACAAGAGCAATGACATATCCTCCAAAGTAAGGAAAAAACCTTCCTAAATTCCAAAGGGTTAGTTGTCTCAGTGTAGCTCAGCAAAACAAACAAAGAGTTTTGCGGTACTTTTAAAGACTAACAAATTTATTTATCACATGAGCTTTCATAAGAGAAAATCCCACTTTGTCAGATGCTTGAAGATGGAGAATTTACAAAGTGGTTGAAAAATAAATGTGGGGAAGTCTAAGTCGTAAGATCAGGCCAGACAGTTTCAGCAAATCAAAGCAGTTGTTTAGATTCAAACAATATGGCACAGCATATTAGAAGGAAGGGAGGTAGAGAGAAGGCAAAGAGCAGGCAATCAACTTTAGTAATAAGAAAGCCAGGAGGTATCTCTATTTAAGCCCAAAAGGCAATGGTATCAAATTCATATGCCTACTTACCACAGTGCTTTCAGTGCACTGAGTCGATGGGAAATGCCCTGCCATCGACTCAGTACTACACCACTTCCCAGTGTGTTCTTCAGGGACTGACTTCCTGACTGAGTGGGTCATAGACCCACTCAGTCAATCAAGAAGATCAATGTGGCAAATTTGTTGCCTTCACTGAAGACAAGCCCGCAAGTTTCAGCCCCTAGCTTACATAAGCCCTTAGTTCATAGTGCAGAAGTACCCATAGTCATTCTTTTTAAAAAATAATTATCTGATAAATTTAATTTAATTTAAAAAGCTATCAATTGCATGTTTCCAATAAATACCTCCTCATACATACATCACTTTTCCAATGTAAAAACATTTTTTTTAAATAAATACATTTCCCTCTTCCAATATTTTCTCCTCAGTGTGCCGCATTTTTGTTCCTGATCTTTCAAGGGCTTACACGTGCTCTGAGCTCAGTGGGACTATCACATGCCTAAAGTTAGTATATGAATAAGTCTTTGCAGCCCTGAAGCCTTAAAAGAGATGTTTCCTGAATCGGAGGAAAATATGTATTTGTCATAAAAAGTTAACACCTCCATTTTCTATGTTTTCCCAATATAGTGGCAGTTTTTCCTCTCAGCATACAGAGAAACAGCTTTACTTCTCTAGAACAATGAATAAACAGTGCCATCTTCTGTCCATGTTGTAATCAATGCAGATGTAGAATAGGCTTAAGTGGCATAATTAAAATCTATCCAGTCTGAGAAGTTAGACAGACAATCACTCAGAAGTTTCGGAATCACGATATAATTGACTACAACCTGTTAAATGCTTACAGTTAATGAAAGGCTTTTCAGGATGTGCATGCACATGCCCATGCACATGCACTCATGGCATTGCTCTGTCATTTGTTCTCTGAAACAGTTAAACACCCCATTAATCAGAGGAGTAGAGGAAGAAGCAAGATTGATGTCCATTTTCTAGGATTATACGTCTTTTAACTATTTAATGGCACCTTTTTAAGTAATAAGGCTCATATCATCAAAGACCTTTAAATGCCTAACTACCAGTGGAGCTTCTATCACTCCTGCTTCCTGCCTATTATTTTCCCCCAAACCTATGGTAACATTATACTTTGCAGAAATACCCAGAAGTCTGCATAGTGTTTAGCTTTCCTGACAGCAGTGGAAAATTTCATTTTAATCAGCACCGGATTTCTCCCCACCCTAACCTTCTCAGGACCAGAATGTTTTTCTATGAATATATATGTTTGTTACATAGGTTACTGGAGCCAGGGAAGTTCATCAGTCAGTATGCTAATATAGAGGGGATAAAGCTTGGTACTTTGCTAATTCAGCCATGAAACCCAGTGTGTACACACATTCATTTCTTTATGCACCAGACTGCAGGAGAAAAACACATTTCACTCTGAAAAATAAATCACATAAGCTAATGAAATCTTGTAGCAATCTGCTGGTAGCTTTCTGAAGTCTCCACTGACTACACAGCACTATATATTTATGAAATACTTTTCTGAAGGGCTAATGTGCAAGCTGCCTGCTGCTCTCAGTAGACCATGGTTTGATTCTCATGGCCACCAGCCACTTCAGGAATTGCATTTCGCTGTAGCTTTTTGATCTTAAGCATGCCAAACAGAAGCCATCCTTTTCCTGCAGTGGTTATTAACTGAAGTGAAGAAACTAAATACCTTTAACCATCACAGGGCCAACACATACTGGGCCCTCACACTTCATTATCTCAAGAAGCAGAATGATGGAAGGAATAAGAGTGTCATGGATGGAGAGAAGCCCTTCTGACATCAAAAGAAAGTGATTAAAATGCAGGAGATCCGAGTTAAGTTCTCATCTCTCCCCTGGACTTCCCTTGTGAGCTTTGTCAAAGCTCTTAAGTTGATCCAGAGACAGTGGTGAAATGAGGAGAGACGTATAGATGGATTTTAAGTGGCAGGCTGCAACTTCTATTAATGTAGACATAGGCAAGGGACTCTACCTACCAATCATCCATACAAATTACATACCAGGCATTTATGGGATTCCAAGGATTCTACAATGTAACCTGTAACTCAGGATAGGCTGACTTCAGCCTATCCCCAGAACTCAGCTCGCTCAGGCTATGTCTACACTGGGGGGCCCTGCGAAGTCAACTTAACAAGGTCGAGTTTAAGTTGACCTTGTTAAGTCAAATTCAGAGTATGTCTGCACTGAACACAGTATAGACATAGCCGGGGGAGTGCCCCCCCCAAACCCCACCCCTGATCCCAACTGGGTATCTGGAGCCCAATCGGCTCCAAGGGCCTGATCTGGCCTAAGCTGCCAGGGGCAAGCTGCTTGCAGCCGAGTCAGTTTCACAGGCTTCAAGCCTCTGAAACTGACCAGGCAACTCCCAGCTGGTCAATGTCACAGTCTCATAGCCTGTGAAAGTGACTAGTCTCTGAGTCTCCCGCCACTGCTCGCAAAGGGCACAGAGCCAGATCAGGCTCCATGCCCCTTGCCTTGGCGGATAGGAGCTGATGCCTGCAGCCAGCAGAGAAGGGCTGGGAGCTCGAACTGGCTTCTAGCCCCTCTCTGAGGGCAGCACGGCTGGCAGCTGACTCATGCCCTGGCAGCTTGCACAGGCTTTTAAGTTGACTTAAGCCCATATTCTAGACATACCCTCCGAGTCCTCCCTCACTTTCTTGACTCACCACAAGGGGGACTGATGGTACAGAAGGTTGGGGGCCTCAGCCTAAAGAATTGATCCTATCCCAGTAGCCCAAGTGCCCTCAGCAAAATCCTAAATCTTTTATCTCTTGGAATCATTCATTTTATCCTTTTAATTGCAGCTACAAATTATGATGAATTATTAACTCAATCAAGTGCCTTATTTGGGTATAAAGCACATTTTTAATTAATTTACTGTAGCTTGGAGCTGCTGCAAGGAAAGCAAAAACAACCCAGGCCTGAGCCAATCGGCCCATGAGAGACCCCCAAATAGGCTAGACCCAGAACATCTGTCCTCTTACATTCTTATTTCTCATACCATATGGATAGGAGGAGGTTGCCTGAACCCAGCCACAAGATGCTGGATGTAGCTAAGCTCCTAGTTCAGTCCCATTAGCTAAGGTATGCAGGCCTAGCATCAACCCAGCCCCAACTGGCCAATGAGTAAGAGAGACACCAAGGGTGGAGGGAGAGACATGCTACTAAGCGTCTCCCAAGTTTCTCCCTCCATCATTGCTGGGCCTGTCCATGTTCACTGCTGTCCAAAATAACATCCCCTATCCATTCAGGTGGGGAGTAGCATTTCTTATGTAATTTATTTCCCCTTCTCTAAAATTGAAATAAGAATACTTTGTCTACCTTTTTTATTTAGATTTTAAACTCTTTGGCTATGTCTACACACAAGGCTTTATTTCGAAATAAGTCATTTCGAAATGACTTATTTCGAAATAAAGCCTTTATTCTGAAACATGTTTTGAAGGAAGAGCCTTCCCCTCAGCACCCTGGACAGGGTGCTGAGGGGAGACAAGCCGCAGGGCACGGGGAGCTGCCCCCAAGACCAGCGGGGAGCCGTGCGGAGGGGCGCCGATGCCCCGCTCTCCCTGCCGCTGGGGCTGCTCAGAAGCCCTGCGGCCGGGTGCAGGGGCTCCCCACTCTGCCCGCTGCCGGGGCTGCTGCCAAACCCCACAGTGGGGTCCGGGGGCGCCCGCCTCTCCCTGCCACCAGGGCCGGCGGCAAAGCCCAGGGCAGGGTGCTGGGGGCACGGCTTTTCCCGGCCGCGGGGGCTGCAGCCAGGGAGCCGGTCCCGACCCAGCTCCCCAGCGACTGAGCGGCCGCTGCCATGGGAAGCCGGGTCCCGCCGGCCCCTCAGGCCCTGGGCTCAGCGGGGGCAGCGGCTGTGAGTCCCGTGGCTCCCCCGCCACCAGCTCGGGTCCAAATGGCATTATTTCAAAATGACCATTTCGAAATAACAGCCATTTCGAAAAAATCCAGGTTTAACTGTTTCGAAAGGACGATTCTTATTTCGAAAGGACAGGATATGTCCTTTCGAAATAGGAAAACGTCATGTAGACCTAATTTCTTTTATTTCGAAATAACGAGTGTTATTTTGAAATAAAAGTACCCTGTAGACATAGCCTTTGGGATGAGGTGAGGGTTGTCTCTTGCTCAGTGTTTGTTATTTTGCTTACCACAAAGGGCCCTAATCTCATCTGGGTTGCCAGATGCTGTCATAATGAACAACTATGGAGTTCACCTTTTAAAACAGGTATACTGTAGACTGTGGCTGAAATAGGACATTCTCCTATTCCATAAATAGTCTCTGTGGTTATCAGAACCCTTTACATCTTAAATGGTAGCTCTTGTGGTGAAGGAGCAGCTGAATATCAACCATACCCAACAAATATGTCATTAGAGATGCTAAACCCACTAGGTACAAGCACATTTTTAAAACAAAATAAACATGTTTCCACTTTTCCCCCAGTCTACACACGTCAATGCTGCATTTTTTTCAGGTCAGGATTGTTCATTTTTAACTGTAGGGCCAAATTCTACTCTATAATCCAGCCATTTTGCACCACTGCCACAAACTTACTTGATGAGCCAGGGCACAAATCTTTATACACCTGAAGTGGAAAAGGAAGAATGGACATGTTGTACACAATGATGTACAGTGATAATTTCCTATAATCTTAAAAGACAAGGATTTTGCTTGAACTGCTGTTAATGTGTCCAGTGGAACCAGCCCTGAGAGACCAGTCCAGTGCAGAGGGATTTTTCTGTGTTGGACAACTGACCTAACAATTCCTTTTCCTCCCTTCCTGACAGCCAGAAAAGAGAACAAAACAGCATGGCCATATTCTCTGCACCCTAGCCATTCTTCAGCAGCTGCATTGTCCCTTTGGAGCCAGTGATGGATGGAGTAAGTTAAAGAAGTTCTCAATGTGTTCTAAGCTAGACAAGTGGGGAACAGAAACAGTCCACCATCCATAGAAGTCGAAGATACTTTTGTTCCTGAATTGCACCTTGCAGTTGAGGGTCCCTGGGAAAATGCTTACATCTGGCCTATGTAAGAGATGACTTAAGATGTCTATTTTGTGCTTTATTCAGTATACTAAATATTGTGCCTACATATTAACATATTAGACCCCAATCCTAGAAAGTTTTAATCGAATCTATGAAAGCAATCCTGTTGACTTTTACGAGAAAACTCTCATGCATAAAACTGAACAGGTGCAGGAGTGGGACCTCACTAACTAGCTGTCATTTTTTTCTTTAATGCTCCTAGTTTGAAAGGAAGGGAGAGAGATGGGTGTTTGTCATGATCCCAGAGCTATAGTACATGAGGCTTTGGGTTAGCCCCTCTTTTAACAGTGCTAGTTCTCCTGTAACACATTTTCCTATCTAAGTAATACTATTTTGCTCTACATGAACTATTTTGTCACAGCAATTGTTTCTTAACACTTAATGATAGATACATAAAAAATAAGAGCAAATAAACGAATGAGAAATATGTATTCCATCTCGTGATGAATTTGACTCATTGTTAGAAAATAATCAATTTTTCCACGTGAGCAAGATTTTCTATCTGAAATTGTATAATTGTTATGGAAGCTAGGCTAGTCACACACTTGTTGATAAAGCATACAAACAACCCAAGTCAACAAAAAATGTCTCCCATCATCTCAGAAGCTCAAAAAATTGGCTTCTCTGGTGCAGAAATAATTCCCCCCACCCCCAGCCTCACCTCAAACCATACTGTAATAAATCAACTAAGATTTGCATTTCATATCACCAAGAAGAGCTAGTGTATGAACTAATAATAGTCTTCCTACTTAATAACAAAAATAACATCCTTTAAATATATTTCATTATTTCAGTGTGCCAGGTGGACATTACTGGATATTATGGAAAATGATGCATGATGTGCAGAATTATAAAATTATGGCTCCCTGCTGGAGATGTAAAAAGCATGTACTTATTTTCTACTTTGCAAGCCTATATTATTTCACATAGTGCTTTCCTCTGAAATGACGACACTATCCAAGGACAGCTCATTCTGTTTGTGAAGCAATTGAACAAGAACAGTGGCAACTAAAACAATCACTCCTTTAATTTTGAAGTGTATTATTCAAATAAACATTACACAAATAGATAAAAGTGAAGTGATGTCAGACCAATTCTGTACAGGAAGAATTCATCATTCTATGTAGTATATGCAGACTAATGAAAAATACCAACATGTAATAAAATGGGTTATGAGACTGCCATCATTTGTACTGGTGACCCATCTGTGCTTCTATTTATTTACAGCACCTTGACATATTAGCAATAGCTTACCCTTTTTAAGGTTATGAGGAATTATCACTGTACATCACTGTACACATTAAGAGGTCCAATCTTCCGTTTCCACTTTAGGAGTATAAAACTTGATGCCATGGCTCATCAAGTAGATATTGGTATGATATGTCAGCCTTCAGGCTGGTAAAATGTGAGCTTGTGATGACTCCGTAGGATTGATTTACAATGTCCCATATGCATTTTACTTGGTCATGGTGACAGGGCAACTATGAACACCATAATAATGTTCTTCCTTTACAGCTATAGCTGAGGTCACTTAAGCCATTTTACACCTGTGCTTCTCTAGCACCATTGTAAATTATGTCTGAACTTTGTTTAAGCATAATAAGCAGACACTAGTAGAGGTTAAGATTCTTCAGAAAATCATCAGCACAATTCAGATTCTATTGTTAGAAAAGAAATTATATTCACTTTCCCACTTGTGGAGGTTGGAGAGATAGTAACCCTTTCAATTTTTCAATGCATTTTGAGATATTTATTTCACTGTAATTGGACAAATGGACATATTCATTGTAATAAACCTGCAGTCTTTCCTCTATAGTCTTTTAAAGTACTCCACATTCACTCTCTCAAGATGAGTACAGACATCAGGTTCCCAAAAAGCCAAATTTACCAGTACATTCATTTGCTTCCTCCGTGAACCACTAAGGAAGTAACTAAGGGCATAAGAGACCCAGAGTCATACATTTCTATGCAGCTTTGAGTAAGAAAGCAGGATTAAGACCTGAGCTCCTGAGCCTGCAACTGATGGCAGACCAGTGAACTGCCATGCCTGTGTGGCACTCCACTGACTTCCATGGGGCTATGAATGTGTGCTGTCTGCCCACATGCTGCCAGAACGCCAAGCCCCTAAAAATAGTGGGCCCCGAACAGCATTCTGCCACATTCCAGCAGGGCAGGAAGTTCTAAAATCTCTACCCCCAGCCTGGTCTCACTGAATATGCTCAGTAAGACCAGGCTGTAGGCCAAAGCCTCAGCTCAGGCGGGACCCCTCCCCATGGTGGTCAGGTAACGGGGGGAGGTTTTACGGGGGCACCAGCTGAGGTGGGGGTAGGCATGGGGGGGTGAGGATAGGCATGGGGGGGCACAGGTGTGAGGGGGCAGGAGCTGGGTTGGGTGGCAGGTATTTGGGGGTCAGGAGCTGGGGTGCACAAGGGGGGCCCACCAATTTAGTAGGGTTCCGGAGCCCACCAAATTATACTTTAAGCCCTGCAGCTAAACTGCTGTACTGTACCAGCTCCACCATCTAACATAAAAATAAACAATCAACATTACAGTGATGGAGGAGTCCACTCCACTTTTCATGAAGAATATTGTTATTGCATTTCTGATACAAGGATATCTTGACAGTCCTGAAGAAGTGACAACTGGAAACCACCATCAGAACTATATAGAAGAAAAACAATTTTATACACTGGATATTTTGTCCTCTTGGCCTTATAAACTATGCCTAAAGAACTCCAACTCCTGTTTGCCCATTATAATGATCAATTTGCTTACAAACAATACTTCGGTAATGCTTTTCTCTGTGGTTATAAAATAACTCCTCTTCTTGCAGTGTTATAAAAGGAACAGCAGCAAATGGAAGGAGCAATGGGTAAATTCTCCTACTGAACTGAAAATAAAAACTAAACATCCTCATATTTGGCAGACTCAACATTTTTATGCAACAGCTAAACCGTGGCATAGCTTTGACAGTTTTACTGTTTAGTGCCATTTTAAAAATCAGAAGGATCCGTGAAGTGTTCTACAGTGACTAAAGTATAATTGGCAGGCCCAGGAACCCTCCTAATCTCCGGGCCCCCTTCGTGTGTGGGCCCCAGCCAGGTAGGCATTTTTGAGCCCCACCAGATCTTTCCTCACAAATGAAGCACACTCTTAAATCGACATCACCCCAGCCTTGTGCACTAGTGCCCAAATCAGACCCCTTTCCACATGTCCTCCTCAGCCCCCATCCCCATTCCCTAAGCTCCCTGCCCCCAATCCCCTGCTCTAGCCCTACTCCTCCACCCCCCAATTCCTCCATCTTCACTCCACCCCTTCAGCCCCCCAACCACCTCCACATCTCCCCAGCCCCCTCTGTCCCTAGCCCCCCACTCCAGCCCTTCATAGTCCCCTCCTCCACTACCCATCCCCACCAGCCCCTACCAAGTCTCCTTGTCCCCAGGAAATCCATGGCACTTTTAAAGACTAAAAAATTTATTTATCCCACAGGCTTTTTGTGGGAGAAAATCCCACTTTGTCAGATGCTTTGAAGATGAGGTAACTTACAGAATGGGAGGAAAATAAATGCAAGGAGGTGTAAGTCATAGGATCAGGTTGCAGTGTAACAGAAAATCAAAGCATCTGATAAAGTGGGATTTTCTCCCACCAAAGCTCATGAAATAAAAAAATGTGTTAGTCTTAAAAGTGCCACAGGGCTCTTTGTTTCCCCTGGCTGGCTTCCCCAAGTCCCCTGGGGCAAGGTGGCAGGTTTATGAGCCAGGGCTGGGGGGAGGGGCTGGTTGGGTGGCCCCTAGGGTGAAGATTGGGGCAGGTGACTGGTGGGATGGCCCATGGGGCAAGGTGGAGAAGTCTATGGGGAGTAGTGGGGGGTGGGGCTGGTGAAGGGTTTATGAGGCAAGACAGTGGCAGTGTTGATGGGCAAAGCAGGATGGGACAATAGGGGATGGCTGGTGGGAGGGTATATGGAGCAGGGCAGAAGGGAGTTTAAGGGGTGGGGGGGGTCTATGGGGCTAGGAGACGACTGGTGGGATCCATGGGATGGGGGGAGCAGGGAGCTGGTGGGATCTATGGTGAAGGACACTGGCTCCCAGCCCAGGGCACTCAACCAGGAGGTCCTGGCAGCAGACAGTGATGCAGGCGCCCCCCCACCGGCCCCCCTCTTACCCTGCGGCTCTTACCCTGTGGTGCAAGGCCAATCAGGCCATACAGCCCCTGCCCCCTCCCCCTCTCTAGGGTGGAGCAGCCAGCCCTGAGGCCAGGCTCCGCTCTCTCTCAACCCACCCCAGGCCAACTGCTCTGACCTCGGGGAGGGAAGGGCTGGTCCAGAGACAGGGCAGAACAGCAGAGCCCAGTGCCCAGAGTGGCCCAGGGATGGCCGGGAATGCAGGGCCAGCCTCTGGGCCAGTGGGGTGGGCAGCCGAGGGAGGAGCCCCCATAGGCCAATTGCCCTGGGCTCGTTCAGGGGGAACTCACCAAAATGCTGCATTCCACCCCATTTTTCTATTTTTAGGGGCCCTGGAAAGCTGGCCCCTAGAAATTATGAGCCCTGGTGTTCCCTCTTACTTAAACCCCTGGTGTTCTTGCACAAGCTAAACAGGAAGTGCATCAGAGTTGAATGGGGATTTAACTACTCGGTACCTATAAACATATTCTTTTTCTGAAAGGGGGCCCCCACTGCAAGAATGAGAGATACTATGCTGTACAGAGATTGCTAAGAAGCTGAACATGGACCCTACTAACAGGTGCTTTATTGGGAATACATATATCCTAACACACAGGCCTGGGATTTACATGTCACTTCAGAACAGGATGAGATTGGTAACAACTGAGACAGTTAACTACTGTTGTGACAAATCTAGATCAAAGTAGTCTTGAAAAGAAATCTTTCAGATTCCCAGTGGATTGACATTACAATGCTCACATTTAATTCTGAAAAAGCACCAGCTGTGAAAGCTCAGGTCTGATTGTGGATCCAAAGTTCAAGAGTATTCTGGCCTAGGATTTTAGTCTAGGACCACTTCCATGACTCAGCAGGACACACTGATTTTGAACCTTAGAGATCTGCAAGATAGTGTGTGTATATGCACACTTATGTGCCCACTTCAGACACTCTGCTAATAATTATTAAAGAGTCTCCTTGATTACCACTATTTCTATTTATTAATATACAAAGCTATTGATTTTGGATTAAAGTATTCCTGTTTTAAATCCCACTAGCAATGGATTCCTCACTGTTTGAAAATTGGCTGCATTTTGTGTGCACTGAAAAGGGAATTTACACAGCAGATTAGGAACAGATTCGGAAATCTTTGCATGTATTGGCCCCAATTCTTTTCTGCACACAAATAAGAGAGTGGCTTCTAAAGGGACCTGGTGCAAATTTTGTGATTCTGAGCCTCAGCAGAAGATAAAGCAAAAGGGAGCTAGATGTGACTTCCACCACTGCCATATGGTGCAACATTAGAGCAGTGGGAGATCAGATACAGTGGAGCTTCCGTCTACAGACTCATCTGTCCTTTTATTTTCTGGTTGAAGGGGACAGTTGGTATCGGAAGCAGCAGTATTTTCTTTGCCACTTTTATGATTGCAGACAGTTCCTCTGTTCTAGAGTATTCTATGGACCAAAGAAACCAGCCCCTTGAGTACTACCTTACGCATTGAATAATCTGATTGAAATCAGTGGCATTATCTGTAGAGCAAGATAAAGCTCAGCATAAATAATGGTGGAATCCGGCATCACTGGATTTTCTAGGAACACTGAATTGTGTAGGTAGCATCATTTAATTTGAAGGGATTTAAGATCTTTTCCTCTGGGCATTTAAACTGTTCATTACTATGGTGGGTGATGTGCAATCCTCTGATAGGTTTAATGAGTGAGCTGGCTGGATAATGGAATTTCCATGTATGGTAAACTGCAATATTTTAACACTCATTTTCAGTTCCTCTCTAGAACAAAAAAAGAAATCAACATTCCTTGTGGAACACGTTACAAAAAATGTTTTAGAAAACAGTAGATATTTCCTTTAGAAAACGTCAAAACATAATGTACGTTATAGTGAATATTTACATTAAGTATAATATATCAATCTAAAATAGTGAAATATACAATTAAAGCAAAATAAGTAAAATCACTTAAATATTAAATGTTTCTATATCATGAAAATGAAACAGGAGAGCTCAAACAATATGTTTTCATGTTTTCTGGTAAAAATGCCATTAATATCAACATATTTGTACAAAATGTTTACAGTTTGACAAAACACTAAGTTTTCCTTTGGAAAATAGCACCATTGACATTTTGGCAACTAGTTCTATTCAGTGATCCACTGTTATTAGTTAAATGTGTATGTGCATCACGAGTAACAGACCTATGTCCTTCTGATTTAAAATTAGAGGTCTCAACTTAAGGAACTAAAGCCATATTAGCAGCTCCACTAACTTCAGTAGTGAAGACTAGCAAATGTGTAAGCAACTCTGATTCTATTCAGTGATTCACATTCACTGAGTATTGTAGAAAAAGAGACAGTAAAACAGACAAGATCACACTGTGAAAATATCCAACAAACATGAATGAACCCTGTGCACCCTCACACAGAAGCACCTGCATCCCCTAGAGACCCACCCCTCAAAAGAGCTCTTCAGTTCCAACTCCCTGAGCCTCTAAAACAACATATACCTGCTCCATTAGCTGGGGGCAAAGCCCATCACAGTATGCAGTGGTACTAGAACTAGGGATACAGCTGCAGTCTCTGACTTCAAGTAGCAATAACAAACACCCCACAGAGTCATAGAATCATAGCAACTGGAAGGGACTGTTAGAGGTCATCAAATCCAGTCCCCTGCACTCATGGAAGGACCAAGTACCCTCTTAAACTATCACTGACTGGTGCTTGTCTAACCAGCTCTTAAATACTTCCAGTGATGGAGATTCCACAACCTTATTCCGGTGGTTAATCACCCAGACAGTTAGGAACTTTCTCCTAACGTCCAACCTAAGCCTCTCTTGTTGTAATTTAAGTCTACTGCTTCTTGTCCTATCATCAGCAGTAAAGGAGAACAGTTTTTCTCCCTCCTCCTTATGACTACCTCTTAGATACTTGAAAATTATTATCATGCCCTGTCTCAGTCTCCTCTGTTCCAGACTAAACAAACCCAGCTCATTCAATCTTCCCTCATAAGTCAAGTGTTCCAGACCTCTAGTCATCCGTGTTGCTCTTCTCTGGACTTTCTCCAATTTGTCCACATCTTTCCTGAAATGAAGCACTCAGAACTGGACACAGTACTCCAACAGTGGCCTAATCAAGGTGGAGTAGAGTGGAAGAATTACTTACTTACAATACCCCTGTTAATGCTTCCCAAAATGATGTTTTCTTTTTTGCAACAGCATTGTACTGTTGACTCCTATTTAGCTTGTGGTCCACTATGACACCCAGATCCCTTTCTGCAGTACTCCTCCCTAGGCAGTCACTGCTCATTTTATACATGTGAAATGGATTGTTCTTTCCTAAACAGACTAATCTAACTTGCTTTTATTAAATTTCATTCAGTTTATCTCAAACTATTTCAACAGTTTGTCCAAATCATTTTGACGTGTGATCGTATTTTCAAAAGTACTTTCACCCCCTCCCAGGTTGGTACATACATAGTTTTCATCAGCAACACCCCATTATAATTTTTTTCCAGCACCTAAGGGTACTCACCTAAAAGGTGCACCTAAGCCTACTCAATCCCACTGAAGGCAATATAATAAATTTGTAATTGACTTTAAAGGGAATGGTAATAAACTCTTATTTAGGTGGGAAAGGACTACAGAGGAGTTTGCTTTCAGGAACATATTAGCCAGTAATTCAAGCAATAATGTCTGTAGCACACATGTGGAATCATCCTTGATTGCATGAAGCAAGGTCCATAAAAGCCCTTTCTCCTTTTTTATTTCAATCCTTTGAGCCAGTAACTAGCAGAGACTGTTAAGGTAAACCACTCTACACTGGTTATTTATTTTCTGAAACTCTCAAAACAGGAAAGATAAATTTTTAGCCTTGCATATTTATCCAAAAAATTGGCATATTTTTAAAAAAACACCACCAAAACCACCTTCTGGCCATTTCCTCTTTCTTCTACTATTGCTCCTCTGTACAATACAGAAGATGCCCACCATGGCTGGGTTGTCATATAATACTTAGGGGTGACAGTGAAATCTTTTAGTTGTCTCTAAAAGAAAGGACAAGGTAAGATCAAGGAGCTCAACTTTACAGAAACTGTATTGTTATTTAAAGTAAATTTTCTTCTGTTTAATTTAATTCCATTATACATAGTTTCAGCTTTTTGCATCATCTTAATATTTAGATTCTATATTTATATTTATTTTTAATTCATTAAAGAAAAATCAAATGGAACAAGTTTTTAATATAGTATTGGGACTGTTGATTTAAAAACTTTGTTTCCTGTTCGAACAGGTTACCTAAGAGTCTGCCTGAGTGACAAATTAATTTGGGAAGGCAGTGAGAAAAACTTTGAGACAAAAAACCTTTGAGATTTAAAAATAGCAGGTAATATATTTTAAACTTCAGAATATGTTCCTAAACTACAACTCACTGTTCTCTGAATCAAAAGAATTAATAAATAAATACATTTCCATGCGGTCTTATGAACCTCAGGGAAATTGCAGTGTACTGCAGCATATGAAAAAACTTACTTGGAATACTCTTAACTTGCAACCATATAAGTAAAAATCAGACTTTTTTTTATTTATTCTACATTACACTTATATGTCATTTGGCATTAATAATGGAGTGTCAAGATCCTACCAGAGTCAAGACAGAGTAGCAATGCGGCAGTTGAAGAGGCAGATACAGGGCTTGACTCTCCATTATCTCTCATCTCATAGAGTTATTTATAGCCTTTTATAAATGGCTTATGTGCATTAGCATGGAGGCTGACTTCCACTGGAACAGAATTTCACCCCTCATGTTTTTCTAGCTGAGTTACCTCATGTCAGGGAGAAGAGCACTGTACGTGCTTAGCTTATTGTTTACAACAAATATCACTCCCTGAAAGCTGAATGTCAGATCAAGAACATGGGACTGGACTCCATAGATTTGTCAGTGATGCCTCTTTCTGTTGGGTGGCCACCAGTCTTCCCACCCCTGTTTTGTATACATTCTGCAATCAAAACCAAGGGGATCATGCCTACTGTTTAAGTAACTGGAAGTCAGTGGAACTACATTCTGCTGCTGGCTATCCCATAGCCTTACTCTGTGACCTTGTGCAAGGCCAACATGTTGAAACTAAGATAAATTCAGGTAGGCATCTCCATAACAGAACCTGTTTTTAGAGGCTCTAAGTACCACACTTGTAGTGTGAATTGCTTTGGAGTCATGGGTTCTCAGCAATTCTAAAAAGAAGGCTATTTATCTACATGCCTACATTTGGATTCAAGGTCTGATCTAAAGCCTATAAAAGTAACTAGAAAGACTCCTATTGACTTCACTATGCCCCAGGTCAGACCTTTAATCCTTAACAAGTCAAGCTTATAAAGTTCAGTCTTCACATCTTCTGAAAAATCAAGGAGTGCTGTAAGAGTTAATTCATATTAATGAAATGCTTTGATCTCCTCAAGTCACTATTCCATACAGAAATGTGAAGTATTAATATTGCTATTTAATTATCATTATTCAGCATGTAAAGCATTAAAGACAGCAGAGGATGCATACAGCTTATTGTCAGACTACTCAGGGAGAAAATTTACTCCTGATTTAATCTCTAAATCCTGCCTAATAGTATTGACCTAATTAAACAGTGGGAATAACTGCAAGCATATTGCATGAGTACAATTTAAATCCTATTTTTGCTTCCTGTTTGGCAAAGACACTGAAAAATATGTACATTGCATAAAAATGCATGCAATTATACTAAGAGGATAGAAAAACAAGAGGATTGAATTTACAATACATTGTGTATTGGTGCCATGGAATTCCATATTCTCAGAAATTGCTTTAAAAAAAAGACACAATGTGTAGCTTATACAACTACCAAGATTGCATTAATAAAGGGGTTCAGGGCCAAGCACCAGTTGACGACTGATTTACTACTCAAAGAATGGAGACTGAATAGAAAAGTCACTGTTTGACAGAACGCAAAAATGCAGCAGCCTGCATTAAGACAAAGACAGGAATGGTCAAGTGAGGCCCAAAGAGCCATAGGAGAAGGTGCCAGTACAGGGTCATTGAGCCTGGCAGCTGGAAAATACATAGGATAAAATTATCCTTCTCCTTGGTGTGGATGTGGAATTGGGGCTGCCTTCTCTCATGAACTATTCCTTCACTGCACCTTGAGTGCACAATTTACTTAGGATGTGGAAGAGACAAGCATGTAATCTCACCATAACCAGCCCAAGGAACTAGCCAGCAGGCAGACAGCATAAAGCTGCCTTGCATGTCCATGTTCTCTTGTCACTATTGGGCTAGAAGCAGTGGCCTCTTTGCTAAATATACATAAGGAATTAAAGACCACCTATATCAAATAGCTTCATTGAAGGCAGCAGGGTACAGTCACCTGCAACTGAATTTTAAGAAATTTTAGGTTTTTTGTTCATTTTACAATTCTAGAGCCATCAGCTATACTTCAGCAAAAGTCTTAAGCACATGTTTAACTTCAAGCATATCTTTCTACCTATAGGAGTCAGTGGGATACAGCACATGCTTAAATACTTGGCGAAACTGTGTCTGTCATGAGAGACAGCACTTCTTAATATTTCTTGGTACCATTTACTTCATGCAGCTTGTGTTAACATGACTCCTTCACTCTATAAAATTGGAACTGCTTGTAAGACACTGTATTTAAATTGTTATATAAGTTACAGTATTTCCTAGAAGCCTTAGTGCCAGATCAGGACCCTACTGTCCTAGACACAGTACCAACAGAACACAAAAGTAGACCTTGCCCTAAGGACTTAGCTTGCAATTATAAGCATTTTGGCAGTGGCTCATTGTCTCCTGGAGCAGATGTTTTATTAAAAAAAAAAAAAAAAAGTAACCTCTGAACTAAGCCTGGTGGCTAGAACCTCTACAAAGCAAAAATTTCATTCCATCTCCATTCTTTGATACTCCTTCTTTAAGCTCTAGAGCGACTGATTCTCCTCTCACTTATGCAAGTTTTACACGAGTATAATGACATGTCACTGCTGGTATGGGAGTTAAGTGGGGAGCCAGACTCACTATACCTACATCATCACTGACCAAGGGGGAAAAACAGCTTCTAAGTTCAGCTTTGGGGGTTTTTTCATTTATTTTGTTACTATGAAATAGCTTAAACTGAGATCTACGGACTTCTTGGAAACAGTCAGCAATGGTGCCGAGAGTAAGAAGGACAATTGTTGAGCCATACCTTCATTCACCTGTTTCATTTTATTCTTCAGCTATAGAGCTGAACAGCCCAGAAATTTGATGGAAAGGAACTTCATGCCAAAAAACCTGAGCCAGGACCAAGCTCTCTCTAAAAGCTTTCTCTAGTGAAGTAAAAACCATTGGAAAGATAGGCAAGAAAACTGTTGATAAATATGCAAGGTCCAATCCTGTAAAGTGGTGAGTGTATTCAAACCACACTGATTCTCAGGTGTGTTGAAAGCATTCAATATCTTTTCCCACTACACCTCCCTCGATCCTCCTACCCCCTCCCCAAAATAGGTTGTCAGATTTAGTAATTTACCAGAACATACTGTTGTTGAGGAAAGACTCTAGACAGAGTCCAGCAGAGAACAACAAAAATTATTAAGGACTGGAGTTCATAACTTATGAGGAAAGACTAAGGGAACTAGGCTTGTTTAGCCTGCAGGAGAGAAGAATGAAAGGGGATGTGATAGCTGCTGTTAACTACCTGAAGGGTGGGGGTTTCCAGAGATGATGAAAACTATACTGTTCTCAGTGATAGTAGATGACAGAACTAACAGCAATGATCTCAAGTTGCAGTGGAGGAGGTCTAAGCTAGATATTAGGAAAAACTTTTTCACTTGGAGGATGGTGAAGCACTAGAATGGTTTACCAAGGGAGGTGGTGGAATCTCCATTCTTAAAGATTTTTAAGTTGTGGCTTGACAAGACCCTGGCTGTGATGATTTAGTTGAAGCTGGTCCTGCTTTGAGGAGGGGGGTGGAATAGAGGACCTCCTGAGGTCCTAACCTTCCATACTTCTATGATTTACAGCTTAACCATACATTGCCATTCACATACCGAAGTATAACCCTTAAAAGATACATCATGAATCCATAGGGGCTACTGTGCATTTATTTTATTTCAAAATGTGGGAAGGTTAGAGTATTTATGAGAGAGAAAGAATTAACATTAAACAACACAAACAGAAACCAGGTATACGAAGTAACAGCCTTTATTGGACCAACTTCTGTTGGTGAGAGAGAGAAGCCTTCATGATCTATAGCAGGAGTTCCCAACCTTTTTAAGGCTAGGGACCCCATTCTGAGGAAAAAAGTTTTGTGGTTCCCTGAGGGAGCCAGGTGCCACCGTGCACACAGAATGTGGCCCATGCTGCTCTCCTGTCCAGGAGAGGGGGAAGTCGTGGCCATGGCCCCGTCTCCCTGCCCCCCGACTGCTCCCTGCTCGCCAGGCCATTCTCTGCCCCCAGTCCCCACTGGTTTTCCCATCCTCAGCTCCCGGCCCCTTCCCCACCCTCTGGAGCTGTGGGCACTTGGCCACCCCTCCAGGCTACTCTCCTTCAGCATGCCTTGCATGCTCAGGGCAGGAGTTTTAAAAACTCCCAGCCTCGGGGAAGCTCCCTGCTGGCTGTAAGCTTAGGTCTCCCTGGCAACTGGAGACCCAGCGACATCCAGCCCCAGCTCCCAGCCTCTCTGTGGACCCACTGGTGCCACTCTGCAGCCCCCAGGGGTCCGCGGACCACAGGTTGGGAACCACTGCTCTACAGAGCTTTTCCTCTGGTCTATGAAGCTCACCACTTCTCATGTTCATCAAACAGAGAGTGGTCCACTCCAGTAAAAGCTATTACCTCACCTACCTTGTCTCTCTCAGATGCTAGACCATCACATCTACAACCAGCCTCCAAAGCTAAAATAAAATGGTTTGTGACCTAAGAGATACCTTCTGTATAGAATGTGAATAGTTAAAATTTTGTGAAATTTCTTTAAATTCAATCAGTCATAGGGCTGGAAGGGACCTCATGAGATCATCAAGTCCAACCCCCTGGGAATTGAACCCTGGACCTGCCACATGTTAAGCAGAGGTGCTAGCCACTACACTATTTGCAGGGCTTGTTGCGTGATAAAAGTTAATTCCATGTTTCAACTAAAAAAAACTGCAATGGATTACATTTAATAAACCTACCAATATTTAAATTCTCATTTAAAAAAAGCAAAAACAAAAATTGTACTTTTTCTAGCTGTTGATTTTCTGAAACAATCAAGTAATAGGGCATTTTGAAATAAACATCCATGATAAGTAACTTACTGGTCACTAGCACACACTTTTTTAGGAGCTTTGAGACTTAGCAGCAGGCATCTATTCATAACTCAACTGTCTTCAAACATGGCCCACACAGGAAGTGGATGACAGCCTGTGGCCAAAGATAACAGGTCTTACATAGCACTAAAACATTGAAAACTGTCACATGTTTAACAGATACATTTATAATGTTTGGATGACTTCAAAAGTAACCCCAGAGAAGAAATACATCAAGATTATTTTACGGTTATGAGGTTATATGTAGGACCTCTTATTCAGTATATACCAGGGGTAGCCAAACTTATGGAACTCAAGAGCCACACAAGTTAAACCTTCAAGAGCTGCACTGAGGCATATAGCCATATACTTTTACCTACTAAATTGATTTGTTGACATTATTCCACGAGCCACACTATTTCATTGAAGAGCCACATGCAGCTCCCAAGCCGCAGTTTGGCCACGCCTGGTATGTACCAAAGATTGCTGTGCATTGGGGTGAAATTCACCCCATATCCAGACAGGTTACCACAAGGCCTAGGCACTATTTAGGGTCCAATTAAGTTGTCTTTTAAGGCTTTAGATTTATGTTATTAGTACAGTAAATACTTAGAAGTGAATTGGACTAGCTCAATGAATTAGTAATTTTCTTCTGGGGGCACACTCTTGAGTTTTGGAATCTCAGCTTTCATTATAAAAATGAAATGTGATTTGTTTGAAAGGATTAAATTTATCAGTGAATGGTGGTAGTCAATTTTACCATACACAAACAAACTAATGAAAATATTCCCACTGATAACTGAAAATTTAGAGAGAGGGATGGTAAGAAAACTATTCGCTCAGAACTTAAATTTTGATTTAAGGATATTTACTTTGTATATTTTGATATGGCATTGATAGTTAGCAGTTTAACTGTTTGAATCTCTGCGTTTATACTCACTAAATAGATGTCTGAACTCACCTATAATTTTCACAGCTGTAAAAGTTTAAAATTCATAACATTAAAAAATGCTTAACCAACAGATATTATGCATCCAAATGGCAAAAACAAAAATTGAAATCAGCCAACCCTAACAAATAGTAGTAGTTAAAAATGAAATAAATAGATTGTCAAATTCTAGTAAGCCCATCTTGATGCGCTCACTAGGATTTCATGGTCCATCAGTGGCTTTTGTCCACTTTTTATAAATTATTCCATGTGTCATAGTAGGTTGATGACTTATCTGTGAACTCGTCACAGGACAGAAAAAGATCTCTTACCCTTTGATTGAATTTTTTAATATGTTAGTCTTTTTGTGGTGTGTACGGGAAGCTGACACTGACGGTAACTACCTCTTCCATAAGAAGATAGGAAATTTAGAGATGGGAAATAGGGATGGACATCCCTCCTCCACCCCTCCAGCCCACACATACTTCATCTCCACATTTCAGAGTGTCTCCTCTAACATATTACCCAGATTTTCCTCTTTCCCTTCTATTTCCTCCATGTCACTCAAGTGTCTGTCTCCTCCACTGCACTCTCCTCAGATTCTTTCTAAACTTAACTTTTTCCTACACCCAATAGCCCATGTCCTTTTCTCCACTGCTCGGATGAATGTTTATTCCCTCCCTGCCACAACAAAGTATCATTTTCTGCTGTGTCTCACCCTCCTGCCCTATGCTTTGTCCTCACATGATCACTGATTCAGCACAATACTTAAACACATGCTTAGGTACTTTGCTACGCCAGGGCCATGGTCAGGGCTGGATTTAGGAATAGAAAACTCCCTGGGGAGCCATGCCCTGGAAGAGCAAGATTTTCTTATTTTGTTCTTAAAACAAAAGGAAAAATAAAAATTTTGAAGTAAAATGCTTCTGTTATTCTGTCTGTGGATTCATTTTTCACCAACCTTCCAGACTCCCCTGGACCTTTGCAGAATCTTTTGGAGGTATGTTTTCCTCCAACCTCCTAGAATGTTGTCAGCCATGCTCTCACAGTTATATAAGGGATGGCGTGGAGTAACCATTTATGTCTTATTTACCAGCATTATTTCAAAATTTGCAGTAGTTCATATGAAATATGCCATGTCAGGTACTATTGGAAAGTCTATAATTTACCCAAGTATGATGATATTGTGTGTGTGTGTGTGTGTGTGTGTGTGTGTGTGTGTGTGTGTGTGT
>ML682069.1:4972241-5077469 GCA_007922195.1 Podocnemis expansa
TGTGTGTGTGTGTGTGTGTGTGTGTGTGTGTGTGTGTGTGTGTGTGTGTGTGTGTGTGAGATATTTGTAAAGGAATTTATTAATATGTAAAGCATAACTGTATTTCAAAGTGTGCTGTTTTTCTGGTTAATAACAACACTATTTCTGCGTAATAGCCCATTAAGGAAACTCACAGGTACCATGGGCTCAGGGAGAGAAGACAAGGAAGAGAAGACGGGGCTACACCTGGTAAATCATCTGGATACAAAAGAATACGCCCTATGGACAGACGACTCTCTCTGACTCAGACTTTTCTATGCCATGTGGTAAGGACTTGTGTTTGAGGAAAAAACCCACATGGTAATTCACTATAAAAAGTAGCTGCACCATATCCATACTGTCTTCAGTCCTGCTTCCTAGTCCCTACTTCTGGATTGACTCATCTACAACTGAAGCTGCATATCAAAGGACTGAGACCCATCCAGATACTGGATGTACACCAGATGGACTACACCTAGAATGTCCACAATTCTGCTGAAAACCTGATATACAGGAACTTTCAATTTTTTTTGGATCTGATTGTTTTAATCAGATAGTACTTCTCACTTTGTTTGTTCCTTTCCTTTTATAATCATTCTTTACTAAAAGATTGGCTAGCAGCATGGTGTTTTGAGTAGAATACAATCTCAAATTGATCAGATAATGTGACTGACCCTTGATGGTCAGGAGAACATTTTGGTAAGAGCACAGAATATCTTATCTTTTACAGGACATAGTGGCTAATTGGGAGTCAGAGTGAACTACAGTAAAGGGTACTCTGTATTTTTTTTCTCATTTTAGATTCTTGATAACCAGTGAGGGGGGGGATCAGAAGCAATGTTTGAGACTGGCTGGAAAGTAACTACAGTATTACCTCCACTTTTTGGGAGAATCTGCTCTCCTTTTGCAGCCTGCCATGACCTTGCCCTTTTCAGGTGGCCTGCCTTGGGCATGGGTGAGTCATAAGAATGAACTGAAGTAAATGAGAACCCAGCTGCAATATTGTGAACTTTGTTTTGTGTGTAATTGTAAAAGTATGCACGTGTTTTAAGAGTTGGGGGTGTAAATAGTGACAAATAAAGGACATTTAATGAGATGCATTTCCTTGTGGTTTTTCAAAATCCAAAACAATGATATCTTAATTGTTTCTCTCCACGTGATATCAGGAATAAATAACTGGGAACATAGCACTTCTGTCTGACAACTGATTACTACAAGTGAGTGCACTCATATCTAAAATTATTATTTATTAGTTATCAAGCACACATTTGTGTGCGCACATGCACCCACATTGTTTAGGACAACCCAGAGACAGTTTCAAGAATCATCATCCCAGCTTTCCTTTTCATGTAGCTGATGGAAAGTTTAGGTGTCAGCTCCTAGCTTTAAGAAGAGCTCCCTCAGATTTTTCCAATTTATTTATGTTTCCTTAATCTTGTATAGCTACTTAACAACACACATAAGCTATAGTGAGTCAGCATAAAAACCACTACTGTGTTACCAGTTCTCCCAGCTGTAACAAACTATTCATTATTCCAAAACATTTCTAATATTTCTAGCTGTAATAACATGTCAGGGGCTCCTAAAACCAACATCAATTTACACCTGCTCTTTGTCCATCACTTTATCCCATCCTCCTATTCCGATTAGCAAACTGCAAATATGCAGCTGTCTGAGCTTGTCTCAAAGGCCTAAGGTATTCCTAGCTATGTCATGTTTTGTTTTCAGCTGGCATTGGCTGAACATACAAAACAGCTGACTGCAGTACTGCCAAGTTCAAGAATAGATGCAAGAATGTCAAATTCCAGAGTAACAATGCCAGAGGTATATATTGAACTCCTAGCTATACAACATATAAATGAAATACTGTTACTTCTTTTGCCATGCTTAACACAAAATGTTTTCTGACTTTCAAAGATTTAGGAATTTAGACTTTTGCTCACCTAATACCATCTGTTTCCCCCCATTGAAAATAAAAGATGCCCTTGAAGAAGCCTTCAGGAATTCAGCACAGAAAGCAAAAAGCTCAATTGCAATCTAGTTTACAGCAAAGAGAAAAACTGATGGAAAAATATCTGAAACAGAAAAACCTAGACTGGGATTTTGGTAGTAGTGATCATCCCATTGCAAAAGAAATTGAGAAGCAAAACATAAGTGATGGAAGTCCTATTACAAAGGAATTAAATTTATTTGAAGAAAAGGAATGGGAATGTGAGAGTAGTAATGAAGAATTGTCCAGTCTTCGTGGATGTTAAAGGAAAGTGATGATGAAGAAGAATGTGGCCCACATGAAAAGGAGAGTAATGACAAAGAAAAATTTGGTTTACATGAAAAGGAGAGAAACAATAAAGGAGACTCAGTCTTGCATGATGACAGATATGTAGCGAGAAAAATTACACATCACAAATCGATACATCAAAACTTGCTGATGGCCAGCAATCCTAAATTCTGCCAATATTGATCACACAATTTTGGACAGGTAGAACAAAATCAAGGCTATGAAATTCCCAGTGAATGAGCAAAAGTGATACCTTTCAAAGTCACACTAAGAGTGCTTGAGAATGGTGAGAAACTGAATCAGTGATGGCTAGTATATTAAAAAACAGAGGAAGCCTTAGGCAATTGGGGGCCAAGGCAAAGGCCCATTGTGGAGCACCCTAAAAGGCCTCCCATAGTCTCTCACTGCTGCCCTCCCCATGGCCCCAGCCCCGCCCCCACCCCCCACCCCTGGGTCCCCTTGTTTGTTTTGCTGAACCAGCCTAACATGACTATCCCTCTGGAATTCATAAATTATTCCTGGATGTGATATTTTTAAAGCTCTTTCCATCAAGAAGCTTGTAAGTTGATCCTCTTTCACTTAATATAAATGAGCTAATGCTGAACTACAAAGTTAAAATGAACATTTAAATTAAATAAAAAGTTGTAAAATTAATGATGGCTCAAAAATAACTAAAATACTATCTTTAAAATTTTGGCAGTCAAATCTTATAAATTTTTCATATAGGCTTGGTTTTATGTGCACTAGAAGTTTAACACAAATACTTTGAATAAATAAAAATAGGTGAAAAGATTTCTAGTCTATAGATATAAATGAAAAAACAAATTTCAATGAAGTTCTCTGAAGTACTCAAATTTTTAGGACTCTGGCCCCCTCAAAAATATTAAATAGTAAGTACAAAAGAAGCTAAAAAATTACTTACCAAAAGAAAGACATACAGCACAGACATTACACACAGCTGTAATGATTGTTTGAGGGCAGCACTGTATTTATATGTAGCAGCCTATATGGAGATAGCTGGTAACCTAAGCTAACCAAAGCCAAAGGAAAAACAGTCACAAAGGAAAAGGCAAAAGAAGAAGAGATAAAAAAAGAAAAGGAAAAAGGCAAAATTTCACAATTGGGATTAAAATATAGGAGAATAAATGGCCACACTGAGGAACTAAAAGAGGAAGCCATTGGCAAAGTTCTTGCTATTGTGCTTGCTCCTGCTTTTTTAGCATGTCACTGAGAAGATGATGGGCAGACAATGGTGAAATCTGCAATTCAGATGAAGCACAGATCCTAATGATAGTTTGTCTTGATGAGCCAAGACTGAAAAGCACTGAGGTTTCCAGCTCTACTGGCGCTGCTATATGGGGATAATTTCTATATTTTTCTTTATTTTCATTTCTGTGCACCAAATTGAGGATGGGGCTCCTTATTGCTCAGGGGCCCTAGGCGGATGCCTGTTTTGCCTGCCCCTATAGCTGACTCTGTTCAAGATCAATTGACAAAGCATTCTGGTTTTGTTGCACAATGTTTGAGAAAAATGCCAAACCCTTGCTTGTACTTTCTGAGTACAATTATTGGCATAACTTATCTGATGCTTTGAAAAGTTACTAGGTCATTTATAGCCTAGTCCAAATGAATGGAGGTCAAGTCCAGGCTCAGGCTGAATAAATGCATAAACACACAAAACCAGGACATGAATAAATCTAGATTCACAGAACCTAGCATGCATTTTTTTCATATAACATGACCAAAATAAATCATGCAGCAAAGTCACAAAATGGGCTACAGATACAATAAAAGAAAAATGAGACATTCAAAAGTTTAGCAGATGAAGTGGGGGATCAGAGATGCTTCTCACCTGGAGTGCTGTTTGGTCAAAGACCAAACCTGGCCATAGTCACTATGGCTGTGTTCACACACAGGCATTATTTCGATACAAGTTCTGTCAAAACAACTTGTATCGAAATAATGCCTTATTTTGAAATAACTTAATTCAAATTAACAGTTTGTTCATTCGAATTAAGGAAAAAAGCAGGAATCAAAATAGCAGTTTCAGGCAACAGTTTTTTTGAAACAAGTCACTGTTGTTTCAAAACAACATGTTCGGACGGCATTGTTTCGTCCCCACATGGGGTTTAAGTTGTTTCGAAACAACATCGTCGGGTGCCGTTGTTTCGAAACAACCGTGCGTCATGTGGACAGGGTATTTCTTATTTCGAAACAACCTCTGTTGTTTCGAAATAAGAGTGCTGTGTGAACACAGCTTCTGTGGCCTACATTCTTCCGGAGGGAAACTTGATTTCAGTCCCATTAAAAGCATTATAAGCTAATGACCATCATTTCTAGGTGCTCCCTCTTTTTTAGATGAAGAGGCTATAGGAAACAGCTGGCCACTTTGGCCTGTGGCTTAAATTCCTTGATGATAATGGGAGATGGTGGCTACTTCATATAAAAGCAAAACTTTGAATGTAAATTGGAAATCACAAGAAAACTGTGGACCACCTCATTTCCTAACCACATACCAGGTGTATGGCTCTAAACCAGCCAGAGGATTCTTCTGGTGCAGGAGAATCTATGATAGCCTTTAACCATCTTAACCACCTATTTTATGCTGAATGACCAGGATTTGGCCCTTTATTAGAAAACACTGTATGGCATTGGAGGCAGAAATGTTGTTTACCAGGACACCTTTCAAAGCATGGAAGTAAATTAATGTAGGTTTATTTCAGAGAAAAAAAAGACAACAAATCCCTTTTAAAAGAGCTGTATTTCTTTTTCCCAGATTCCCCCATTTCACATTTCAGTAAAACCACCTTTTAAACCAAATTTTCTCCATATTTCCTCCTGGGCATTTAGGAACTGTATTTTGTCAGTAAAAACAGTGATTTAGTTCAGAATGCTCCCTACAGAAATCAAGAAACAGCAGCCTCCACAGCTAGAGTAGTTCACTTTGGAATGTAAATAGATTCTGTGCATGGTCCTGTCATGCTGTCACAAATACATTAACTATTTTAAAGCCACTGTGGTTTAGAATATTGTAATTGTCTGATCCTGTTAAGCATGACTTGGTTCAGATATACACTTAATAAATATTGTTTCCTTAGATTCTAAAAGGTCATATATATTTACTTTGTCACACTCTTGCAGCTATTAATCCAGAGTCTAATATTTACAAGCTTTACATTTAATGAAAACTGGTAGTTTCTAGAAGAGAGCTTTTTTATTATACTTGCTTCTTTCATTAGCAATTATTATACCACAGTTTAAGGCATGCTCATACCTGCTGCACTCCAGTGACCCCCTCCCGCTTTCACAAAACTAACACAGAAAAAGACTTTAGCTTTGCTATTAAAACATAGGTGGATGCAGTGAGGCCAAAATGTATATATTTTAATTTTCAAAGGGGGTTCATTTTATAGAGACAAGGATTTTTTATCTTTATCAAAGCCTTTATTAACACATTGCTAAATTTCTCTATCAAACTGCACATGCAGTGTCTATAATGGCAGATCCACCCAAAGCAGTTATATGACTACAGTGCTAGAGGGTTGGGAGTAATAGACTAATCATTGTCCCAATCAGTTACAGATTTTTAGCTATTCTGCACCTGATGCACCTACAAACAACTTTTGGTTGCCATTTCTGAAATGTGATTGAAGATGATCTCACTCTTAACATCCCAGCCAAATAAAAAGTGGAGCACAGTGTCTTACCAGCTTTGCTTTCTGAAAATGGGGTGTCAATTAGCAAAGTCAATTGCCTTCTTAACTGATATGTCAGACACTATGGATGTTTCCAAATGCAGGAGGGAAGTACATATCTCTTTCTCATTTTCCTCTAAAGAAATTGGACACTTTTTTTTTCCCCAGCGGCTCTTGAATGAAGTCAGGAAAACAGATTTTAATCATATCATTATTTCAGTATTACAGTATTTAATACTCATTTCAAATAGAATGGAAAAGGACTGAAGACTGAGCATTCAATTGAGTTTGACTGAATGAATTAAGGTTCATTTTATACAAATATTCAGTTGTTTAGTCATATTTATCTTCCCCCCCCAACCATATCTGTCTGTCATACATACATAAAAAACTGCAAAACCAACTTTCACTATTTCGCTTAAATGCCCAAACTTTTAATTCCTGTCTCTAAATAATTTCTAAATCACATTAACCAGTTAACAATTCTCTTTGCCCAAATTATCAGAAGTCCCAACTGAAGGGTTTATGTTCACAAATTTTATGTCCAGACAAAAAAAGTAAGGTTTTCAGTTAATCATTGAGAACAAACAACTAAATCCATCAATAAAAAGAATAGCAAATATCTAATTAGTTATATGGTTCCTTAGCTAAATGTGCAGACCACTGTTGAATTCACTGAAGGTCAAATGCCTCAACAACAATACATGATAAATAGATTGTAGAGTAGAATTCACAGGTAATAAACTCGCAAGTATGACAGTAAAGTTCTGTTCCTAATAAACTGGAGTAAAGGTCTCAACGATACTGCCGGTCAGATAATTTACTTCCATGAAAAATGCTGACTTTTCATCAAACAATCAATTCCTTTGCCAATACCCCCCCCCCCCCAAGAAAAGAGAAACAATGTTGATTCAAAAAGTACTACTTCTTGGGAGTTGCAGTTCAGGTGCCCCCCATTCTCTATGACCCAGGTTCACTGGCCAGACTACATTTCTCATGATGCACCACAGTTCTCCTCTTGCTGAGCTTTCAGAGTGTGTCATAGGAGTCCCTGGCTGCTGTACGTCATCATCATACATAGTACAACTGGAAAACCTAGCCCAGAGAAGAAAATGGTGACATAGAACAGTGGTTGTCAAACTTAGGATCAGGATTCAGTACTGGGTCGCAGACTCTCAAGCACTAGGTCATGGTACACAATGCTGCCGCTGCCAAAAACTGGAGTGCATTGCTCAAAGATGTCATTGCTGGGTTGCGGGCATAAATGATTTAATTTCAACTGGCACCTGAAGAAAAAAGTTTGAAAACTGCTGACCTAAAACGCCTAACTACAGCTTCACTGGAGGTAGCACCATGGCATTTCTTGATGGTTTCTTATTTGTTTTGTTCTCAGTCGAAAACTACAAACTTACACTTTCAAGTGCCATTTTTCAACAATAATGTATCTAAATTATAGAATGGGAAACAGGCAGCTTTTGGAGGGGGTGACTGGAAGAGGAGGTGGCAAAGAAGAAACTCTAGTTTATATAAGCTCTTATGACATCTTCACTCTAAAGGTATGTCTACACTCCAGACATACTCATGCTATCTCTGAGTAAGTTAGCATAGTAAAAATGGAGTGTTGCTGTAGCACCATGAATGGCAAGAGGGGCTAGTCATCCCAAGCATGTGTGTAAGGTCTTGGATGGGTATGTACTTGGGGCATCTAGATACTCATGCTACTGTGACTACACTGCTATTTGTAGCATACTAATTCAGAGCTCTTGAAAAGTGTGTCTCCTTGAACTGGAATTTACATGTACAGCTTAAAGTCTAGAATTACTTTCAGAAAGTTCCACTGTAATGAATCTCTGATGTCTGAAAATATGAGAAGCCTAGAACAGTTCCTATAGTTCTCCTGATTAACTGAGTAAAAAGAAGAAATGAGAGAGAAAATTAATTTATCGTGATTCAAAAGAACTAAATCTTTGCTTCTCTTGTGTTCCAGCTACTATTAGCAAGTCTGTTTTAATACGTGGAGAATATCATTCTTTTAATTGTGTTCTATTTGGTTTTGATACCATAGGAATGCTCAGTATTCAGGGATTTCTGTATTGGATTATTTCTGTTTGCAGTATTGTTGTGGCCATAGTGGTCCCAAGATATGAGAGAGAGACAAGATAGGTGAAATAATATATTTTTAGTGCACCAACTGCTACCAGTGGAAAGGACACGCTTTCGACCCTCACAGAACTCTTCTTCACATCTGACTTTCTTTAGACGTAACGAAGAGCTCTGTAAGGTTCAAAACCTTACGCCCTTTCACCAGCAGAAGTTATGCAATCAAAATATATTATAGGTGCCTATCATGTCTCTTGGATTATTCTGGCAGGACAAAAGGCATGAAACATCCTCAGAGAGTGAAAGCTGAATAAGATAATAAAGTTCAAGGAATGCTTATTTAGGAGTGGTAGTGTGGGAGTCTGCAAAATCCAAATGATCATAAAATGTGACAAAATATAGGTGGAGACAGCATCAAAATAGTATTGATTTAGTACTAAATAAACATGTTTCAAAATCAGCACCAATACTTTCATATGTCTATTGTTTCCTCCACTATTGTGTTGTGTTCGTTTTAGTGATAAAACACTAAAACATACTCGATCCTATAAACATATGGGATCACCTCAGAAAAATCAGAAGTGAAAGTTTCAGTTTTAAACAAAAAGCAGCAATGTATGTTTTTCTTGAATTTGGCATTTCCATGTACATATGCCTATGGGCTACTGATGGCGACAGTAGGATGTGGAGTAATGAAAACAACATGAAGACTGAGATGACAAAGTCAGAGACCTTAACCAGGTTATGCATCTATGCAGGAGTTGATGCAAACAATCGCATCTATCTTAATATCAAAAATATCACATGCTGGGGTGTGTCACTAAAGCCACATACAGATAAAAACATTAGATCTAGAACATGCTCTCACTCCCATGTGCTAGCTGGGTTAGTTTAGTTCAATTATGAGCCTCACAGCATGTTGGCAGAACATTTTGCATGAACTTCAAGTCTGACAACATTTGGGATTATGACTTCTCACACTACGGGAGATAAGACACATCATGGAGCTGATGTGTTTGGTTTACAGATGAGAGCTCTCCAAAACCATTGAACTCCAAACACAGTTCTGATGGGCTATTATTGGAGCAACCCCACATCCTGCTTAAGAGAAGAGCTGACATAGAAGTTGTCACAAAGCAAGTTTGTTTTAATCCTGCATGACTGCAAACTAACAAACAGACAAACAAACCAAGCATCCCAAAATGGGATATAGAAATAGTGCGTACACTGGGAAGCATCTATCCTAATGTAAAAAAATAAGCTATTTAACCTCTGTTTTGTTATAGACAGCTGAAGGGATATACTGACAAAAACCTGACGAGAAGAGCTCTAAGAAAAGTTTTGAATAGACCTGGTTGATATCAAAGATCATTTTCGACATCAGGATATTGGGCAGTTGACTGCAGTATATAGTGATGCAGCAGATGACTCTGGGCTGAGAGGGTGCCACTTAACCACAGTTCCTTCTTACCTTTATATCCTAGGAGCGATTTTCTTGTATTTACTGCTTCTCCTGTGGCATGTGTCAGGCAGAGCAGTAGCCTCAGATCCTGCTTTTAACACAAGAATATGAAAAATATTATTTTCTTCAGAAAAGACAAGCAGAATCATATTAGGCTTTACTAACATGCTTTCAGTTCCAGAGGTTAATTTCAGGCTTTTGGCTTAGTCAGCTCTACAAATGAACAATAACCTCTAACAGACAGGACATCTGGTTTTATCAGTTGATATTGACCTATAACAGAAAATGTGACTTGTATTCATTTCTCATTTTAAGGAAAAATAGGTAATCTAATCTTGTTGTAGCGATGAGGTTATGTCAGCATCAAAAGGGAATTTCGTAAATGTCAAAGACAATATAGTTTTTATATCAGCAGTACATCAACAATCTATTGGAACAATTTTGGACCGACATTTTGCAGCTGTTCATTCATTCTGCAAAAATTCATTATATATAATAATGCAGTAGTCCATTCTGAATTCTCCATTAGCATGCACTGTTGCATTTTGCAGCTAACTGTTACCTATAACAAGTGTTGTATAAGAATCATCTGTAAATCTCAAATTCCAGTGGACAACTGCAAAGATTTGTGAAGGTGATGCCTCAGTTGATGGATTATTGGGTTTGTATTTCACCTATCTGCCTCTTCAAAGGAAAATAGCACACCACAAATAGCCCTAAGATTAATTTTGTTGTAGCTATTTGAATTATCACACTTGCAAGCAATGAAAGAAATGCTGATTAAAGAATGACCTACCATTAAATCCTTTTTTGGAAAAAACAGAATACTCAAACTGAATTAATAACTTTCTTCACTCCCTCCATTCTTTTCTGTTTCAGGCTTTCTGTACCTCTTGTATACATTGCTGATACAAAGTGGATCTATCCCTGTCAGTGTTAAACACAATAAAATATTTAAATAAATCAATCAATCACAATAGATACAATAAAACATTCAAAATACCAATATAAACCATACCTTTTACACCAACCTCCAATCATCCAGAGGGGTGAGTCAGTGATAAGTGACATCAAATAATGAAAGATCCTCCTACTAGACTCTGCTCCTGATGCAATTCAGCTGATGAGGCCTTTGACACTGAAACAGCACCACTGAGGAAGCAATAAGAAAGCAATGTGAACCAACTGAGTCCAGGTATCTTATAAGAGTAAATAATCCCTTCCCCCACCATTCAAAGAAGTTACCCTTAGACAGAGCACAGTTCAGCAAATCTTGGTGCAATGGAATAATCCTTACACACACAAGTAATCCCCCTGAGGTCACAGCAATTGTTATTGCCTGTAAAAGATTGCAGAACAGGGGCCTGATGGGCAGAATTGATTTCAGTGAACAGTGGTCTTGAGTACCTAAGAGGAGAATGATTCCCATAATTCTGTTTTGCTGTTCTGCAGACTACAAAACCCACTCAAGTTTCATTCTCACATTTAATGAGATCACCTGAACCCCTCAATGAAATGTCAAGTCTTGCTGGTGAAAGTTTTCTTGTATTTATGTTATATTATGTTTTCAGCTTGCTCCTGCAGCTTCCATTACCCTAGTCTTGGATGGTATTTTCTGTAACTGAAATGGTGTATGGACTTGCAACCCAGAAAGCGAGCTTACTTCCAATACTGAACCCCCTACAAGCACAAGCTTAAGTTTCTAAAGGTCTTGCTAGAACTCTTTGACTGGACATTGAACTATTTTTCCCTTTCTCTGAAACTATGTCTACTGTATTTAGTTAGCTCGCAAAATAGTTTTACATATTGGCCAACGTGAACTATATTTGCATGAAGCCAGCTTGTAAAATAAATAGAACATTTATATAAATGCATTCAAATGTATTTTATGCATGATATTTATAGTAAATTATGTGGATAACGTGTTCAAAAAGTCTTTTCTGTCTGTAAAACAAACAAGGAGTCTAGTGGCACTTTTAAAGACTAACAAATTAATTTACTGCATGAGCTCTCATGGGAGAAAATCCCATTTCATCAGACACTTGAAGATGGAGAAGTACTGATAAATGAGAGGAAAATAAATGCAGGAATCTGTAAGTCATAGGATCAGGTCAGACTTAACAATAAATCAGTGCATTTGTTTAGATTCAAACAGTGTACAAAAGCATATAGGAGGGAGAGGAGGGGAAAAAGGAAAGCATAATCACCTGTTGTAATGGGAAAAGAAACCATAGCCTCTGTTTAACCCTAAGTTGATGGTGTCAAATCTGCATATGAATTCTAATTCTGCAGTTTCTCTTTGAAGCTTTGATTTTTTTATCCATTTACCTAAGTACAGCTACTAATAGATTATTGATGGAGTGATCAGGAAGACTGAAGCGTTCCCCTATTGGCTTTTGAACGTTGTTGTTTCTGATGTCAGTTATGTGCCCATTTCTTCTTTTACACAAAGACTGTTCCGTTTGTCCAATATATAAGTGGGAGGTGGCCATTTCTGGCACATGATGGCAAAAATCACATTGATAGATGAGCATGTGAATGAGCCCTTCATCGAGTAGCTGTCCTGATTAGGTCATATGATGGTGTCTTTTGTGCAGATATGTCATCAAAGCTGGCAACATGGTTTATTGCAAGGATAGGGGTCTGCTTTAATGTTTCTGTTGTTAGATCTGTAGTTGCTAATGAGTATCTGTTTAAGGTTGAGAGTCTGCCTATAAGTGAGGAAAGGTCTGCCACCCAGGGCCTGAGAGAGTGAGAGATCATCTTATAGAATAGGCTGTAGCTTCTTGATGATGTACTGTAGAGGTTTGACTTGGGGATTGTAGGTGATGACTAGTGGCGTTCTGTTGTTCTCTTTCTTGGGCTTCTCCTGTAGTAGCTGACTTCTGAGTTACCCTTCTGCCTCTTCTGAGCTGTATTCATCTGTACTTCTCTATCTTCAAATGTCTGTTGAAGTAGGATTTTCTCCCATGGGAGCTAATGAAACAAATAAATTGGTTAGTCTTTTAAAGTGCCACTAGATTCCTTGTTTGTTTTGCTGAACTAGATTAACACAGCTACCCCTTTGGAACTTTTCTGTCTGTGTTACTGTTATTTATCAATGTTAGTTATTACATCATATTTATTCTCCCTTCATTTCCAGCCTCCACTTCTGTGAAAATAAATCACAAGGGCAGATTTACTCTAATGGCAAAAGGTGATACAAACACTACCCTGCTTCACTACAGTTCTGCTGCATGGATGAATTCACCTGGTAGAGGGCAAATAGCAGAACTGCCACTTTTCCTCTAACAAATTATCTGACGTTTTAACCTAAATTATGTCTCTGTATGAGTGCTGGCTGAAATTGAAATGCTTGGCATAGGCGGACAAAAGAATACTATTGATCAGAATATCACCCTGCTGCCCTGGCCTTGAACACCTCAGCTATTTTAATTCAGGGGCTACTCTGGTTCATTGGTTTCATGTCCTCTGCCAGAGGGGAGGTTACAGACACCAGGACCTTCCATGATACTTCACGTGGCAGACTTGTGGTCACTGAGGACCTTTACTAGCACTGGACAAGACCAAGTGATAATTCTGATGTATAATCTATGTTTGTATCAGGTTCTTGTTATCTGACCCATGCTCGGTGAGTTGGTCAAATATGGTGGCTACTTTCCAAATGTAAAAATTAAGCTTGTCATCCAGAGATGAGAAACCAGATGAAGTTGATCTTATATAACAGACTAGTGCACAATTTCTAGCATGGAACTATTTGTTGATGTCTAGTCTGCTGGATGTCTCTAGTAATATCACATCATTTCCCTGCAACTCAGTTTCCACATCTGTAAATTGAGGATATGATATTTGCCTCCTTTATAAAGGCCTTTGAGATCCACTGATCTTTTCCTATCCCTGCCCATATGTGTATGGAAGAGATTAATAATGATTTGTGTCTGTTCCTGAAAAGCAGGCAGCATAGCCTGGGTCAGAAATAAGCCATAAATTAGCATATCAAGTCCAATGGCCTGTCTGTTCTCATTTAGTTGTGCTGATGCAAAAGACTGGAAAAGCAGAAAGTAGAGCTCATAAGAGTATCATTGCCATGCATGCTCAGATCCTTTTTGCAGTCTGCTCAAGCACTGACTACCTTCTTATCCATGTTAGAAAAGAACCACCTTCAACAGCTATATTGCAGTAAAATAAATATCTTCCCTTTAAAAAGCCTTTATTTAATAATATACTTTCATAGCTATGGATCATTAACACTTGGAAAAACACCCCCTTCCCTTGAACCCGAGAGTGAAGTGATAGTTTGGCCCTAGACCATGAAGAATTCGCTGTAACACGCACTGTCTCTTTCTTGGCACAGTTTTATTTTCTAAGTGGGGGAGAGAGAGAAACACACACATGCAGAGAGAACAGTTCCACATCCAGTTCTTAATGACAGCTCCCAAGAGTTTTTTCTTTTGCCTCCATCCCTGATGACTCAGGACATATTTCCTCATTCTTTTAGCACAGCATCACATCTTGGAAATTTCTTCATGTTTCCAACTGCCTCCCCTCCCAGGACACTCTGTGCCACTTCTGCTTCCCTATCCTTAATGATAGTTTTGTTCTTTAGAGGAAAGTTTATAAGAAAACCAATGAATTATTTCATACTCCAGTTTGAAAGATATACTTGTTAGGGTATGGAACTCTGAGTAAAACTGGAACAAACAAAGTATACTACTAATCCTAGATTTTACAACTACTGAGCTAACTGCAGGAAAATGCAAAAGAAGAGAAATAAATTACTTACTAAAAATACACTTACACAGAATTCTGCTTCCCAAAACCAAGACATATCAAGAGGACATGAAGACAATTTTTAGGCCGATGGCACTGAGTAAATGGAAATCTTCACAGAAAAAGCTACAATACCCCCCAGAGTATCATAGATGAATGCAGTAATAAAATTACCAGATGACAGCAAGTCCACTATCCAAAAAGAAAAATCTTATTGCTGACCATGAAATAACAGCTTGAGAATCACTTTTATCTTGTCATTTTTGTAATGCTACATGCTGGTAAAATAATGAGTTGTTACAGTGAGTACTGAGAAAAATATAGTGGTGAAATTTTATAGGCCAGTTAGAGCCATATGGGAAAGACAAAATGGTTTAAAAGATGTTTTGAGATACACAGGAGTTATTTCAATTTTTTTCATTAACCTTCAGCTTATTCACTGAATTAGCAACCTTCCTGAAAACCCCTTCCTTAAGTAAATATTGGACTACTTACTTGAGAATTCCTAACTCAAAGAAATAGTCGCATTAACCAGAAGTGAGATGGCCACTCCTGTGAGTAAAAACTACTTACAAAGGTAAGAATATTCCAGTTCAACTTTTAGATCCTTATCCTGCAAATGAAATTAATTTTAAATTCACAGGTAGTCCCATTTACTTCATTAGAACCATTCATATACCAAAAATTAAGCATGTACTTAAGTATCTGCACAATTAAGGCCATCATTAGTGAAAATAAAAGTGAGGCTAAGGCCACATCCTCCAAAGCATTTAAGTATTTAATTTTCATTGATTTAAGGACTGTTGGGCCCGGATGCTCAAAGGAATTTAGTCACTATTTTAACAACCAGCCAGATTTTGAAGCCACTGCCAATTATTGGGATGGTCTATCAATTATTCTGCTTGATGTATTTATCCATTTTCAGGTCAGGAACAGGGGCTGAGGGGAAAGAAGAGGAGTTAGACAGTGAACAATATGAGGTGAGCCTGGCTCTGTGTATTAACACTCTCTCTGAGTAAGCTGGGGCAAGTGCCTGAAAAACAGGAAGCTGAAGTCTGAATATATTTTTATATTTTAGATTGATTGATAAGGAAATTTAGCTAACAACTAAAGAATGTTCCAGAGGGGTAGCCGTGTTAGTCTGTGTACAGCAAAAACAGCGAGAGTCCTGTTGCACCTTGTAGACCTACAGATTTCTTCAGGCATAAGCTTTTGTGGACTCCACCCCACTCTGTCAGATGCAAGTGGGCTGGAGCCCAAAAAAGCTTATGCCCAAAGAAATCTGTTAGTTTATGAAGTGCCACAGGACTCCTATTCTTTTTAACTTTAGAATGTTTGCTTAACCTATTTATATCTCTTACCTCTGCTTCTGTCCAGTGGTTGATTTGTTTGATCAGCTAGGTACTATTCTTTTGATAGGCATGTCTCTAATTTTCAGGGTATAGCAGAGAGGTAGCGAGTCTAGGGCAGGCAGATCACTTTGTGGACACATTAAAAAGATCTCCAAGGCATAGATGGAAGGCCTAGCCATTTGGAAATCTGAGGCTGATTCAACCAAAGACTGACTCAGACTTATGGTAACTATCAAGTTTTGGGGTATTCTGATCACCTATTGTCTTTCTGTGGGCTTAAAACTGGTAAGTGGAGACTTCTGGTAAAAGTGATTCTGGGGGGAATTGCTAGAGACTGGTGAAGTAAAGCTTTAAGTAAAAAGCACTTGAGTCTGACTTGTCTGTGTCAGCCATGTAAGCAGGCAAAGGTACTGCATTTCCTTTGGTTTATTTCCAGATAGTGACTTGCAGAGAGTAAATGTTACTAATCAGAGGAACCCTGGGTAACAAACTAAACTTAAAAATACTTTAGAGTCATTCAGACTTCAGATCCAGCATTTAGATGGTGTCATTTATAGAAATAAGAGCCAATGTATTACTGGTATCTGAATTTTCTCAAAGATCAGCATGTATGTGGATGAAAAGTTTTGGTTAAAACCCATAAGCGGTATTGGGTTTATTTTAAAAAAGGTATAGCATGTTATCAAATAAAGTCCACATTTTAAACCACAAAAAAACACTATCCAAACGAAACAGTTTTTGTTTGATCTCAAAAGACCTTGACTCTTAAGCCAAGTCCTGGTAGCTCTGAAAGTAACATGCAATTTTCTCTAGTGGGAAAAGTGTGGCAGCAAGAGAGGAAGGAAGAAGAAACTTATGAAATCTTAATTGTTGATCACCCAAATACTGACAAATCTTAACATCATTATTGTATACAGGGATTTATAAACAAGTATAAATTACAGCTCCTGCAAGAGCAGTTTATCTAATTTAAAATCCCATTATTCTGGAAATAAAGAAATATTAGAAATTTAAATTTAGGCCAGACAGCACCATAGTGCATTAATTGTGAGTGATAAGAGAAAGGAGGAGGAAGGGGATTTGAAGGAATAAAAGACGCATGCTTGATACATGGGGGAGGGGAAGAAAGTGTTTCATGCACAAAATGCAGCATCTAAGGAAGTGTGAAATCCAGTATGGAAGAAGAAAAGGATGCGGTGAAGAGAAATTAGTAGGCTGAATATGAGCATAGAGAGCTGTGTAAAGAGGGATTTCTATTGAAAAATTCCTTTGGAAATACTATGTTTTTATTATATTACATGACTTTGTACAGTGCCTAGCTCAAAGAGCCCCCAGATTCTGGGCCTTATTGTAGTACAAATGATAACTAAAGAAGAAGCATGTGTTCCTGAGACACTTAAATTTAGTGAATGAGGCTTCACAAATATATTTAGGAAGGGAAGACAGTGCAAGGTAGATCCCCATTTTCCAAACTACTGTACAAGTGGAAGAGGAAAGTAATTCTGACTCACATAATTTAGTTATAGATCAGACCACTTCAAAAGGACATAAACATCAGAAAAATGTTGAGAGGCATTAATATGCACATTCTGAATGTCTCTCCTGGAAGAGGGAAGCAATCAGGAACATTGAACCCTCTTTACACACGGAAGGAGAAACACTTATTTGAAATTATGAACAAGTCAATTTGTAAAATGTGTAATGGGCCTGTTGGAACAATCAAGTGACAATCAATGTTTAGAAGCTCTTTGCATCAAAAGAAAATGTTGCTTGCTGAAAACAATCTTACTTTTGCCTCAGAGCATTAGCATCCTCATAAAGAAACCCATCCTGAATTTCTGTATTTAACAGTACCTCTCTGAGTCGAATGTCTTTGAGAGTAATGAAAATCATTAACATTTAGAAAACTAAGTGCCTCATTACATCAAATATGCTGTAGCACTATACAACAGGTATTTGTTAAATGAATTTGATTATCCCAATGTTTTGTTATTTCAACAGATATTTCATCTAAGACAGCCTTTCAGCTTTGCAAAATATATTTTGGTTTGGCATATATGGATGGGAATAGATCACTATTTTACCAAAACAGACTTCTAAGGTATTTTTCCCTTTTGAAATGTGAGATGTTTATTACTTGTGCATATTCATATATTTTGCATACAAAAAAGAATTTAAAAAACATTTAGGTGGCAAAGTCAAGCACTCAGAAGTAAGTAATGCCAGGATGAAGGTTGTGTATTCTCAATGTGTTCCCCTTTACTGTATCATCCCCAATCAACACCACCACCACCCTGTCCTTTCACCTCCAGATATATGGCTTCCTTGCAAACTGAGCACCAGCACCATCAATCTCTGGTAAGGTGAATATGGCGGTCTAGCTGTACATTTAGTTTAGGCCCATTGCTGACAATCTTAGCACACCAAACTTTTTAGCAACCATGTGAATGCCAGCCATGTAGTGGTATACTTCTTGGAATTCATTGGTCTTCCATTCCAGTATGTCTATAATAGATGCTGGGGTACAACCCGTATCAATGGGACTGCTGTGCCTCTTTAACTCTCCAATATGGGCTGTCAGTTACAATTTTGTGCTAATAATAAGCAGAAATCCCCTCCAGCAACATGGGCAGCAACATGCAGGGAACACCTAGCTGAGTCGCATGAATGCTAGCCAAGACACTCATGAACTATATTTAGAGAGACTCCAGCAAATTCTCCCAGCCCCAAGTCTTGCATCACAGAAATCTGACTTCTTACACTTCTCAAGACCTTCTCTGGAACAGTGCAAGCTCATTGATTAGTTTGCCACTTCAAAGGAGAAGGAACATGCACACGCCTTTGTAATCTGAACAGATTCCACAAGCACCTTAGGCAAACTCACTGACAAGGATAAAACACTGAAATAAGTTTAACAACTAGAGAAAGATAGCTTTTAAGTGTTTAAGTGGTAGGCACAGTGGTCACATAAGAAAAAATAAAACTGTAGTTTAAATTCTACATTATATCAAACCGAGGAAAATCTGAATGTTGTAAAAAAAAAAGAGCAATCTTGCGGCACTGAAAGACTTACAGATTTATTTATCACATGAGCTTTCATGGGAGAATATCCCACTTTGTCAGATGCTTTGAAGAGGGAGAACTTCAAAGAATCTGATGAAGTGAGATATTCTCCCATGAAAGCTCATGCGATAAATAAATCTGTTAGTCTAAGTTCCACAAGACTCCTTGCTATTTTTGCTTTACTAGACTAACACGGCTGCCCCTTTGGAACTTGGCTGAATGTTGTAGTTTCTCATTCCACTATGCATTGTAAAGTCATTCACAGTTCTTCACACACTATCTGAATTCCTTGCTCATTCTGCAACCATTCTCTCCATTTAAAGGTCTTTTCTTCCATATGTTCTTGTAAAGGAAGAGAAGGCCTTGGGCTTATGTCACAGGCTCCAATTTATACTCTCCTGTTCAAGGGCATAGAAGTTACTATCTCAGACATGGAATCCAGGATCACATGTGCTAGATCCCCTGTTGAGCACCCCACTATGCCTATGTGCTTTTGGGGTGTCCCATTGGGATAGTGGCTTCTCCTTAATGGGCCATCAAGATAGCTAGTTAGTCTAATGGGGGTGTTAGTTGTTCCTTTGACGCAACCAAAAGGGGACATCTTCCAGACTCACTACATAGTTTAGTAACACACACACAAACACACCAAAACTTCATAACTTTACATACAATGGTCATAGACATCTCAATAGGATAATGATGTTCAAGTAAATCATGATTTCTCAAATGACACCTCATAAGGCATATTTGTGCAAAATATATCATAATCTTATCACAATGACAAAAGTGTGGGGGTTCCAGTATGTTGTTTAGTGGTAGAGAGTATAACATCATCTATGTCAAGTTATAGACTATCACAATGGCTACCATTTTGTTAACCACTTCTATAGAATGATGACAGATTTTGTACAAAATGTGCCTTCTGAAGTACATTTGAAAACAAACTGCTGAACATCATTGTCCTGGTAAAGTGCATGTACTGACTTTCAAAATAAAGTTATAAGATTTTGTCATATAACATTGCTGCAACATATTCCAAGTCAGGAAAGCAGACCCAAACCAATTTTCAGAGACAGACATGCTGACACCCCTTCCAGGTGTCATTCGACCATCATCTGCTTAAGTGACTATGCTCTGGCAGAAAGGTGGGGGGGCATGAAATTTGCATTTCATCACAACAAGAATTCAAACCTCATGTCCGTAAGAGACTACCACTGTTACTCAGGAGGGATGTTTCTAGCACAGGGAACTGAATTATAAAAAGAAAATAAAAATGCTTGACCTAATTCTGCTCCTTCATCTGTGCTCAGAGACACCAGAGGTCCTTAAAGAACTAAACTTGGGAGGGAGAGGGGAAGGCCTGGCTAAAAAGAAACTCAGCCAGGGGATTGCAAAGCAACTGGTGAGAAAGATACTGGCTTTGAATCTATTTTAGTTTAAGTGAGACATCAGCTGTGTTTTATCTTTTATTTCCTTTGTAACCTGGTTACTTAAAATCTTTTTTCTTTTAATCAACTTGTTTCACTGTTTTATCTAATCTATGGCTTGGATCAAAGTGTGTGGGGAAACTCCACGTAGAATAACAAAGCTGGTGTGCATCCTTTCCCATTGGTGAAGTGACAGGCCATGTGAGTTTACACTATCAGCAATACAAGAGGTGCATTTCTGGAGGAAGTCTGGGACTAGAGCATCTACTGGTGTTCTCCTGCACTGTAATTCATGAGTAGCACTTAATGTTCAGCTGAAAGCAAGTTACATCCTGGGGGCCGTGTGTTAATTGGCCAGGAATGTCAGTTCACCAACAAAGCAAGGTAAAAGGCATCCTAGCTTGGCGAACTGAGGAGGTACAACTATTCAGCAGTCCAGAAAGTACCCTCAGGAACAACAAACACAGCCATCAAAACTGAACTAGTACTGATTGAGACAATTGCTGGATTTAGCTTCCAACACCTCTTCCCTGTTCCTGTCCTGCCACTTGACATGTAGCAGCTGACAGACAAGAATTGAAAAAGTCAGTGCAACTTCCTTCAGTCTTCTTTATCAATATTCAGTATTGATATGAGCATATTTTACTGTAGCAGGCCAGAGACTGTTTCCCTTGCTTCCCACCACAGAGTCCACTCCCCTAGACATGAAAGAAACTCACCATACTACTACTCAGCATGTACTTCTTGTGTTCTTTTATTTACAATGCAAGCTCCACATCCTACTTCCTGCCCAAAAGATTCTAAGGGCTCAGAGGCACATAATTCTGGTCTTCTCTTATTAACCTGCACAGCTCACCCCCACCTCTCCCATGGTTGCCTGTGCTGACCCATCTTATACCCCTGGGCCAGGTCCGCAGCTGCTTCTTATCTCCTGATTAGGCCAGAGCTTTGACCCAGCTTAATCATCACACAGCTGTTGCCTGCTCTGCCCTAGCCCATTAAACTCAGGATAACAGAGGCTCAGCTGCCCTCTCCCCTTAGAGGGAACATTGGTCTCATCCCAAAGCACCTCTCCTCTACTTACACTACATTGATGACATCTTCATCATCTGGACCCATGGCAGGAATACTCCTGAAGATTTCCACAGAGATTTCATCACTTTCCACTCCACAATCAAACTGAGCCTGGAACATTCCACACAGGAGATCCACTTTTTGGACACTACAGTACAAATTGGAGATGGACACATCACACCACTCTATACTGAAAACCTACTGATCAGTATAGTTATCTACATTCCTCAAGCTTCCATCCTAAACACACCACACGATCCATTGTCTACAGCCAAGCCGTAAGATATAACCACATTTGCTCTGATCCCTCAGACAGAAACAGACATTTTCAGGATCTCTATCAAGGTTTTTTAAAACTACAGTACTCACCTGGGGAAGTAAAGAAATAGACTAACAGAGCCAGACAGCTACCCTGCAGTCAACTACTAGAGGAAAGCCGCAAAAAAGAAAACAATAGAATGTCACTGGTCACAACATACACCCCTCAAATCAGATCTCTACAACAGATCATTAAGGACCTCCAGCCTATTTTAAAAGATGACCCCTCACTCTCTCTAGTCTTGGGAGTCAGACCTCTACTCACCTACAGACAACCCCCGAACCTTAAACAGATACTTACCAGCAACTACAGACCTAGCAACAGAAACATTAAAGCAGGCACATATCCCTGCAACAAATCACGCTGCCAACTTTGTCCACATATCTGCACAAAAGACACCTTCATAAGACCTGATCAAGACAGCTACTCCATCAAAGGCTCATTCACCTGCTCATCCACTAATGTGATTTATGCCATTATGTGCCGGAAATGCCCCCACACCTTATACATTGGACAAACAGGACAGTTCCTAGGCAGAAGAATAAATGGGCACAAAATTGACATCAGAAATCACAACACAAAAAAAAAAAAAAAGTTGCTGAGCACTTCCATCTTCGTAATCACTCCATTGATGATTTGTTAATGATGGTCATCAAAAAAATTAATGGAACATCAAGACTTCAAAAAGAAACAGCCAAAATTGAACTAATGTGCAGATTAGATTGTGTGAAAGCAGGACTGAATTGTGACTATGGATTCTTTTCACATGATAACAGGTAATTTGACTTCACCCTCTATGCGCTGTTTCCTCGAGTTTGAGTCTTTACAAATGCTCTGATTTGTTGTTGCAGTATGACCTGATCCCACATCTTACACTCCCCTGTGTTTATTTTCCTCCCATTCTGTAAGTTCCCCCTATTCAAAGCATCTGATGAAGTGGGATTTTTCTCCCAAGAAAGCTCATGTGATAAATAAATCTGTTAGTCTTTAAGTGCCACAAGACTCCTTGCTTTTTTTGCTTTATTAGACTAACACAGCTGCAATGATAGCAGTAATAGGTTGTTGCTCTCCATGTAGACCAGCTCTATAAAGAAATAAACTTTCCTAATGAATTTTACATGTGCTGATAGCCGAGAAATGATGAAATTCAAGAATCCTGGGTTCCAGTCAAGGCTCTACATTGGAGTGCCCCTAGTAAACACCGATTTTATTACCCCAAAACCCCTTTCCCTTCTAACATCTCTGACTCAGTCCTGTCCCTTACCCAGCTCTAGTTCCTCATTACAGTCCCATTTTCCTTGCCGACCCAGTCTCACTGTTCATACCTCAGGCTTGTCTTCCAGTTCTTGTCTGCACCTCCAGGCTTCCTATCTGACGCTATGCTCTGCATCTCTCCTTCCTCTCCCAATCTTTCTGCCTAGCCAGTTCTACTTTCTCTCACTCTCAGTTCCTTATCTGTGCCTGACCGGTTACCTCTAGTTATCCCTCCCGTGCTCCAATGCCTCATTTCTCTCTTTGGCTTCCAGTCCCAGCTCTCACTCTTTTCTCCAGTAGGCACAACCTACTCTCACCATCGCACCAGCTTCCAGTCTCAATCCCCTTCCTTTTCAGTCCAGTTTATCCACCCTTATTCGCTGTGAGTTAGAATTATTATTTCAAAGTATTAATATGGGAAATGAACAGGCACCAATTTAACCATAAATTCCTTTAAGAACAAAAATTAAATGCTATTTTATTTATTTTTAGGCCTAAGCCTACACCCAAACAGGTACAAAACATTTACAGGCATTTGATCCAATGAGCTAAAGTCAGAGATGCTTAGAGATGTATTAGTTGATTTCATTGTATTCATGCAAATTTTAGCAACAAACCTTTTAAGAGTTTACTTTTTTGGCCTCTTCAACAAACAAGTCATGTCATTGTCAATGGCTAACTTTGGCTAAAACCAATTTGAGACTGTTCACAGCTGTTTCCAGTCTCCATCCAAGTAGTCCCACTGAATTTGAGGACTTAGAAGCACACATCCTTAAAATCTTTTTAAGATCATGTCCAAAGTTACTAGAATAAGAATTTATTTAATTCCAGAATTTCATCAAGACCTTAACTTGTAGGTGTGTCTGTTCACCTCAGGTATTGATTTTCAATTCCAGGAGCACAAATTAGTTTAACAGATTCTACACTTACTTGCTTTGTGGATCGACCCCAGGAAAAATGATAGCCATAATTTTCCAAAATATGGTAATTATAGAATCATAGAATCCTAGGGTTGGAAGGGACCTCATAGGTCATCTAGTCCAACCCCCTGCCAGAGGCAGGACCACTCCCACTAAACCATCCCAGTCATGGTTTTGTCCAGCCGGGCCTTAAACACCTCCAAAGATGGAGACTCCACCACCTCCCTTGGCAGCTCATTCCAATGCTTCATCACTCTCCTAGTAAAAAAGTTTTTTATAATATCCAGCCTCGACCTCCCTAAACGCAACTTGAGACCATTGCTCCTTGTTCTGTCCTCTGTTACCACCGAGAACAGTCGAGCTCCATCTTCCTTAGAGCATCCCTTCAAGTAGTTGAAGGTTGCTATCAAATCCCCCCTCAATCTTCTCTTCTGCAGACTAAATAAGCCTAATGCTTTCAATCTATCCTCATAGGGATTGTGCTCCAGCCCTTTAATCATTTTGGTTGCCCTCCTCTGAACTCTCTCTAGCATGTCCCTGTCCTTTTTGTAGTGGGGAGCCCAAAACTGAACACAGTATTCTAGATGTGGCCTCACCAGTGCAGAATAGAGGGGAATGATCACATCCCTTGATCTGCTGGTAATACTTCTTTTGATGCAGCCCAGTATGCCATTGGCCTTTTTGGCAGCAAGAGCACACTGCTGACTCATATCTAGCTTCCCATCCACCATGACCCCCAGGTCCTTTTCTACACTGCTGCTACTTAACTGAATGTTTCCCAGCGTGTAGCAGTGCATGGGGTTTTTTCGTCCCACATGCAGGATTTTACACTTGTCCTTATTGAACTTCATAAGATTTTTATTGGCCCATTGTTCCAATTTATCTAGGCCTCCCTGAATCCTGTCCTTGCCCTCCAACGTGTCTACTGTTCCCCCCAGCTTGGTGTCATCCGCGAACTTACTGAGAGTACAGTCTATTCCATCATCCAGATCATTGATGAAAATCTTGAACAGAACCGGCCCCAGGACTGACCCCTGGGGCATACCACTCATGACTGGTTGCCAGCTAGACATGGAACATTTGATTCCTACACGCTGAAACCGTTGATATAGCCAGTTCTCTATGCACCTTATAGTCCACCTATCCAACCCATACTTCCTTAATTTGCCAATGAGAATGCTGTGGGAAACTGTATCAAAAGCCTTACTAAAATCAAGGTATAGCACATCAACGGTTGAAAACCAGAAAACCAGTCATCTGCTCATAGAAGGAAATGAGATTGGTCAGACATGATTTACCCTTGGTGAATCCATGCTGACTGTTCCTGATCACTTTATTTTCTTCTAAGTGTTTGAGGATGGATTCTTTAAGAATCTGCTCCATAATTTTGCCAGGGATTGAGGTGAGGCTGACTGGTCTATAATTCTCCGGATCCTCCTTTTTCCCTTTCTAGAAAATAGGCACTACATTTGCTTTTTTCCAATCCTCTGGCACCTCCCCTGTTCTCCATGAGTTTTGAAAAATAACGGCCAGCACTGCTGCTATCTCATCGGCCAATTCCCTCAGCACCCTTGGATGCAGTTCGTCCGGCCCCATGGACTTGTGCACATCCAGCTTCTTTAAGCAGTCCCTAACCTGACCTTCCGTCACCAAGGGCCTCTCTTCTTCTCTCCCATCTGCCATACCCATGGTAATGGGCTGGGAGCTGACCTTGCCTGTGAAAACTGAAGCAAAAAAAGCATTGAGCACTTCAGCTTTTCCCTCATCCTCTGTCACAAGGATGCCTGCCCCATTCAGCAAGGAACCTACACCTTCTCTGATCCTCTTCTTGTTATTAACATAGTTGTAGACCCCCTTCTTGTTATCCTTTACATCCCTCGCTAGCCGCAGCTCCATTTGTCCTTTGGCCTTTCTGATTTTATCCCTGCAGTCCCTAGCAATATCTTTATATGCCTCCTTGGTCATCTGACCAAGCTTCCACTTCCTTTAAGCTTCCTTTTTATGTTTAAGCTCAGAGCAGAGTTCTCAGCTAAGCCATTCTGGCTGCCTCACATGTTTGTTCTTTCTCCTAACTGGAATGGCAACTTCCTGTGCCCTTAGCAGGGTTTCTTTAAAATATAACCAGCTTTCTTGGACTCCTTTCCCCTTCAGATTAGCTTCCCAAGGGATCCTGCCCATCTGTTCCCTGAGGGACCCAAAATCTGCTCTTTTGAAGTCCAGGGTTTTTGTTTTGCTTCTTTCCTTCCTTCCTTTAATGAGCATCCTGAACTCAACCACGTCATGGTCACTACTGCCTAGCTTGCCATTTACCTCTACCTCCCTGATAAATTCTTCCATGTTTGTGAGCAGCAGGTCGAGAGGTGCAAGGCCCCTAGTTGGTTCCTCCAGCATTTGTACTAGAAAGTTGTCCCCAACACACTCTAAAAACTTCCTGGATTGCCCATGCACTGCTGTATTGGGCTCCCAGCAGATGTCAGGGTAATTGAAGTCCCCCATGAGCACCAGGGCCTGTGATCTACAAGCTTCCGCTAGTTGTCCATAGAACACCTCATCCACCTCCTGCTTCTAGTCTGGTGGTCTATAGCAGACCCCCACCACAACATCCCCCTTGTTGCATTCCCCTCTCATTGTAACCCACAGACTTTCTACAGGCACGCTTCCACTTCCATAATAGAGCTCTGAGCAGTCATAGAGCTCTTTTACATATAGTGCTACTCCTCCCCCTCTTCTTCCCTGCCTGTCTTTCCTGAACAGTTTATAACATCCATGGCAGAGCTCCAGTCATGCAGACTATCCCACCACATCTCTGTTATTCCTATGATATCATAGTTCCTTGCCTGCACTAGTACTTCCAATTCTTCCTGTTTATTTCCCAGGCTCCTCACATTAGTGTATAGGCACCTAAGATACCCGGTCACTTGCCCTCCTTTGTCAGTTTGGTTTTCAATTCTATTACATATACCTCCTTGCATTTTTTCTTGGAGTCCTCCTCCCCCACTCTCCTCATGTGTTGGCGCTTCAGTGGAACATTTAAGACAATTATTTGATTCCCCCCCCATGTTCCAGCTACCTTCTCTTTTATTCCTGGTACTACAGTCCCAGCACCCCCCAAGTTCCATCCCTTCCCCCACATCACCCACATTCTCACTTCCCTGTGGGCTTTGGTCTCCTTCCCCCATTGAACCTAGTTTAAAGCCCTCCTCACTAGGTCAGCCAGTCTGTGCCCAAACACACTCTTCCCCTTCCTGGACAGGTGAAGGCCATCTCTGCCTATCAATCCTCTCTCCTGAAACAGAACTCCATGGTCAAGGAAGCTAAATCCCTCCTGACCACACCATCTCCTCAGCCAGGCATTCACCTCTAGGATGCATCTGTCTCTCCTCAGGCCTCTAGCCTTGACTGGAAGGATTGATGAGAACACCACCTGTGCTCCAGCTGAACGAGTTTAAAGGACTGAATAACCACTTCTGCCTTTCATTTTGTTAGCTATATTACATTGATTTCATATGCAGTGAAACTCCAGCTATAGCTTTGTATTCTTATTACATAGAGCTATAAGAAAATGAGAGACTGGCATGCCTCACAAAACAAAATTAAATGCCTTTACTTTTGTATATTTCGTCAACACTATCATGGCAGACTATAGGTATATGACAATTTTTTGCAGGTCAGTGACCCTTTCACATCAGCTATTCGATTGGGTCGTGTTATTTTGCTTTGCTTTTCAAGAAAACATTCTCTCCCCCACTTTTGATGTTCTAAAGCAATTTCCCCTGCAGAACATCTATTCTTTATTATACTTTCTGAGACATTTTTTAAATTTGGCCTCAAGGGGAAAAACAGCAGCTAAGTTTACAAAAACCATAGTTCTAAGAATCAGTGAGGTCTCAAAAAAATTGCTGTCTTGAATCCTGATTGCTAGTCAAAATACTACTTTCACGTCTTATTTGAATCAAATATTTTGAATATACTTTATTGAAATGATGAGTACTTCAAGCATTTTTTAAAATAAAAAGCTGCATTTAAAGTGTGATTCTTGCATTGATTTCAAACTCCATTTAATCCTGGCATACAAATTACTACCTCTTACCTGAAAGTGTTCATGAAAAACAAGATGCAATATTTCTTCTTGAATGGAATATCATCTACAGCACCATTTATTTAAAATTTACTGCATTCCAAAAGAAGCCTCCCTATTCTTGCTCCTGGCCTATTAGAACTCTGTATTCATATACATACTCTAAAGTACTGCTTCCTAAAGTATGCAAAGTCCAGTTGCTCGGTAGTGCTTATTCTTGCTTTTTACCCTATTTTAAAAAAAATATTCATAAGTTCAGAAATTTGGTTGATTGTGAATCCTATAAGTGCCAAGTAACCTGTTAGTGTCAACATTGTCAGAGGATATAGTGTCTAAAACTTCAGCTGCCTCCACAAGTCAAAATAAATATTAGAACTGGCCGGAAGAATTAAAACAAAAAAAAAGTTTTCAAAGTTTACCAATTCCTCACAAAATTAAGAAACTTTTCAGAGATGGTTGAATATAAACTAAATTCTGATGAAACCATGCCTATCAGGCAAGTTTCAAAGGCCATCTGCCACCATTTCCTGCCAGCTTCTGTGCTTGGCTTCATAGCAGCTTGAGCATTCACTGTCCATTGTCCTGAGACAGAACCAGTCCTCAGAGCCAGGTCTTCATTGCCTGTCAAGAGTTTTAAAGGTTTTTGTTTTCATTATGGATTGCAAGATCCTCAATGAGACAGAATTCTCTTTAATTCATAGCTCTAAAATACAATTCAGGAAACAAACTCATCATCTTTTTAAGTGTCTGGGAATCTGAGGATGTATTTTCAATATGACAGTATGTGGCCAGTGCCAGGGGCCCCTTGCCTCTCTGGATCTCCTGGATGGCCTTTTCCCACCTCTGAACAAGTAAGTCACAGGTATAACCCATTGCAGTCAGTTATAGTCATTTATTTACAGTGCATGTACCCAATCCCCACTCTTGCACCAGGCCCTTTAGCTCCGAGGCTTTGGACTACTCAACATCTCTTGCCAGGGGCTATAGAGTAGCAGAACTTCTGCCCTCCTCTCTGGCCACCCCCTTGCTTCTGGTTTCTTCCTAGATGGCTTTTACTTCCTCCCCAACAAGGGAGACAACTGTTCTCTCTTGGCTCATTGGGTGAGATTCTGGTTCACTTAATCACAGAGCATTCAGTTGCTGCTTACCCCTCTTTGCATCCTGTGGCCCTGCTGGGTTAGCAAGGCAGGGGCACTGATGGGCTTGTCACTCGCTAGCCCACCACACACTAGCAATATTGAAACAGACAAACACCAACGAAGCACATACTACTGTTAGCAGATAAACCAGACTCCCATGATCCTTTGCATCTATAAGCATTTGTAGTCAGGCTTTGTCTTAGTGGATGTGTGTGAGCTCTTGCTCTAATCAACCTCAGCATGCATGCCGAGAATGGCATGCCAGCCCATTTGGAATAGCACATAGCACTCTCCATGGCACCACTGAAATGGCCACTTCTGCCACCGAAAGCCACTCTGGGCAATACCTTTTTCAGCGGTCTCCAGGCACATCGTGGAAAGCAGCTACCTGAAGCAACTCCTTTCAGCAGCATGCCTCGGGGTGGGTCCTTTTCATGGGATGGCTGCAGAGCAGCCACTCTGGGTGCCTTTTTTCTACCGCATGCATGGGAATCTCACACTGCCAAGAGGAGCTGCTCTGGGCAGCTGATTTCTGCAGTGTGCCAGGAGAACACCCTGTCACACCTCCCCCACGCGCGCGCACACACACACACACGCATATTCCAACCACGGCCACTGCTGAATTTTTAGGCAGTGACAGCTTTTCTTCAGTGGAGGCATTCATTCGCACTGGCTGAATGTCAGGTAGGAGGAGCTGGCACAGGGGTCAGCCACTGATATTGGCCTTTCGAAAGTGCATCCAGATGTTCAAGAAGAGACTACATGTTGTTACAGTTGTTTTCTGTGATTGATAAAAGAGTGACTTTGCAACATTTGTCTTCACTTACCAGTTATAAATTCAGATGCAAAGAAGGGAACTCCATGAGTCAACATGTTGCAAGAATAGAATTTTCTTTGGTTCTGTTTTCATACACAAACATGACATATGCTTCTTCTGAGAGGTATACAGCAGTGTTTCTCAGCCAAAGCTCTGTGGAACACTGGTGCTCTGCAGATGTAGCGCAGATGTTCTAGGACCCATCCTAAACCCCCCCAATGGGGACTTGAGTGAGGCAAGAGCAATTTAAAATGCTCCAGTGGCAGTAAAGCTTCCAGGTACATGACAGTGGACTTTGACATACATCTGGAAGCTTTGCTGTGATTAAGGCATTTTAAAATCTCCCACCATTGTTACCAGCTTTTTCAAGAATCTTTTCATCAGGTGCTCTGTGTAAAATCATTAATACCTTTCGGTGTTCCCCAGTCCACTAAAGATTGAGCAACTCTGTTCTAGACTATTAAGTTGGAGCCTTGCTCTACAGGAATTTGACGTGGAAATAGTCCATCTCAAGAAGAAGAAAGTTTAGTGGCAAGAGGCCTTATCCAGAATAGGGCAACCTTCGAGCATACTCAGGAATATTGACAACCCCTCCTCTGCCAGTTTTGTGTTGGGGGGAATGATGCTGACAGATTATGGCACCTTCTGCCAAGACTTTAGACTTCAGCTGAGCACTGAAATTCATTGCCAGAGATCACTCGTTTACCTCTGTTAATATTGTTAAGATGGGTTCTGAACAATGTGTTTAGTCTTTATGAAATACTTGTAAGTTGCTGCAGGCATTAATCTCACTTCTAATATATTTACAGTGTTACAAAGTAATATTTAAGTTATTGCTTTAAGGTGGGGAAAAAATATGTTTGCTCTGAACTCTGAATCCAGTCAGAAAGGTGGTCTGCTCATTAAGAAAGTTATCAAAACAAAATTAAATGGGCCATTGTGGGACATCACAATACAAAGGCATTGTTAATTACCCTTTCACCCCCATAAAGAGACTACAAGCAAAAGAACTCATCACCTTGAACTCTGGAAAAACTGCTGACAAAAACATTTTTCATCTCTTTTGTTGGGCAGTCTCAGTCCTCAAGCTACCAAACAGAAGCAGAGACTCCTGGGGGTCAACCTGAGTTAGCTTTAAAAAACATTCAGAGCCAACAGATTGCTACAATTGTCACCTTTTAAAAGGCATAGACAAATACATTGGTGTATATATTTGCCTGATTTAACATTGTAATATTTCTTTTTCATAGTTAATAAGTCTTTAGTTTCTTACAGGGTGGGCTGCAGGCATCGTCTTTGGAAAGAGCCCTAATTAAGTGAAACAAGCAAGGAGTCCCATGGCATTTAAAGACTAATAAATTCATCTATCACATGAGCTTTCATGAGAGAAAAATGAGATTTTTGTCCCACGAAAGCTCACGCAATAAATAAGTTTATTAGTCTCTAAGGCTATGTCCACACACAAGCCCTTGTTTCGAAACAAGCCATTTCGAAACAAGGTGTTTCGAAATAAAGGCCTTATTTCGAAACACCTTATTTCGAAATAACAAAAAAGCTATTTCAAAATAAGGAAAAAAGAGGGAATTGAAATAGCATGTCCACTGTGACATGCTATTTCAAAATAGGGGAGGGGAGGGGCAGGGAGGCCTGTGCTGGGCTGGGGACACCCCACCCCCAGGATTCCCCTACCCCACTCCACCGCCACTTCAGCAGGGGGTGGGGGGGCTTCCCCTGCCCCCCCACAGCTCCTGCCAGGGGCGGGGAGGCTTCCCCGGCGCCCCCCTGCCACTTCTGCTGTGGGCCGGGCCAGGGCCGCCATCTATCTGGGGTTCCCCGGTGCCCCCCCCGCGGGTGGGGGGGTGCTGGGGAATCCCGGGCGGGAGGCGGCCCCTGCTAGGCCCGCGGCAGAAGCAGTGTGGGGGGGGGGGCGCTGGGGAAGCCCCCCAACTGCCGGCAGGAGCCGTAGGGGGCAGGGGAAGCCCCCGGCATGAGCCATTGGCGAGCAGAAGGGGGGCACCAGGGAACCCCAGGGGCAGGGCACCCTGGGCTTGGGGGCAGCCACAGCGGCGGGGAAACCGATACAGTGGTTTGGAAATTCATACTTATTGGAGTGTTAAAATCTAACCATAGAGCATAAACAAACAGTCTGGAGCATCTGCCCTGTTACTCGACACTCAGCCCTGAGGTTGGCACTCTGTCATGAACCATTCCAGACAGCATGACAGTCATTATGCTCTTGAATGAACTCAAACAGAAAAATAACAAAAAAGCAAACGCCATAGCACCTGTGCGTGAACACTTTTCACAAAGCAATCACTCTACATCTGACCTGTCAGGTCTCATCCTCAACAGAAATTGCACAACACTCTCAAAAGAGAAGCCTGGGAACTTAAATTCATAACTTTACTAGACACTAAGTCTAAAAGTCATGGACCAAAGAGAGCTGATTTATGACTTAAAACAACAACCTCTCCCCTCAGCTGTTTCTTTCCCCTCATTTTCCTCCCTGTGACTGGAGGAAGTTTAATAAGCCACTTCACCTTGAATGGTCCCTTGAAACAAGTTAGCTACTTATGCTAAACAAATTTGTTCCTTCTTGTATTAAGCTGTTACACAGGAGTACATTTCCTAGACTGGAAGAGTTCTGTAAGCTCAAAAACTTATGTCTCACCAGCTGAAGTTGGGCCAATAAAACCTATTACCTCACCCATCTGTTTTCACAATAAAACTGCTCTGGTCTGTCCTTGACATCTCTATAAAACCACATTCTTCAAACTTTGTCGTACATTCAATGTTGTAACCATCATTTTCTATAGACTTGTACAGATGTACACTGATTCATCATGAACACAAATAATATAGTAAGGTAATTCTTTTAACTTTCTCCCATTATTGTTGAAGAAATGGTAGTAGTCTCAATACTAAAACTCTACTGTTTAGTTTTGAACTAAATTGGCCTGAGCGTTCATTCACATGTGAAGTTGAGATGTCTGTCTATAAATTGACCCTTTAGTGTGAATATTAATTGCAAGCTTTTTAAAGGCTTGAGGTCAGTTTTTAGGCTGATTTGTCCCAAATGTGCTGACGTGAAACACCAGATGGATTTTTAAAATTTTTTCATCATTTTTTTCCTTTTTCATTAAGGTAATTTTCTGTATAATATAATCAAGGCTCAATTTTTGCTGGTCTATTCACAGAAATAAAGAACAGCTCCACATACTATGACAGAACACATAACAATCAATACTCCCTGTTTCCTGACATGAATATATCATACTTGCAGCCACTGTTAAAATGCTGGGGATTACAGAGAAAGGATTGTGTTATTTAAATCTAATTAAGCTTTTAATAAATTCAATTTTCATTGCTAGCCATGATGCATTCCTTATAGTCTAAATTCATTGCCAGTTCCCCAATAAAGAAAAATGTTTAGAGACAGAAAATTGAGGGCATGACACCATATAAATTGGGTATGTCAGATGTGAGACAAAGTACTGCAAAACCAGGACATGGGTAGAATATGTTTTTCTACAAAAGTATAAAGTTTGTTTTTAGCTGTGGTATTTTTGGTGCATGGATCATTACAGATATTGATCTTGTATGCAAGTGAAAATTTATTCTTTAAAGATAAGCTATAATTATCACCAGAAAAGAATCCAATTTGTATGAAAGTTACCCACTATTAGTTTCTTCATTATTAAATAAAGAGTGGGATGTTGCAAATTGATAGCATGGTTACCATGAAATAAAGTTAGTTATTAAGGACCGTGTGACTATTACTGGAATCAAGATGGATTAAACTGCATGAGCAAATTCAGTGAAGGCTACAGGATAATTCTCTCTCATTCATCAAAAAGCCTTTCTTCCCGTCGTCAGATAAGATCTCTCACCATCACAGTCCACGGACGGTTGCACAGCTGGAGTAAAATGCAATAAGCATTTAACACTAACATTATTATTAATCTTAAAATGATAGTTTCTGTTCATGAACATTGAGATGTAGAACCTAGCATAAGGCAGAACAATGAAGGAGTTGCGTGGTGAGGGCAGGTGGCTAGGTTCCATTCTTGACTATGCCACTGACTCACTGGATAACCTTAAAGTCACTTAACCTTTCCAGATTTCAGCTTCCCTATTTGTATAGTGGTGAGCATAGTCCTTATTAGTCAAGAAAGGGCTTGAAGCTGTATAGATTCATGACCCTCCCTCAAGGAGCTGAGGCTCAGATCTTAAAAGGTGCAGTACATAGGCTCTTAAAGATTGATAACAGATTTTTAAAAGCTAAGTTTGAAGTCACTGGGAGTTAGGGGCCACATGCTTTTGAAAGTTTCATTAGGAACTTACCTGCAGCTATAGGTGCATCTGAATATCTGAACCTTACTTTAAGGGACCTATTCTTCCTCATTTGATCAATACATTGATTTCAAGGGGACTACTCATTAGAAAGCTCTACTCTGGTCAGCAAGTACTTGCAGGACTGATTTGTTGAGTAATATGAAGTTATATGTGTATGTTAGCCAGCATAAGTGTCTGCCCACCCAATACATTGGTCTGCATTAAGCCAGGGGTGTCCAGTGTTTTGGGTGAGGGGCTAAATTGCAATTCGTTTTTCAGTCGGAGGACCAGTGAGAAAATTTTTGATAGATAAGACATAGAAATCAATCTTATTAATAAACTTTAATAAAATAATGATTAGTGTGATATTTGGCATTGTTTTTACTTGCACTGTGTACAGAGGACAAGGGGGCAGGGATGCCTGTGTGAGGGGGCAAGGCAGGACAGGGAAGCATGGCAGAAGAGCGGAGGAGAAGAAGGGTGAGGTCAGGGGAGCAGAGCAGCTGAGCGGCAGGACTCACCTACTTCCTGACAGGGACCCACCGACCCTTTTCTCCTCACCCCTGCCAGGCACTGCTCAGGGAAAGAAGAGCAGTGCTGAGGAGAGGGAGAGGAGAACAGAGTCAGACCAAGACAGGACAGAAACCCTGGCAGTTCTGCAGTGGTCACAGGTTTTGTCACTGGGCACCTCCGTACCAGAAACGTTCATGGATAGCAATTTCTGCAGAAGAGTTTTTGCCACTAAGGTCAGGGGAAGGACATGGGTGCTGGGGTTAGGGGTGTGGGAGGAGAGCAGACCCGGGGAATATCCAGGTCAGGAAGTAGCTCCCACCAACCAGCCACACTGCTCCTCTACCCCTTTACCCTCCCAGAACTGCCACAATGTGTCCTGTGTTTGTTCCCCTGTGTTCTCCTCACTCCCATTCAGCACTGCTCTCCTTCCCCTGGATTCCTCTTGCCCTTGGGCTTAGTTTTCCTCCCCGTCTCCCACCACACACACCAGACTGAGCACAATGCCAGCTCAGCTCACACACTCCCACACCCCACCTTGCTGACTCAGCTTTCCAGGCTCTTGCGGCAGCACTCCGCAGGCTGGATGAAAGCCCTTGGTGGTCCAGATTCTAGTCCTCGGGCCACAGGTTGAACAAGCCTGCATTAAGCACTAACATTAAAAATATATGTTAACAGTAATGTTGCCTCAAATAGCCCTTATCATAATATAGTCTGAACTAAGAAGTTAGGAATTAGTTCAAACTAACCAGAACTTTTTAGTTTGAACTAACCACTTAGTTCAAAACTAATACATGTTTTAGTTTGTACTAGGCAAAGCCTAGTGTACACAGGGATCAAATTAGTCCGGATGAAGCCTCCTTAATTTGGACTAACTTGCTAATGTAGACATAGTCTTAAATATCATATAATCTGGGGTGGTCAAATTTAATGACCTCACCCCCAGGACTCTGCTCCCTTCTGGGCAAAATCCTCTAGCCCTACCACCCTGCTGCAGAGTAGAAGCTCCAAGCTCCACACTCCAGTCTGGCACACAGAAAATGAGAGACATGGGGCTACACAAGCCACACTTTGAACAGGAAAAGAGCCACATGAAGGTCATGAGCCACAGTTGGCCATCCCACTGTATCTCCTTGCATTTGCTGAAGTACTTAGCATAAAGAGATAGGAAGCTTGTCAAAATTCAAGCTGCACTTGATGTATGGCTTATTACAAGCTCGTGAAGTACCTTCAGACTAGTGTCTGTATCTGAAATGCTAATATCAAAGAAAGGTCAGGAAAGAAAAGGGATGTAAAAATTCCTTTAATTATAAATCCATTTAAACATTCTAAAAATAGAATATTTAAACAATTAAACATGTTGTGTGGAGCCAGTTGGCCAGCTCTTGAGTCCAGCATGAGTTTTCCTAGACATACACTTACTGAGCTGCAACTGGGCAATTCTTACTCAGTGGAGAGCCAAGCCTACTTCCACAGGGCAGCATTTAAACCAATTAATAAATGACAAGATAGCTCCTTGCCATTTAAGTGTTTAGCCCCTTACATCCCTAGTAAGGAAAAGAACAAATTAGGTAACTGGGACAAAAACTGATGAGCTGGATTTTTGCAACAAGTAAAAATCAAATAAATACCAATTGAGAAGTGCAACTGTAGAGCACACCTTCTGCAAATGGTGAATGTAACATTGCTTCAGGAGATAGCTTCCCTGAGACTAGTATCATATAAAATACTTTATGATTGACTTACATCAATAAGCCTGATTGACATAGGTTATCTAGGCTCTGCTATAGTGACAACAAACCAAAGTGTGGTCAAACAGTTGACCATACCATTTATCTATAGTTTACTGTGTGTTTCTCTACCACAGGAGCTATGCTATGAGATGCAACTAGCTTGTTAATGAAAATTTGTTTAGCCTTTTTTTATCCATAGACCTGACAGCACTTTACAAAGTGTCATAATCCCTATTTTATGGATAGGGAAGGTTTCTGAGAGCTGAAGCGTCTTGTCTAAGATCCCAGAAGATTGCAGCAGAGATGAGATGGTGAAGGAAAAACTATATTAAAGTAGGAGCTACTACAAATATTAGATGGATGATGTATTCAAGTTTTAAGTTAATGAAAGCTTGGTCATTATAATACCTTTCTATTTAAATGCCTATGGAGAAATCATTTTTATACATCAGTTACAACTGATAATAAAATAAACTTTAAAATAAACTAAATAAATCTTAGTATTCAAGGTCCTGAGAAAAAAACTGAAAGAAAAGTAGTTAAGGATATTGAGGTTAATGGTAATTGGATAAACTAGAACCTGACTTTACAAAAGGTAGATTGTACCAGACCAACCTAATTTCCTTTTCTGAGAAGGTAACAGATTTTTTTTTTTTAGACAAAAGGAAAGCAATGGACCTGATTTACCTAGATTTCAGTGAGGGGTTCCACGTAGGAAATTATTAATTAAATTGGAAAAGATGAGGATTAATATGAAAATTGAAAGGTGGATAAGGAACTGGTTAACAGGGAGACTACAATGGGTCATACTGAAAGGTGAACTATTAGGCTGGAAGGTGCTTACTAGTGGAATTAACCCTGGGGCTTGCCTTATTTAACCTTTTTATTTCTGACCTTGGGACAAAAAACGGTGAGAATGTGCTAATAAAGTTTGCAGATGATACAAAGTTGGGAGGTGGTATCAATAGAGAGAAAGATCAGGCCATCCTGCAGGAATATCTGGATGACCTTGTAAACTGAGTAATATAAATAGAATGAAATTTAACTGTGGAAAGAGTAAGGTTATGTTTTTAGGGACTGATAAGAATTTTTGCTATAAACTGGTGACACATCAGTTTGAAGTGACAGAGAAGGAAAAGGACATGAGTGTACAGGCTTATCACAGGATGACTATGTGCCACCAATGTAATGTGGCTGTGAAAAAAGCTAATATGATTCTAGGATCCATCAAACAAGATATTTCCAATCATGATAGAGAGATGTTAGTTCAGTTATACAAGATGCTGGTGAGACCTCATCTGGGATACTATGCACAGTTCTGGTCCCCCATGTTTAAGAAAGATTACTTCAAACTGGAACAGGTGCAGAGGATGGTCTGTGCAATAGAAAACCTGGCTTATGAGAGAAGACTCAAAGAGCTTGGCTTGTTTAGCCTAACCAAAAGAAGGCTGAAGGAAAATATGATTGCTCTGTATGAATACATCAGCAGGATAAATACCAAGGGAGGGAGAAGAATGATTTAAGTTCAGCACCAATGGAGACACACACACACACAAAACAGATATAAACTGGCCATCTGGAAGTTTAAACTTGAATTAAATGCAGGTTTCTAACCATCAGAGAAATAAAGTTATGGAGTAGCCTTCCAAGGAGAATTGTGGGGACAAAATACCAAGCTGACTTCAAAACTGAGCTTGATAAGTTTATGGAGGGGGTTGATATGATGGGACAGGCTGTCTAGGCAATTGATCGATCTTGGACTATTGGTGGAAGATATGCCAATGGCCTGAGATCGGATGTTTGATGGCATGGATTCTGAGTTACTACAGAAAATTCTTTCTTGGGTATCTGGCCAGTGAGTCTTGCTCTCATGCTCAAGGGATAATTGATCATCATATTTGGGGTTGGGAAGGCATTTTCCCCCAGGGTAACTAGCAAAGACTTTGAGGGTTTTTCACCTTCCTCTGTAGCATGGAGCACAACTCACTGATGGATTCTTCATATTTTAAATCTTTAAAACCACAATTTGAGGACATTAATAACTCAGTCATAGATTTCAGGTTTGTTAAAGGAGTGGGTAGGTGAGGCTGTGGCCTGTATTGTGCAAGAGGTTCCTATTGTTCCCTTAGGCTATGTCTACACTAGCAAATTAGTTCAAATTAAGGAGTCTTAATTCAAATTAATTTGAACCCTGTCTACAGTAGGTTTTGCCTATTTCAAACTAAAATATTGAAAGCTTAGTTTGAACTAGTTAATTCAGCTGGTAAATCCAACCTAACTGCTTGGTTCAAATCATTTGCATATTTAGTTCGAACTAGCACAATGAAAACATGCTAGTTCGAACTAACCTTGCTTTTTTAGTTCAAATTAAAAGTTAGTTCAAACTAAAAAAAAGACGCGCTTAGTTCAAACTAACTTCGAACTACTTAGTTTGGACTAACTGAGTCCAAATTAAGATTTTAAGTGAACACATAGCCATAGAGTCTGTGAATCTACACTCATGCTTGCATAGATATTTGCTAACAATTGAACATAGAATCTAAGTTCACTGCAAATCCCCAAAGGTGTTTTCAGTCTTTAATCTTACAGGAAAGAATAGTCATCCAGAATTCCCAAGTCTAATAACAGTTTCTGGATTCTGTGTTTTTACTTTTGAGCCTTTTGATGAAAACAACTGGGAATTGGTAAAGAATTCAAATAATAAAAGCTTCTCTGTCAATCTCAGCTCTGAATTTTTCCATTTACAGAGGTTGTAAAGCAGAATGGGGCCTTCTCAAAAATGTTATCACCACTGAGTGTTTAAAAGTAATGTGTGATGCAAGCACTTTCCAAAGTAAAAAAGATGTGATAAAAAAAATATATAGGGTCTCCTAACAGGGCCACAGCAGTAGACTTATAAAAAAAAAATTACACTAAGCAGAGATCCCTATCCCCAACAGGCATGATACAAATAGCTTTTGTTACATTGGCTACCTTTTCCTTTCTTTTTTAAATGATCATTTTTGTTTGCTTTGAATTATTTTCATTCAGCAAAGTTGAGCACAACATAAAAAAGCATGGAGATATTTTGAACAACTAGTAAGCCTGTATAATAGGAGGGCAGCAGTGTTAAAAAATACTGGGACAGACTGCCCACTCCTACCAAACAAGTTTGCAAGATGGGGATGGCAGAGTTTTTCAGCTCATTCTGATGGGAGGCCAGCTTCATCTCCCCCTCCAAAGAGGTGAGGGACTCAAATTCCCAATCCATGGATTCTGAAAATCTATTAGCAATAAGGCAATTAATGCAGACCCTATCTACAAGGCTTTCCTGTCTGCAACCTCCTGCTCCCTACTTTTTAGGTTCTATTAAAAATAATGGATGCTGTTGGGGGTATCAGTAGAGCAGTGGCTCTCAGGCAGTGGCTGCCATGTATAGTTGGGTGTATGCACAAAACATCCAGGAGTATGTAAACTCCTTTGAATATTTGTTTAGTTTGACAACAGGCTACATGGAAAGCACTACTGAAGTCAGCACAAACTAGAATTTCATACAAACTGATTTGTTTATACTGCTCTATATATTATATCAGTGTTTCTCAGCCGCAGGGTGTTGATTTATTTTATAATTCTGTGGCATAAATGAAAAAGCAAGCAATGTTTCAGTAATGGTGTGCTGTGACACTTGAATTTTTATGTCTCATTTTGTGAGCAAATAGTTTAAGTGAGATGAGACCCGGGGTACACAAGACAAATCTGCTTCCTGAAAGGGAACCTGTAGCATGGAGAGGTTGAGAAGCACTGCTCAGAAAGATGGGTGATGTAGTTAGAGCGATGAGCCAAGATGATTATCTTAGCAACGTTTTGAATGGCTGTACATAGGCTGAGATTGCAGTAGGCAAGACACAGATGTGTAGGTGTTTCCACTCTGGCTCTAAGATTCAACCTCTTTCCCAGCCCCAGAGTCTGAGTGGGAATGTCCACACCTCTATACTTAGTGTCACATCATGAACCCACATCTCTAGACCTGGGCTTTAAGAGGCATTCTCATGGCTTTCTCATGGGGCACTGTAGTCATATTAAGATTACAGGTTTGAGTGACAGTGATAAGGAGGGGTGCTTACATGGAGGCATAACATGAAGTACTGAATACCGATGAGTGTGAGGATTATCAGCCACACCCAAACACCACGTACATAGCAATAAGGGAAACATTAAGGTGTTTGGCAAAGTCTGAGACGAATCTCACACTTCTGAATCCTTTCTAAATGGTTTTTGTCTTCATAGAAACCCATTGCCATTGTATGCAAGCTTCTGTAAAAACCACATGCTAAATACTGTGATGTTCAATAGTAACCAGAAACTAATGCAATGCATTCACAGATGTCCCCTTCTGTCATTCCACTGAATAAAAAGTCAGATGAAAAATATCTAATGTGGACATATTCTTGAAGAGTTAATATCCAAAATATGCAGGTGACTAAATCTTCCAGAAAAAAATGATGTCTTTCATCCAGTCAGAAGTCAATACCATGTACATAACCTGTAAATTTAACAACAAGCAATCTAGCATTTAGCAATTGCTTGAGACCCGGCCCTTGAATGCTGGGCCGTATATTGCCATCAATTTATGTTCAGAAATCTCTACTGAAATCTGAAATGTAGCTTTTGCATAGAATTTGAAAGCATGAGTTTTAGTAATCTCCTTACTGCTCAGGTTTAATTGCCATGGGAGAGACTGAAGAAGTGACTGTGTTTCAAAACATTATTTCAGTCAGAAGTTCTGTTTAAAAATTGATGACATGATATGGTCTCCTGATTAGCCCATTTATACTTATTAACTTCATACAGCAGCATCTGAAAAACAAGGCAGTGGTTCTCTCCTGCAATCTACTCCATGGTAGTTTCATATTTCTGACACAATTTCACACCATCATTTAACCCTGTGTAATATCTTCCTGCATCTTGTGCAATAAAATAATAGGACAATTTACTAAAAAGCATGCCTCCAATTTCAACAGTGAAGCTAGACACCTCTTACTTACTATGTTGCCATACCATCTTCTACAGCATGGTTCCACACTGAGGATCTAAACATGCAGGGACCATAGTGTGCCATCAGTTTTTAAGCAAAGATCTCCATGAAAACTAAAGTAGAGTTTTGTTTGAAAACTGATTGTATGGTACTGCCGTACCATACATAGAGCCATATAACAGAAAACAGCATGAAGCCAAGTATTAAGGTTGCTACCTTAGAGGGAAAAAAATGAAGTAATTACTTTCTAAGCAGCAGCTTGCTATTAGCAAAGCTATGTGCCTCACTGAAGCAAAATACAAAGACTTCCATGCATGCTTAGTTACAGAGGGATTATATTCAAATGGTAGGTGGAAGGATGTTGTCTTCATCTCAGACTGACGCATTTCTATAATCCATAACTTGATACCACACAATACCTTGATAGAGAAATTCCCATATATGTAGTATTGTAATATGTAGCATGGTTTCCAATTGAGAATCTGAAGATTTATCTTCTATGTGGATATTTCTATCCAGGCTTCCTGATGGGGAATGCAAACATTTTTTACCTCTCTCATAACTAGACAGCAAAAGATATATTAATTTACACAGCTCCAGTTTGTAATAAACTGACGAGTCTTAGAATTTGTTCTACATAAATTACAGAAAAAAAGGAAAAGTTCCAAAGGGGCAGCCATGTTAATCTAGTTCAGTAAAACAAACAAGAAATCCTGTGGCACTTAAAGCCTAACAAACTGATTTATTGCATGAGCTTTCATGGGAGAAAAAAATAAGAAAAAAACATATAACAATTTTAAATATCAACTGGACTGTACATGTCATAATAAATTTCCCAAATAGTCTGCAAAAGAACAGAACAGTACCAAGGAGCTGAACCTACAACCTACAGAGGTAGCACCTACTTAGCACAACACAACCACAAGCAATCCTTCTGGTGCTTTTGGAAAACATGACAGTCACAAAAACTCTTCCAAACCACCAACACAACATAACAAGTCACAGATTTAAATCCAAAGGCACTGTAGTATATCTGAAGTAGGTTGTCTAACCCAACCACTGTACATGGCTTTTTTTTTCAAAAAAAAGGTTTGGAACAAGTACAAGTAAGCAAACAACACACATTTGCAATCAATAAATAAAATATAACTAATCCAACTCTCAAATTACTACATAAGAGGTGATGTAAGGTAAACTATACCCTATACAAAGGATTTCAGCCACTCACCATCTCCTCCTGGCAAGATCCTCTTTGATAAAAGTCCACAAAAGAAACTCATATTTAGGTCAGTTTTTCAGGAGGCTCTTCAGTTGCATGAAGCTAGCTCTTCACCTAGATAGAGCCTGTTTTGGTGCTACTCCATCAGTGGAATCCTCTTTAGGTAACCCAGATAAAGACAGTTTCTACTAATAGTTTCCTCTTTAGGGGAGAAGTTAAAAGCTCATCTTATGAGATGTTTCTGGTTAAAACAAAAAAAGTGCTATCTTTGGAGATTCCATTTATTGAAACATGAGGGCCACCAGCTCCTGACACCAGACTTTCAGCTCACATAGTTGATATCACTCTGAAAATTGCCTCTGACACGTACCAAAAACAAACAGAGCTGAGGCTGTCCTAGCACTCCAGAGAGTCCACATTAAATGTTAATACCAAACGTTAGTAGATAGTTTAACCTCCCAGTACCATAATGCAAGCACGCTTCCTTACATCCCAATGATGTCATTTCATTAACACAAACAAAATTCATTGGTGTGTAGCATTATGGACTTAAAATACTTTTACTATGAATAAATTTCTATGAAATAGCTTAAACTGCACATTTAACGCAGTTTGTCAGGCTCATTTATTATCCTGCTTTCATTGATTCAGTTGTTGGCATGTATACATAAAATGCATAATTTAGTTTAATTACTTTTGAGTGCTTAATGACATATCCAATGGACATTTTGAATGTCAGCTCTACAATAGAAATTTGTACATTTTACTAGCCTTCATAGTTAAAAATTGATTACTTTTCTATTGTATGTCAGTATACAAAAATTGCTCTGAGACCCCTGTGATTTCTTCCTCAGGGGAAGGGAGAATTTGACTGTACCCAGTTATTTGCAGTGGGTGGTTCCTGATCAAGTCCCACTTCCTTATTAGTTGCAAGGAAGCCAGGCCCTTTGTGGGCATTTTAAGTCTTTCCAGAGGACAGAAATCAAAATGAGTCACAAACCTCCAACGCATTTAAGGATACTTCTTTCCTGTGACCCCTCAAATGGAGGAGGATATAAGTTTGGTGACTCTAGAGTGCTACCAACAATCCAGCATCAGGTTAGTGGGTTTGAGGAATGCGATCTGGCTGGGCCTCATGCTCCATGGTCCCACCTCACTTAATCTTAACTTGGCACTAACAACTATTTCCCAGAAAGCAACTCTGCCTCAGAAACTCATGGTACTCCAACAAAAGCACAGACTGAACTCTGCTGTTGCTTGCACAGCGCCCTCATCAAGGGCTACTCCCTCTACACAGCTTTGCATAAGAAAAATGAACAACACAGCAGGTCTTCCCAACACTGAACATTTTCTCTCACCAAAGACAAGCCAGAGAGATTATACGTATCAGCACCACCTGGTGATGCCCACCATAATAAAAAAACCCAGCACTTCCATTTCATAAGATGTATATATAGGTGATCACTCAGGCATATGAATTGCCTTGGATAGTCTAGTCAAACCAATGTCCATATGATGTACATTGGGGTATAATAATTTCCAGCTTTAGATTCCTCCAGTTGTGTAGCTCTGAGCATGTTCCACTTAAGGGGAAAAAATAAAAACAAAAAACAAGAACACTTTGCCTTTCTATACATAGCTTCCATGTTGATTGGGATGCAAAAGGACTCAATCCCTCAAATTAACCATTACCTTTGGAATGGAACCCAGTGTCTCTCTAGATAGAGCCATAATTTATTTTGGTTTCATAACCAGTATGTGATCATTTTTTAAGCAAGCTTTTTTTGTTGTTTTGGGAGTTTTTTGTTTTATTTTGTTTTTTAGATTTTACTATTCCCACACACACATAGTTGTGCGGCCACTGACCCTTGGAAGTTATTGATCCCACAACTGAAGAGTAAATGATAAAATTAATCTGTTTCACCAAATCAAAATCCTCCAGTATTTTTTACTATGAAGTCACCACATTCATAGCAGTGTTCAGGTATTTTTGGATAGGAAAACAGCTTTTTGTTTCAGCTTTTGAAACATATTTCAAAAGAGGATATATTCCCATCAAGCAGCAGGAGCCTGTTCCCTGGCAGCTGGAATGTATTTGATATTCTTAGCTTGGTTTACAAAGCTGTTATGCATCAATACCTCACTTAAAAATGCAGTGCACCCAGATACAGGGACATAAAAACACACATCAAGTCATTTGACAGATTTGATCTACAATCTTATCAGCAAGAAAGCATCAAAGCAGAACAGATGAACAATCTCTAAAGCCAATGGCACCAATACTTAAAGGAGGTCTAGATCCCAGAGTATGACTGCAGCTTCTGTGGCATATCAGAGCCAGCTTTAATCTAAACTAGCTTGGATACTGAAGGAGTGAAGCTGCAGCAGCATGGGCCTCAGGGCAGACTAGCCACCTGAGTAACTACCCAATGTCCCAGCCATGCTTTTTATGCCCTCTGTTATGCCCATGCTGCTGTGGTTTCAGTGCTACTGGTAGATTACCTAAATTAAAGTTGGTGGCGCTTGGTCTAAATGAGCTACAGTCATACCTGGTATATTGCTATCCCCTTCCTAAGGATTGAGACCTGCTTCTGTGGAGAGTACTGTGTGAGCAACCAGTCTTGGGTCAAAACTCAAAAGAGAACTTGAGTGAGATATGCAGTCTCTAGAAAGGATGCTACGGTTTTGCTTTACATGTTACCATGTCTTTCCAATATTCTTATCAAAAACACAGGTATGTGCAATAGTGAAAATAAGAGCAAGTCTATTCACATATCATGCTTATGCATGCTGTAGTGTTAGGCAAAATAATGAGCCCGAGCTGAATCTTGCAAGTTGGTGTGTACTGGTCCTTTGGAAACAGAAGACCTGGTAATTCTATGAATGCTCAGGGGACAAAGGGAAACTCCAAGAACTCAGGAGATGGTGTTCCCCAATCACTTACCTGTACAGCTGGAGGAAGCCAGACAGAAGTTTGAAAAGCAGTGTTTGCATTACCAGTGGCTGGCGGTTCCAGAGAACCCATAGAGACAAGCCTTCCTTGTGCTAAGGGCAGGAGGTAGTGAGCTCTCTCACAATCTGGAAAGCATCACAACAATCTTATCCCTGAAGGCAGCCACTAAATTCGTGAGTTTCCAGCCCACTTATTCACGGAAGTAACTTTCCTCATGTGAGTAGTTCTACCAAGTTCAGGAGGAGTGCTCAGGGGTTTAAAAATATTTATGCACATAAATGTTTGCAGAAATCATACCTTTAGAATGTCTAGATATTTGTTTTGGCAATACTAATACAAGTGTCATTGAAACAGATTTGATATGAGTTCAGAAATATATCCCATTCAAATTTTAAAAAAAGGCAAGCAGCTGTTAAAGAACAGAAAACCTGAAAAAAGCAGAAAAAGAGTAAGATGTCTAGAATGAAACCATCAAAGTGATGAATATTTGCAATGATTGCTTCAAAAAAAACTTAGATATCAAAAATACTGAGCATAAAAAGCTACCCAGATATCTTTAAAATAAAACTCTGCCTTAGCTATACTCTCAGAACATGTACAACTATAATCTCTTTTCATGTTAGCTGCTTTTAAACTAAGTAAAGCAGTTACACAATTTTGCCCACCTTTACTATGGTGGGAAAAGGTATAGAGCTTTTGAATGCACATTTCACATACTGCATAAATAATGCTTTTATTTTGTCTATTCAGCAGTAAACTTTTCTAATAAGGAAATAAAAATTAGGTTCAGTATAAGCAAAAGAACATGATGCTTGAATATGTGTTAACTAAATTGCCCCATAAATATAGATTTGTATCGTCTGAGAATCAAGCCCTGTATATGTACTAATGTGTGGAATAATTGGTAAAAACAGTCTTTATAGTATACAAGTTTCTGTACACATACTAACAGAATATATGATTTCTGCAGCTACCACTAAAATTATAGTAATTAATTTTCTGAAGGGGGTAGTTTTGGGCCATATGAATTTTCTGCTTATACACTGTTCTATTTAATTTTTATACGATGAGACATGGTATTTTTCTAACTACTTTGGTTAACTATGCATGGGAGGATCAATAAACTGACCAGCTAGAGATATTAACTATATAATATTGTTGCCAAAAATTATAGGAATTAATTGCAATAGTTAATGTTACATCTATTTTTGGTGCTTTATTTTATATCTTGCAGGGGCCAAACTCACAGCTCCTATTTTTCTAATTGTTTGTATAGAGAATTTTTTAGACTTCTGCTTCTTGTTACAGATCAGTGTCGTTCCCCTCCCCGCCCCCACCAACCCCTAATAATAACTGGCCTTTTCAGTCTAGTTCCTATGGCAAGTGTAACAAAAAGGCAATCTCAAATAAGTTAGACATGCTTGAAAGCAAGCTAGAAGAGGCTTGTAGCACTTTTAAAGACTAACAAATTTTATTATTGCATAAGCTTTCATGAGAGAAAATTCCATTTTGTCAGACACTTGAAGATGGGGAACTTACAGAATGAGAGGAAAGTAAATTCAGGAAATTTTGTTTTTTTCTTAGAACAGGTCATTTGACCACACCTCCCGCTATATGTCATTTTCCACTGTTTGAATCTAAACAATTGCTTTGATTTGCTATAACAGTCTGACATTGTCCTATGACTTACACGTCCCCACATTTATTTTTCTTCCATTCTACAACTTTCCCATCTTCAAGCATCTGACCAAGTGGGATTTTGTACAATGAAAGCTCATGCAATAAATAAATTTGTTAGCCTTTAAGATTACCATGGGATTACTTGTTTGTTTTGCTGAACTAGACTAATACAGTTACGTCTTTGGAACTAGAAAAGGCTTGTTCACAAAATTTTGAATTGTGACTGTGTATGTTACCATACCCTAGAATTCAAACAGCATCTAATCACTGCATTTTATCCAATCCTCTGGGCAGTCACTTGCCATTCCTTTTGTTAGGAGATGGCAGAAAGGTTTCTCTGTGACTGTTTACCAGGGTAGATTTTACCAAGGGGAAGACAAATTAATTTCATGTTCACACCTTCAGGGTGCAATCCAGACCAGTGAGGGACTGAGTTACCCTTTCCCTGCAACCTGGAGGTGATCTCAGCTGAGTGGCTCACAAGCAGCCTGCGCCCTGGAAGTCTTTGTATGATCACATTTCAGGTTCACCAATTCTGATTCCAGCAGCCTGTGAGCAAACACCAGCTACACTCTTGGTAACTATCTTGGTTATTACTTCCAGGGTGACCACCACACTTCCTCAGGCCTAAATCTTCCACCCCAAAAATAGGCATTGTGTACCATCTATCCCTCTCTTGGACAGTTCAGATATTTTAGGTCCTTCATCCCTGTAAAGGAATATACAACAGCTTGCCACCTTAAATAGAGTTACCCACATAGTTCACAGTACTGGATTAATTTTGATTAAAAAATAAAGTTTATTTAAAAATGGACTTTGAGTACAAGTAAAGATGCTTTGAAGTCAGAAATGATTAGAAGACAAAATGCTTCTTTTTACCAAAACAAACTACACTTGGTTCAAGGCAAAATTCTTACCACATGTTTTCACTAGTATCACTAATTGCTTTTCAGGTCAGGTTCTGCTCCCAAAGTCCAATGCCTATTTCTTTTGTCTTCCTCAGTGACATGAGAGATGGACAAGCAGGGGGGGAAATGGTGTTTTTGCCCCTCACTTTTATAGTTGAATTATCCTTTGAAGTGCAATTTCCTGAAAGTGACCTCAAAATAAAAAAGTTTCTTTACACCTGAGAGCAAGCAGACAGAGCCTGGTAAGGAAGAGGTGTTATGCTGTTTCCTAAGTCTAAGATGCAGTCCTACTTGTTCCCCAAACCCTCTTTCCTTGGGAAGAAACAACAGCTTACAAGGTGACAACCCATCAACTACATAGCAACTTGTCCTTTGTCTTTGTGAAAAATATTTGCCCACCTCTCAGACTTGTGTGGTAAACAAAAGTAAGCTACATATTTGTGTAGAGAGATTACAGCAGTAGTGTTTAGAGCACAGATGCAAGTGTGCTTTCCATCAGAGTAATAATAGAGGAAACAATCAAAACAATGCCCAGGGCCAAATTAGGATTCATCACCCACACTCAAGTAGAAAAGTAAGGGGACATGAAGCCTCCCTTGCTACATTATGCTGGCTCCTTTGCATTCCAGAGAAGGATGCAGAGATATTGCACCCCTAACCACATAGGGTGCAGGAAACGAGTGGAGCCTGGGCGCTTTCCCTAGCAGATGTATCCTACTACAAATATAGTACTAACAAATATTTATTGGTTTCCTCATGCCCCAGGTAAATGTATTTCCCAGTCCTGGACCTTGATCAATGCCAAGAGCACCCCTAAATCTCCAGTGTGGCAAAACCACAACAAAGCCCATAGTGTTTAAAAGCATCAATAAGGCAAGCAAAATCTTAGGAGCTACCAGGATGGATTTCAAGAAAACTGAGGTTTGGGAAAGGAATGGCTGCTTATAGAACATTCTAGATTTACTCAGAAGTTCAAGGCAATTCTTGTTTTCTTAAGCAGCTGACTTTTCCTAGAGTCAAAATCTAAAGAAAACCTCATTCAGGCCCACACATACCATAAAAACTTGAAATACTACTGGTAGTGCTCAATTTAGTTTGCAAATAAAGAATAAAAAGGCGAAGTACGTGATAAAAACATAATTATAAGAGACTAAAATGTGGAAAAAGGAGATTAAACTTTATTAAAATATCATTCGCAGGCATTAGCAACAGCTCTATAATTAATAACAAAACAGCTGACTGCACTAAGCAATAAGAGAAATTAAATTTCCATTTATGTACCAGAACTGGGTTCCATAAAAGAGGGAACAAGGCATTTTAGTCTTTGTCATCACTCCCTCCCCTCAACCTCTACACTGAAGATTAATACTTGCCCAAGGTTCATATTCAGTAATATACATACACTTGGTTTCATGGAAGGAAAATTCATTGTGTTCACAACCATTCCTTTACCCACAACAGCAGTTATAATATGAAATGGATATAGTTTCTGTTTCTATTTTGCAATAATTGAAGTCAAAATATTTCAGCCATTTCCTATGTAATTAGAAGCACTGAGAAGTTAAAGCTTCCTTTTTCCAATTTTTTTTCCACAATATAAAACTTCATGTATCATATAAAGCTTCTGTTTTTCCCTTTTTTATAATATAAATTGACAAAATAATTAAAGGTTTCATTTTAAACATGCAGCAGCTTCTTTCCTGGCAACAAAACTATTCAGTGCGTTGTTCTGACAGTTGATGACCAAGGCTATTCTGTGTTTTAGAAAGAAGACATTTAGAATTTCTAAGCACTAGGAATGAAAAATCATTTCAAAACTCTGAACCAGGAGCCATTTTTATATAGTTTACTTAAAGTTACTCTTTACAAAATCTTATCAGATAATGGATACATAAAACATTAATTTTAGCTTCTTTGTGGTATACATATTTATATTTGGTTTATTAAAAGTGATATTTAAATTTATTATGTTTTAAATTATCAATATGAATGGATAGTACAATATTTAATTTGGAGTCTGATTAGTGAACAGCTATAGACTCTAACACTGCAAACATTTAATGCATATGAACAACTTTACTTCATGCTTGTTTATAACATCAGTTCAAATGCAGTAGGACTCAGTTTCTTTAAGTATTTAGAGTAGGATTTCCAAAGGAGCATGTTTTAGGCCTCACTCTATTGGGGTACCTTCTTCTGTCTGGGCATCACCCAGCCTGGTGCCTCTCTTTTTGGGTTGCTCCTACCATAACCTCTCTCTCTCTCACGGACTAGAATGGGGAAGAGAGGTCCCTTTCTGGGACTCACTCCAGCCACCTGATCAGGAGTGTTAGCAAAGTCTCATCAAACAAGATCTCCATAGGCCAGTCTTCTACTCCAAGTCCACTGCCACTTTCCCAGGGGCTAGTAAGGAAACCCAGGCCACTCTTTATTCTAGGTTCTAGCCCAGAAATCCTGTATCTAATAATTCTGACCTATTCAGGCTCAGACCCTGTTGCTCTTTCCCTTGACTTCCTTCTCTCTCCCTTCTCTATCTTCTGATTCACTTCTTAGTTTACCAGCCAAAGCTTACTCTGTTCCTAAAGGGTATTCCACCCCTCTTAGTTCTTGCCGGAACTCATGGTCTAGGACAGGATTGTAAAATTTAATCTCTCATTAGACTACCTTTTAATTCCAAGCCAACCCCCTTTCTCTCTAGGGCTATGTTCACACAGAGCAGGCTGGTTTCAAAACAAGACGTTTCGAAACAAGCTGTTTTGAAATAACATGTTATTTTGAAACACCTTATTTCGAGGACAAAAACTTCCTGGGAGGAAGGTCACATGTTGTTTCAGAACACTTTGTTCCAAAACAACATGTCCGCACAGGGCTGTTTCGAAACAATCCTGTTTCAAAATGAAACGGAGTTTAAGCCATTTCAAAACAACACCAGCCATTTCGAAACAAGCGGTTTGCTTGTTTCGAAATGGCCTTGTGTCGTGTGGCCATGGCACTTCAACAACCCCTGTTGTTTCGAAATAAGAAGTGTGTGTGGACATACCCTAGGAAACAACTGTACAACTCCTCTCTGAAGCTTCTTCCTACTGAACTTCCAGACTTTACAGAAACCCAGAGTGCTTCTGCCTAAGGCAGGCTTCATCTTCAGTTATCAGGCTCTGGCTAGCCTTCAGTTTCCATTTATAGGGTTAATTGAACCTTTTTAACCTGGTCTGACTTTAGTTGGTGATAAAGGAGTTAAATGCTTAGCTCTGTCTGAAAAGGACACGGGCTGCTCTTCCTTTGGACTTCCTATACACCCACTGAAATAATTTAAGAGGTAAATATTTTTTTAAATTAGTGTGTATTCTCCTTCCCATGTCTGTTGATATAGCATAGTAGCATTACAATTATTTGTACTAAGGCCACTCTTCAGGAAAGCACTTCAATTTAAGCACCTGCTGAAGTGATTTACTGAATAAGGGCACCTTTTGTTCTGTTTGTTTTTAAACAGGTTTTTAGGTCATAGGTTGTTTGTCAGGAACTTCCACCTGGGCTCACATGAGTGTGGAGTGCTGTTGAATTCTATCATCTATGCATCACCATGAGACTTTTAATTTCTAGCTTTTCAATCACAGAATGTATAGGCCACACCTGATCTTAAAATTCCTCATATAATAAACCAGTGTGGACTTCTACAAAAAATGTAAAACTTTAACTGCTCCTGTCAATATGAAGAAGGTAATTCTGAATTTTAAAGTTAGCAGCACTTCAGAAGAACTCCAGGAAAATACACCAAGGTAGAGAAGATGAGGCCACAAGGTGTTTTCATAATGTATAGAAAATATATGGTTCCAAATCATTAACACATCCCAGTCACTGCCCAATATTAAAGTGTAAAAAAAAAAAGTCCAAGGTTTGGTATCCTGAGACATCAGCCTGAGTGGTACCATGACTAACGCACCATTAGAAAGCTCCTTCTCAGAGGTTAAGAAAAGAAAAATAGCTAAACTATTTGAAACATAAAATATTAAACAAGGCTTTCATTTTAGCCACACTCATTTCCTTTTTTGAGCTGGAGAGCATTTTTAGAAGCAGGGAAAAACATGTTTGATGGTCTTTTAGATAACAACAAAAGTCCTGATACACCTTAAAGACTAATAAATTTCTTCAGGCATAAGCTTTTGTAGGCTGCAACCCACTTCAGACTAAATGTGTTAGTCTTTAAGGTATCACAGGACTTTTGTTGTTTTTGCTATAGACAGACTAATAAAGCTACCTCTCTAGAACCCAGTCTTTCAGATAGTATTCTAGATGGTAATAACTGTCTGTCACAGGGTGGGCTCTGCTGCTGTAGTTTCTCAGCACTGTCTCCAGTCTCTTGCAGTACCAAATAGACTCATCATGCTCTGTGTTTTATGCTAACCTCATGCCCTTTTATTTACAAAGTACAAATCCCCCATCAGTTATGGCCCCAATGCTCCAGGAGTTCAGAGTTCTACTCATCTCCAGCCAACTGGCAAAATTCCTGCTCTGCCTTCCCAGCCACACCTCCTTGTTTCCTGTGCCAGTTTAGCTTATCACCTGGATCGGGTCTTCAATTACCTTGTCTCCTTAATTAGGACAGTGCTCTGCCCAAACTTAATCAGCATGCAGCTGCTGTCTGCCCAACCTTAGCCATTCAGCCTAGGCTAAGGCTAACAGAGCAGGTGTGGAGTTTAAGTACTCCTGCCACCTTACTCTGACCTTTTGGATAAAAAAGAAGTAGTTAACAGAGATGTTCTGGAGCTATTTTTGTTAAAGTCTGATCCTGTTTCATCTTGGCTTTTGGGATTTAGCAAGATCTGGGAAAGAGAATTGTGTCATGAGTTCTCTCTCTGGCCTTGGTTGGCCAGGAACTGTCTCAAGATGAGAATAATGAAGGCCTGGGATTTCAGCAGATGGTTGGGATAATAGTACTGATGGTGATGCTTGCTGCAATAGCCTATTTTTCTCCAAAATCTCTTTCTTTAAGGATCAACAAAGGTAGGCGGGGGGAGAATAGGCCATTCCCTCTTTACTCTGTCCACCAGTTCGGCCTTATTTCTGCCACACTAATTTTTGGTCACTGATTTTCTGGTTCCATACTCTTGTGTACCAAGCATGATCTTAACACAGTCTTTGAGTTTTACCTATAGTCCTTTTTGTTTGAACTAATTCAGTCTGTCTCACACATTCTTCCCATCAACATTTGTTAGAGGTTATTAGGATATTTCATTAACCTTTTTCTACTTTGTAAGCTTCTGTTCACACTTAGGATAAATTTATAGGCCCAATTATCGTAACAGGTCTCAGAGATAAGATGCTTGACTGGGAGTGAAAACATTGGCTGGGTACCTTAGGTGCCTATACACTAATGCAAGGAGCCTGGGAAATAAGGAAGAAGAACTGGTAATGCTAGCACAGACAAGGAACTATGATATTATAGGAATAACGGAGATGTGGTGCGATAGTCTGCACGACTGGAGCTCTGCCATGGATGGGTATAAACTGTTCAGGAAAGACAGTCAGGGAAGAAGAGGGGGAGGAGTAGCACTATATGTAAAAGAGCTCTATGACTGCTCAGAGCTCCATTATGGAAGTGGAAGCATGCCAGTAGAAAGTCTGTGGGTTACATTGAGAGGGGAAAGCAACAAGGGGGATGTTGTGGTGGGGGTCTGCTATAGACCACCAGACCAGAAGCAGGAGGTGGATGAGGTGTTCTGTGGACAACTAGTGGAAGCTTCTAGATCACAAGCCCTGATGCTGATGGGGGACTTCAATTACCCTGACATCTGCTGGGAGGCCAATACAGCAGTGCATGGGCAATCCAGGAAATTTTTAGAGAGCGTTGGGGACAACTTTCTAGTACAAATGCTTGAGGAACCAACTAGGGGCCTTGCACCTCTCAACCTGCTTCTCACAAACAGGGAAGAATTGATCAGGGACATAGAGTTAAATGGCAAGCTAGGCAGTAGTGACCATGACATGCTTGAGTTTAGGATGCTGATTAAAGGAAGGAAGGAAAGAAGCAAAACACAAACCCTGGACTTCAAAAAAGCAGATTTTGACTCCCTCAGGGAACTGATGGCAGGATCCCTTGGGAAGCTAATCTGAAGGGGAAAGGAGTCCAAGAGAGTTGGTTATATTTTAAAGAAACCCTGCTAAGGGCACAGGAAGTTGCCATTCCAATTAGGAGAAAGAACAAACATGTGAGGCAGCCAGCATGGCTTTGCCGAGAACTCTGCTCTGAGCTTAAACATAAAAAGGAAGCTTACACGAAGTGGAAGCTTGGTCAGATAACTAAGGAGGCAAATAAAGATATTGCTAGGGACTGCAGGGATAAAATCAGAAAGGCCAAAGGACAAATGGCGTTGCGGCTAGCGAGGGATGTAAAGGATATCAAGAAGGGGGTCTACAAGTATGTTAATAACAAGAAGAGGATCAGAGAAGGTGTAGGTTCCTTGCTGAATGGGGCAGGCATCCTCGTGACAGAGGATGAGGGAAAAGCTGAAGTGCTCAGTTTTCACAGGCAAGGTCAGCTCCCAGCCCACTACCATGGGTATGGCAGATTGGAGAGAAGAAGAGAGGCCCTTGGTGATGGAAGGTCAGGTTAGGGACTGCTTAAAGAAGCTGGATGTGCACAAGTCTGTGGGGCCGGACGAACTGCATCCAAGAGTGCTAAGGGAACTGGCCGATGAGATAGCAGCACCGCTGGCCATTATCTTTCAAAACTCATGCAGAATGGGGGAGGTGCCAGAGGACTGGAAAAAAGCAAATGTAGTGCCTATTTTCAAGAAGGGGAAAAAGGAGGATCCGGGGAATTACAGACCAGTCAGCCTCACCTCAATGCCTGGAAAAATTATGGAGCAGGTTCTCAAAGAATACATCCTCAAACAAACACTTAGCGGAAAATAAAGTGATCAGGAACAGTCAGCATGGATTTACTAAGGGTAAATCATGCCTGATCAATCTCATTTCCGTCTATGATCAGATGACTGGTTTTCTGGATGCAGGAAGAACCGTTGATGTGATATACCTTGATTTTAGCAAGGCCTTTGATACAGTTTCCCACATTCTCATTGGCAAATTAGGGAAGTATGGGTTGGATAGGTGGACTATAAGGTGGATAGAAAACTGGCTAGATCATCAGATTCAGCATGTAGGAATCAATGGTTCCATGTCTAGCTGGCAACCAGTCATGAGTGGTGTGCCCCAGGGGTCAGTCCTGGGGCCAGTTCTGTTCAACATTTTCATCAATGATCTGGATGATGGAATAGACTGCACTCTCAGTAAGTTCGCGGATGACACCAAGCTGGGGGGAACAGTAGACACGTTGGAGGGCAAGGACAGGATTCAGGGGGACCTAGATAAATTGGAGCAGTGGGCCAATAGAAATCTTATGAGGTTCAATAAGGACAAGTGTAAAATCCTGCACTTGGGACGGAAAAACCCCATGCACTGCTACAGGCTGGGGAACATTCAGCTAAGTAGCAGCAGTGTAGAAAAGGACCTGGGGGTCATGGTGGATGGGAAGCTGGATATGAGTCAGCAGTGTGCTCTTGCTGCCAAAAAGGCCAATGGCATACTGGGCTGCATCAAAAGAAGTATTACCATCAGATCAAGGGATGTGATCATTCCCCTCTATTCTGCACTGGTGAGACCACATCTAGAATACTGTGTTCAGTTTTGGGCTCCCCAGTACAAAAAGGACAGGGACATGCTAGAGAGAGTTCAGAGGAGGGCAACCAAAATGATTAAAGGGCTGGAGCACAAGCCCTATGAGGAAAGACTGAAAGAATTAGGCTTATTTAGTCTGCAGAAGAGAAGATTTAGGGGGGATTTGATAGCAACCTTCAGCTACTTGAAGGGATGCTCTAAGGAAGATGGAGCTCGACTGTTCTCGGTAGTAACGGAGGACAGAACGAGGACCAATGGTCTCAAGTTGCGGTTAGGGAGGTCGAGGCTGGATATTAGAAAAAAACTTTTTTACTAGGAGAGTGGTGAAGCCTTGGAATGAGCTGCCGAGGGAGGTGGTGGAGTCTCCATCTTTGGAGGTGTTTAAGGCCCGGCTGGACAAAACCATGACTGGGATGGTTTAGTGGGAGTGGTCCTGCCTCTGGCAGGGGGTTGGACTAGATGACCTATGAGGTCCCTTCCAACCCTATGATTCTATGATCAGGGTTTTATTCCCAGTCTGTCCCTAACCTGCTGTGTATCTTAGGTAAGTTCTTCTATCTGTGCCACAGCTGCCCCATCTGTTACATGTGGATAATCATACTGACCCATTTTTTTGTAAGCTGACTAAATATGTGTGGATAAAAAGCATTTCATAGATGCTATGTGCAGCTGGAGATTTCCAATGAAGCAGGCTTTAGTCAGAAAATGCAGATTTGTTGAAACTGCAATTTGTTTTTCAGAAGTATAACACTTCAGTTAACTTCCAACAGAACACAAGTAGCATTGTGATGGGAACCTGCATGGTTTCCTCTCAGTTTGCCTCATGGATACTAGTGATTGTGACTTCCAGGTCCCATGGCCACAAGAGGAGAACTGTGGAATTGTGAATTTCAGGCCTTCAGAAGTCCAAAGCTATCTGGGTTCTGGGATGCCCACTCATGGTTAAAAAGCTACTCCTCCAGCCTAAGGCAAGTTGTTACTCAACTGAGTATGGGGGACAATGAATAAAAAACAAACAGGAACAGGTGTGGAGGTCAAAGGGCTAAACAGAGGAAACTTCAGGAGGACATCAGAGCAGAGAGACCTGGACAAGGTACACTGCTTCCAGCATCCAAAGCTGTAGGGCAACAGCACTGCCATTCAGACTGATCCAAGGTTGGGAAGGTCAGGACTTTCCAGGCTATGGAACCTGGATTCTCACTGAAACTTCCAGGGTTTCTAGGCTCCCAGGTCTCATCGGTCTGATAGGGCTGACAGGAAGCATTGGCTCGAGTGGGAAACTCAAAGCTTTGAAATATTCAAAACAAGGGTCTTATTTCAAAACAATTTTTATTCTAGAATGGGCAGAAAAATTAAATATATTTACATTTCATTTCTGAACATTGATTTTCTTTCAACATTTTTTGATTTCCTCTCCAGTGGGAGTTTTTACTAGCTCTAATCCTAAATATTGCAATTAGATGAACAAAATAATGGCAGAACAGTTATTAGCTTTAATTATGCCATGGCTTCATTCTGGCTAAGATTTACCAGTGCAAGTAAGATAACCCAGAATGTGGGAAAACAAGCAAGAAGTCTTGTGGTACTTAAGACTAACAGATTTATTTATCAAAAAATAAATATTATTTATAAATAATTCTGTTAGTCTTTAAGTGCCACAAGACTCCTTGCTTCTTTTGCTGAACTAGACTAACACGGCTGCCCGTTTGGAACCAGAATGTGGAAGAATTCCACAGACTGATGACAACAGTCCTGAAAATGTAATCAGCAATCAAGACAGCGACCTCCAAAATTTTTATTTGATTATTCACTGCAACTGCATCAGAAAGACAAAGATGGAACTGGATAAGCATAGACATGGTGTCACGCATGCATCACCTGCTGCATGTTGTTTCAGTTAACTAAATGAAAAAGAGTGCAAAAATGGAAAACTGGGAATTTTGTTACTGATCCACACCAATGCTACTTTTCTCAGACCAGCAAGAATCACATCGTTGTCACAAGTGTTCTTCACTAGTAGTTGCTTTGTTGATCATTGTCTCGTGGCATGAAGCAAACTGCCACAGACAGTAGCAGAAGTTCAATTTCAGACAAGTACTTTTTTGGGTGGTATGAGAAAATATTCAAAAACTGACAGTACTAGTGAGACTTTCTGCTTTGCTGGGATAGCACTCCTACGCTTCCCTTTGGGTCCACTTTCAAAGGCACAAGCCCCCACCTGTGCTTCTCTCAAGGCGTCATAGTGAAGTTCAACCCACTTGTAAAATTAATCACGGAGTTGCAACACCCATTTCACCAAATGTTGTGTCTTACAAAGGTTTAGCTGGGTTTGGAGCCCACTTGAGAAAACCCTCTAAGAACTTCTGACCAGTATGAAAATTGCAATAATTTAGGACAGTTTGGGGTTTGTTTGTTTCTTTGTTATTTTAATCCTCTAGCACGTGTGGGGGACAAATTAATCAGGGCTCTCAACCTGGAAAGAGAGACCACCGATCCTCCCCAAAGATGAAGGCCTGTTCCCAGCTGAGATTCGAATAAGCAGAGAACAAGGTGTGGTTCAGCTTTTATTATTCAGCTGAATAACAAGGGAAACTGCATCAGAGGGCAGCAAAGAAGTGCTAGCCCCTCCAAGCAGGCGCCCCCCCCCCCAACAACTCGAGTGCGAGAGAAAGCCCCGAGGGGCAGCATCACAACACTATTATCCAATACAGTATGATAATGCATACATGAGTGACAACGTTCTAGAAACCCTTATATGGTTAGATTAACATCTATTTAATGTATATTAATGATTATAAAATGCATATAGTTATCCCCCCCCTCTGTTTACTGTTGACAGTATTTGCATTATCCTGGGCAGCAGCAGTACCTGCAAGCTCAGTAGTTTCTGCCTAGAGATGCTGACCTTACATTCTTGAGAGGCTATGGTGCCAGGGAGGGTGAGCAGGAGATAGGAGGTAATACTCCTTTTTCAGTTAAAACAAAGACGGGACAGTCTAGCTTACACTCCTTGTCCAGATGGCCAGAAGAAAAAGCATGAGAGAGGGGAGATAACGCACTTTAATGAGCAACCTAGGCCGCTTGTTAAAGAAACTTAGATATACGACTTGCCCGAGAAACGACCCCACTACCATAGCAACCCGCAGCTTCAATGAGGCCTACACTCCAGCACCTTCCCTACTATCCTACAGAAGAGATCACCTACAATTTCCCTTACAACTCTCCCCTTTTGACCAAGAGAGAAAGCTTGCTGGTCGATCTCGTGTTTATCTACTGCCTCTAGTGAATTTAATTTGGGGTTCACGTTCACATTTTCCAAGAAAGAGACACACTAGCTTGCAACCTACGTGTAAACAAAATTAAAGATATGAGTCCCAATAAGAGCCGTCTTCCCACAGCCCCTAAGTCAGGTATCCAAGACCACAACCAAGACAGGAGTCCACTGTCCTCGTGCTGGCTCATTCACGTTTCCAGAGCCCTTAAATCCTTTAAGCGCAATTTGACTCAATTTGAATTATCAGTAAGATCAAAGCAACACATCCCGGCAAATTGCTCACACCCACGTCCTACCTTTAGTAACAAATAATCTAATGCGACCCGGTTTTGCAAAACAGCTTCCCTTAACTGAGCCTGTTCTTCATTTAATAACTGAATTTAAAGTAGAGGTTTCATTAATAGTTTTTGCTAATGCACAGGCCAGTTTGTTCACCTGCAGATAAGCCCCTTCGGCTGATGCTGGTAGCTCAACTAGGGAAATAGCTAGGGCAACCACCTGTGATTTTGATAACAAAGGGATGTCACTATCACAGTCCGGTTTTAGTTAGCGAGTGCTCCTATTGTGAGGCTTTACCCACAGGAGTGCACATAAAGAACACAGGCGGCCAAAAGTACAGGGCCCGCCGGTGGTATTTGCAGGTACACAGGAATATGACATATTTCTGCAAATCATCATGAATCATTTGGGAAGATAAAGGTTACTGCTTATATATGAGGTGTTGTAAACTGAGGTATAATTTAAGCCTTCCAGAAATTTGTTCTTAATGTGGACCTTGGAGGGGTCTGAACTGTTTTTAGTTAATCGTATACAGTCTTTGGCAGGGACAACCCCCATAAGTTCTAATTTTAACTTGCAATAATTGGTCCAATTACTAGGCTTGGGAGTGGACCCAAACCAGTACCATCCTGAAGTCCAAAACGCAGAGCCATTATAATTCATCCAGGGCCATTCAGTATCATTAGCTAGCTGTTCAAAAGGAAATGGAATACCATAAAAACAGGTTTTTCCTATTCCTTCTACTGTTAAAGCAGGGGCTACACAGAAACGAGTACTATTTAAAGTCATGTGAGCTAATTCTACAAATACATTATGTTCAGCGCTATATTTTAATGCCCCTAAAAGAAGAAGACACATGATGACTATTACCCACTGCAGCTGTCAGACAGAACAGGGATGTCCCAGGAATTTTGTCATTGTGCCTGTTTTCCCAACAGAGACAAACCCAAATTAGTCCCAAAATTCCCAGACCTATTACAAAAATAACTGCAGAGTAAACATCCAAGTTAAACATTACTTTACAGTCCACTGATTCTCCTTCAGTCTTTTAAGCAGAATAGGTGGAATTAAAGTCTCTTCTTCTGCTTCATCTTGCAAGTGCAGATTTGAAACTGGGGTGGTTACTGCAGCAGGAGTCAGCTCTGGTCCAGGCTTTAGATGACTCTGATAAATCCAACTGTCCTTTTCAGCCACTTTAACCGCTGAATGCATGGTCAACAGCACCTGATATGGTCCTGTCCACTTCGGAACGAGAGTGTCCTTTCTTTTATATTTCTTAATCCAGACCCAGTCACTTGGCTGATAAGGGTATAAATTACAGTCCAGTGGTACCGGTTGCACCAAGGCAGCTAACCTATAGAGAGAACAAAAAGACTTCTGCAATGATAAAACATAATCAGTTAGCTTATCATCTCCCCCCCATAGGCTAACGTGGGGATTAGACCATTTTTTATATAACACCAGAGGGTGGCCAAACAATAGTTCAAAAAGAGACAGGCTTAGTGGCCTTCTTGGCCTAGTCCTGAGAGCCAGCAGTGCTACTGAAGGCGCGTCTGGCCACTTTAATCTGGTTTCAGAGCAGATCTTTCCTAAGAGGGTATTAATACTCTGATTCATTCTTTCTACCTGCCCTGAGGACTGAGGGTGGTAAGGGGTATGAAACCTTGCCATGATACCCAAGGCCTTGTACACCTCTTGTAAGACCTTTTCGGTAAAATGAGTGCCGTGGTCAGAATTGATTTCTTCCGGAAGTCCAAACCTTGGTACAATGTCTTTAAGAAGAGCCTTTACAACCACAGCAGCATCTGCTTTTCTTGCAGGGAAAGCCTCAGTCCATCCTGTAAGCTGGTCCACTATAACAAGACAGTATTTATATCCATATGCTTTGAGTAAATCAAGATAATCAATTTGCAATTTCTGAAATAGTAGATATGCCCATGGGTGTCCTCCTTTCTGTCTGGACAGGACTGGCTGTTTGTTAAATGCTCGACAGGTAGGGCAGTTTTGAGCCACCCTGGCCACTTCCAAATGAATCCCTGGTGCAAATCAAGATGTGAGAACATGTTTGGCTATTCCCCCCTTTCCTAGATGGCCATACCTGTGGGCATCAAGGGCGAGTGTCCGAAGGAGATAACGGGGAGCGATGGGATGACCATCAGGAACTCGCCACACACCCTGGCCAGATGTTGCTTCCCATTTAGTCTGCCATGAACTGCATTCTGACGGGGGAACAGCCTGATAGACTGAGGACAGAGGAGGTAAAACAACCTGTGTTGCTTGAATGGGAACAGGAAGAGGTTGTAGACCGGCCAACTTTGCAGCTGAGTCAGCAAGTTGGTTGCCACGGGCAACTTCAGAATCTTCCTTGGAATGCCCGGGGCAATGGATCACGGCTATAGAAGCTGGTAGGTGGATAGCCTGCAACAGTTCAGCTACCTCTCGGGCATTAGCAATTAGGTGACCGACCAAAGTCAAAAACCCCTGCTGTTTCCACAGCTGTCCTGTGGCATGGCACACACCAAAAGCATATTTGGAGTCTGTGTAAATTGTTACTGAAGTGAGTGCAGCTATCTCACAAGCTCGCCTAAGGGCTATGAGTTCTGCAGCCTGAGCACTGGTACCCCGGGGTAGAGGCTGAGACTCCCATACCCATCGAGCGAGCACCACAGCATACCCGGCATACTGGACTCCATCCCGGACAAAGGCAGAGCCATCTGGGAATATCACCTACTCAAGGTCTTGTAAAGGGATATCTGAAAGGTCCTGTTGAGTTTTTTCCTGAAACAATCACAACAATCATGATCGGGTTCCCCAGCATCCGGGGGAGGTAAAAGGGTGGCTGGATTTAGGGTTGAACATCGCTGCAAAACAACATTACCTGCTGCAAGAAGCAATGCCTCATACCTGTTTAGCCGTTGATTAGAAAAGCGTTGTGTGTTATGCTGGAGAAGGAGTGCTTCGACTGCATGCAGAACTTAAATGGTTAGGGGGTGACCGAGGACCACCTCTTGTACCTTGTCCACCAGAAGAGCAGCAGCAGCAACTGCCCGAAGACACGGAACTGCAGCTTGTGCAACCAGATCAAGCTGAACAGAGTAGTAAGCCATGGATCTCTGTGAAGTACCCCAGGGTTGTACCAGTACTCCTGAGGCAACACCCTTGTTTTCTTGTACAAACAAAGTAAAAGGTTTAGAATAGTTCGGTAAACCCAGTGCTGGAGCCATCGTGAGGGCATGTTTAACCTGATGAAAAGCTGTTTCAAGAAATGGGGTCCAGATAAGTATGTCAGGGGCATTCTTGGTGGTAGCCTCTACCAGGGGTTTAACCATCTCACCCAATGCTGGAATCTAGGGGTGACAGAAACCGACCATCCCTAGGAGAGCCCAGAACTGTTGTTTTGTCCAGGGCCTGGGGAGATTTTGAATAGCTTGAACTCGCCCTGGAGACAGTGTTCAAGTCTGATTACTTATAAGGTGCCCCAAGTATTCCACCGTGAGTTGGCAATATTGCAGCTTATTTGGAGATACCTTATGGCCTCTAGTGGCCAGTCCTTGTAACAAGATTTTAGTATCTGTTTTACACTGAGCTTCAGTAGGAGCTGCCAATAGAAGGTCATCTATATACTGAATCAGGGCAGATTCTACAGTTAGGATTATGGTAGATAAATCTTTATGTAAAATCTGAGAAAACAAACTGGGGGATTCCATGAACACCATTGGAAGGCGGGTGAAACAAAATTGATGATGCTTCCAGGTGAAAGCAAAAAGGTATTGGGAATCAGGGTGAACAGGTATACTAAAGAAAGCAGCACATAAGTCTATCAAAGTGAAGTACTGTGCAGATGCAGGGATGGAGGTAATAATTGTGGTTGGGTTTGGAACCACAGGGTGACATGGGATAACATAATTATTGATAGCCTGAAGGTCTTGCACAAATCGATACACTAGCTTGCCATCTGGACCTGGCTTTGGTTTCTTCACCGGCAAAATAGGTGTATTACAGGGAGAGATACATTCATGTAGGATGTCTTGCTTAAGGTAGCGATCAATAATAGGTTCCAAGCCTTCCTCTGACTCCCTGGGCAAAGGGTACTGTGGTATAGAGCGTGGTGGTTCTGCCTTCACTTTAATCTGAACCGGATGAGCAGACTTAAGGAGGCCAACTTCAGTTGAAGACCATCCCCACAGGGAGGGTGGTAAATCCTGCAAATCAGTTGGAAGGGTACAGGAAGGAGAAGAGGGTGCAGTAAGCATCAGCTGGAGTGTTTCTAGCTGGGCAGTTGGGAGCAGCAAGGTAATTCCAAAAGGGGAACACTCAATGGGGGCATGCAGTTTACACAGAAGATCTCTTCCTAGTAAATTAACAGGAGTGCCCTCTGCAAGGAGAAAGGAGTGCTCCACTGTAAGGGGTCCTATCCTAACTCGGGCTGGGGAGCTACAAGGGACCTGCATAGATGTTCCCATGACACCCATTATTCTCTCTGATCCCTGAACAGCTAACCCCACACCTCCCAGGAAAACGCCCAGTGAAGAAAGGTCTGCTCCAGTATCAATTAAACACTGATATACTTCATCAGCAATTCGAATAGGAATGTAAGGAGATGTAGAGGAACAATGAAAGGAAAAAACATTTACCTTCCCAAGGTACATCATGTGGAAGAGCCCCCCCAAGTCCCTATTGTTGCTCGTTGTTCATATCCTCAGAGTCTCGCCCTGCATATTGCTGAAGACTCTGGCCCCACAGATCTGCATTTGGATTTAAGGTGGTCCCGTAGCGTCTCTCCTCGCATCCTCGTGTCAGTGGGGGCCCCCTTGGTAGGCTTGGGCAATCACGTTTCCAATGACCAGGCTGCTTACAATAGAGGCAGATGTTATTGGGACAAGGGCGAGTCCCCGATCCGCCTGAGGATGAAACAGGCATGGACCGAGGAGCCCCTTGTCCACGGCCGCGCGGCTGAAACTGGGACCTAAGGGCAGCTGCAAAAACTTTGCCTCTTGCTGTTTCTGTTTTAACTTTTCCACCTTTTGCACCACTGGGCACCGCTCATAGGCATGAATGGCCAAATCCAGGAGTTGTGACATTGTTTTAGTGTTCCAATCAGGGTTATCCTTAATGATGAACTTCTTTATATCTGCTGCACAACCCCTGACAAAGGTAGACGTAAGGATTCCCTGATTCTGGGGCAATGAAATGTCAAATTCACCTCCATGGGTTTCTATAGCATTTAACAAGCGACTGTAATAATCCTGAGGGTGCTCATTCAGCCCTTGGACAACAGAGGTCACCCTTGTCCAATCTTTAGTTTTACGTCCTGCTCACCTCCTTCCTTCAAGAAGGGTTTCCCTGGCCTTTTGTAAGAGTAGGCATTGATGGTGGGCCCCATTCATGTCCCAGTGAGGGTCCTCAAGTGGCCAAGCTGTTCGGTTACTGGCATCCTCTAGTTGCCACAAATTTCCCTGATTTATAATGTCCAATTTTTCTGCTGATGTTAAGAGGGTATCTAGTAGCTGATTCATATCCACCCAAGTAGGATTATGGGTAGAGATTATGGTTTGAATTTTTCGGCGAACAACTTCAGGGTCATCTCTAAATTTAGCGGTCACTTGTTGCCAGGCCTGGAGATCTTGTGGAGTGAAAGGGACATGGGTGTAAGGATATTCAATACCGGTTTGGGTTGGTACCGGATCTTGTCAGAGTGGCATCTCCAAGACTCGGCCCTGACTCTTGATGCCGAACAGTGTCATCGAGGTAACTTGCCCACTAGTCGGTTGGGGAGTGTCTGGCCAGTAAGCAAGGGTCGGACCTGATGTATCTGATCCTGAGGAGAATGGGGTAGAGGGAGTTGCGACCAGGGATGTAGATGGGGTATGCACTGCTCGAGCTGGTGAAGGTTCTGGAGGCTGAGGCATGGTGTTAGGTCACCATTCGTCAGAGTCCGGAGCATTGGCCTGGTGATAGGGAGGGGATACAGAAATCTTGCAGGCTGTCATTGCCAATTTTGCCTGCCAGGCTTCCATTTCCTGCATGCCTGCCCATACATACCAGTAATCCAGTTGTTTAGGGTTGAGAATTTCAAGGATTTTTCTGAGGTACCTCAGTCTGTCCAAATCCAAACTTCCTAATTGAGGCCATTGCAAATTTGGATTTTTGTGGGTGTAACCTGGCCAGTTTTGGTGACAAAGATGGATCAATTTCTGTTTCTTTAAAACCCCGGTGCCTGTGAGTCGATTCCAGTTTACCAGAACTTTTCCTAGGGCACTATTTTCTGGGATGGACTGACCCTGTCCCATTTTCACCCTAGGTGGACATCCCTTTTCCTGACCTGTCCAACAGGTCTTGTCTCTCCCAAAGCCTGTCTTCTTGGCCCAGACTAGCCTACCCAACCTAGTAAGGGCAGGAACAATTCTCCAAGAATTCTAGGTTGCCTCAGACAGAATGGAGGACTTATCCAGAGTTTAAAGGGATAGAAGTGATTTCACCGTGCAGGAAGGGAGACATCAATTCTGCCACACAGCACTACCAACTGCTTGATTCTGTGCGCCCTGCAGTTGGAAGGACAGTTACACTAGAACTGCCTATGCACCCCAAGGGTGGTGAAACCACCAGAACACTGGCCTATGACATGACAGACAAATGAACACGAAGACATACAAAGATGTGAACCACACAAGAATAACAAACAAAGAAGTCAACTTATCACCCCAAAAGGGCTGCAGTCCCACCCCAAGTTCCCACAGGTGAACTCACCCACTCTGGTGGCTGGCTGGGGTTGGGGCTGGATGGCAGCACCTCTGGGGTGAGCTGGGTAACTCCTGGCTGGCTTGCCAAATTTTGTGGGGGACAAATTAATCAGGGCTCTCAACCTGGAAAGAGAGACCATCGATCCTCCCCAAAGATGAAGGCCCGTTCCCAGCTGAGATTCGAATAAGCAGAGAACAAGGTGTGGTTCAGCTTTTATTATTCAGCTGAATAACAAGGGAAACTGCATCAGAGGGCAGCAAAGAAGTGCTAGCCCCTCCAAGCAGCCCCCCCCCAACAACTCGAGTGCAAGAGAGAGCCCCAAGGGGCAGCATCACAACACTTTTATCCAATACAGTATGATAATGCATACATGATTGACAACATTCTAGAAACCCTTATATGGTTACATTAACATCTATTTAATGTATATTAATGATTATAAAATGCATATAATTAACTCCACCTCTGTTTACTGTTGACAGCATTTGCATTATCCCGGGCAGCAGCAGTACCTGCAAGCTCATTAGTTTCTGCCTAGAGATGCTGACCGTACATTCTTGAGAGGCTATGGTGCCAGGGAGGGTGAGGAGGAGATAGGAGGTAGTACTCCTTTTTCAGTTAAAGCAAAGCATGAGAGAGGGGAGATAACACACTTTAATTAGCAACCTAGGCTGCTTGTTAAAGAAACTTAGATATATGACTTGCCCAAGAAACGACCCCACTACCATAGCAACCCGCAGCTTCAATGAGGCCTACACTCCAGCACCTTCCCTACTATCCTACAGAAGAGATCACCTACAATTTCCCTTACACACATCACAACTAGAGAGATGAGCATTAGACACAATATAAGCTAAACACATTATCTCTTCTTAACCTTGGCCTTTCCTGGCTTACAGCACATGCAGGAAGGAGACAGACTGTACACCAGCAACCTCTTTTTCTCAGTCTGATTCCCCCAGTCTGTATATCATTCTCTTAGCTCACAAGCTGCCTTTATCAATTCCAAAAGACCCTTTATACAAATTTTTAAGTTCCTTTGTCTGATTTGGGATACTGTTCCAGTTCCAAAGTGGCTTACACACTTCTCCACAGGGGTCAGCTCTCATCTACAAGTAATGGAGGTATAGTATTGTCCATTTGAGTACAAATGACATGAAGAAGAGCTTGTACGTTCCACCAAAAGAAGTTGGTCTAACAGAAGATATTATCTCATCCACTGTTTCTCATATGAGCTCAAGGCAGCTAAAGTTTTCAGCTTGGTTCCTGCAGTCCAAAGCTGTGTTTAACGCTTAACAAGAAAATGAATGCATCATACCAAATGATTTTGTTTTATATGTTGTAAAATTTTTTGACAAACTCTCGTGTTTTTTAACCCTGCATGTAAGAGATGGGCAATTGCCCCACCAAGTGTCTCTATCAGTGGGAGTTTTTTCTTTTCTGGAAAAGGATATTTTGAAAAATTTCATTTGTCCTTGTCCACAAGGAACAATAACATATAGTCTATTCCAGCCGTGGCCAAACTGTAGCTCAGGAGCTGCATGTGGCTCTTGAATGAAAAAGTGTGGCTTGGGGAAGAACATCAGCAAATCAATTGAGTAGGTAAAAGTATGTGGCTATGTGCCTCAGTGAGGCTCTCGAAGGTTTAATGATCATCTTGTGCGGCTCTTGAGCTCAAGGAGTTTGGCTCCTCCTGGTCTATTCTATTGAAAGAAAGTGCTGTTGCCTAATACTGTAATTTGTTTTCACTTAAATGATTTCATAACAATCCTAATAATTCTTGCCTTTTTAAAGGAAGATTTTTTTTTGTTGTTTGAAACAGCCAAAAATGATTCCCATGTTTATCACAAATATCTAGTCCTTCCAGAGGTCACACAAAAAGAAGCAAATGCTTTTTGACTATGAGGATCTGGAGTACCTATCAAGAAGTTTAGTGCAAACAAGAATGTGTAATGTGCACTAAATACATGCCTTTAGAAAACTAGCCTCTATAAAAGATAAAATACAGGTATTTGAAAGTAGGCCAGATCATTAGTAAGTTGAGACCCTTGACATTTGAGGACTTTATTTCTCATTTCCAATGTATAATTTGCACATTCAACCTTGAAGCAGAATTTCTGACTCATACTTTAAATGCTTTTTACTTCAGAGAATGAACTGTTCTAAAGCTTTTTTTAAATAGTATTTCCTTGGTCTACAAGAAGCTTAATCTCCACTAAATGTGGAATTAACCTGCAAATGTAAAGAGGAATTGATATTTGCTTGTGTGCTCTTGTTTGGTGTATTTTACTGGCAAACTTTAGCAATATAATTTAACCCATTATTCAATCCCTTATCCAGAATTTAAATTTAGGAATTGGAGGGGAAGGGGATTACACTTGTTCTTTCTAAACTAACCAATTTTACACTGTGTTGTACCCAAATGGAAGGCAGTTTTTTCTTTTTTGATGGAACAGTCCATTCGTTTTAGGAAACTTGTTAAACATAACATTTATGAGTTGCTAATTTTTCTAAACTTTGATAATAGCACAGCCATAACTGTAAACCAGATTAAAATTAACCATCTCCCAGTTTATTCAGCAATGTAAATGCTTGTTAGTTTAATTGGTTATATAAAAAGCTTATATTGCTCTGGCAAACAATGTAAAGGTACTATAAACTAAGCCTGAGAATGGGGCCATGAAATTTTTTCTGAATCATATTTCATTGCTTAGTAAACAATACATTTGTAATGTGTGTAACAAATAGTTACAAGATAGCAGTCCAATTTCTACAAGCCTTGATGTTGTTTTTATATACAGAAACATATTTGAATAAGAGATGGATTCACAGCATTAAGTTTGATGACCAATCCACAGTTTCATCCCTCAAGAGCATCATTGGTGTTCCCACAATTTACACATCATTATCCAAAAACTACAGTTTGCATGTTCTTTGTAAAAGAATTCACTATTCCAATGAGCTGTCTATTTCATATCTTTCCAATTTACCAAATATCCAAGAAACCAGATCTTCCACACTGATTATTTTCTCCTCCTTTTGGGAAAATGCTTGACTGTTGCTCTTTTTGTCATGAGCTACAGGTTTCTTATAGTTTTACTAAGAATTTTAGAATGATAAATCTCCTTGAGATATTCCTTAGGCTCTTTGAAGGATGATTTCAGAATGTGGGGCCTCATTCTATGTTCATTTACACCAGTGAAAATCAACAGTGTAATCACTCTTCTACCTTCTTCTCACCACATTCTCACAATTCTTCCTCTTAGAAGTCATGGAATTCTTCCACTCAGTGCTGGGGTCAGCATAGCCTTGTCTGTGCCAGTCTTCTTCCTGGCCTCACCACATCTGTCAATTCCAAGCTACTCCTCTTGTCGTGTCACTAATTCAATTGCATTCAGATAGCTTGTCCTCTCTTTCAACACCTTTCAACAATTTTGCTCCCATTTCTACCTGCTTCACTCTAGCCCCAATTCCCTGTCCTCTTTCCTTCTTTTTTATCCTCTTAGCTTTGCACATCTGTCAATTCACTCTCTCCACTCCATGGAACTAGCTTACAGTTGATACGTACCACACACCTCCCTCATCCTTCAGTCTCTAATTAGAAACACACTTCGTCCATAAAGTCATCACAAAGTTGTGACACAGAACATGACTGCAGCACTTAGGATATTTACTGGTATCCTACGCATTTTACAAGATATGTTTGAGTTAGGTTGCATGGTGCATAGTGCAGAAACTTATCTTGTCTTCTATACAGAATCATAGAAGATTAGCATTGGAAGGGACCTCAGGAGATCATAAGATCATAAAGCAGGACCAATCCCAAATAAATCGTCCTACCAAGGCTTCATCAAGCCACACTTTAAAAGCCTCTAAGTATAGAGATTCCACCCCCTCCCAATATAACCCATTATTCTGCTTGCCCATCCTCTTAGTGAAAAGGTATTTTTCCCTAATATCCAACCTTTACCACCTCCCACTGCAACTTGAGACCATTGCTCCCAGTTCTGTCATCTACAACCTCTGAAAACAACCCTGATCCATCCTCCCTGGACTCCCCTTTCAGATTGTTAAAGGCTGTTACAATTCCCCACCATTCATCCCTACTACAGACTAAAAAACTTACTTCCCTCAGTCTCACCTCATAAGTCATGTACTTTAGCCCCCTAATCATTTCTGTTGCCCTCTGCTGGACTATCTCTGATTTGTTCACATTCTTTCTGTAGTGGGACCCCCAAAACTGGATACAGTCTTCCAAATGTGGCCTCACCAGTGTCAAAATGAGAAGAATCCTTTCCTCAATCTACTGGCAATGCTTCTACTAATGCAACCGAATATGCCCTTAGTCTTCTTGGCAATGAGGTCACACTCTTTACTTATATCCAGCTTTGTTTCCACTGTAACCCCCAGTTCATTTTCTGCAAAACTATTGCCTCCCAGTTGTTTCCCATTCTGTAGCAGTGCATGGGATTTTTCCATCCTAAATGTTCAACATGTCCTTGTTGAACCTCATCAGATAATTTCTGGCTCAATCCTCAATTTTGTCTAGGTCATTCCATATCCTATCCTTACCCTTCAGGGTATCTACCACTCCCTCCATCTTAGTGTCATCTGCAAACTTGCTAAGGGTGCAATCCATTCTATTCTCCAGATCATTAATGAAGATGTTCCCCACTACAGAAAGGATATGGAAAAATTAGAAAGAGTCCAGCGGAGAGCAATAAAAATGATTAGGGAGTTAGGGTACATGACTTACGAGGAGAGACTGAAGGAACTTCGCTTAGTCTGCAGAAGACAAGACTAAGGGGGGAATTGATAACAACCTTCAATTACATGAAGGAGTGCTCCAAAGAGGAGGGAGCTAGGCTATTCTTAGTGGTCACAGGGGACAGAACAAGGAGCAATGGTTTCAAGCTGCAAGTGGGGAGATCAGGTCTGAATTTGAGGAATAACTTTCTCACTAAGAGTGTGATGAAGCATTGGAATGGGTTGTCTAGGGAGGTGGTGGAATCTCCATCTTTGGAAACTTTTAAGACTTGGTTGGATAAAACTCTGTTTGGGATGATTTAGTGGGAGTAGCCCTGCTTTTATCAGGAGCTGGACTAGAAAACCTCATGAGGCCCCTTCCAGGCCTAATTTTCTATGAATTTATGATTCAAAAGCCAGTCCTACGACCAACCCCCTGGCACATTTTGCTTCTTACTGCCTGCTAACTAGAGAGGGAGCTATTGATCACTATGCATTCAGTCTGATGATCTAGTCCACAGTCTAACCACCTTATTGTTCATTCATCCAATCTATACTGCTTTCACTTGTTAGCAAGAATACTGTGGAAGACCATATCAAAAGCTTTGCTAAAATCAAATATATCACATTCACAGCTTTCCCCACATCCACAGAGCCAGTTATCTCATCACAGAAGGCAATCAGGTTGGTCAGATATGATTTGTTTGGTGCATCCATGCAGATTGTTCCTGATCACTTTCCTCCCTGCCAAGTAACCCTGAGGACCTGCACCATGATTTTCTAAGAACTGAGGTAAGCTGACCAGTCTGTAATTCACCTGATTCTTCTCCTTCCCTTTTTCTGAAGATGAGAAAGATATTTGCCTTTTCTAGTCATCTGGGCTCTTCCATCCCCCATCACCACAAGTTTTCAAAGGTAATGGCTAATGGCTCTGTAATCACATCAGCCAATTCTCTCAGCACCTTTAAATGCACTGAATGTGACCCCATGGACTTGTACAAATCCATTCTTTCTAAATAGTGCAGAACCTGTTTTTTCAGAAATGAAGCCTTTTTACCTCCTCCCCATTCTGTGCTGCCAAATGCAGTAGTCTGGGAACTGGCCTTCTCTGTGAAGACAAAGACGAAGAACAAGCCACTTCAAATCACAAAGAGAGTTGCAATGGAGATGCTTACATTTTCTAAATTCAAGTGCAATATCTATTTTTAAGCTTGTTTGTTTAGTTTTGCTGTTCACCAGATAACAAGTGCTGCAATTCTGAAGTGTCAATATTCATTTATGAACCATCCTGAGACTCACTAAATGAACCCAAGCAGTGCTAAATGATTTGTAAGCAAGGCATACTTCTTAATCAGGCTCAAATTCAAGTGAACATTTAATCAACTATGTCTATTTTGATTCTCCAGGAGTTAAAAAGTTTAATTGTATCAAAACCAGAATAAGCAATGGTTCACAGCTTAGACCTTCCCAAATTAAACAGATAGCATCAGATCAGTTTGTAGCTCAGATAATGAACAAGGTATTCGACTCAGAAAACAAGATGTCAGACAATGTTCTATTTCTCACTATAATTTAGTTGTGTTCAACAGTCAATGTGGTACTAAATGTAAAAGAGAAACATATTTGTCTTTTACACAGATTTTACTGTAGTGAGGTTTAAACACATTTTTAGAAAAAGAGAGGAAGAGGAGAAAATGAATTTAAATCCCTTCAATATCAGCACTGATACCATGTAACTTATGGAACTAGAATGTAAATTGTGGTAAAAATGGTAAGGAAGTGTTCATAACTAATTGATATCTACAGGATTTACAGGAGTTAAATGAAAATGTACACCCCCTGATATAAAACAAATTAGAAATTAATGTGCCCATAAGTTTGTTCTAAAAGTGCTGTGCCACACGTGTAATTGGTAGCTTCTAGCACTGAGCAGAAAAACTGGGTTAGCAATCTTTTATAAAAACTAAATTATTAGTTTACCTACACTTTTAAAATACCCATATGTGCTAATATTTGGAAGGGACTATACCTCCTCGGAGTTAGCAGCTGAAGTGCTATACCTAAATAAGACACATTCAAAACAATTAAAAATTAAAATTCAGGACTCCCAGGGCTGCTCATCCTTCTAAAACAGGGAGGAGAAAATTGTCAAATAATTCACTTATGACTTTCATGAAGTTTCAGAGTCCCATTCTGAACATAATAAACAATTTGCAGGTTAAATGAGAATGTTCCAGATGCCTCCTGGTTTTAAATTAAATGGAGTTTGACCCCCCCATAACCTACTGCTGGAAGTTTCAGTTTAATGAGGACCCTGACACCAGCAATGCAAATCAGAAAATGAAATCAGGATTATCATTGTTCTTTATAGACCTTTTTTAAAATAAACTTTCATAGTCAAAATAGTTCAAAGCATTTTGTAGAACCATTAGTTAAGTCCAGACCCAGAAAAGGATATAGATGCCTCATTCCCATTTTAGGCACCTAAATCCAAAGCTTAATTACCTCTTTGGCCCTCAAAACTCTCTGCTAAACTGTTGCCTAACCCTGAAGACAGCTGCAATCCCTCACTGCTTAATTTTCCACCATTTCATTCCTCAAGACACCCTAAGTTTTTGCCTCTGGGCCTGGATGCTGCTGCCTCAGTCCTGGGGAAGAAGTGGTCCACTTCGTGACCTTTAGCCCAATAGTAAAGGCATTCACTTAGGATGGGCTTCATTTCCTCCCTCTGTCTGAGGTGGAAAAGGGATTTGAACAGGAATCTCATACTCATAACCAATGAGTTATGGGGTATTTCAGCATAAATGTCATCCACTAAAAGTGTTCCATTTAGTATGATTTTTTTAACAGGCTAAAGAGAATGAGTATAGTTCAGTAGCTATGACTTTCACCCCACAGTGTGGGAGACCCAAGATCAAGTCTGTTCTCCTCAACATGCAAAGGAGGGAACTGAAGTGGGGTCTCCTATATCAATTCCTCCCTTTACCTACTGAGGAAAAGGGATTTGATGTTCAGTCTCCCCTATCTTGTGTAAATTCCCTTATTAGCAGGCTGGGGGACCAGAATCAATTTTCCTCCTTCCCCACCATGGTTGTTCTTTTGGGGGTTAGGCACATAGCAATCAAAATAATTTAGGTGACTGACTGCAGAGGAAGGTTCACAGATTTGTATTCCAAGTGGAGATAATTGTTTCTGCCCAGCCCAGACTTAGGTACCTAACTACTTAAAAGGGGTAAAGCACATAACTCAGAGTTTGTGCTAGCCACTGAGTGGTTAGGCACCTAGAAGTTAGATGTTGCATCTCTTAAAAGATGTTGCACTGTTAAGACCCTTTGTAGATTTCGGGCTCAGATGCTACCATTATAATGATTGTTAATAGGCAAACACTTAGAAAGCATATGCAAGAGTAGTCAAAGAAGAGCTACAAAAATACAGCTTAATGTCTGGAAAATATACCTTGCAATTAGGGCGGGGGCAAAATTTTTCTAACAAATACTTCATTTCACTGAAAAATGCAGTTTCAGTCATCCTAAACAATTAATGAATTTGCTGAGTAGTTTGGGCCAGATTTTCTCCTTCCTCCTCCAAAGTCAAAAACAGCAGCCAGTGATAATCATATGATTTTTAGCCCTACAGTTTGAGAGGTGGGAGTCCAAGGTTTAAATCCCAGTGTCAAGCACTGCAGCCTCCCCTATGCCAGGTGGATGCCCTTCACCAAGCTATGAATTCATTCTCATATGCTCTCTGGCTCAATGAATATTTAATTTATACAAAACGAAACAACTTTGAAAAGGGATAGGTGAAGAGAGACCCACCCAGGAGTAACCTATAGCCTGGTACTTAGGGGACTCACCTGGGAACAGGTATTTGACCCCATGATTTCCATATGCTAAGGTGAGTGCTCTAACTGCTGGGCTATGAGCTGGGAACCATATTTTCTGAATCAAGCCCTTTAAAAAATGACCACAAACAAAATGTTTCGGGCGAAATGACATATTTCATTTGACCCAAAATGGACTTTCAATTCACTAACATTTTTCAGAATAGGTTCAACCAAATTTTTCAGAACTGCCAGCAAATGAAAAACAGTCAGTCAGTTCTTTGCCCCACTCTACTTATAATTAAAAACTTAAGTTCAGTCTGTTTGGTTGACACAGGTGGAAGTTAATAGATGACTTGAGTACTAACTATGCATAAAATCCTGGTTCTGTTGAAATAAAATTCCAAACTCCTATTTATTTCAGTAGTACTGAGATTTGAAGTATCTACACAGAAGGGGACTTTAATCTACCAGACAAAGTCATAACAGGATCCCATAGATGTAAGTTGAAGCTGGAAACTTTTAAACTGAATATAAGAGGCAAATGTTAACAGTGCAGCAATTTGCCAAGAGACATGATGGAGTCAAGATCCAAAGTCTTAAAACTGAGACTGATTTTTTTTTAATAGTTCAACTACAAATTATTGGGGTCAACTAAAAAATCAGAGTAGAAAGCAAGAGCTGGTGCTATGTAGAAGGTGAAGCTAAATGATCTTAGTTTTCAAGTCTGACCTTAAGATCCATAAACAAATGTGACAGTCACTGCATACATAATCACATCTGTGAATTTGAATATTAAGACCTATTTCTGCTGAGAAGGAGAGAATGTTATCCAGGACACCTGAGTTATGCCCCATGCTTCCCAAAGTATGGTCTAGGAACTTTTTCTCCTATCACTTAAATTAATTCTCTTCAATGTAGACTCATGACTCTATCCCACCTATAGTTCCTTCAGGGTCTTTTATTTTTGCTTGCTTATGTATGCTGTAAGGCAATGGTTCCCAACCTGTAGGCCGCAGACCCGTGGGGGGCTGCCACGTGGCTCCAGGGTGTCCACAGAGAGGCAGGCAGCTGGGGCCAGTTGCCACCAGGGTCAATGGAGACCCCGGCTTCTGGTCAGCAGAAACTCCCACCTCCTGAGCATGCTTAGACCATGCTCAGGAAGATAGCCCGGGGGGAAGCCAGGTGCAGCAGGTCCAGCCAGGTAAGGGAAGCATGGGAAGGAGTTCTGGGGGGGAGGGTGGAACCAGGCAGGGGGTTCAAGAACAGCAGGTGGGGGGATATTCAGGGAAAGGGGCAAGAACAGGGAAGCTCCCCTGGCACTGGCGGAGGCTCCCTCGGCATGGTGGGGCCGCGTTCTGCTGGCAGGGGCTGGATTCCACCCCCCCCTCGGCAGAGGCTCCCCCAGAACGGCAGACCCACCACTGAGAGAGAAAAACAGCCAGGGGGGCCACAGACTTTTTTTTTTAATGACAAGGGGGTCCCCAGCCTGGAAAAGGTTGGGAACCATTGCTGTAAGGTATTTGGTTACTCTTCAGTCAATACAATTGCAGCCTATCCTTCTTTATTCAATTACATACAATATTACATTTTTACTCTTCTTCTCATACTATCCAAGCTACTGAATAGAATCATAGGTTTGGAAGGGACCTCATGAGGTCATCTAGTTCAACCCCCTGCTAAAAGCAGGGCCACTCCCTCTAAATTGTCCCAGCCAGGGTTTTGTCTAACTCTGCCTTAAATGTTTCCAAAGATGGAGATTCCACCACCTCCCTAGGTAACCCATTCCAATGCTTCACCAAACTTCTAGTGAGAAAGTTTTTCCTCATATCCAACCTTGACTGCCCAACGATAGCCATAACTGAACTCATTCTATAACCTCTGCTTATTTAAAAAAAAAATCTTGTCATACTAAGTTTTAAGTTAATAATCTCAAAGTCTCTTCCAAACTAATAATTTTTGCTGGCCTTATTTATTTTTAGCATATCATTGCAGATATTTGCCAGAAGTTTTGGAAGTATCTAAGTTTGAGGAGGTTTTGGTTTTTTAATTCTTAGCCATATGTCTTTATTATTCCCCCTCTAAATTTTTCCTTTTTTCATTCCAAACATACTGTTTTATCACATTTAATAGTGTCAGGACTTTTCACAGTAGGTTTTACATTTGAATTTGGCACAAAATAGACAATTCCTAAGGCAACCCATAATTCCAATCCATTAGGCTAATGTATTGCAGCTGCTGTGAACAGTGGGCATGTCATCTTTTGTATAATGAAGCCTGGTATGGTGTAGAATATAAAACTAAATAAACTGAAAAATTACGCTGCAGATAACTGGCATGGTGAGTTATTTTCTTTTTCTCTTCATAAAAGTCAGTATATTCATGGCCAACAGATTTCATTTTTTAAATGATGCCTCTAACAACTGATGAATATTTGTATTATAAAATATTCAAGTAAATTTGATGTAGATTAGGCTATCTACTTAATCAATAATCATCACTAGCTTCCTTTCAACTTTTTAGTTTATAAAGTAATCATTATTAACATTGCTGTTTACTTAGCATGATATTTATCTCTTTGCACAATAAAGGGTGGAACTCCACCACATCCAGAAAGTTTCCGTGTGGCAGCAGTTGGCTAATTGTTTTATTAATGTAAGACCTCTACTGTTCTTAAATAAGAGCCTGATGCAGAAAGCACTTAAGTATATCATAAGTGTCTAGGACTGGAAGGGACCTCATTTATATTCTTGACTTCAGTGAAACAAGCATATGCTTAAAGGTAAGCGTGCCTGCAATCAGAACCCCAGCAATGGAAATTTCAAGTTTCACGTTTTCTGTGGGAACAGATGGGAACAGGGTCCCCCATACAATTATGAGGCAGGTGTTCAGCCTTCAGACTCCAAATATCTGCCCCCTTATTTGCATGGAAAGCTACCTGGACCATACACTCTCCCTCCCACCTTTCCACTAATAAGACCTCTCAGAATGGTTTCCATCAGGAACTGTGATTCCAACAAACCACGCTGCCAACTTTGCCCACATATCTGCACAAAAGACACCATCACAAGACCTAATCAAACCAGCTACTTCATAAAGGGCTCATTCACCTGCTCTTCCACCAATGTGATTTATGCCATAATGTGCCAGAAATGCCCCCCCACACACCCGACTTACATGTTGGCCAAACAGAACAGTCTCTGTGCAAAAGAATAAATGGGCACAAAAATAGCCTCAGAAATTACTACATTCAAAAGCCAGTAGATGAGCACTTCAATCATCCTGATCATCCCATTGATGATTTGCTAATAGCTGTGCTCAGACAGATGAATAGCACATCAAGGCTTCAAAGAAAAACTGCAGAATGGAATTCATATGCAAATTTGACTCTCTCTCTTCAGGACTAAATAAGGAATTCAGATTTTTTTCTCATTAAGACAGGTGATTTGACCTCATCTTCCTCTATATGATATTCCCCAGTGTTTGAATCTTACCTGCTTTCATTTGCTGTTGCAGTGTGATCTGATCCCATGACTTAATACTTCCCTGCATTTACTTTCCTCCCATTCTGTAAGCTTCTCCATCTTCAAAGCATCTGACGAAGTTCGATTTTCTCCCATGAACACTCATGTGGTAAATAATCTTTTTGGTCTTTAAAAGTGCCACAGGATTCCTTGTTTGCGATAGCAGACACTCATTGATCTTTGTTGTCTATGAAGCTTCCATCCCCCCACCCCAAGATACTTGAACATTCCCTATCAGAAGAATTCATGAAAATTATTTAGTATCTGTGGCAATCTTCAGTATTTTGCTCTCAATCTTTGAGGTTTGTGTATCGAGTGGAGGGCAGCCTACCTGTCCAGCATAGACTCACCTTTTCCATTTTTCTACCTGTAGAGCCGAATGGCTATGGAAGGCCATACCCTGGAACCAGGTGTTTGTTTTTCATCAGTCTTTTAAAACACATCAGCAGATCTGGGGTGAAAATCTGTTCTCAGGTATACTGAAGAAAATAGAAATTACTTCAAATTTACAACAGTCTTCATGAAAGATTATATCCTTCTGGCTCAGACTCCCCTTCACTTGATGGGCTGAGGAGGATGGAACCTGATCTAAAACTCATTTTCATCATGTATTTTCTACTCTGTGCCAGCATTCAGTGGGTTCCTAAAACATTTATAAGGCTGTCATTGGTACAGAAACTCCAAGTTAAAAAGGAAATGTGTACTCACTGAAGTGAACGTCAACTCATTTTTATAAAGTTTGCATTAGAAAGTCAGGTTGTATTTTTCTTCAGTAAATACAAAATACTATAAGATTAAGAAAAAAAAATCGCATAGATCCAGTACCACAGAAGAGACATTTATAAATTGAGCAAAGCTATCCAGCCCAAAGTTCTGCAGCTTGGTTCCCTGAAACATAGCCATGATTGTTTTGATTTCATTTCAGTTGTGATCATGACTGCAAATTACTCTGAAAATGATACTATTTTGTAAAATCCCAAAACATCACACACTGTAAGCCATGTCAGTCACAACAGTTCAACCCATTTATACAAAGTCTAATTATGGCTCTTTGAATCGATATGCAGTTGGCAGAAGGAAATAATTCATGATGCAGAAAGTTAATAAATGGGCCTTTCCAATATACACACCTATTATTTTAGGACTTACAATCAAATTACTTGTGTTATTTCATCTTTGTCTCTTGGACAATGTGATATAATCACCTGCTAGCATAATTTAACATTCTAAACCAAGTTAACTGGGTTCAACATGATTGGTGGTCTCTACTCATAAGAACTGAAGAATTTGGATGCCAGACCTAAAACAGAAGTAAGGAAAAATTTGAGAGCATGAATGTATAATTAACGCTAATTTAGCTATCCCCATGGCTAAACTCTTCTTTTCTCCTTGTAATTGGAGTAAAGTATTGTACTATTAAACAGGAGTAAGGGTGACACAATCTGGCCTAAGATATTTTCCTTGGTTGATTCCTTTTCCATGCAAAATATTTTGGATCCAACACATCATTCTTTTCCATTTAGAATGTTAAGAATTCATCCACAATGATCTAAATGATTTTAAGAAGTTTATTAATAAAATTACATTTTTGAAGTCAGTACTTTGGAACTAAGAAATAGGTACTTTGAAAACCCAGATCCTCTGAGTACTCATATGCCTAACTTCCCCTGAAATGCATAGGTTTAGACAGCAAAATACCTTAGAGGATGTGGGTTTCAAACTGTGGAGCTACTACAAACCACTGGTGGTTTGCAACCTCTCTGTGGTATTCAGCTACATGTTGGCTGATTTCTTGTTTCCAGCTCCTTCGTATAGAGTATGGCTCAGATAAGAAATTATTCTGTCTTAATTTTAATATCATTATATCTATTGCCTCTTTTGTCCTTCTGACAAATTTCACAGATTTTGTCAGACAAACTTCTCCAAGCTCTTGCATCTCTACTTTAAAGAAGTAATTAAGTGACCTCAAAAACAAAACTGCATAAAGAGCAGTAAAACAGTGGGCAGTGATACTACAAATCTCTAATAAATTAGTTTTTTAGAAAAGTGTCTTCAGGGACATATTTAATCAGATTGTAATATAACCCCATGTATTGCATCACTAATTACATTGTATGGTTTGGTTAATTCGGTTTGTACTTCAGTTATTAAAATTCATGATTGTCCTTATGAAATTAAAATGATCAAATGTGCTTGATAAAGCCACATTTAGAAATAAATGAAGTCATTTTCCATCATCACATAATCAAGCTACTGCTAGAGTTCATTTTAATTATGATGGAATGTCACAGAAAAATTAGGAGTCTTTGTATCAAATACAATATGTGTAGACTGCTAAAATACTGAGTGTGCAACATTTTCTTATTTTTAAAAAAGCTCCCTCAGTTCATATGGTATCTAAGAATTATCCTGCTAAATTCAATTTCAAAGAGAAATTTTGAGCCAAAATATTTTTATATTCTGGAGAGGAAATGTTTAGCTACTTTATAATATTTTGTGGTTACTGAAGGAAATTGTCTTAATACTATGTTATTTCACACATAATAGGTTCTTTTTCTAGTCTGAAATACTTTTATTTCCTCCATGAGGAAACATCCTGAGGATATTCTGAAAAATGAGACATGCTTGATCCTGTCACTATGGCTGGATGGAAAAAGAGTTTGGTTTTCTGAAAAACTGAGGTTTCAAAGTTTGTTTTCATTCCAAATAGAAATGAAACCAAAAGCTTAAAAAAATTCTCATGAAAAACTTGAGTGTGTGCATCTGGCCCCAGAACTGGCACATTTGAACAGGAGTTGTTACAGACTGGAGGTGAACAGGAATGATTTTTTAAATGCTGGTTACAAGTAATAGGAATTGACATGTTCTAAAAGGGAAGCCGTATCAGTCTAGTTCAGCAAAACAAACAAGGACTCCTGTGGCACTTTTAAAGACTGAAAAATTTATTTATCACATAAGCTTTCATGGGAGAAAATCCCACTTCATTAGATGCTTTGATGATGGGGGAACACAAATTGACAAATGTGTGATATTTTCCATTTAATAGCTATTGTAGTAGTTTTTCTGTAGAAACTATTCACATTACATAGAAAACAGATAGGGTCATCTGTTACCACTCTGGCCACTCACTTTTCTTCTGTAAAGGAAACAAATTATTCCTAGAGGAGTATAAATCTTCCTGACCATCAGAAAGCTATGACTGTGCAGTTAAATAATATTACCATTTCTTCTTATTTTTGCTCTATTTGCTAAGCACCAGATTTGTGCTTGGGCTTATACAGAACATAAAAATGATAGAGTGTAAACTTGGCAGGCGAGGAGCTAAAGAACTTATCCCACAAGCTGTTCTGTACAGGTAGCCAACACCATGCACAGAACTCCACTGAAATCAGCAAAATTTAGTGCAGGTACAAGATAGATTCCTGAAAGACAGACAAGCATTCCCAAAGAATGGAGAAAGTTTATAATACACCCTTCAACCCACCAACAACCACCACCTAACTGTCAGGGATGATTTGAATGAAGAGCAGGAAGGGAGCACAGATCTTAAAACAACTCTCTGCTATACTGAAACACATTTTCCTCTAGTGAACTCCCTTTTATTGTATATGGATAAAGCATAACTGCTTTACTTAAGATTTACTCTGCTGAATTTGGAAGAGAAGGTGCAATAAGGGGAAAGCATCAGGTATGAAATTGTATTTGGAAGCTGAAACTAAAGTTTCAGTGGTATTATGTAGCTTCACAACAATGCAGACAAATAATTATTCATTTGTGTCCCAAGAGGTGTCGCCATGTTGTCAATAATTTAACAACCACCCAAGAGCATGTGGTCTACAGAATGATTGTCAGACACTTCATACTGCATTGATTTTTTGGTAAGAAGCCAAAAGTCAATGGAGCATGTAATATATGACAGGACTTTCCTTTGTTCAGTTGCTGATTATTGCCAGATCATTGATTTCAAATTACAAGGCCAGTGGTTGCTCACTGTTTCTAATTTCTTTTGGCACCAATATGTTCTCCTGGCTATATCAAGCTGAGTTTTTGAGCATTAACCTACAACCACTCAAAATAATGAATAATGGACATACATTTCTGCAATCAACACATTTTTGCATTCTGTGCATCTAAACATAGCCAACGGAATCATTTAGTGGCAAATAATTTTAGAAAAATATATTCACATTCACATATTTTGTCCTTCAATTTGACATCACTATTTAAAAAAATATTTAAAATTACTTTAGAGCCCAGTGTAGGATGTCAACTTCTTCTTTTGTGTATCAAGTAGTAAATGTTGCCCTCTCCTATCAATGCTAAATGAAAGCCAAAACCATGCTCTCTACTCCAGGGTGCAATGGAATCTATCACCTTTCTGTCATCTAGGTACAAATGTTATATAAATGAAAGCAATGCAGAAATGGATGTTTCCTTGGTTCTCTTTCCGCCAGTCATTATTACACAGATAAGGGATTTATTCTGACCATGGTAGCAGGTGATTTATTATTTTGTTGTTGGAGCAACAGACAGCTGAAAAGGGTCTTTGAAATGGAAATTGTGACATTTACTGAGTAATAATCCTATACTGCCATTTACAGGAAGCAGGTGGTGGCTGTTTACTACTGCAGACAGATGGAAGTCCTGCAGTGGAGTTATTTTTTCTCTTAGATAAATTAGCTTAAATAATTCATGCTTTTTTCCTGCCTGATTTGTGCTTTGTGCAATTTTAAGTATTAAAAGGACTGTTTTACTACAGAGAAAAATGTAGCACAGCATATATTGTTTTTAATTTGTTAGCCCATGTGAACCAGATTTAAATTTTTATAAAGGCTGTTTAACATACCCAAAGGAGAACAAGCATCAGGCCAAGTAGTTGCTTACATTAATCACTGAAGAAACATATTCCAACTAAGCATGCTTATGTGTATCTATGTCTTACCATCACATACTATATATGGTAGCAAGGAAGATGCACCAATAATAGCCGCTAATTGAAGGGGCATGAGTCAGCAGACTCCATTTTGGGTCCTGAGACACCATTTCAGGGACCCAGGGTAGTCACATCTCACCTGTCCTCACCATCTCCAGGTCAGTCACATGGGCCCAGAAGCATCAGATGAGGTGATGCACCATATTAGGAAATAACCCTTCCCTGACCAGGTGAGGTGACCAGACATATAAGGTATACAGCCCCTGACCCTGAATTATGATTGGCTCTGTGCCTGCCTTACCCCTTTTCTGTAGACTGTACTATAAAACCCACTGTATTGTACCCCTCTGAGAGCTAGCTCCACGAGATCTCTGTAAGGTAATAAAGCATATATGCATTTGTGACCTCCTCTGTCTTTGTGTGTCTTGGGACCACTTGGACCGACTCGGGGACTACCAGAGCTTTGTGCTCTAACATAATAGATACCTTATTCTTCAAATCTAGATGTGTGACATTTTCACTGCTTTGGAGTTTTTGCTTCTTTTAATGTTGTTCTTTAAAGCACTTTGCTTAAAGAAGTAGTTTTCTCATATAAGAATACGATGAAGTCAGAGGTGTGATGGATGTTGGCTGCCTCCTCTTCACCCCCTCACATCTTTTAGCATGAAATGTCCTGCAGCTGTTGTGAAACCCAAATCTGCTTTGAACACTTGTTTTGAAGGTGTGGGAAACAAACAGAGAGGGTAATATATTTAAGTTTTCAGATTAAGAAAACTTCCGCTTTTATCATTTCATTTATTTTTTCTAACCATTTCTTACCCATCCACAATTCAAAGTTGGGGTGGTCAAGGATGCTCAGGGTAGGCTGCTTAGTCAAGACTCCAAAAGAACTAAATCACAGGACCTCTCATTACATTTGAGTTGAAGCTCTGGAAGTTACTGAAATTTCTCAATACTATGGGAGTCTAGGAGGGTTCCTGTGGGCATTTAATGTCATGAGGCATTTGATGGACATGGTAAATATAGGGAAGAACTTAGCAGATGCTATACACGTCTTCAGGCATTCAACATATAAGCATCAAAGTCTTCTCAAGCACACAGACTGCAAGTACAAGCAGTTGCTTGTCCGTAGCATCAGGCATTGGCAAAGTCACCACTGTGATGAATCCCAAAGGCTGTATTCACACAGCACTTTTGTTTCGGAACAACCTCGTTGTTTCGAAACAAAAAAAATGTTCACACGATGCACCGTTGTTTCAAAACAACGGGAACCCGTTGTTTCGAAACAAGGGCGTTGTTTCAAAACAAGTTAAACCCCATTTGGGGCGAAACAACCTTGTTTCAAAACAACTCATGTGAACATGTTGTTTTGGAACAAGGTGTTCCGAAACAACAGGTCAAGGGCTGCCCCCTCAGCACCCTGGCCAGGGTGTCCTGAGGGGTGCCCCCTGGCCAGCGCCTGCAAAGGGGGGCTGCGGGCATCGGCGGGCTGCAGTGCTGCCCAGCGCTGAACCCCGCCGGTGCCCACAGCCCCCTGAGGAAGCGAAATAGCAGGTTCACAGTGTGAACCTGCTATTTCGTTTCCCGCCTTTTTCCTTATTTTGAAATAACTATTTGTTAATTTGAAATAAGTTATTTCGAAATAAGGCGTTATTTTGAAACAAGTTGTTTCAACACAACTTGTTTCGAAATAACCATCTGTGTGTGAATACAGCCAAAGAGAAAAGTCGAAGAGAAATAGCCAGGTAAACTATTGGCTCCACCACATTTATAACAGCAGTGAATGAAATCAGGGCCAAACTGAAGTCCACACAATTTTTGCCATGGGCTTCAATGAGACCACAGTTGCCCCCGTGAGCCTAAAAACTTCCAAGTTACAACCTTTGCTAGTTTCTTCCCTTTCATTATGGATTTCATAATAGCGGTGAGCAGAATAAGAGCCAATTATGAGCCTGGAATGAGACATGAAATCAGGAAAGTTACCCCAGGCATTAACCTGACACGGTAGCCCTAATATCCTCAAGGGTGGAAAATATTCCACTATCACAGAAACTAATGTAATTGTATAAAGAAAAATTTAGATTGTCACTTTCAAAGGACACCTAGACATTCAGCAGGAATTAATGACTAATCCCCTCAGACCATTTAAAAGTCCCAGCATTTGTAAGTGAACATCCTTTCCTTCTCCATAGAAACTACAGATAAAATACTCAGGGAACCTAATTAAAACTAAAATGTAAGGGCTTGTCACGGGCTGCTTCATCCCACTGAGTGGCAGGTCTGTCATGTGCAGCAACTGGGTAGCAGCTTTCATGTGCCCACTCTGTGGTCAAGTTCAAACAACTACCCCTTCTTTGAGGGTGCGTGGTCAGTGCTGCGGGGAGCCCCCAGGAACAGTTCTCTGGCATCAGGGTAGCATTACCTACTGGTCAGAGTCTTTGTAATAGCTCCCCTTCTTTGGGGAAGCATAGCCTAGGTGCCAGACACCTTGACAAGGCTCCCTTGCTCCAGGTGGCACAGCCTAGAGGCCAGAGTCCCTGCTGAGGCTCCTCTGCTTTGGGATAACATGGCCTAGTGACCAGGGGCCTTCGTGAGGCTCCCCTGCTGCAGGGTAGTGTAACCTAGCAGTCAAAGTCCTGCTGCTCTGTTGACGGGTGGGCAGGTGTTTCCCTGGGGGACCACTGCCAGCATACTTTATCCCTGGTCAGCCCTACACCCTGACTGAGCTGGGTGGCTGGCTTTTATATCCTGAGTATGCCCAGCAAAGGTGGGCATCGTCAGCCTGCAAGGTTTTTTTAACCCTTATTTTACCAATGAGGGGCAGATACTGTACATAACTACTGATTAGTAAATTCCAAAGGGGCAGCCATGTTAGTCTAATTCAGTAAAACAAAAAAGGAGTCCTGTGGCACTTAAAGACTAAAAAATATTTTATTTATTGCATGAGCTTTCATGGGAGAATATCCCACTTTGTCAGACATAGCTTTCCTCCCATGAAAGCTCGTGCAATAAAAAAATTGCTAGTCTTTAAGTGCCACAGGACTCCTTGTTTGCTTTGCAGATTAGTACTTCCTTAGGCTCCATACCTAGCACTTTAGTTCTTTGTAGATACACTCTTCTTGTGGGACAGAAAGGGTGGAAGCTTCCTTCATCTAAACAAACAAAACAGATTGTGTATGACCAACGGTTTTAATTATCACTCATTAGGTTCAAATAGAGAAAAATTCCTTCTAAATAATTGTCTGCTCTTAAAAATCAAAAGGTAATGAGTTTTATTTATCTGGGAATAGTGCCACATTTTTCCAAAAACCCATTAGTCACAGCTACAAAGTTGCACTTGTACCCATTTAAGGAGCTCATAGCTCCAGACAAATTTTATAAAGGCCCTGTCACCAAACCAGTGGTTGCAGATAATTCCGCAGAAATGGGATATCTATTAAAGAATGCTGCAGATGCTACTCAGTTGCATTTAAGCCTTTGTTTCTCATGTGGGATTTTATCTAAGCCTTTTGGTTCCTTAAACTTTTCAGATCCAGTGCCAAGCAGCAACAAAGAGGGGTTGAATACTCCATGCTTTTATACATTGGTCTTACAATGTACTTTTTAAAGAACAGATTTATCTGCCATGGAAGAGCAAGAAACATGAAGGTTGTAGTGTTATATTCTGAGTTTTAAGTCCCTCTTAAAAAGCCAGTCAAGATCTTTGCAGGTTTTTTTTATATATTATAATCTCCACAAAAGTCCCTCTTGTATCAGTTCCAGATCTTACATTTTGATCCCTCTGTACTTCAAAACCTCGTTGACTATAGAAGTGGCTCCCTGAGCTTTAAAAGAGATCTGAGAAATCTACTTTCTTTCAGTCCAGCCTTTGGCTTCCCAGAATGCAGGTTATCAGGCCAATTAATTTTTGAGAAAGCAATAAAGGGGAAGACAGTCAAAATCTCTCCTAGACAGCTAGATTTTAGATGGTTATTCCTTGGTGAATTAACTTTAGAACTAATACTGTTGTCAGAGCATTCCAGCCTAAGCTCTCTCTATCCCAAGGCCTTCTATTAATTCAGTATTATTTTAGAGGAAATCAGTGCTATTATAAATATTTTACTAGGGATGTCTCTTAGAGGTTTCTGGTTGTCTTATACAAGTAATTTGCTTCATTAAAAAGAAACTCAAATTTTAGGTTTCTTCTCAGATATTTGTTGCCGCCTTTCTTTACTAAAAAGCCTATTATTTCATTTTAACATACACTATAGATCTTCCTCTCTCTCTTTATGGCAAAATTTTGTTCTGTAGCTGCTCCCAATTCAGCCTCTCTTGGGTACAGCATAGTTGTTGCTTATCATAGAATGCAAAATTTTAAATCTGAGGTGACTGCCATTTTGCCCCTATGGAAACTGGTTTTATTCCAATTCAAGACCATCTCATTCATCCTGAAAAGATAGCATCATGTGTGCATTGCTTAGACTTAGGTCAACTGTGTAACTTAGCCCTTCTGGAAGTAATGTGTAATGTATGCAATATGCTTTTCTTAGATATCAGTACTTTTTTTACCCATACTCAGATCTTTGGAGATGCTCCTTTATCCAAAGTGATTTCTATTATAATCTCTATGGCCCACAGGGGTGGAGAGCTTTGTGACTCAGTTTAGCTTTTTAATATTTTCTTTAATTGTTATTCTGAATATTTGATGACATTTTAATTATTGTTTATTATGATCTTTTAATTGCTTGTCTGCATTAAGTCTAGAAAAAAAAGTATTGCCTTAGGAAACTGCTACTTCCTCTTTTCAGAGGATTCATCTTCTACCAGATGGTAAAGACTGTTTAATCTCAAAAGAGTATTAATTAAATCTTTTTATATCATACTAATAAAACTTCACCACCGCACTACACCCTTCAGATTTTAACACATTTCATCATGGAAACTACTTAGGATTGTACAGTAAAATAAAGGAACTGATCTACCAACCTTCTTTATATGGCATTCCCATTCCTGAAATGTGTTCAATAGAGAAAGGGCTTTAAAAAACAATACCACAGACGACACCTCCTCACCAACACACTCCTCACTTAAAATAAAATCTGACTGTAGCTATGGTCTCTTGTAATTCAACTGTAACTTTCAAAAGAAGATCCATCATTTCAGTTGGCCTTAGTTTTCATCTTTATCAGTGATATCAGAAAAGAACTCAGAGGCCTGTTCTACGCTTGCCACAGTTTTTGGCAGCAGTCAATGGGAGACATGCAAGTTACACAAAATAACTTGCATCTCTCAGCTGAGCTGTCTAACACTGACTTACCACGGGGCCCCCACTGCACTCAGCTGAAGGGAAATGCCTTCCCTTTGACTCAGCACTACTCTTTTTCAGGGGATGGACTTACCAGGTCATCTTCCCAATAAATTGGGCTGGTCTTCAGTGACCCGCTCAATTGATCTGGAAAGATCAAACTGACATGGTGGATTTGCCCATCAGCGTAGACTTGGCCATCGAGTGAGAATGGAAACTGACATATTTTCTGGGGGTAAATGATGATCTACAATTTACTGCATTGTATAACCATGATCCAGCATGCTATTCCACTGTAGTCTAACTGTGAGCAGATAATTACTCAGTGGAATTAACATTAGCATAGAAGGGTAAATGATGGGTCAGATCACCCCCTCAGGATTCAGCAGGTCATAGCAGGCTCCCCTCATCTGTATTGTCTGAGACAGCCACTCCAGTTCTACAGCTGTCAGATGCTCCTCTTGACCTACTCCCCTGGCAACATCTCTCTAACACCTCACCCCTTTCAAGGTACCAGCATCCTGTTCCAAAAGTATCCCACACAGATCCGTTAGCACACCATATTCCACCCAGCCTGGGCTCCTCTGAAATTTCATTCTTCACTCAAAGAAACAGGCTCCCAGTCTTCCCCCCAGTGTCCCTCAACAGAATGCAGACAACATTTAACAAACCAAACCAATTAAATTAGGCTATGCCCATCTGGATTTGAGCTTTTAAACTCACCAGGCTCTACCCCGCTCTTTGTTCTTTTGCAGAAGACCAAACGCCATAGCTGGGGCAGTCTTAAGGATTCCAGCGCCCAGGGCGAAAGTCAAGGATGGGGCCCAACACCACACTGGGGGCCTTTCCTTGACATTTGTGCCCCCCCCCAACTGCTTCCTGGCCTTGCTGAGTCAGTCAGCCCCACCACTAGCCTCACCAGGGCCCCTGCCAGTTCCCAGCCCTGTCACTGGCCTTGCCGAGGCCTCTGCCAACCCTCCGGACCCACTAGTGGGCCTCCCAGCCCCCCACAGGCTATAGCTACTTCCCTGGCCAGTTGCCCCTTTCCCAAAAGCTGTCAATGTAGTTCTTTCTCCTTTTACAGAGTAAGGAAATTCTAACTCTCTCCCTCCTGGGAGTTCTCTTAGACCTCTGTTATATCTTCCACTTCCTTTTTTTCTTTATGAAGAAGGCCTAAATTTGCCCCAAATGAGTCTTTCAACAAATCAAGCCTGACACACTCCAGGTGCAGCAAGGTGGCTAAAAGAGCACAGACTCTAGTTAACCTTTTATTTACCTGTGTGGTGTTTACATCTCATCAAAGTTACACATACGCTGAAGCATGTTGCTGACTTAGTAATGTTTCACAATCAATAATTCAGTTTTTGTTGCTTGGTTTTAGGGAAAAAATAGGCTGTATCACAGCACCAGTTTGTTGTTATTTCTAATGACATAAAAAAGGAAGAATTTTAGGCAGACTATATATCAAAAAACAAAGAAACATTGTAAATTAAGATATGACGCCATTTTGTTTGTTGAATGTGTAAGAGAACAACTACTAATTAAAAATAAATTGAAAAAGGAAGTCAAACATCCACAAAGAGAAATTATTTGTTAAATACACATACGTTTGTTATAGTGTCATTCTGCATGAACTTTTCCTTTTCTAAATGTCTGATCTTTTGTCTAAATGAGTATTTCATGTTCACAGAATAGTCTTTTTTTTTTTAAGGAGTCTGCCCAGAAGTTATGGACCTTATGGACAATAGGGACATCTACTTCAAAAGTCAATGGCACAGTTGTATTTATAGCAGTAGTAATTATTTATTTGTAATAATGATGGACCCAGTAATTGGTCTGGACCCCAGACTAGGCGGGACTGTACAAAACAGAACAAAAAGACAAAAAAATTCTTTGGGATTGGGGTTAATTGAGACATTTCATTCAAGAGCCAGTAAGGGTAATTAGAAATTGCTGTTATTTTATGCTTATTTATTGGGTGTGACTCTAGAGTGACTAAACTAATTTCACTTCGGCTTTTGCTTTTGTAAGCAGAGGCAGAAACTGATGCACTATTTTATGGCACTTATGCTAAAAATTAAATGTCATGTCATCACAGTGTATCCATGTATAATATAATGTTAGGCAAAATTGGACACCTTCAGCTATTTAACCACTTAAAGTGAAGTAAAATGCTCCACATTAATATGTTTCTTGATGCTGCTTATTAGTTATAAGATGATACAATTCTAATCATAATAAAAATTGCATTTAAAATAGCTTACAAAAGAATTGGAGTCAAATCCTTTCTTGGTATAATGCTGTTAATAATAAAACTACAACCACGATGAATTTTGCCCAATATTAGTAAGACAGGAAACAATTGCTGACAGCTCTAAAGAGTGAAAAGGTTTTGTATAATCAAAAATGTGAAAAACATTATACTTCTATCTTTCTCTCTCTTCTTGATTAGATAAAATGGGAAGGGTAATTTAAAACATTTTATTTCACTAGAATTATTTATTAGCTTAGCTGATGGTTTGGGGCAATGTTCATACTACAGGCACTGATATAGTCATTTATATTGTGGTTTCTTTGGTAACCATTCCTACACTGGCTATTGTCACCCATTTGCAATATCACATAGCAGAGTCTACTGGAAGCTATTTGCAACTATGCTAAGTTTGCAGGAAAATGGTCTGGGTTCTTACACATTATCCCATGATGAACTGATCTCCTTGGGGTATTTGCATCACATAACCAATGTATTTTACAAGCTATTTGATTATAGCTTTTCTTCTCCTGTCCATGATTTCACATCTAGAAAATGAAATAGGATTTGGGTATTTCAAGTCTTCTTCCTGTTCAATAGGCTGGAAATAACTCAATACTAAACATTTCACTCAGGTAAACAGCGAGAGTTTTATATTTTTTTAAATGTTTTCCTCCTCTTTTCATTAACTCAATGTTGCAGAATATTTGATCGCTTAATAACCATGGCCATAATGCTGTTTGCCATAAAACTAGGAATTGGACTAAAATGGGACAGCTGCAGTCATTTAAGCATATTTCTGTCCATTATCTGATCCAGCAGTATATGCAATCTGTCATTAGCTAATGGCTGCCTTTAACAGTCAGTTCTGCAGTGCAATGGAAAGGATTTCTGATACCAGCAGGGTGCTTCTCAGAACATAATCCATTATCTGAGCTGCCATGTGACTTTGATACTGTTGATGGGGCTGTAAGTAAGAAACACTACTTCCTTTTGTATGTCTTTATTTTAATTTCTGCTGGTAACAATGGGAGATTTGAAATATTATAGGTCCTGACTCATTTTTATATAAGGGGGAGAATGAAAACTTGAAAGTATTTCAATACAGAGTGAAGTTATGAAGAGAGTTAGGCTCCAGTCCTGAAAACAGCTGAGGATCTGTCTCATCTAATTGGCTATGTCTACACTACAGGGCTCAGGTAAGTCTACTTTATAAAGTCGACTTAAACCATGGGACCCATTTAAAGTTGACTTAATAAAGTCGACTTTAAATGGGTCCGCTGGCTTAAATCGACTTTATAAAAACAACTTAAATGGCCCCACTGCACTAAGTCGACCTTATTAAGTCAACTTGAATGGGCACATTGTGCTAAGTTGACTTAATAAAGTCAACTTAACCCTTAAAGTCAACTTTAAGGGCCAGAGTTATTAAGTCAACTTAAGCAAGTGCTTAAGTTGACTTAATGAATTCCAAATGTGGTCAGGGAGTTACTTAAGCCTGCTTCAGTCAACTTAAGCCTCCAGTGTAAACATAGCCATTGAAATCAGTGGGAGTACTCACGCACGTAAAGTAATTCATTTATGTATTCATGGCTTTGGGACCTCCGGTATATATACAGTGGTTTACACACAGAATACCAAATTTTTACAAACTGAGAAATACCAAGAAAAATCACCTGGTTTTATAAGGTAAGTTCACATTCTACTTATGTATCAAGAATCAAAATTTACTACCTAGCTCTGATTTTCTATAGTTATTTAGAATGTATTAACTTTAAAATAAAATAGTTCCAGGCTACGTCCACTTACATCACTGCATCTCCACCTTCGCCATGCCAAAAGTCTCTGTCATTCTTCTAAAAGGTTTTCTGTGGTTTGAAGATGGGCAATTAATGTTTTTTTCAGGTAAGATTATTGCTGGCTTTTAATTGATCAAGAGCAAAATACTTGAGTCCCAGCCTTGTAACTCACTGTTTCTGGTAGCAAAGTTCTATCCATACAGAACCAGTTGCAGGTCTTAGTTTGAGATTTGGACAAAAGAGTTGCTGGAGTGACTAGTCAGTGTTTGGTAAGTCCTTAGACTATCTTAGTTTTTTCTTTGCATTACATTTCTAAGGATGTATCCATATGCAGATCCTGACACATATACTTGCCCTGCAGGATTCATAGGCTTTGCCTAAACAACAAGACTCCTGTGACACTTAAAAGACCAACACATTTCTTTGGGCATAAGCTTTCATGGGCTCCAACCCACTTCAATCCACAGATACATGAGATGGACACTACAGTTAGGAGATATTAATTAAGGTCAGACCAAGTATAGCAATGGCCCGTTCATCACATAGATTAATCCCATATTTCCTCGCATGTAGATGGAAGATACTACACTTGCAAGGATGAGAAACAATACTGTACTTCCAATATATACAGTACAATATATACTTGCAATACAACAGTGCACTTGACACGGTGAGAAACAATACAGTGGGGAGGGGCAATTGCTAACCAAGTCAATTCAGTTGGTAGATGAGACTCAGTCACAGCAATTGATTAGAAGAATGTATAAACAGGGACAACTACTTTTTGTAATGACACAACCATTCCAAAACCCTATCAGACCCAATATGATTGTGTCAAGTTTATATATGGAGTTCCAGCTCTGCAGTTTCACACTGAAGTCTGTTTTTGAGGTTCTTTTGTTGAGTATGGCAACCTTCAAGTCTGCTACAAAGTGTCCAGGGAGATTAAAGTACTTTCCTACGGGTTTATGGATGTTACCATGTTTATACCAGATTTGTGTCCACTTATTCTTTTTCATAGGGACAATCTGGTTTGTCTGATGTACATTGCTGACACATGATGGCATGTATCACAGTAGTAAGTGTGCAGGTGAATGGGCTCCTGATGGTGTGGCTATGCCTGCAACAGGAGAAAAAGTTTATTTTCATACATTAACTAATGTATTAAAATCCTTATATCGGTTATGTCCACACATACATCATTATTTCGAAATAACCCATTTCGAAATGAATTATTTCGAAATAAAGAGCTTATTTAAAAATAAGTTAATTCGAATTAACAGTTGGTTAATTTGAATTAAGGGAAGTCAGCTTTCAAAATAGCTGTTGTTTCAAAATGGTTATTTCGAAACAAGGCCATTCGGATATGTTGTTTCAAAACAGTTGTTTCGAAACAATGGTGTTGTTTCGAAACAACGTGTCCGAACACCGTTGTTTCAAAACAACCATTTCGAAACAAAGGCTATTTTGATTAGATGCAAGGTTTAACGGTTTTGAAATAATGGCCGTTATTTCAAAACAACGGGTCCTGTTGTTTCAAAACAACAGTGCGTCGCGTGGACATGCCACTTCTTATTTCGAAACAACTTCTGTTGTTTCGAAATAAGAAGCCTGTGTGGACATACCCATAGACAAAACATAGTAGTTGACATATGTTAGCTGGCTGAGATAAAGCTTAGGGGGAGGGAATCTACAGTTTACCTCAACCAACTAATGTTAAAACTATAGGGAAATGTCTACACTTACACTTTAAATCAAAATAATGATGATTATTTCAATTAAAGTAGTGCATGTCTACATTAGCTTTCCTTATTTCAAGATGAGGAACTCCCTCATTTTGAAATAATAAAACCTTGCTTTATATTGAAAAACAGTTAAATTGAAATTATTTCAAAATGATGTGGTGTAGCCACATTATTTTGATCTAACACTTTTTGCCCTTCTCCCTCACAGGGTGCCTTCCTGTTTTTATATATTGTGAGGGGGCATGGCCCTTCTTGGGGGCCATCTTGACACATCTCCCATGGTGCCCCTCTCCTAAATTGAACTAGCAAGTCCTGTCCATGGACATGCTAGTTTGATTTGGGTTTCTAGTAGGGACATGTTAAATCCATTTAACGATTTTTATTTCGATTCAATTAGATTGATTTAAGTTAAACCAATTTAACAATCTAAGTGTAGACATAGCCTAGATGTTTTCCTTTCTTAAGATTGTAAAACACTTAGTTAATATGTTAACTAACATGCTAAAAAGAATTGCCATTTTCCTAAGTAAAGATAAGGCCACATCCTCAGTCACATTTTGGCCAACTAGTGCCTCAGAAATTTACAGTGGCCACTATTAAACAGATAACACTCATAATTGCTCCATCACAGCAAGCAGAATACAGCCTTTATTTCCTATTCCAGGTACAAAGAAATTCCACAGAATCTCAATGTGCCTTCAGGTATGTAAATCTACTGTCTCATGCTGTTGATGCACTTTGTTACACCTGGGCCTTCAGTGGGTGTGCACAAGTGTAATTCATTGGTGCCCTATTTGGATTTGGTAAAGGATTGAGTGGAAGAGGCACAAGAAAGAATGAAGCCCATCTCATTCTTTTAGCTCTGTTGGCTCTACAGGAATAGAAATGTGACTACAATGGCATCAGGGTTTAAGATTCTATTGCTGATTCCAGGGGGATGAGCATGTTTTGTGTGCATATGATGGGTGTGACCCAAAACTCACCCAAAGAGGTGTAGCCTCAATGACACAAACTTCCCACAAGTCCAAGCCAGACTTCAGAGACACAGTCCATGTCCCCATGGAACAGCATGTGGTACAAGACACTTGTCAAACACCTTTCCTACTACCAGGTCATAGTTGCTAACATCACAAAGTCTGCCACAAAGCGATCAAGCCTGCAGGAATAATAGGAGTAAAAAAGTATTACAGTCATATTGTTGTCTCCAAGAGAAGAAGATATGTGTCAGAATACACAGTGACCACATCTATTTAGCAAGAAGATGTCATTTATTTTGTCACTTTTGATGGTAGAAAAAAGACTAAGTCATAAATAGGATACTATCTCTACGTACACTGCTATTTGTAGCAAGTTAACTCAAAACAGAGCTAAGGCACATCTGTTTACTCAAGCTGGGAAGTATATTCTCAGTTGCAGTGATTTGCAGCACAAGCCCATTCTCATTCACTTTCAGTTAAACCGGTGCTCCTAAAATGATAAAAAACAAAAACACCATATCACCTGCAGGTCAACACTTTAAACAAGGCAATCACTCTACATCTGAACTATCAGTCCTCACCTGCAAAGGAAACCTGCACAACACTTTCAAAAGACAAGCCTGGAAGCTTAAATTCATAACATTGCCAGACACTAAAAATCATGGACTGAATAGATGTCCTGGATTTATGTTTTATTTCAACAATCTATAACCCACTAACACCACCGCCAGCTGTTCCCACCAACCACCCCCATTCCTTTCTTCTCTGTGACTGCTACTAATGGACCACTTCAGTGAATGTATGTTAAGCTAAACAATCTGTTCCAACTTACATACAACTCTGACACTTTGAGCATAGAAGTTGCTGTGCTCAGCCTACAGGGCTTGAGCCCTACATCACTCTTGCCCTGCCCCGGCTTCAAATCCGGCCACCTGCTTCTGACTGGCAGTGGCAGGAGGCAGATCCAGGCTGGAACCACCTTCCACACCTGACCAGCTGTGCTGCAGCAGGAATCAGATCTGGCTACAGGCCACCTGCCACTTGCTAGCAGTGGCAGGAGCTGGAGCTGGCTCTGGGCTGCCTGCTGCAAGCCAGAGCTGGGATGGGGCCACTTGCCAGCAGCAGCAGTGGCTGGATCCAGGTCCAGGCTGCCTGCAGCTTGCTGGCAGCAGCTGGGGCCTGATTGGGCCTGCCCAGGCTGCCTGCCACTTGCCAGCAGTAGCTGGAGCCAGATCTGGCTTTGGACTGCCTGCTGCTTTCCTGCAGCAGCTGGGGCCAGATCTGGCCCTGGGGCAGTGGCCCTGACGCTTTTTTGGGAGCAGCAATGTTTCTGACTCTTGAGTACCTGTCCCAGACCTGAAGAAGAGCTCTGTTTAAGCTTGAAAAGAAGTTGGCTCATTAAAAGATATTGCTTCACCCACCTTGTCTCTCCAGTCCTTCTAAATTATTTAGGGATTGTGAAAATCTCACCAACAATTAACTCATTGTGGCATAGTTGGTCTCCCTTGTACCCCATTTTGACCCACCCCAATCCTATTCACCGTACCTTACTTCTACTTAGGGAAACCCTTCCAGAGAGCTCCTCCCACAGAGGTGCTGGTAATAGAATTAGACAATAGTCCCAAGTGCACCATAAACCAAAGGAACAAACAAGAAGTCGTGTGGCACTTTTAACCACTGACAAATTATTTTTCACATGTGTTGTCATGGTAAAATCCTACTTTGTCTGATGCTAGAAAATGGAAATCTTAGGCTATGTCCACACAATGCTTTTAAATTGAAACAATGACAGTTGTTTCGATTTATAAGTTGTCATGTCCAAATGATGTTTCGTTATTTTGAAATGATGACCCCCATCATTTTGAAATAGTAAAACCTAGACTGAAATCAAAATAACCATTATTTCAAAACAGTTGTTTCAAAATAACCATTATTTTGATTTAACACTTTTGCCCTTCTCCTTCCCAGGGTGCCCTCCTTTTTCTATATATTGGCTGGCAACATGGCCCTGCCAGGGGGCCATGTTGCCACACCTCCCATGCTACCCCCTCCTAGTTCAAACTAGCAAATCCTGTGTCCAGACTTGCTATTTCGATTTGAGGTTTTTGCTTATTTCAATTTATTTCGCAGTAACGTTTTTATTTCGAATTAACTTATTTCAAAATAAGCCTCTACATGTGGACATAGCCTTACTGTAAAGGAGGGAATGATAAATTGTATGATTACACTTCACTGCATCAGGTTAGGGTACTTCAGCAAATGAAACAAATTGTAGAGATTCAAATAGTGTGGAACAACATATCAAAAAGTGGCAAGGCTGAGGGAGGTTAGAATGTGTGTAATGAGAAAGCCAGATCATGTCTCTATTCAAACCCAAGTTAATGGTGTCAAATTTCCAAAACAATTCTAACTTGGTGGTTTCTCTTTGAAGCTTTCATTTAGAATTACAGTGTTTAAGATTTGTAACAGACATCTTTCACAGGAAGATTGAAGTGATCCCTTATTGATTTTTGAATGTTGCCATTTCTGATGTCAGATTTATGTCCATTTATTCTTTTGCACTGAGACAGTCCAGTTTGTCTAATGTGATATCCACAGTATAGAGTAACATTTCATTCTTTTAAAGGAGAAATTGAAGCAGTGGTATGAAGAGTCACTGTCATCAGAGCACAGAGGACTTTCTTGGGCCTACTTTTTCACTGGCAAGAAAGTGCAAGGAACCAAACTCACGACCTCATCTTCTGCTGGCATACAAGATAAAACAGTGATTTAGGGACTGTATCTCCAGCAGCAGAAAACAGAGGAGGGGTCAAGGGTGCCTTATTGTAGACAAGAGGAGAGGAACTTAGGAAATCAATATCTTCAAGACAAAGGCATTTAAAAGTGGCTTGGAGACTGTTTCCCTTATTAGACACGGCCACAGGGTCCCACTTCATGTATTATTTTTAATATACTTGAATGGAAATGGTGAATGGGCTCTTTCTATAATGCAGAGAGGCAACCTGAGAGCACCTTAGCCAACCAAGGACCAATATTATGATGTTCTTACTCTAGTCTTTATTGCTGGGTATGGACCCACACAGATATTTCATCATTAAGGATGCTGTAGACTTGTGTTTAGGCATCAACATTTGGAGGCCAAAGAAACATGAGTGTCCTCAAACCATAGAATTATTGGGTTGGAAGGGACCTCATAGCTCATCCAGTCCAACCCCCTGCCAGAGGCAGGACCACTCCCACTAAACCATCCCAGTCAGGGTTTTGTCCAGCCAGGCCTTAAACACCGCCAAAGATGGAGATTCCACCACCTCCCTTGGCAGCTCATTCCAAGGCTTCACCACTCGCCTAATAAAGAAGTTTTTTCTAATATCCAGCCTCAACCTCCCTAACCACAGCATGAGACCATTGCTCCTCATTCTGTCCTCTGTTATTACCGAGAACAGTAGAGCTCCCTCTTCCTTAGAGCATCCCTTCAAGTAGTTGAAGGTTGCTATCAAATCCCCCCTCAATCTTCTCTTCTGCAGAAGAAATAAGCCTAATGCTTTCAGTCTTTCCTCATAGGGCTTGTGCTCCAGCCCTTTGATCATTTTGGTTGCCCTCCTCTGAACTCTCTCTAGCATATCCCTGTCATTTTTGTTGTAGGGAGCCCAAAACTGAACACAATATTCTAGATGTGGCCTTACCAGTGCAGAATAGAGGGGAATGATCACATCCCTTGATCTGCTGGTAATACTTCTTTTGATGCAGCCCAGTATGCCATTGGCCTTTTTGGCAGCAAGAGCACACTGCTGACTCATATCTAGCTTCCCATCCACCATGACCCCCAGGTCCTTTTCTACACTGCTGCTACTCAGCTGAATGTTCCCCAGCCTGTAGCGGTACATGGGTTTTTTTCATCCCACGTGCAGGATTTTACACTTGTCCTTACTGAACCTCATAAGATTTCTATTGGCCCACTGTTCCAATTTATCTAGGTCTCCCTGAATCCTGTCCTTGCCCTCTAACGTGTCTACCGGTCCCCCCAGCTTGGTGTCATTCGCAAACTTACCGAGGATACAGTCTATTCCATCATCCAGATCATTGATAAAAATGTTGAACAGAACCGGCCCCAATACTGACCCCTGGGGCACACCACTCATGACTGGCTGCCAGCTAGACATGGAACCATTGATTCCTACATGCTGAAACTGTTGATCTAGCCAGTTTTCTATCCACCTTATAGTCCACCTATCCAACCCATACTTCCTTAATTTGCCAATGAGAATGCTCTGGGAAACTGTATCAAAAGCCTTACTAAAATCAAGGTATATGACATCAACGGTTCTTCCTGCATCCAGAAAACCAGTCATCTGATCATAGACGGAAATGAGATTGATCAGGCATCATTTACCCTTGGTAAATCCAAGCTGACTGTTCCTGATCACTTTATTTTCCTCTAAGTGTGTGAGGATGGATTCTTTGAGAATCTGCTCCATAATTTTTCCAGGGATTGAGGTCAGGCTGGTCTGTAATTCCCCGGATCCTCCTTTTTCTCTTTCTTGAAAATAGGCACTACATTTGCTTTTTTCCAATCCTCTGGCACCTCCCCTGTTCTCCATGAGTTTTGAAAGATAATGGCCAGAGGTGCTGCTATCTCATCAGCCAATTCCCTTAGCACCTTTGGATGCAGTTCGTCCGGCCCCATGGACTTGTGCACATCCAGCTTATTAAGCAGTCCCTAACCTGACCTTCCGTCACCAAGGGCCTGTCTTCTTCTCTCCCATCTGCCATACCCATGGTAGTGGGCTGGGAGCTGACCCTGCCTGTGAAAACTGAAGCAAAAAATGCATTGAGCACTTCAGCTTTTTCCTCATCCTCTGTCACAAGGATGCCTGCTGTATTCAGCAAGGGACCTACACCATCCCTGATCCTCTTCTTGTTCATAGAATCATAGAATCATAGGGTTGGAAGGGACCCCACAAGGTCATCTAGTCCAACCCCCTGCCAAAAAAAGCAGGACCACTCCCATTAGATCATCCCAGTCAGTGTTTTGTCCAGCTGGGACTTGAACACCTCCAGAGATGGAGATTCCACCACCTCCCTAGGCAACTTATTCCAATGCTTCACCACTCGCCTAGTAAGGAAGTTTTTCCTAATATCCAGCCTGGACCGCCCCAGCTGTAACTTGAAGCCATTGGTTCTCGTTCTGCCCTCTGTTACTACCGAGAACAGTCGAGCTCCCTCCTCCTTGGAGCAACCCTTCAAGTAGTTGAAGGTTGCTATCAAATCCCCCCTCAGTCTTCTCTTCTGCAGGCTAAATAAGCCTAGTTCCTTCAGTCTTTCTTCATAGGGCTTGTGCTCCAGCCCTTTGATCATTTTGGTTGCCCTCCTCTGGACTCTCTCTAATTTGTCCATGTCCTTTTTGTAGTGGGGAGCCCAAAACTGGACACAGTATTCCAGATGTGGCCTCACCAGTGCAGAATAGAGGGGAATGATCACATCCCTCGATCTGCTGGTAACACTTCTTCTGATGCAGCCCAGTATGCCATTGGCCTTTTTGGCAGCAAGAGCACACTGCTGACTCATATCCAGCTTCCCATCCACCATGACTCCCAGGTCCTTTTCTCCAGTGCTGCTATTTAGCTGATCACTCCCCAGCCTGTAGCAGTACATGGGGTTTTTTCGTCCTAAGTGCAGGATTTTACACTTATCCTTGTTGAACCTCATGAGATTCCTCTTGGCCCACTGCTCCAGTTTGTCTAGGTCTCCCTGAATCCTGTCCCTGCCCTCCAGGGTGTCTACCGTTCCCCCCAGTTTGGTATCATCTGCAAACTTACTAAGTGTGCAATCTATCCCATCATCCAGATCATTAATGAAAACATTGAACAGAACTGGCCCCAGGACCGACCCCTGGGGCACACCACTTGTTACTGCCTGCCAACTTGACATGGAGCCATTGATTCCTACACGCTGAAACCGTTGTTCTAGCCAGTTTTCTATCCACCTTACAGTCCATGCATCTAACCCATACTTCCTTAATTTGCCAATGAGAATGCTGTGGGAAACCGTATCAAAAGCCTTGCTAAAGTCAAGGTATATCACATCAACGGCTCTTCCCGCATCCACAAATCCAGTCATCTCATCATAGAAGGCGATGAGGTTGGTCAGGCATGATTTACCCTTAGTAAATCCATGCTGACTGTTCCTGATTACTCTACATTCCTCCAAGTGTTTCAGGATGGATTCTTTGAGAAGCTGCTCCATGATTTTTCCAGGGATTGAGGTGAGGCTGACAGGTCTGTAATTCCCTGGATCCTCCTTTTTGCCTTTCTTGAAGATAGGTACTATATTTGCTTTTTTCCAGTCCTCTGGCACCTGTTATTAACATACTTGTTATTAACATACTTGTAGAACCCCTTCTTGTTATCCTTTACATCCCTCGCTAACCGCAACTCCATTTGTCCTTTGGACTTTCTGATTTTATCCCTGCAGTCCCTAGCAATATCTTTATATGCCTCCTTGGTCATCTGACCAACCTTCCACTTCCTGTAAGCTTCCTTTTTATGTTTAAGCTCAGAGCAGAGTTCTTGGCTAAGCCATTCTGGCTGCCTCACATGTTTGTTCTTTCTCCTAATTGGAAGGGCAACTTCCTGTGCCCTTAGCAGGGTTTCTTTAAAATATAACCAACTCTCTTGGACTCCTTTCCCCTTCAGATCAGCTTCCCAAGGGATCCTGCCCATCAGTTCCCTGAGGGAGCCAAAATCTGCTTTTTTGAAGTCCAGGGTTTGTGTTTTGCTTCTTTCCTTCCTTTAATCAGGAACCATGTCATGGTCACTACTGCCTAGTTTGCCATTTACCTCTACGTCCCTGATCAATTCTTCCCTGTTTGTGAGCAGCAGGTCGAGCGGTACAAGGTCCCTAGTTGGTTCCTCTAGCATTTGTATTAGAAAGTTGTCCCCAACACTCTCTAAAAAGTTCCTGGATTGCTCATGCACTGCTGTATTGGGCTCCCAGCAGATGTCAGGGTAATTGAAGTCCCCCAGGAGCACCAGGGCCTGTGATCTAGAAGCTTCTGCTAGTTGTCCATAGAACACCTCATCCACCTCCTGCTTCTGGTCTGGTGGTCTATAGCAGACACCCACCACAACATCCCCCTTGTTGCTTTCCCCTCTCAATGTAACCCACAGACTTTCTACAGGCACGCTTCCACTTCCATAATAGAGCTCTGAGCAGTCATAGAGCTCTTTTACATATAGTGCTACTCCTCCCCCTCTTCTTCCCTGCCTGTCTCTCCTGAACAGTTTATACCCATCCATGGCAGAGCTGCAGTCATGCAGACTATCCCACCATGTCTCCGTTATTCCTATAATATCATAGTTCCTTGTCTGCGCTAGTATTACCAATTCTTCTTGCTTATTTCCCAGGCTCCTCACATTAGTATATAGGCACCTAAGATACCCAGCCAATTGCCCTACTTTGTCATGTTGATTTCCAATTCTATTACATAAACCTTGCATTTTTTCTTGGAGTTCTCCTCCCCACTCTCCTCACATATTGGGGCTTCAGTAGAGCACTTAAGACATTTATTTGATCCCCCCCTCCATGTTCCAACTACCTTCTCTTTTATTGCTGTTGATACAGTCCCAGCCCCCACCCCCCAAGTTCCATCCCTTTCCCCAGATCATCCACATTATTACTTAAATGTGGGCTTTGGTGTCCTTCCCCCGTTGAACCTAGTTTAAAGCCCTCCTCACTAGGTCAGCCAGTCTGTGTCCAAATATGCTCTTCCCCTTCCTGGACAGGTGAAGGCCATCTCTGCTTATCAATCCTCTGTCCTGAAACAGGACTCCATGGTCAAGGAAGCCAAATCCGTCCTGACCACACCATCTTCGCAGCCAGGCATTCACCTCTAGGATGCATCTGTCTCTCCTCAGGCCTCTAGCCTTGACTGGAAGGATCGAGGAGAACACTACCTGTGCTCCAAACTCCTTCACCCTCACTCCCAGGGCCCTGAAGTCACCTTTGATCTGATGAGGATCACCTCTCACAGTATCATTGGTACCCACATGGATAAGAAGCATGAGGTAGTAGTCTGAGGGGCGGATGATTTTAGACAATCCCTCCGTTACATCTCGGATACGGGCACCTGGCAGGCAGCATACCTCTCTAGAGACCTTGTCAGGGTGACAGATGGGTGCCTCCGTTCCTCTCAGGAGTGAGTCCCCAATCAAGACTACCCTACGTTTCCTCTTAGGTGAGATGGCTGTAATCTGCCCAGCCTTTGGGGTGGATGGCATCTCCTCTATCTCCTTTAGCGTGTCCAGCACCGCATAATGGTTGCTCACCAGAAAGGATGGTGGGATGTGAGCAGGCGTGGAGCACTGTCTACTGCCAGAGGTGACCCGCTGCCAGTGTCCTTTCTCTGCCATAGGCATCCCATCAATTTCCAGAGCTGTGGCAGTAGCCCTTGGCACTGGGATAGGGACCTCCTCCTTGCAGGTCTCATCATGGACACTGTCAAGGAACTTTTTCAGGGCACAGTTACCCCTGAGTCGTGACACGTCCTCCTGTAACTCTCCTACCTGTTTCCGAAGAGATGCCACCAGAAGGCACCTATCACATAGGCTCATCTCCCTAGCCTGATCATCAGTGGCAGGAAAATGAAGGCCACAGTCCCTGCAATTCCACACCAGGACCTGGGTGGAGATATCCATGGTCAGACAGTCTGTCTGGCAACAAACAAAGGCAGAGGAAACAGCAGGGGCACTGGCACCAGCAGTACGGCTCCTCTTCACCATCTTGGTCTCACCAAACTCCCTCGCAAACTCCCCTGTTTGCAGTCCTCTGGTCGCTCAAGCAGTGGCTTTTAAAGCCTTCTCTGCCTAGGTCAGCCCTTGCCCCTTGTTAGTCACATGGGGCAGGCCAATCACAAGGCTGCTAGAAGCTGGTGATTAAAGGTGATCAGGGAACAATGGCGCAAACAGCCCCCACCCAATAACACAAGCATAGTCCCACAACTAACAGCAATCACCTGTGGGGAAAAAGACACAAGCAACTCACCTGTAGGGAAAAGGACACAGCACTCACTTACCTTGGACACACCTGGCACCATCTCCTTCCTTCGCAGACTCCCCTGCCTGCAGTCCTCCCAGAGGAAGGCGAAGAGGCAGGTGCCCTGCCTGACCAGCTCCAGGACCTGCTCCTGCTCCCCCACCACCACCACCACCACCACCACCACCACCTGTACTGCTGTTCCTGCTTCCTCCTCCCTTGTTCCTGCTCCTGCTCCTGTTGCTGCTGCTGTGGCTGGCTGGCCTCTCTCCCTCCCACTCCCCTGCTCTGTGGGGAGGGGGGGGGGAGAGCCAGAGAAGAAGAAGAAGAAGATCCACCAAAACCACCTGGAGAAGACCAGCTCTCCTGCCAGCCAGCCAGCTAGTCCCTGCTGCTGCTGCTGCTGCTACAGCTGAAGCCTGCTGCCTCTCCAAGGAGAAGAAAATACCACCACCACTGAGGGGAGGCCTCCAAAAACTGGGACTCTGCTGTTTGCAGCTGGGGGTGAGCTATCAAGAGACTCTAGACTTATTTACCACCATTACCACCCCCAGCTGCTGCTTCCCTGGCCTCCCCTCTCACCACCAAGAAGGCAGCAGGCTTCCACCAATTTAACACCTTTGGACTTTTCTCAGCAGCAGGGACTATAGAACCACCTCTCCCTCAGCAGTAGCAGTCTCCCCTTCCTATAGTTTAGTCCCCCCCCCTTTTTTTTTCCTCTTTCCCCCCTCACCCCCAGTGGCTGGAGGGCCTCCCACCCTTTTCCTTGCCCTCCAGCTGGCTCAGTGCTCCCTACCCCTCCCCTACCCCTCACAGACCCCTCCCTGAAGCCCAGAGTTTGGTTTCCTTCCCTGACCCACCCCAGCCCTGAGGTTTTGTTCTTCCTTTGTTTCCCTTGCCCCACCCTTTAGTCCCTATTGTTTTTCTTTGCCCCACCCTTCATGCCCCTTAGCCCCAACCCTACAATATCCACCCCCAGCCAGAGCTGGCCAGGTTCATAGAGCGTTAATTTCTTTTTTGTTACCCCCCCCCT
>ML682069.1:5086294-5173772 GCA_007922195.1 Podocnemis expansa
CCGCGAGACGTCTCCGAGCTGCCGGCCTTCTACCATGACCTCCTCCGGACCTGGAGGCTCCTTGCAGCCTCCAGGTCGGTTATACCCACCGAGGGGGAGGACCTCCTCGCGGAGCCCCTGCTACACAACCTCCATCTCGGTGTGCAGGTGGCGGAGGCCCCCTCCGTGAGGTGGAGGTTGGTCATGGCAGGCGTCACCCGGGTCGGAGATCTCCTGGACTATGCCCGGGGGGACTGGGTGGATCCCCATGAGCTGGCTCGGCGCATGGGGCTCTCCACCCCTTGTACCCCCCGGCGCCTGCTCCAGGAGGTGAGGGCTGCTTTGCCTCCCGCTGCTCGGGCTTACCTCGGGCGGGTCCTGCGAGAGGGTACTCCCCGCCCCCCTCTCAGCCCTGGCCCTCCAGAACTTTTGATCGGGCCTCGGCCCCATCAGCCCCCCCGGCCATCCCCGCCCCATACCCCGAGCCGGCTGCTAGATCTGCAGCCGGCCTCTTTCCGAACCACACCCCGTAAACATCTCTACACGCTCATGCTCCATACCATCCATTTCCTCACCCTAGCTTCCCGCCCTGATACAAAGTGGCGGGACCTGATTCCACCCGCGGTGGGCGAGGAACCCCGGTGGGCCAATCTGTATGCCACCCTCACTCCAAGGCCCGCCGGGGACATCAGTTGGCGGCTCCTCCATGAAGCCGTGAGCACGGGCGTGTTCTTGGCGCGGTTCACTCCTCGCCCCGACACTTGCCCCTTTTGCGGTGTGAGGGAGACCCTGGCGCACGTCTATTTAGACTGCGCCAGGTTGCAGCCCCTTTTCCGGCTCCTCCAGAACCTCCTCTTGAGGTTCTGGCTGCACTTTTCCCCACACATGTACCTTTATGCACTCCCCATCCGTGGCCCCACCAAGTCGTGGGACCTCCTCGCCAACCTCCTCTTGGCTTTCGCGAAAGTGGCCACCTATAAAACTCAGGAGAGGAGGTTGGCAGAGGGAGGGGCCTGCGACTGTGGGGCCTATTTCCGCTCCCTCGTCCGTGCACGTCTCCGGGCAGAGATCCTCTGGGCGGCGTCCGCTGGCTCCCTCGACACCTTTCGGGAGCAGTGGGCGCTGCCCGGGGTTCTCTGCTCGGTATCCCCTTCTGAAACCCTAGTTTTGAACCTGTGACCTTCACACCCATCCCTGTTTTCTCTTTCGTTGTCCCCCGGACTCTTTTGAAGTCCCGTTTAGTGCCGCTTCCCCCTTAGGCTGGGGGAAGGGCTTTAGAAGTGGGTGGGCTTGCGCCCACCCACCTCCTCGGGATCCTTCAATAGGACGCACCTGGCACCAACTCCTTCCCTCGCAAACTCCCCTGTTTGCAAGCCATGATTGCTTTGCTGAGAACTTATGCTTCTAGATAAAATTTGATAGCTATTTTCCTGTCCAAGTTGTGAAAACCTAGAACAGAGGGTTTACAGAACCTGAGTAATGCTTGCACAAATGGTTCTGACAAATCAAAAATACTCCTTGTGGCCCCCTGTCCATCTTATCCATTTCTCTTTCAAGTAGAATATTGTGTAATTCTTTATATCTTACCTGTAAATCTGGACCCATACAAAAGTCTCCTATACTAACAAAATATGACGCAGTTGACAAATAGATAATTGAAATATATAACCTCTGTTCATAGCACTTAATTTAAGATTTTCCATATTGTATGTTTAAATTATTTGCTCCGAAAACAGTATTTTCCATTTTATCTATCCTTCTGGAATGATATTAAATAGCTACCCTCAATGTCTCCTAGTAAGTGTATTATACTTCATAGTACCAAAAAATGTGATGAGATGAACTGTGGAAGATGATTGCAGGTGTTCTACAAGTAAAGTTCATATAAGGACAAGCTAACAGAACATGTACTTGTGTTACTATTAGATGTAGAGGTTTGGGATTATAGTGTAGTGAGTTATGAAACAGATTTCTGATAACAAAAGAGATTTATATATTGAAAATAAAAGATTCTATTTTCACTTCTTTTTTACTTTAACTCTGATTTTTGTGGGAGATACTTATAAGCATCAAATGCAAAAAATTGCCTTTTAATGTGTCTTTGGATCAAGTGAACAGATTGAAATTATTCCTGTTAGTTATTTGCAAATTCAATTAATACAGTACACAATATTTAGAGAGGTATACTTTCATTGCCTGATAGTTTCATTCAACACAATAAACAGTACATTAAAATAATGTTAAGGTGCAGAATGATGCACTAAAACATCAAGAAATTATAGTGTTAAGGTTGCTTGTGCAACATTAACTATGCCCCATTATAAAACATCATGCAGTCTTCAATTACTGTAAATGATCACATGTGATTTTTCAAGAGGTTATCAATGTATCACTAATTTAAGCAATGAGCACCAAGTTACTTTGGAGATAGAGGTCTTCAGTATGTTTGGCAGTGGTAACAATAATAATATTCCCTCAAGTGACTCTGTTTTTGTTTTTTTTTTTAACAAACACACACACAATTTTAAATTTCAGGTGAAAGATGCCCCACTCCAGCACTGCAATTCTTTCTCGCACTCTACTCAAGCACAGCTTCCAGAATTGATTCACAGAAATTGAGCGTCACCTACTGAAGCTACAACCCCATTTCTTGCTGCATATTAGGACTTGAAATCTCCAGTCCAATCACTGGGGAGGCCAAAGCTGTTTCACTTGTGTCAAGGCTTTTTCCCCACTCTGGCACTCTGAGTGCAGAAGGTGGGGGCCTGCAAGAGGCCTTAAAAGCCACTGGCCTTAAAGCCTGCTCTTAGAAGTCTCCAAGGCCTCCAATTCCTGGCCTTGGAGTCGTATCGCTGCCACCACCCAAATGCAAAAAAAACCTCTTGAGACCCAGGAAGGCGCACTTGGGAATTCCTCCCTGTGAGGTACTTGCAATCCTCTTTATTCCTCCTTCAGGAAAGTGACTGAACTCCAGCTGCAATATGAGCTGGAACTGGAACAGGGTTCCCTCTAGTAGCTGCCTGTGCAGTCTAAGGCACGTGCACACAAACCTCTTGCCCTTCAGGACACAGAACCAGAACTTACTTAAAAAGTAAACTCTTTAATCAAAAAGAACAGATAATAAACACAGAGAGTTGCTTCTCTGGGAACTAACTTAGGTAGTTACAGGGTAGTAGGAGGGGGTACATGTGCTCAGCACAGAGCAAGCCAAAAACAAAGAAAATACCCTGACCACATCTAAGTAAACATTCCCTGTTCTACCCACACCTGGTCAGTAACAAATTTAACTTATCTCTGGTAAGGATGTTGCTGGATTCTTCCTCAGGCCCCTCTGGCCTCCTCCTGATCCTTCCAGGAGCTCTGCTGTATCCAAACAGGCCCAGGCCAGGCTGCTGTTACAATTCAAAAACCTGTGCTTTGTTCCTATTGGCTGTCCTGGGACTCACTGACCAGATAGTTAACCCCTTCCTCCCCAAGGGTTACTACAACTTGCACAGTCTGGTGTGTTTAAAGCCTGTAGTATGGCTATTAGAATTTTATACCTATTCCAATCCTTTCCTTTCTGTATTTCACTACTAAATGGCTGACTGGAACTGAAAGATGCATTGCTTTGTTTTATATATAGTACTTACTATGGATTAACTGTGGTATAGATAAATAGACAGATAGATAAAGACTGCTTGCATTCAAGCTAACCTGTCTGCCCCAAGAAGTAAGCAGTTTATTGCCTGTCATACCACACTTTATCATCTGTGGTAGCTTTTTCTAGATTTACTTAGCCAGGTTTTCATTAAAACAGAGACTCAATAAAATAATTGATTACCCTGCTAAAGTTCTTTGGAGTTTTGAAAACTTGCATTTAATATTCTTTAAAAGTCATTATAGCACTCATAATCTGTGCCTAAACAGACATTAAAAAAACCTTTACATTTTCTGCTTTATGACGGAAGCTTCACAGCCTCATGTTATTCTTGTGACTCAGTTTTTAATGTACCATAAGTAAAGACACAAGGAAGAATACTTATATGCCATATGTGAATTGACATCACTGATCTGTGCTAATTTAATAAAACTGTTTTATAACTAATCCCCTTTCCAGGGGATTTTTTTTTAAACCACAGGAAAAAAAAAACCTAATAAATGAATTCTGAACACCCACACCATAAAAGTCAATTGGAATGATTTTAGCAAATGAGCAAGGCCAGTTATATTAAGATCCCAGTTTCCTTTGGTAGCTAGTATCAGCTTCTTTTCATTTAAAAAAAAAAAGTGAGATTAGCAAATAAGTTGGTATGTGTATTGAATCCTCTTCAAAATCTGTGTGTCAGGACAGTAGATAAAGGTTTTATAAACCTGTTGCTTTGAGAATATCACAGGAGGATCATTTTCAGTCATTTTTAAACAAGCTGATCCTCACTGGAATGGCACATATCACAGTTCAGAAAAAGTGCAAGTGTAACCACACTAGAACAATGAGTTTTTGGCCCTTTCTAATGACTAGTCCTGAGTATGCACTACTAAATTAAGTCCATGAGCTCAAACAGTAGAGACATATGTGGTAGCAATGGAAGTCCTTCTAGCTTAACTTATGACCCAAACAAGGATTCTATGTAAACACAGAGATCTGCTTTTCTCCATTCTGCTCAGTTTTAATAATTAGTAATAAAACAAAAAATAAAGATTCAAAATATTTTAGCAAGATACTTCACTGCAGATCAATGGCTTGCATTATGTTTATTCAGAAAAATTTACACCAATGCATGGAAATTTTTGTGACTCCCCAAATTTTATGAATTTTAGCAAAAAGTTATTTCATCTAAAAATGTGTTAGGAAAACTCAATATTTTAATCAATCATTTTTCTGTTTAAAATATTTTTATTCTTACAATTGGAAGAGACACAATGCCAACTGACTTGTGGATGTGATTTTGAAGGGAGTCTCTGGGAGTTGAAATTCAAATGAAATGTGGAGGGTCCCAGCCTGTACTGTCAACAAATATTCAAAGCAAATATTGCAAAAACAGATATTCGGTTGAATATGGTTTATCTACACTAGCTGGCAAATATTTATCAATATAGCCAGTGAAAAAACATTGATAAAACAACCTTCCATGAGACAATGCTAATATAAGAAAAATCAGTTTTGCACAAGAGTGCTGAAATTTTGGTATATGTTGATACTTCCTTCACTAATTTTTTAAGTTTTTGTTCTCAAAGAAATTTTAAAAAGTGTGAATATTTTGTTCCCATTTGGGATGAAAGAAAATTTGGCTACATCAAAATTTCCTGCAGATCAGACACTTATTTTCAACCAGCTCTATTCATGACTTATTACTACATTCCCAGAAATCATGATGGGTTCATGAATGATTCACTAGCAAAAAAGAGAGGTGAAGCACATAATGAATATTATTGCTTATAAACTTTTGTAAAAAATTATAAATGCAACAAGAACAGAGTGTGTTGCTATCAAAAAGATCATCTTATTCATCCCCAGTGTTACTTCTTTGAAGTGATAGCTTTAACCCAGGGTTTAATTTGATATCATTCTAATTTGGAATAGCTTGGTTCCCCCAATGTGGAGCCCAGGGGTGGACAAACAGTTTTATACCAGTTTATACCCTTTGATTATACAGCCAGCTGAAGGTCAGTTTGGTCTCAGATACACGTATGAGCAGCCTCAGGGTCCAAAGACTCAAGAGCCACCAAGCATCATTCCCAGGACTGCTTGTATGCTTTTGTCTTTCCCCTTTTTCCCCAGTAATGCCCTGGCATGCTCCTCTGCTGCTGAGGAATCCTGAAGCTAAATTGGCTTTACATTTGCTTTATTCCTGGGGAATGGAACAAAATAGTTGCAGCAGGGGGCTAAGTTTTTGCACAGTGTGTTTATAAATATTCTAATGAAACTAGACAGAGATACTATACTGTATCACACACAGCACTGAACATGCACAGATGATCTTATTAAAGCAGAAGGGTCTAGCTGCTTCATGCAGAAACAGATCACATTTTTGGTAGGTGACAGAAGTATACAATTCTTTCACCATCACCAAGCTATGAAAGAAAAACCCTGCCTTTCAGAAAGATAAGGAAGCTAACTGTCCATTAGTGAAGAGAGAATCTTTGTAGTTCATCTATCACTACAGAAAATCACATTCATGATATTTCCTATTGTGCTACTGTTTATTATACTGATTCACCATTAAAGCCAGTATAAGAGAGTAGACCTGCAAGTGTTTGCTATTAGGTATAGTTGGTGCTTGATTCACCTCTCTTTAACTAAACTATCAGGAATCCTCTGACTTATGAAAGAGAATGGCCAAAACCTCATAGGCTGTCTGGAGCATGAGACCTGTTATTCAAGGGCAAGATTTTCTAAAATAACTGACTTTCTAAAGGTGTCTAATTTTTAGGAAGTGCCCTGTACCTATGCTCTGAAAGTCAGGCATCCAGAAATGTCAGGTTGTGTGTCCAAAATAGGCTAGCTGATTTTGAGAATCTCAGCTCAGCTCTGTTTCCCCAAGACATAAACTTTCCCCACTCAGCGTATTTGTAGTAGTGACTGACACGATCTTTATTTTTGAAACGGCTTGTGATGGGAAATTTCATTTCCTGTAGTTTACTAAGTGGTAGCACTATAAATAGAACTGACCCTTCAGTGATCATTTCCGCAAAGACTATCATAGATGCAGCCCTCACCACCAGAGCAGCACCTCTTCCTGGTTGATCTGTGGATTAGCTTGAGGCCAACACCTTGTCCACAGTCACTTTGTCTCTGCTTCCATCTAGGGCTTCTCAGCTTCTGAAACTGTAGCATCCTCTTTACAACTCAGCCCCTCTGGCCATGTCACCATCTACATTTCCCCCTTGCACAGACTGGGGTGTCAGAGTCCTATTGTCCAGCCACTTCCTCAGTGGCAAGCTGAGGGAGACCCCAGCCAGCCCACAACTGCAGGTGTGGCCAAACTGCAGCTCAGGAGCTACATGTGGCTCTTGAATGAAAAAGTGTGGCTCATGGACAAATGTCAGCAAATCAATTTAGTAGGTAAAAGTATATGGCTATATGCCTCAGTGTGGCTCTTGAAGGTTTAATAATCAACTTGTGTGGCTCTTGAGTTCCATAAGTTTGTTGACCCCTGGACTCTAAATAGCAGTCTTCTGCTGCATGTCTTTAATGTCTGTCGATGTTGTTATATCTCCTTGGACCATTTCCCCATGGCCCAGCACCTTCTCTGCTCTCATCTCAGGATCTTCAGCTGCTCAGCCCCAGCAGATAGCCAGGAGCTCCCTCTTGCTCCCCCAGTTGCTTTAGCAGCGGCTCTTTTCATCATGCTTATAGTTCTCTCAGTCTTCCATGGACACAACTGTCTCTCCCTGAGTTGCCTTCAGTGGCTGCCTCTACTCTGCCTTGCAGCTTCCCTTCATCTGAGCCTTCCAGGGTCGGATCAATTCTGCCCTGCAACTCTTCCCTGAATAGCTGTGCTTCATGCAGCTCTCTGTGCAGTTAGGAGGACTCATGTCTAGTGCTCCTTTCAGCATGGGGCACAGTTAACCCCTTCTATTCCTGAGTGTGGTAGGCACCCTATCACAATTTTACACGCACTCACACAGTTAACATTCACAGTTTATGGTGTTAGTCTTAAGGGGGGGGTTTGCTTTCCTTCTGCAGAACTATTTCCTTACTCCCTACCTACCGTATGTTCAGTTTTATGGGTTATTTTATTTAGTAGTACATTAACTATTTCAAAACCAACAGGAAAGTGACCCCAGAGTATCTGGAGTTGCTGAATGAACTAAGATTGTATTCTTAAGAAAGAATTTCTTCCTCCCGCCTGCCACCCCTAAGCTAGCTGCTGCTCTATAATGTAAGGAGAAGGGAAGGGGAACGAATGCTGATGTAACCACAGGACCTGATCCAGGCTTTGCTTGCCTCCTTAATTGCACTGTGTAGAGACCCAGAGGAAGCCCATTGAACTGGTCTCTACGGTGTTCAGTGCACAACAATTTGTAACACTGTGGTTCTCACATAAAATTTGGAAAGATAATTTGCTTTATGAATATGTCCTATAGTTTCTATAACTACAGGGCATGCTTCTTTTCTTATGCTAGCCTAAAATAAGAAGCTTAATTTACATCTCAAAATTGCATTCAATCTGTGGTGACACATCCTCCCAGCTGGCATAATTTGGCATGCAGTTTTGAGCATGGAAGCATGTGGTACTTGGAAGCCATTAACTCCCACTGTAATAAATGTACCTCATCTCCTGATCTGACTACTTTGTGTGATATTTCCTATTATCACTTCAGCACACCACTTTTCAGTTGATGTTGCTTAAAATGGCAAAGGTCTAAAAATAACCTAAAAATAAGTGGTCAGCACTGAAATACTCATAAATCCTTCTAGCAAAAACAGTTCATCCATAATTCCCAGTAATTTACAGCCGGATTGTTGCCCCTGCTTATGCTGAGAAGTATCTTCCTCATTGAGGAGTCCCATTAAAACCAATGAGACCTCAACACAAGTAGATAAATGACCAAGAAAGCATCAGCTCATTTTCCATTTCTCAAGTTAAATGGCTGATGTGAAGTCACACAGGACATGTCATCATAGCCTACATTGGAACAAATGTTGCAGTCTGTGCCCCAAAAAACTTCCCATTCATAAAACCACTGCTTAAATGGGAAACTTGATCTCACACACTGAAAATCCAGCAGATGTTTTCACTGTAAACAGTCAGATTTGGAGGGAAAGGTGGAGAACAGGCAAAATGGTATGATAATATCCTACTTAGCAAACAATTTGTTTGGAACAGCTAGTTACCATGGCACATCTTATTTCATTGTATTAGGATTTTCACCATCATTATGGTGCAAAATTTAATGCAACCTGCTGTACTAACTCTTTGGAACTCTTTCCAGTCTGTTAACATTTTAGACCCAGTTTACACAACAGACACAAATTCATTTATGTCAAAGAACCTGGTTATTATTAACCATCTTTCCAAACTGGGTTAAAGCTTTAGACTAGTGCTGTCCAGAGGAAGTAAAATCTATTTCACAGCAACTTTTGAAGTTTCTGAATTTGGGGGGGAAAATAACAAAAAAAAAAATCTTTCAAAGAGTCTAGCAAGAATGGAATTGTGTCAAAATGTCTCTTCTCAGAGTGACACCAATGGAGACCTGCTGTAGCCTTCTGGTTCAGTATTGGCCTGAAATGTGAAAACCCACATTCAAATTCTTACTCTGCTTAAACAATTTGCAATCTCAGATCATTCCGAATCAGGCAGCACAGCAATCTGAACCTGTATTGATGGTGCCCTAACCACATTCAAAACTATTTTGCAAAGAAGTATTGTTTCAGCTTTGTGGAAAATGTTCATACCAGCTTCAGACATTCTCAAAGGGATAACCAGTTTGTAATTTGAAGTCATGAGTATTGTTTTGTAGCATACACGGAGCTTTTGTCACTCATTTATGTGCTGTTTGTGTTACACAGAGAGTCTGTCTCACACCACCTCTAATTCCATTAATTTAAATGAAGTTTTTTCTGATTTATGCTGGTGTGTGATGAGACTCAGGATATTTGGGGATACATGTAGACAACCAAATTTGACACAGAAGGTAGGTTTATTGACTACAACAGGAACATTCACAATACGTAAAGTTAACCATGTGTCATAAAAGTAAAGGCTTGTATATATTAAAGATTCTATTGAAGTCAATCCAGTGTCAAGCCAAGAAAAATGAACAAAATTGATTACTTGGTTTTATCCCTAAGACTACTCAACAGCCTGTTTCTAAAACCAAAACCATCATGATCAGAAGATTACCTTACTTACTTCCAAAACTGAAATTCATTGTGCTCCAATCTAATAAATGTTATCTTCTAGTTTTGGCAAACATTTTGAAATACCTAAGGCCTGATTCTCTCCGTTTACAGTCATTTTACACTGGTGCAACTAGCTTGATTGCACTGGAATTAACTCCTGATTTACAATAGCATGAAAGGACAAGCAGTCCTATTGTGTCTAAATATATATGATGAATTACACTAGGCCAGTACTGTGAAGTCACGACAAGTAATCTATATCCTATACTCCATAAAGATGTCCAACTACAGAGTTCATTCACATGACAAGGCATGAGATTTTTGATGCAGACACACTCACAATCAGTTCAAACCAATGAAAAAGAAGACCATTCATCAAACAGGACATTTAATCAAGCCATAAACTTATAGATCTGTCACTACCAGGATCTTAAAAAAAACCCTGAACTCTGTTTGAACAAAAGGAGTTTAGTTCCGAAGAATTTTGTTATTCTAGTCAAAGTTCATTTATTTATTTGTTGCATTTATTGTTAGTTTTACCCAATAAAACTTGTCAGCCAATCAGTTTTCTGGAAGGATGACTTATTTGCAATTAAGTTTACAGTTAATCACACAAAATTTCATTCATAAAAGTACACAAAAATGACTTAAAAAAATCAAAGCTTGCTTTCTCCCAGTCAACAACCAGAAAAATAACCAGGCCTGAGCTGTTTATATGAAGAAACTTCCCCATATCAGTTAACAGTAAAATAATAAATCATAATTTCAGCATTTTGTTTTCACAAATCTTCAGTTAACTGATTCTTAAGATAACACAAGCCGGAGATGGTACATGGATATCACATGCACCATCTTTGATTTCTTTACATTCTAGGGGGTGATTTTAGAAATTTTATAAGCTTCATTGTTCTTTTAAAATGTTTTTCTTAAAAAAATAAATATTTTATTGTAACACCCTTGTCAATAGGGGGGTACAGGTTATGTCAATGAAACCCATCTGGAATTAAGAGATAAGGCTTAATAGAAAGCAATTTGATTGATAAATCTTGTAATAAATCATATGCTGTTTTGTACTTGCTTATTTTGTTCTTCTCGTATGGTAATCACATCTCTGCTACAGACACTGGGCTACTTCCCCTTTTTTGTAAAAGAATAGCCTTGCATAACTTTATAGAAATAGCTTGATTTCAAGGAAACTTCACAGAACCAAGTCTGCTCAGTAACAAATTCTAATTGGTTAAACAATATTAATTAACAGCATTGTACCTAGATTAGAAACAGTAACCAGTCAAGGAACCAGTCAGGTGGTGGCGTAATGTCGGCAAAATACCAAAAAAGGCAGAGCAATGTAACAGTAACTTCTGGAAACTGAAAGTGGGTTGTAGAACAGGGATAAAAGCCTGCAAAAAGCCCAGGCAAAGAAGAGGTCTGCTGAGGCACAAATCTACTGCCGAACTGAGGACTGATCACCCGAGGTTCCCTCCCCGGTGACAAATCTTCTCACCAGTAAGCTCGCTGGTCAAGAGTAAAACATCTCACTTGGAATAAGACTGGTGCACCTAAATCTGAATCAAAACTGAATCTGAATCAAATGAATAAGCCATGGTTCTGTAAGTATAAAGGATAATGCTTAACAGTACTGATTGGGGCCCAGTATTAATTAAGGGCTTAGTAACAGGAACAGGTTTAGGAATTGTAATTATACTTTTGATGTAATAAACCTTCTGCTATCTCTCTGTTTTTGCCTTAGAACATTAAAAATAGTAATATGATAATTTATTCTAATCAAATGTAAATAAATAGTTAGTAAAAGAAATCAAATTTACCCAGTGTCTGTTTCAGTGTCTCATCCCCCTCAAGTGTACCCAAAGAATCCATTATCAAACAGTAAAATCTCAACCCTGTGTCTGAAAACTAACACCCTGAAACCCCCCTATTCACCAGTGTCATATAATTATATGTTCTGTACAAGGTATGACTTTTCTGGTATAATTTTAAAAAGTCTTGATCTGCCAAACATAAATATCTTGTTGGATTGTATGTGCTACTACAGTATGTGAAGGTATGAAACATTGTAGAACATGCTATTAGAACATGTTGCAAGGTGGGAAACTCACAGGAAAAGCCTTTCAGGGACAATAATGGAGTGGTCAGACAGTGTTAATGGCTCTCTCTCATTCAAGAAAAGATTCCACTAACAGGAATTGATTACAACGAAAGTTTTGCTGTAAGAAATACATTTGTAGTGGGAGTTGACCAACTAATGAGGACAACCTCACAAGCTGTGAGCCTCCATTGTTCTAGCAAAATGAACCAGATTATAAAAGGAGGTGCATGACATCATCATTTGGTCCCCTCCTATTCAAATGAGCATAGGAAGGATCATCTGGAACACCAAGGCTTTGAAAAGCAGGGAGGGAATTCCCAGGCAGGAATGGTTGCCCAGCCTGCATTTAAGAAACTGTTTGTACAAACTAACAAGGACGAGACATTGCATACTCAAGAGCTTGCTAGTGTGTGTAGACCTTAGACTCTCATCTTATATTTATTCATTTGGTAACTTTCTAATCTCTTTACACTTGCCCCTTATAATCACTTAAAATCTATTTTCCTGCTTTTCTATTTCCTAATAAATATGTTAATACTTTTGAGTGAAATGTTTAGACAAATTCTGCTTGGTAACAAAAACTGGTGCACATTCCTTCCACTTTGATGGAAGGGTAGATTGGATAATAATCTTCACACTTAGGTTTTTTGACCAGAGCTAAATGGTATAGTCCTGGGATTCTGGACTGCAGGAAGCATTCACTGAACAAAGTTGGGTGTCTTGAGCCAATGCTGTTGGGTAAGATCATTAACAGAGCTTGAAAAGGTTGCCTTTGTGTCATCAAAGTCAGGTGGTGCGTACACCCATACTAAATAGCTGATAATGACACCCAGCAGTTCCACGGCTCCCAGGCAGTACAGTCCCCCATCAGTTCTGCACATCTCCATAATTGTGCACTAGGAAAACACAAAGCTTCCAAATCTACCACAACAGACCGCAACAATGTTTGATTCCTATTCACCTTAAAAATAATGGATAAGACTCAGAAATGTTCTTCAATAGCTAAATTCCCCTTCAGAATTCCTTGTCCAAATTCCTATACCCCCAAATGCTCCTATCTCTGCAACATTATACACATCTAGCCCCATTGCTGTGTCACTCATTCCCTTAAATCCACCTAAACATGTAGGGCCAACCTACATTGTTTCGTCTTGTTAAAATTACAGAGAAATTCTTTCAGATTTATGTTAAAACAGTCATTTCTACTACTATTACTGTGTACACCTAGATTACTGAAATTAGCAAAGAGGAGATCATATCAGGGCAAAACACCTGCTTTTGGTTTTTTGCTATATGGTAAGAAGCAAAAAAAAATATTCACACTGAGGTGATTCAATATTCTTATTGAGCTTAATAAACAAAGTCATAGGTAATGATGCCAGGATGTATATGTAATAGTTTATGGACTGTCTTCATTTCAGAACACAATATTTTCTAATGCTGTTGAGTTATCCTCCCTATGCTTTCTGAAACAGAAGAGAATACAAGAAAATAAGACCTACAATAATCTATTGAAAAGCAAGCTCTCAGCAGTGAGTAAGCAGCAATTAGGTGACAAAATGCACTGAATTTAACTAACGTGTTCTTATTTTTATGTTCCTTGTGTTTGCCTGAAAATCAATGGATAGATAAATCCTTTGTTTTTAGTTAGGTCCATAAACAAATTGTAAGTGTTTTATGTTATAAAATTACCATATCAGAGGAGAGAAATTCTTTCAGACACATAACTTTTATTGTGAAACATCTTTTATGTGGCAGCATTATTGTTAAAATAAAAATAATAAAGCATTGTTACCAAAGAGGAAATTGCTGTCTTGTGTTGGTCTCAGCTTTGTGTTGGAAGAGATTTTGTTGCAACAGTAAAAGATAAATTTATTTCCCATTCATGTGAAGCACTAGAGGTAGAGTGGAAAATCTTATTTAAATACTGCACAGACTTCATGGTTAAAATTGCTGGCTCTTCGCAGTTTGATTCTCAGAAATCCATCCATAGCATTCTGTGCACAAACAAAATATGTATTTCTTTATAAACAAGATGCATAGAACAATTCCACCTTTGCTCTCCACATCAGTCTCACTACAGAGACTCACTCATGCCAAGATATATATTCTTGTGAGGTCCTTAAGAATCTCTGATTTTCTGTAAAACAACGAGGAGTTCTGTGGCACTTAAATACTAACAAATTTATTTATTGCATGAGCTTTAACGGGAGAAAATCCCACTTCATCAGATACTTTGAAGAGGAGGCAAATTAGAGAATAGGGGGAAAATAAATGCAGGGAAATGTAAGTCATGGGAACAGGTCACACTGTACCAGAAAATCAAAACAGTTCTTAAAGATTCCAACACTGGGAAACAGTACACAGGAGGAAGATGAGTTCAAATCACCTGTTTTAATGAGAGAAAAATCATAGAATCATAGGGTTGGAAGGAACATCATAGGTCATCTAGTCCAACCCCCTGCCAGAGGCAGGACCACTCCCACTAAACCATCCCAGTCATGGTTTTGTCCAGCCAGGCCTTAAACACGTCCAAAGATGGAGATTTCACCACCTCCCTCGGCTGCTCCTTCCAAGGCTTCACCATTCTCCTAGTAAAAACGTTTTTCTAATCTCCAGCCTTGATCTCCTTAACCGCAACTTGAGAACATTGCTCCTCATTCTGTCCTCTGTTATTACCGAGAACAGTCGAGCTCCATCTTCCTTAGAGCATCCCTTCAAGTAGTTGAAGGTTGCTATCAAATCCCCCCTCAATCTTCTCTTCTGCAGACTAAATAAGCCTAATGCTTTCAGTCTTTCCTCATAGGGCTTGTGCTCCAGCCCTTTAATCATTTTGGTTGCCCTCCTCTGAACTCTCTCTAGCATGTCCCTGTCCTTTTTGTAGTGGGGAGCCCAAAACTGAACACAATATTCTAGATGTGGCCTTACCAGTGCAGAATAGAGGGGAATGATCACATCCCTTGATCTGCTGGTAATACTTCTTTTGATGCAGCCCAGTATGCCATTGGCCTTTTTGGCAGCAAGAGCACACTGCTGACTCATATCTAGCTTCCTATCCACCATGACCCCCAGGTCCTTTTCTACACTGCTGCCACTTAGCTGAATCTTCCCCAGCCTGTAGCAGTGCATGGGGTTTTTCCGTCCCAAGTGCAGGATTTTACACTTGTCCTTAGTGAACCTCATAAGACTTCTATTGGCCCACTGTTCCAATTTATCTAGGTCTCCCTGAATCCTGTCCTTGCCCTCCAACGAGTCTGCTGGTCCCCCCAGCTTGGTGTCATCCACGAACTTACTGAGAGTGCAGTCTATTCCATCATCCAGATCATTGATGAAAATGTTGAACAGAACCGGCCCCAGGACCGACCCCTGGGGCACACCACTCGTGACTGGCTGCCAGCTAGACATGGAACCATTGATTCCTACACGCTGAAACCGTTGGTCTAGCCAGTTTTCTATCCACCTTATAGTCTACCTATCCAACCCATACTTCCTTAATTTGCCAATGAGAGTGCGGTGGGAAACTATCAAAAGCCTTGCTAAAATCAAGGTATAGCACATCAACGGTTCTTCCTGCATCCAGAAAACCAGTCATCTGATCATAGAAGGAAATGAGATTGGTCAGGCATGATTTACCCTTAGTAAATCCAAGCTGACTGTTCCTGATCACTTTATTTTCTTCTAAGTGTTTGAGGATGGATTCTTTGAGAACCTGCTCCATAATTTTTCCAGGGATTAAGGTGAGGCTGACTGGTCTGTAATTCCCTGGATCTTCCTTTTTCCCCTTCTCGAAAATAGGCACTACGTTTGCTTTTTCCAGTCCTCTGGCACCTCCCCCGTTCTCCATGAGTTTTGAAAGATAATGGCCAGCGCTGCTGCTATCTCATTGGCCCATTCCCTTAGCACCATCGGATGCAGTTTGTCCGGTCCCATGGACTTGTGCACATCCAGCTTCTTTAAGCAGTCCCTAACCTGACCTTCCATCACCAAGGGCCTCTCTTCTTCTCTCCAATCTGCCATACCCATGGTAGTGGGCTGGGAGCTGACCCTGCCTGTGAAAACTGAAGCAAAAAACGCATAGAGCACCTCAGCTTTTTCCTCATCCTCTGTCACAAGCATGCCTGCCCTATTCAGCAAGGGGCCTACACCATCCCTGATCCTCTTCTTGTTATTAACATACTTGTAGACCCCCTTCTTGTTATCCTTTACATCCCTTGCTAGCCGCAACTCCATTTGTCCTTTGGCCTTTCTGATTTTATCCCTGCAGTCCCTAGCAATATTTTTATATGCCTCCTTAATCATCTGACCAAGCTTCCACTTCCTGTAAGCTTCCTTTTTATGTTTAAGCTCAGAGCAGAGTTCTCAGCTAAGCCATTCTGGCTGCCTCACATGTTTGTTCTTTCTCCTAATTGGAATGGCAACTTCCTGTGCCCTTAGCAGGGTTTCTTTAAAATATAACCAACTCTCTTGGACTCCTTTCCCCTTCAGATCAGCTTCCCAAGGGATCCTGCCCATCAGTTCCTTGAGGGAGCCAAAATCTCCTTTTTTGAAGTCCAGGGTTTGTGTTTTGCTTCTTTCCTTCCTTCCTTTAATCAGCATGCTGAACTCAACCATGTCATGGTTGCTACTGCCTAGCTTGTCATTTACTTCCACCTCCCTGATCAATTCTTCCCTGTTTGTGAGCAGCAGGTTGAGAGCTGCAAGGTCCCTAGTTGGTTTCTCTAGCATTTGTACTAGAAAGTTGCCCCTAACACACTCTAAAAAGTTCCTGGATTGCTCATGCACTGCTGTATTGGCCTCCCAGCAGATGTCAGGGTAACTGAGGTCCACCATGAGCACCAGGGCCTGTGATCTAGAAGCTTCCGCTAGTTGTCCATAGAACACCTCATCCACCTCCTGCTTCTGGTCTGGTGGTCTATAGCAGACACCCACCACAACATCCCCCTTGTTGCTTTCCCCTCTCAATGTAACCCACAGACTTTCTACTGGCACGCTTCCACTTCCATAATAGAGCTCTGAGCAGTCATAGAGCTCTTTTACATATAGTGCTGCTCCTCCCCCTCTTCTTCCCTGCCTGTCTTTCCTGAACAGTTTATACCCATCCATGGCAGAGCTGCAGTCATGCAGACTATCCCACCACGTCTCCGTTATTCCTATAATATCATAGTTCCTTGTCTGCGTTAGTATTACCAATTCTTCTTGCTTATTTCCCAGGCTCCTCGCATTATTGTATAGGCACCTAAGATACCCGGCCGATTGCCCTACTTTGTCATGTTGATTTCCAATTCTATTACATAAACCTCCTTGCATATTTTCTTGGAGTTCTCCTCCCCCACTCCCCTCACGTATTGGGGCTTCAGTAAAACACTTAAGACAATTATTGGATTCCCTCCCCCATGTTCCAACTACCTTCTCTTTTATTCCTGGTGCTACAGTCCCAGCACCCCCCAAGTTCCATCCCTTCCCCCACATCACCCACATTGTTACTTACCTGTGGGCTTTGGTCTGCTTCCCCTGTTGAACCTAGTTTAAAGCCCTCCTCACTAGGTCAGCCAGTCTGTGCCCAAACACGCTCTTCCCCTTCCTGGACAGGTGAAGGCCATCTCTGCCTATCAATCCTCTGTCCTGAAGCAGGACTCCATGGTCAAGGAAGCCAAATCCCTCCTGACCACACCATCTTCACAGCCAGGCATTCACCTCTAGGATGCATCTGTCTCTCCTCAGGCCTCTAGCCTTGACTGGAAGGATTGAGGAGAACACCACCTGAGCTCCAAACTCCTTCACCCTCGCTCCCAGAGCCCTGAAGTCACCTTTGATGTGCTGAAGATCACCTCTCGCAGTATCATTGGTACCCACATGGATAAGAAGCATGGGGTAGTAGTCTGAGGGGCGGATGATTTTTGACAATCCCTCCATTACATCTCGGATACGGGCACCTGGTAGGCAGCATACCTCTCTAGAGGCCTTGTCAGGGTGACAGATGGGTGCCTCTGTTCTTCTCAGGAGTGAGTCCCCAATCACCACAACCCTACGTTTCCTCTTAGGTGAGGTGGCTGTGATCTGCCGAGCCTCTGGGGTGGATGGCATCTCCTCCATCTCCTTCATTGTGTCCAGCACCGCACAACAGTTCCTCACCAGAATGGATGGTGGGATGTGAGCAGGCGTGGAGCACTGTCTACTGCCAGAGGTAACCAGCTGCCAGTGTCCTTCCTCTGCCATAGGCATCCCATCCATTTCCAGAGCTGTGGCAGTAGCCCTTGGCACTGGGATAGGGATCTCCTCCTTGCAGGTCTCATCATGGGCACTGTCAAGGAACTTTTCCAGGGCATAGATATTCCTGAGTTGAGACACCTCCTCCTGTAACTCTCCTATCTGTTTCCAGAAAGATGCCACCAGAAGGCACCTATCACATAGATTCACCTCCCTAGCCTGATCATCAGTGGCAGGAAAATGAAGGCCACAGTCCCTGCAAGTCCACACCAGGATCTGGGTGGAGATACCCATGGTCAGACAGTCTGTCTGGCAACAAACAGAGGCAGAGGAAACAGCAGGGGCGCTGGCACAAGCAGTGCGGCTCCTCTTCTCCATTGTGGCCTCACCAAACTCCTCCCCAAACTCCCTCGTAAACTCCCCTGTTTGCAGTCCCCTGTTCACAAGCTCCCTCTGGTCACTCAAGTAGTAGCTTTTAAAGCCTTCTCTGCCTAGGTCAGCCCTTGCCCCTCGTTAGTCACACAGGGGCAGGCTAATCACAAGCCTGCTAGAAGCTGGTGATTAAAGGTGATTAGGAAACGATGGTGCAAACAGCCCCCACCCAATCACACAAGCACAGTCCCACAACTAACAGTAATCACCTGTAGGGAAAAAGACACACGCAAATCACCCAGTTAAGCCCTGAAACAATGCAACCAAATTTGCAAATGAATTCAATTTTCCTGGCTTCTCTTTGAAGCCTTGATTTAGTATTCATTTGTGTGAACACAGCAATAAGCAAATCTTTAATGGAGTGATCATGAAGATTGAAATGCTGGCCCATTGGTTTTAGTTTCTTGTGGTGTCTGATGTCAGTCTTGTTCCCATTAATTCTTTCGTGCACAGACTGTCCTTTTTATCCAATACATAAGGCAGAGGGGCATATCTTGCACATGATGGTATAAATCACATTGGTGGATGAACATGTGAATGAGCCTGTGATGGAATAGCTGGTTTTATTAGGTCCTGTAAGTGTCTTTTGAGGGCAGATATGTGGGCACAGTTTGCAGCATGGTTTGTTGGAAGGATATGTGCTTGCTTTACTGGTTCTGTTAGGTTCTGTAGTTACTGGTAAGTATCTGTTTCAGGTTGGGGGGCTGTCTATAAGCGAGGAGAGGTTCTGCTCTTTCCCACCCTATATCTCTAGATCATTGTAATTTCAACTTTTGCCTAGCCCTGCTGTGAAGTGGACATGATTGATTCAAACACCTGCCAATAACACTCCAGACCAAGCCCCTGGGAATTTAGCAGAGCTCCCAGACACTCTCTCTCCTGACTGCATTATCTTTCAGGGATTTCAAGTCAGTACAAATCAACCCAGTTCCATGGACATCAGTGGTACAACTTGTATTGATTTCAATGGAGTCAGGAATTCACCCCTAACTCTTGCTCACAGAATTTGGTGTATATGATGACCTGCCACAAGACCACTGAGCAGGTCAGGAGATAAAATTAACCCAGCCAACAAATGTGTCAGTCACTATCACATCCTTTCTTCCCTTGCCTTGAAATGGTGCTGTAAGAACCAAACAAGTATAATGTTCTTTTCCATAACAGAAAGTGTATCTTTTCAAGTGAGCCATGAATGATCTAAGGCACTAATGAGGCCTCATCTCATTCCCACTGCATCTTACATGCAGCTCTTCCAGATTTTGCCACTCATACTACAGTGACCAAGTGCAAGATGTTACATACATACATATTATATATGATTGTACTAAAAAGTGCTTACATACCACCTTTCGTGAAACTAGTATCCATTCACATAATTCAAGATTTATCTTACTACATACACACAAAGGGCCTGAGTAAAGTTTCATGTAATTAGGTGGAATTTTATATTTTTCCCCTCTCTTTTCAGAATTCAGCACTATAGAGCTCTCTCAGTTTTTGAGTTTTCATGGGAGTAAATCCCACTTTGTCAGATACTTTGAAGCGGGAGAACTTACACAAAGGAATGAAAATAAATGCAGGGGAGTATAAGACGTGGGATCAGGTCATACTGCTACAGCAAATCAGAGCATTTGTAAGGATTCGAACATTAGAAAACAGCACATTGAGGGAGGGTGAAGTCAAATTACCTGTTATAATGTACACACGGCTGCCCCTTTGGAACCCAGTTTTTGAGATGTCTGAACTGTTGATAGCTTTTCCATCAGCAGATTTTCCAGATGATGCACACCAACTGTGAGAATGATACAGAAAAAAGAACTCATTGTAGAAAGTGAACCTGCCTTTCCAATGAATTACTCCAGGCACAAGTCAGAATAAGTTCACTGAAATCACTGCAGATACACTGGCATAAAAGCTATGGAACATACGGGATAATTAAGCCCAATAGCTTAAGTTTAAAAACAAAAGTTAAACTTCAAATTGTGACTCTCTTTTATTATTTATCCAGGAATGGAAAGCTGACTTCCAAAGCATCATGGAAATTGGTTTTGAGCTTTACTTTTATCTCATTATGCAAGGAACATGACTTATTTTTTCCCAAGCTCTGCTGCAATGGTGATAATTCATTTCTGCACATTTTCTGGCAGGGGTCTTTTTGCAAAGGAACGACTTAGTGCTAACTATGCATAGCATGCAGGGACAGGACTCTGTGCTTCACCAATCTATACTACCACCAAGGGAAGAATATGATTTTGTAATATTTATGATGAGAGTTAAGCAAGAGCTGCTTCTCTTATGTATGTTAGTCTAACCTAGAAACCCTTTTAATATTTATTACAGAAACATCTAGTTATTCCCCTCTCCCCACCCCACTACATTTTCTTTCCTTCAGATTCACCACTTAAATCCAGAGACTGGAAGTCTGCCAGGACAGGCAGACATTTTATGTACTACAGCACTTGCATGTTCAAAGGTTTTAATCTGTACATTCACCCTTTGCTTCTCGTGAGTATTTTTGTATAAAAATATACCATGTAAGATACCAGAGTGCTTCCTGTGCTTGTTTTAGTATGCTATAGAAATAGCAAACATGAACAGAATTAAATTATTACGATAGAATAAGCATCTTTTTGGCCTACATACATACAGCAATCCATCATCTGGCTTTAATAAAGAGTTTTCACCATTATAGGACCTTTGAAATCTTGTTCTTTATGATATTATTTAATAAGAAAATGGAAATATATATTCTCTTGCAAGTGTCCTTATCAATGATATCTTAATTAGCTTATAATTAGAAGATGGCTAACTATTTTATCATTATCTTTGGCCCCTATTTCTGTTAATTAATCATCTGGAAGAAAAAAACTAGATTAAAAAATGTACATTTGAATTTTTTCAAAAAAAGTGGTTGATACAAACATATTTCAGCCTATAACCTGTGATCGTACAATTGCCTGTCTTATGGATAGGCCTGGATACCTTAAGTTCCACTGAAACCAGTGGGCCTCTGCACAAACACATGTGCCCATCCAAGTGCCCCATTTGCAGGATCAGGACAAGAGAACATCTGTGAACTGTTCACCACAACTTGTGGCTTGATGAATCTCTTTGTATTTCACAATTGGTGCTGTCACTCACATAGATGTTATTTCTGTTCTCCTCCTTGAGTGACCCCTGAATTCATGAAGAGATTTCAAGATGCCCATGCCAATGAAATTTGAATGTGGGTTTGAAACATTCTCTTTCCACTACCATTTTCTGGAACAAGAAATTCACTCTTACAAATCAATTAATTTGTGGAATTGAATAAAAACAACTCATGAACAGAATTCCACTTTTCTTTGATCAAATATTTGAGAATAGGCCTCTCTTTTTTAATATTATTTTTACATCTCTCTATGTATAACACAGAAAATGAGTTCTTACACTAAGGCTTAACTTCATACCTGAGAATTTAATGCCAATAGGGGGCCATGTTCAGGAAAAATAGAAGTGGTGCCCAACTCAATTCTAACCAAATTATCAGACTAAGCCCAAACAGGCTGATGTTTCTGCTAAAATCATCTGCAGTAGAAGAATTAACATTTAAATTGTCAGAGTCGGGTGACAGTTTTTGGCTAATAGTTTTATTAGCCAAAAATGTGGTTTCAAATGAACCAAAACTATTTGTGAATTTGAATAAAGTCTTTGAAATAGTTTTGACCACGCTGAAAAATGAAAATGAAAACATTTTGACCCAGCTGAAAATGTTTTCTTTTAATTTCAGGCATTTTGATAAAAAGAAAGGTGGACTAGATACATAAAAACAGGAAGAGGAGGAGGACACATCACAGGTTTCCCCCAGTGGTTAAGTTACTTAATTGGGGATACAGAAAACCTGCATTCTAGGAATTTTAACATTGATATCTCATGTTGCAGGAAACTGCCCTGGACCTGTGGAATATTTTGTTTTCAGGCTCGCTCAATCTCTCCTGTTGAAACTAATCTACTGGGTATAAACAGTCTTTGGGGAAAGGACTTAACCTGGGTTTCCCATGTTCTACATGAATGCTACTATTAGACTACAGAGAGTCATTCTCCCTCTGTTTTCCAGCCCCAATAACTACCCACAGTCATCCATAGTAACAATTCCTAGCTACTGTACTGAATTATCATTGGGTCACAGAAAGAGAACACCTTTCTAGCCAAATGATTATGTCATTCTTTTGCACATGGGGGTCCCACATTCAAATCCTTTCTATATACCAGGCAGTAGGGATGTGGGAATTGAACACAAACTTTTCATGTTGTAGGTTAGTTTCCTAACCACTGGGCTAGAACGCATAACATAGGAGGCACCGCCTCCTCCAGCCCTCTTCTGAATCTTGTCTTCCTTTGCTTTTGTCCAAATCTCTGAAATTAAAAGACTATTTTTAATTTGCTGAAAATTTTCTAAGTATTTTTTATTTTGAGTCACCCTGAAACTAAACTTGTCATTTTTTCCAGAGTCACTAGAGAACCCAAAAAAAAAAGCCCATTAGTCAACCAGATCTAGTCATGATTAAATTTCAGCATTAACAACCTATTGAGGCAAAAGGTTGCAGTTCACATATCTTAGCACTGTTGTTTCAATCGGTCAGTGGATTCATGCACTAACTTGCAAAGGGGTCACTGTGTTAGTCTTATTCAGCAAAACAAACAAGGAGTTCTGTGGCTCTTAGAAGTCTATGAAATTTATTTATCACATGAGCTTTTGTGGGACATCATCTGACATATTGGGATTTTCTCCTATAGAAGCTCATGCGATAAATAAATTTGTTAGTCTTTAAAAGTGCCACTGGACTCCTTGTTTGTTTTACACTAACTTACATCGATTTATGTTTTCTAAGGGCAGCATTAGCCACAACAAAGTAGGACCTTTTAAATGAAAAGATCTTGCATACAAGAAAATTTAAGGGGGGGGGGGGGTCATCTGAGCAGTGTCAATGCAACATACCACAAACTACTGTCCCTCATGCTAGTTTAACTACTGTTAAATCAGTATGCTTTTAGCTAATCCAACAGTTAAAGAGGAAGACTAGTATTTGTGCTTATATGAAAACACAGGAGCATGAACATTCATTGTTTATTGTATTTGTGAATTATATGATCATTGAGACTGTATCTGTTCTGTTGAATAGGTCTGAAGTCACAGTGACTCCTTGACTGCATCACTGAAAAAAATAGCTACTAGTGACTGATGACTTCTCTCCTCTTGTTCTCATCAGTGCCACGTCAAATCCATTTAACATATTTTGGAACATTTTTTGAGGTACTGTAACCTGCGAGGGTGGTCTCAAATGCATTCCCTTGCCTCTCTCCAGTGCCTAACAGAGAAACCTCTGCAGAAAGCAGCTGGAGGGCCAGGATCCAGCCTGTTCAGGACTCACAGCAAGGACTGCTCAGAGTTCCCATCCCACATTAAACTACTATTCAGCATAAACATAACAATGAACTTTATTAACTAACTAAACAAACCTTATCCTAAGAAACCATAATAAATTTAAACAAACAGTAAGAAACACAAGAGTCCCAAAGTTCAGGTGGAGTCCCCCTTATCTCAATTGTAGTCTCTAAGTTCTTGAGGCATGAATGCAGAACATGAGCAATCCTCATCCTCTCTAGCTGCAGGAATCTTCAGACGAATGCCATGCAGTCCTTTCTTCCACCTGTGTAGCCAGCTATCAGGTCACTGGCCATCCAGCTCTCAGTTCTATTGCAGACAATTCCCCTGCAAAACTGTCCAAAGCAGGGAGAAAACATCCTGCAGTCCACTGCCACTCAGCTCCTTTCACTCAGTCCCTGAGCACATGGACTCTTGCAGCTTTCTCTATTTGCTGCTCTCCACGCTGCTCATCTCAGGTTTCTCATTGGTCATGCAACTCCAGCATAACAATAAAATTTGTGGAGCATGCTCAATGTGCTACCACTCCCTCTTACCAGAAGATTCTGATTTCTGGGCTGCAAAATCTACCCAGCAACCTAACCCATCCATAAGGGATCCCTGCAAGAGATTACTCTTTTTTAGGCACATAGGTTACACTACACTTACTAATCTTGAATCTCTGACGCTCATGCAAGCTCCAGTGGAATTGACAAGTCTCCTACTGCATACAAAGAGCAGACTTGATGCTTTCAGAACAAGAACCTTGATGATAATCAGTGAGCTAACACAGAAATGTCTCATCATTCAGAAAGGACATCTTTCAAATAAAAAAAAAAAGTGGCTATAGGGGTGAAGTTCCACTCCCCACCACAAGGGATTAGATAAGCATTTATCTTCAATGAAATACGAACTAACCAGCAGTGACATACCTGAGGCATCTTAAAATTATATATTGCAAATTTACTGAGAAAGTGGGAAATTTACAGTAACGTACATCTTTACAGATGTTGTTATACTCGTCTGAAGTGTATAGTATTTCAAGAATAGTATATTTTCTCTTGATGCTAAAACTGATGCAGTCTGTGAGAGAGCAATTGCCTTGGGCTTCTTTCCAGCTTCAAACACATAACTCATACAATTTGAAAACATGAAGACTTCAAACATTTTTTCTAGTCCTCTTTCCACAGCATTTTCTAAAACGGCCCTGTTCCTTTGTGATTACAGATTTTAAAATACTGTATTTTATGGCTTTACGGCATCTGCCTACAATACACATAGGTGCAAGAATTCTTATCTCAGGTACTTCTGACAAATACCACTGCTTCTAAGTTTTTATTTAATCAAGGATGAATGTTTGTCTAATACCTACTTGCGGTGGTAAGTGGAAGCACAGTAACATAAATGTTGATTTTATGAAATTCATTCCAGGAGCAAGAAATATCTTTTCAGTTTAGTATTTTTTCATTATGGCTCTTTATTTGAAAGCAGCAAATTTACTACACACACATCTATCTTGTATATTTAATTTAATCTTCTTTTGTAAGGTTGAGGGCAGGTCACAATTCCTCAGCATATATGCAACACTTCCATATTTCACAAGCAATCAGAGCTATGGTTTACCTCTGAATAGCTATTTCATTTGCAGTCTTCTAAATCAATAATTTGGATTTTAATCAGTTTCTGAATTAAGGATTTTGAATTTTCCCTGTTTTCCTTTTTGAGCATTTCCACAGTAAATATATTCTGTTGAAATACAAAAGTCAATGATAGTAATTATATTTTCATTTTGACACATTTCCCCATGTTACCATAGCTTTAGGCTATGTTTAAACAAGGCTTACAGTTTCCAAAAGTCTCCATTCTGACAATTATGAGAGCTCCACCTTTTCGGACACTTGTAAATCGCTCCACAGTTCTATTCAACTACACTGACTGAGGCTGCAGCAGTTCTGGTAAATCATCTCCCAGAGGATTACTCAGCATAGATACAGGGTGGAATTGTTATTAGACTGGAACTTTATTCATTTTACCTTTAATGGCATGTTACCACCTCTTTCTTCACTAGGATTTCCTCTTCAATTGGGAAAAAAAAACACTGTATGCCATAGCATCAGTAAAGTCTCAATACTGCAAGGTTTTGACCACTCTTAGCTCCCACTAACTTCAATAGTAAGGAGATACACAGTACCTCCCAGGAGCCCTCACCATCTTGCAGAATCATTGAATGGAAGTTATAAAAAAAAAAAAAAGAGCAGAATACATTTTAACATTCTGGATACCACACACTGTAATAAAACCAATCATGTTGCTCCTTCTCATAGCACAACCCTCTCTGCCCATGTAACACTAAATCGAGATTAAAAAGTTCTCAGGAGCTTGAATTGCACATCAACAACATTACTCATTAAAATGGACTCCAGACAGCTGCCTCACAGTGAAAGCCATTCCATGTGATGCTCAAAACTCAAAGAACAGTAGTGAAATCAATGATAAAATATTAGTTAGTGGCACAACAGAGTCTCCTGCAGGTGAAGTGCAATAATAAATAAGGTTCATAAAGTAGGCAAAAGGGGGGAAAACAGCAGTTGTGTATGAGTGATGTTATGGCTATTCACATTAAGTGTTCATAACTCCCGTAACACACTGCTGATGTGATCAGGACAATGCAACATGCACACACTAGTATCATTCCATAAACAAAAGAAACATATTTTGAAACAAAAAAAGGTTACTTAAGTGCAACAATCCCCTCAAACGCAAACCATTAAAATCAACAAAATGCCACTTATGGGACACATCTTAGCCCTTTACTAAGTGCTATACAGACACAAGTAGACAGCTCCTGCTGTAGAGAGTTTGCATCCCCTTGCTGCCATGTAATGCCCTACCGTTCCCCAGAGACACACTTCAGCTGGCAGCTATTCCACATGCCTTTTGCTCCTTGGCAGAACCTCCATGAGAGGTTCCCATACCACTTCCATGAATGATGAAAAGTCAGTAGAACATTGGGTTACATTAACTTTTAACCAATTTTTCTAGCCTGGACCAGATTTGTGTCTGACACTCCCCTCAGGTCAATCATTATAATTTTCCTTTATATCCACACTGAGTATAAAGTCATTCTTTACAATCATCATTAGTTACCATATTTCCAACAATGACCATCTTTCCTGGATGAAAGAGAATCTTAGAGGTTTTCTTATTGTTTTCCAATAGGGAACATGGAGCACAGGCTACATGCTTCTTGTTCTACCTCCTCCTTCCTTAGCTCCAGATCTTTTAGTAGAGCTCTTCACAGAGTCCAGAAACTGGCAATATGATGCCAATGAAGTCAGCCACATTCATATTGGAAATCCATGGGGTTTCCATGCTCCACTACTTATGCTGGTAAAAACGAGACAGTAGTAGATAATGGCTTCGATAAAAACATAGTCACAGTGGTTGCAAAAGCATTGACACAAGAAGCTAAGGATTAAAGTTTTCAAAAACTGACATTTTCTGCATTAAAAGTTGAGGCTGCTGCATGGTTCTTACAGCCATTCCCTCAGAAGTCAACAACAGTGTAGCAAGGAACTGTGGCCTCCCTCAGGGCCTCGCCCAGGGACGGGACCATATCTCTGCTCCCCCCCTCCACCCCAGTGGCCTTATAAAGAGGCATTTAACAGTTTTTGCCAGCAATCAAGCAGAGAGCACAAGAAAGTGGTAAACAGGCACAATCCATGGCATGATCCTTTGGGGTGTTGGAAACATAGAACTGTCTATGAACCTTAACCACAAGATGTTCCAGATGCCTAAATATGATAAGTACCATCATAACAGATTGCAGGTGAAATTTCAAGAGCTGTTGAATATCAACTTAACAAATGGGCAAGACATGGTCACGGTATATTGTCTCCCCTACCCTTTTCCAACAACCCACTTGCAATAAGGAAATATGTGGCTGCTGCAAGTGTAAGTAATAAGAAATCATATAAATACAAGACCGCCTGATTATGGTGTGAGAGTCCCTGAAGTCTGAAGACCAACCTCATCCTGCACTGAAGGAAGATGAAGAGCAGAAGGCCCCTGCAGAGAAGAATTTTGACTGGTCAACAAGGTTCATGTAAAGATTGTAACATTGGATGGTGAGCTATAACTTTACTATGGTATTCATTTATCAAACTCACATTAGTAATTGTATAACAATACAGGAATATACTGTAGCCTCTAAACCAGATAGATTTGCAGTGCTCTCACAAAATGCATTAACTCCTATCTGAATCTTGTAATACTAAGCCTTAGTCCATACTCGCCACACTTTTCGGCTGCAGTCAACGGGAGATATGCAAGGTATGTAAAATCTTTTGCATTATCTCCTGTCGCCTTACTAACTCCGACTTACCTCTCTGTACGTGCTGCGCTAAGGTGACCGGAAATGCCATCCGGTCAACTTAGCACTACTCTGTTTACTGGGCTGAAGTTACAGCATCAAGCTGTAGATCAACTGAACATGTCTTAACAGACTGCTCAATCAAACCCGGAAGAGCACACTGATGGCAGTGAATTTGCCACTGTCAGTATAGATATGCCCTACATCAGTGAGCTCTCAGAAGAGAAACTAGCAGTTGTCCTCAGGGAGCCCTGCAGACTGGAAAACTGAGGAATGTTTTCCCTCAGGTAGAAGCCAAGAATAGGTAAACTGAGGAAAAAACCACCTACCCTTTATTCATTGAGCCTTCTGATGGGCCAATTCAATGAGCTCCCGAGAAGGTGGGATTTGATTTTCAGGCAGTGAGCTCTAACCCTAACCCTAACCCTGCTGATCCAAAGGCACAAGGTAACAGTCCAAGAAACTGCAGGGGACAGAACCCAGAGACAGCGGGGCACAGCGACGACCCAAAGTGGAAGTACAAAAACCAAGCCAAGCAGCTCAGTCCGGAGGAAAGGTGCTGAAGGAGAATAATGCCTCTTTCCCTGGACTGCAGCCTCAGCCTGACCCTGACTTGGTGTCCACTAAAGGACAACCAAAGCTAAAGCAAGAGTCTCAAGGGCCTGAAAGAGCTGCCAGACCCTAGTGATTGGGAAGCACTGCCTGGAGCCAGAGACCTGGAAGGATTACCTGCTGCCAGCAATGACCTAGAAGACCTGCCAGACACTAGCAACCCTGAGGGCCTGCTGGGACTACCTCTCACCATCTACCCTGAGGACCTGGATGACAACATGGGCTACTAGTATCTGGGTACAGGGGTGGAGGAAGTGGCCCAGGGATACTCAGCTTATGGCCCAGTTTGGCTCATGCCACACATTTCAGCAGGAGCCCTGAGGACCAGTGTTGGGATACCCTGCCACCATTAAGGCCCTGGGCTGGGATACAGTAGAGTTAGGTGGGCTTGCTTGCCCCTCATCCCCACCCCCACCCCCAGCAGCCCACAGGCGACTGCCTCTAGGCCCACTAAGCCTCCATAAACTGGCACTGATGACTCTATTTAGCTCCCTTAGACTGTTGCCTTGCCAGCCTCTTCCTTCCTGGGGGTCAGGGAGCAACAGACTCTTGGCCAAACCTCCCTTATCTGAGCCAAGCAAAGGCCCAAGCCAAAAGCTGCTAATCTGCTGTCTAGGACAATAACAGCTGTCAAATGGAGGACTGCCTGGGGCTGTGGCCTTTTTTGGAGTCTGGGCCTAAGGAAGGGTTGCGACCCCCTCTCAGCAGGACAGATTTGCAGCTAACCTACGAACAGGAATCAACCTGTGTACATATTGCAAATAAATATATACAATAGTCAGCCTTTTTCACTGACCAAGATGTCTCCCCTTTTAATATGTTCCTTTGCCCATCTCTGACACCCCATATTTCCCCTCTTCCCCCATGCCCTGCCTTCAGGGTCAGGCAACACAAGTCTGCATGCTTGGTTTTATCCACGTCCTAAGTCAATGGACATCTGCTTAACGGATACTTGGGGCAATCCACTGGTTGTGTATACAAGCCTCAGCAAGGCATGAACCCTCACTCTGCTTTTCATTTTCCTGGTTCTAGCCAAGCCATGTGAAAGACACATTTGGGAATATTACATAGCAGAGCTCCATAACCATGCATGTGATATTGCAAGAAAGATTCTATCATGTCAGTTTCCAAAGGGACAGTCATATTAGTCCAGTTCAATAAAACAAACAAGGAGTCCTGTGGCACTTAAAGACTAGCAAATTTACTTATTGAGTGAGCTTTCTTGGGAGGAAATCCCACTTTGTCAGATGCTTTGAAGATGATAGAACTTACAGAATGGGAGGAGATAAATGCAAGGAAGTGTAAGTCACGAGAAGAGGTCACACTATAAAAGCAAATCAAAACAGAGGTAAAGATTCAAACACTGGCGAATAGCAGACAGAGGAAGATGAAGTCAAATCACCTGTTGTAATGATAGAAAAATCCAACATCCCTATTAAGGATGAATAGCAGAGCAAGGCTTCTAAGAGAAGCTGCTGAGATCAAATTTATTTGCAAATGTGGTTGTATTGCTTGGCAATTTGGCATTTCCTAACTTGTTATTGCTTGACTTTGCAATCTGAGTGTTCTTATACAGTATTTCTTTCGCCCATCTTCCCAAATGTAACTACTACTTCTGTCACACAGACTTTGACCCCTTGACTTGTAATTGCCACGCCACGTATTGCTACATCTCACCTGACCAAACACAATTACACCAAAGTGACACAATGCTCTCCATGTACACAACAGTACATTTTGAATTATACAAAAATATTACCTTCATGCCCTGTAACAATGTAGTTTAGTACTGCAACCTTCGTTACATACAATTTCATTAAAGATTTGTTCAAAACTAAAATTAAAGATAATGCAGAAATCAAACTCAGAAATCAAATTTTAATCATTCATAATATAATTGCAAAATGATTCGCAATGATCACCCTTACAATGAATATTTTTTTCAAAGCGTAAGTAGCAAAACATATTTTATAATTTATTTCTCTTGGATTTAAGATGTTTCTGAATTCTCATATTAAAAGATTTTGGTATTATATCTCAGATAATACATCTGAAAAAGAGTGATGCTATTGTGGTTACCCAGCAAACAGTGACTGACCCAAATTGTTAAGAGTTACTTGTGAATTTCTGTACCTCCATTTTTGGATGTCTATCTTGGAAATCCTTTAACAAGACTGATTTTCAAGAAGTGCTGAGTACTTGTCCTCTTAAAATCAGGCCCCTTCAAGATGTCTCAAGATGAGTATTCAGCAAATGAAGGCAGCCAAAATAACTAATTATCTTGAATAATTTATGCTTGGATTTTTAGAAGAGTCTGAGGGAGTTAAATGCCCAAATCTATTGACTTTCAGCACTTACTGCTCTCATATCTCTAAGATACTTTGTTACTATGACCTTTAAACTAAGAATGCAATAGCACCACACTAGTAACATAATGCTGTAGAGTACTTAACAAGGTAATGGACAACATATAGCAATACTTTAATGTTGTAAACATGCACATATGTGTATCTTGACACAAAGGCAACTGGTCATATGAAAAAATTGCACACAAATTGGCAAGACTGGGGCTTTACTTTGCAAAATAGTTGTACATGATGCCAAAGTAAAACCTAGTCCATATATTTATTGGTTTTCCATCTTCTAACTGAAGGGCTCACCCATTCTCAACATGTATTCCAATAGCAAGGAAAAGCTATAACGGTGGAACTATTAAGCTTTCAGAGGGGTATGAATTTTAATCAGTTCCAGTCCTAGGTATAATGTTGCTGTAGATTAAGGCTAACCCAGAAGTTTAGTGTGGCACTGGAGGCATCTATGATAGAGATAATCACAAGTCTTTTCAACATTTCCATTCTGGTTAAGGGATGTGTTTTCCCTCAAAAGCTCTGCTGAGTTGAATGAGAATTGTTTATGCTCTTAAAAATTTATTCCAGTGCTACCTAAACAAACATTTATATAGCAGCCTTTCCAAAGTCAGGACGCCATTTGTTTTGAGTGGAAACATTTCTCAACAGCTGAAACGCTAGAACAAAACTCTGAATGGATAAAGTATTAGGGTTGCTAGCTTCAGAAGTATTCCTTGAAGGGGAGTTCATTTTCCCAATGGGTAAGGTGAAAAGCACTTGAATGAAGATTCCAGTAATACCATTGATAATAAAATACACTAGTCTCCAAACTCTATGGAAAGAGAAAAATTCTAGTTGTCCATCCTCAGGATCAGAATTTTTAAATAATTGATCTCTATCAGCTTTGTTGTCAGGATTATTTCTCATAGCTATAGATACTAAACCTATCAATATACATTACAAGCAAAAGGCCTATCTGTGATAGGATGGAGACTTTTGGAGGAAAAGTCATGGTGACTGATGTACAATTTCAGAAGATTTATTTTCTATTATGGGGGGAGGAAACAAATTTTAGAGGCTGGAGGATGCTTTGATGATAACCAAATTCTCTCTTTAAACTCTCTTCTAGCTCCCATAACAATTTATAGCACAAGAAAACAGACAATCAGAGAATATAAGTTCCTCTTTTAAAAAAGCCATTTCCTATTTTATGTGTTCCCTTTTTTAATCTTCCTCATTTAAACATTCATTGACAGGAAAACAATATTTCTAGTATTTCCATTCTGCTGAGTTAGCACACCTCCTCTTATCTTCCACTGACTACAGCTGGCTTTATGGAAAGGTGACTTGATAATGGAGAAAAAAAAAGTTTCTCCACTTTTTTAAAAAAATTTTATTTTTATGATGGATAATGATGGCTCGAGGTGGCATGATTTTCCAATAGTTTTAATTCCCCTTGATTTTCTTCATGAACAATTCAGCTAACCCTTTGAAACAATTCAGGTCTTTTATACGACCCTACTCCTGCAACAGGCAAACTAGCTTCTATGTCCACAGGGAGTCCCCTTGAAATGGAGCTCTGCACAGGTACAGCTGCCTGCCAATGCACCATATCCAAATGAAATACTAACTTATTTTACTAAAAGACTAAAAATAGTGTGATCATTCATCAAGCCAGTAAACAGAAAGAAACACTGTGATCATCTAGTCTTTCCTCCTGTATAAAACAAGCCATAGAACTTCCTCCAAAATAATTCCAAGGATGATGTTATACATGACAAGGGTTAAGGAATGTTTACTCAAACTTTATAAAACTCTGAGTTGTTAACAGTTATTTAATTCATACAGAAGACAAACCGTGGTAGAAAAGCCTTCCATGAAAAAATGCAATACCTCAGCTCAAACAAGCGGAGTCAGAGAAAGCTACCACTCCCATTCTAATTTTTTTCAAGAAAAACAACACTACAAAGGAAAAAAAAACATACAAGACATCCTATGACTAGTAATGTTAAGGGGGAAAAAAATCACAGTAAAACTTTTGAGGCCTTATTTATACATCATATGGAAGCTATTAAGAACAAAATGTATTTTTCCCTTTTGGCAGTCATGTTTAAAAGAATAATGGCTCCTTTTTCCTAAAGAGCTCTCCTTTCTTTTGGCTGCTGCTACTTTTCCCAGACAGCAAACTCACACAAAGCTGTTGTCACCAAACTGGGTTACTCTGATTTATTTTTAAGAGAAAATTCCTCTTCCAGCAGGAGAAAAGGAAACTAGTCAATAGTGATTGGAGAAATTTTTTCTTCACAAATCCAGCTGTCTTCTCCAACCAAGTCCTCCCACGACACCCCAGCACTAGCTGATTTTGTTCCTATAACCAGGGGATAGGTGGGCTTCTGACACCACTGAAGGAAACCCCAGATTCCTTTGATGATCAACCACCAGCTGGAAAACTTCTCCACAACTTCTGCAAAAACGTGGGAGTGAAATAGCATAGTGTGTAGAAAAATATCCATCCTGCTTTTCCAAAGAGTAATCTAAGCAGCTTCAATGAGCATAAAGGGACTGTCTCAAAAGGATACTTACTAGAGATGGATCTCTGGTAACCTTTGGGAAAGTGAGAATCAGTTGAGCCAGAATAACTTTGCCAGCAGTCAATTCTTGTAACTTAAAATATGTGTTACTTCTGACTACCCCAACAAGATCAGAGATTAATTCTGTAATGGAATGAACCACTTCCACCTCAATGAATCAACATAACCCAATTAATCCATTGTGAGCAGCACAGGGACCTGCCAGAAAAGAGTGGAGTTTACTGGCCAACAGAGCTAGCCTGCTGTTTCTGTTAACTAAGAAAGATGTCCTTCAGGTCAGATGTAGCAATATGTGGCTTGGCAACTAAAAGTCAAGGGCTATGTCCACACATACATTGTTATTTCAAAATAAGTTATTTCAATTTAAGAAAATGTTAATTCGAATTAAGGGAAAGCCTGCTGTAGTGATATGCTTGTAGAAGGTTGTGAATTTAGAGACACTCCCTCGCCTGGGCCATTGTTGTGTAAATTGGGAGACATGCCCCAGAGAAGATCTAACATGGCTGCTCCCAGGTATACACCTGGATACCTGTCTGTATGATTAAAGTTCTATTCCTTACTCATTCAGTGGTGTCATCTTTAATGAACCCTCAAGATCATTACACCTGCTATCGAAACGGCTGTTATTTCAAAATGGTTATTTTGAAATAACGCCATTTGGACAAGTTGTTTCGAAACAATGGTGGTGTTTCAAAACAACATGTCCAAACGGCATTATTTTGAAATAACCATTTCAAAATAACAGCCGTTTCAAAATGAATGGGGTTTAAGCTGTTTCAAAATGACAGTTCTTATTTCGAAATGACAGAGCCTGTCATTTCGAAATAAGAAAACATCGTGTGGACATTCAGTTTTTTATTTTGAAACAACTAGTGTTGTTTCGAAATAAAAGACTCATGTGGACATAACCAAGGAGTCAAAGTCTGTGTGACAGAAGTGGTAGTTACATTAGGGGAGATGGGGAAGAGAAATACTTCAAAAGAACACTAAGATTTCAAAGTCAAGCAACAAGTTAGGAAATGCCAGAATCAAGGTTACCCACACAACCTTAACTCAGTCCCCTTGAGCAAAAGCATTATGACACAGTCTTTTATTATATAATCACATACTATTTCACTTCCTGGCTCATTTAGTGTACAGATAACTTCCCAACATGTTTCCTCTGATAATTATGACAGTTGTCTACAGCACATTGAATCTGAGATGGTATGCTGCCTTCTCAGAATTCAGAAAAAGAGAGCATGTGGAAAGCACAGTGATTGGGAAAAAAACACTCACCAGCTAGAAGGAAGATGCACTGGCAGTAGCCAGAGGTAAAATGGCCACCTCAGGGCTGAAGCTGCTTGTCTCTCTTATATTTAAAGAAACAGCTATCAAGAAAGCATGTTGGAAAGGCCTTCTGAGGATGATGCCATTTTACAGAATTCAGTGGGGGCCACACAGTCACAAAGAAAGGAGTTGCTGGGAAAAAGGCTAACTTCTTCCCCCACTCAGTCCTTTGCAGGGTTGGAAGGCTGGCTGGAAGGGAGCGTTGGACATTTTAGTGCTGGATCTAGTCACATGATTTTGCTTCCATTTCATATATTTCTGTAATAAAGATCTAGCTGCTTTTTCAGTATCAGCTGCTGATGCTTGAAGTTGATCACCACAGTATCACTGATTCAGGAACTTCTATAGTTCCTGCCATTCTTTATTTTGGGAATTGATGCCATGGTAGCTCTATTATCAGATATATAAATTTTAATATTTCTCTCCTGACAAGATTCAGTTTTCTTTGTATTTGTTCTCCATTAACACATACCTTCTTCCCATCCTCCACTCCTTCTTATTAAAGCTATATCCACTTCTGGCCACCCTCCTTTGTTAACACATAGGTAAAAGAAGGCGCACTCCAAGCACTGATGCTGAAATGAGCGCCATGTGGCACCCAGACAGCATTCATAGCATCATCACCGCATATATGGCCTGTGTTTGAATGTTGTCACTACTACTACATATATTGTTATAGTAGAGCTGTTTGTGTTTTAACACTGTAATATAATGACTACATAGTGCTAATTTTATTTCAGATTATGATGCATTGCCCTGGCTTTTGTGTGAGGGTAGAAAGTTATTTTCACTGGTAATGATGGATATAGATATTTCCATGGAGAGAAAAAATAGATTTTAAAAAAGAGCTGCTGAGTTTTTGTTAAATTAGTTGCTATTGTTGTATTGATTTAGGCATCAGTCCTGCAAACACTTCTAAACACAATTAAATTTACTATTTTGAGTCAATAAAACTATTCCTAGTAGCACAGCTAAGCATAATTTAATTTTGGTGGGACTCCCTTCAAGTGAAAATGTTTGCTTTTTTAAGTGGCTTTTACATACCTAGAATCCCTAAAGACATCTCACTATTACAAACATGTGAGGCAGCCAGAATGGCTTAGCAGGGAACTCTGCTCTGATCTTAAACATAAAAAGGAAGCTTACAGGAAGTGGAAGCTTGGTCAGATGTCCAAAGAGGCATATAAAGATATTGCTAGGGACTGCAGGGATAAAATCAGAAAGGCCAAAGGACAAATGGAGTTGCGGCTAGCGAGGGATGTAAAGGATAACAAGAAGGGGTTCTACAAGTATGTTAGTAACAAAAAGAGGATCAGGGATGGTGTAGGCCCCTTGCTGAATAGGGCAGGCATCCTTGTGACAAGAGGATAAGGAAAAAGCTGAAGTGCTCAATGCATTTTTTTCTTCAGTTTTCACAGGCAGGGTCAGCTCCCAGCCCACTACCATGGGTGTAGCAGATGGGAGAGAAGGAGACAGGCCCTTGGTGACGGAAGGTCAGGTTAGGGACTGCTTAAAGAAGATGGATGTGCATAAGTCCAAGGGGCCGGACGAACTGCATCCGAGGGTGCTAAGGGAATTGGCCGACGAAATAGCAGCACCTCTGGCCTTTATCTGTCAAAAATCATGGAGAACAGGGGAGGTGCCAGAGGACTGGAAAAAAGCAAATGTAGTGCCTATTTTCTAGAAAGGGAAAAAGGAGGATCCAGGGAATTACAGACCAGTCAGCCTCACCTCAATCCCTGGCAAAATTATGGAGCAGATTCTCAAAGAATCCATCCTCAAACACTTAGAGGAAAATAAAGTGATCAGGAACAGTCAGCATGGATTTACTAAGGGTAAATCATGCCTGACCAATCTCATTTCCTTCTATGATCAGATGACTGGTTTTCTGGATGCAGGAAGAACCATTGATGTGCTATACCTTGATTTTAGCAAGGCTTTTGATACAGTTTCCCACAGCATTCTCATTGGCAAATTAAGGAAGTATGGGTTGGATAGGTGGACTATAAGGTGGATAGAGAACTGGCTAGATCAACGGTTTCAGGATAAGTGTAAAATCCTGCATTTGGGACAAAAAAAAACCCATGCACTGCTATAGGCTGGGAAACATTCAGCTAAGTAACAGCAGTGTAGAAAAGGACCTGGGGGTCTTGGTGGATGGGAAGCTAGATATGAGTCAGCAGTGTAATCTTGCTGCCAAAAAGGCCAATGGCATACTGGGCTGCATCAAAAGAAGTATTACCAGCAGATCAAGGGATGTGATCATTCCCCTCTATTCTGCACTGGTGAGGCCACATCTGGAATACTGTGTTCAGTTTTGGGCTCCCCACTACAAAAAGGACAGGGACATGCTAGAGAGAGTTCAGAGGAGGGCAACCAAAATGATTAAAGGCCTGGAGCAGAAGCCCTATGAGGAAAGACTGAAAGCATTAGGCTTATTTAGCCTGCAGAAGAGAAGATTGAGGGGGGATTTGATAGCAAGCTTCAACTACTTGAAGGGATGCTCTAAGGAAGATGGAGCTCGACTGTTCTCGGTAGTAACGGAGGACAGAATGAGGAGCAATGTTCTCAAGTTGCAGTTAGGGAGGTCTAGGCTGGATATTAGAAAAAACTTTTTTACTAGGAGAGTGGTGAAGTCTTGGAATGAGCTGCCAAGGGAGGTGGTAGAGTCTCCATCTTTGGAGGTGTTTAAGGCCCGGCTTGACAAAACCCTGACTGAGATGGTTTAAGTGGGGGTTGTCCTGCCTCTGGCAGGGGGTTGGACTAGATGACCTATGAGGTCCCTTCCAACCCTATGATTCTATGATTCTATTAGATTCTCATATGTGATGTTGGAGTGTCAGTGGCTACCGGAAATTCTGTTTCGTCCTGCAGAGTTAGGACCTGATACTACAAACTGCTTGGCCTAGGGGAACTAGTTTCCTAAAAGGAGCATCTGAGATCTCAGGGAGACTACTAGCATGAAGTTTAAAGTTATGTAAATGCCTAATATTTCCCATACAGATGTATCTTTGGCACACATATTTCTCCCATTATCATGGCAATGGAACACCACACAATAATTAAAATATACAGAATAAAGCTGGGAGGAGAAACACAGCTCTTCTTTGTGGAGGATTTTCATATTTCAAAATTAGGTTTCATTCCAAACTAATGAAAACCAAAAATTCCAAAATCCTCTGTGAAAGGGAATGGTGTGCCAATCCGTCTGGGAGGCTACCCAGAGGTGCAGAACCTGGAAGCCTGGACTGCCAAGAAGCCACATCTCCCAGACTCTCAGCCTATCAGGTAGAATCCTAGCTAGATTTTTGAATAAAAAGAAAAATCAGAATTGTCTGTGGAAAGTAGATACTTTCAGCAAAAATGTTAGTTTGATTGAAATTCCAATCTTCTACCAAGAACTGTTGAAGGAAACTTCTTTGACCAACCTTATTTATTGCACACATATGCACGCATGCACACACACAAAACTTCAACTGCAGAGTTTTATGGCCACTTAGTCTAAGAAAAGAGTAATACTTCAAATGTTTAATGGCCCTCAGTATTGTTATAGTAAAGAATGAAGCTCTCATTGTTTACATTGTCCAGTGGTGAGTACTGGTATCGTCTGTGGCAGTGGTTCTCATCATAATGCAGATGTTCCATGATCCATCCCAAACCCTCTCCACTGGGGGCCTGAATGGAGTGGGAGGCAGGAACAATTTAAAATGCCACAGCTGCAGTAAACGTTCCAGGTATACAGTGGTGGACCTTGACACACATCTGGAAACTTTGCTGCAGCTGAAGCATTTTAAATCTCCCACCACTGTCACCAGCTTTTTCAAAAACGTTTTCACCAGGTGTTCTTTGTAAAGTCATTAATACCTTTTAGTGTTCCCTGGTCCACTAAATGTTGAGAAACACCGTTCTATGGACACTAGACAAAACTTTGGAAAGGAGAAGAAAAAGACTTGTGCCATTCTTGCTCCTTTACAATGTATAATAAGGTAGGTTTGTTCAACAGTTCTTTGGAGAGGAGGTGCAAAGGGTGAAGAGTTTTAAAAAAAAATTTCCTGTAGTTTTTAATAGTAAAAAATCCAGATGTTCCATAGTGCGTAAGTCTATCTGGAGAACTGTTAACATTATGATATCATAAATGTCTAGAAATTGAAAACTGATCAGAGAAAGAGTATTTTGATCAGACTAATTAAAATTTGTGGTTTGTTATTTTAACATCACTACATTCTAACAACTACTGAACATTTTGGAGAAGGAATGATTTTGTTAAATATTCACACATCTGTAACAATCTTGTATTTTGATTGCTCATCCTTCCCTCTTCCTCACATTATAGCACTATTTTATTTTACTTCATTTTCAGAAATATCACCACCGTGTACACCAACATAATAAAACTCCTAAGACTGTACTTGCAGAAGTGATTTCAAAAGGGGTCCCCTTAAAAATCAGTAGTCTTTGGGTAACACATTGACACGTGTACTAGAAAGTAGAATGGCATGTTAAATATTTCAGTCCACCCTTTTTGTTATTTATTTATGTAATCACACAGACTCTCAAAAATCAGAAAATATAATTTAAAACAGTCTTGAAGAAACTATCTTTTAAACAAGCCAGTGTTTCTAATTTGTATTGTCTTCAGTTGAGATGAAGAATGAATTTTAAAGTCTACCACACCTGAAAGGTTCAGGCATTCGTGTCAAAAATAAATCAGCCATGTATATAGCACAAAGTAATTTGGATTGTAAAGGCTACAATTAGATTGTAATTTGTGTGTGATTGGGCCTGGGAGGGATTCTGCCATTTGCAGTGGAACACTTCTATTTCTGTGACAGCATAAAAAAGTCAGACCCTGTCAAGTGAGACTTTTGCTAAGTCAGGAATTGAGTGAGATAGCCATAGACTTGAATAATAGTTTCTTCAAGGCTATTTTAAACTATATTCTCTAATTTCTGAGATTCTATATGATTACATAAATAAATGATTAAAAAAAGATGGCTCTGAAATATTTAACCTGCCATTCTTCCCTTTGGTACACATGTGTAAACATGTTACCCAAAGACGGCTGATTTTAATGACAATCTCTCTGCTAACCCTGGAACTGTAGCAGACTGAATTTCTGTGGTTATTCTGGGCAGGTAGATTCAGCCAGCCATAATTTAGGCAGCACACCAAGGGCTGTTCAAATTATACTGTGGGCTAATTTAGCCCCCAGAGCAGCAGAGAAGTGGAAGTGCAAAGAGATGTAGTAAGAACTGTAAGATGTAGACAATATGCATTATATAAGCTTACGGTACATAATAATATGTAGTAATAGAAAAGTTCTGATAGAGTAAACCCTAGCAATACCCTGCTGCTATTTGCACAATCAGTGGGTTTGATTTTAATGTGACTCCACAGAAAGTAGACATCATACTATTCAAGGATTATTGGACTGAGGACGAAGACTGGCAGCTGTCTATTTCACTACCCTTTTGAAAGTCTTACTGGCTATGCCTACACTGGGGGGGGCTCTTTTAAGTCAACTTAACAAGGTCAACTTTAAGTCAACCTAAAGTTGACTTTGTTAAGTCAACATAAGGGTATGTCTACACTATCTCCAGTGTAGACATACTCCACACTCTGCCCTACCTTGGGTCCTGATCCAGCTCCAGGGACCCAATCTAGCTCTGGGGGCCTGATCTGGCCCCAAGCCACTTGCCCTAACTGGCTCCACACCCCTTGCCATTTGCAGCCACTTGCTGCTGGCAGCTGGGGCCAGATTGGGCCCCCAGAGCTGGACCGGACCCCTGGATCCAGATCGGGACCTGGGGCAGGATTCCTGCCATCTAAAGTTGACTTAACACTTAAGTTGACTTTGATGGCAGGTGTTATTAGGTCAACTTAAGCAAGTGTTAAGTCGACTCAAAAAATGCTAAATGTGGCCAGGGAGTTCCTTAGGTCGACTTGAGGCAGGTTAAGTCAACCTAAGGCTCCAGTCAGGGGTTAAAGTAACCCAGAATGTGGCAGAAAGCCCACAATTTTTAGGGGTTCAGCATTCCAGGGCCCCTCAAAATAGAAAATGTAGCTGGAATGCTACGTTCCAGGGCCCACCATTTAAAAATAGCAGGCACCAGAACACAGCATTCTTGCTCTATCCTCTATTTTTAGGGGCCCCAAAGCTGAGCCCCTACAAATAGCAGGGCCTGGAACGCCGTTCTGCTGCATTCTGGGAGGGCAGGGAGCTCCAGGCTCACTCAGAGCAGGCTCAGGCCAGAGCCTCAGCCCAGGCCGGGGCTGCTCCAGTAACATGGTGGCCACATAAGGGGACCCCGGGGCTGGGGCTCAGAGCTTGGGGACAGGTGAACCAGCCCAGTGGGAAAAGGTGGAGGGGGAGGCAAGGCAGCCCAGGACAGCAGGGGAAGACTGCGTGGCACAGTGGGGTTTGGGGCACCAGCGGCAAGACGGGGGCCAGGGGCAGTATCTGGGGTGGCAGGTAGGCATGTGTGGAGCAGTAGCTGGGTGGGGGTAGTGTTTAGGGGGCAGTAGCTGGGGTGTGTAAGGGGGGCCCGCATCAGCATCAGGGCAGCCCACCAATTTAGGAGGGTTCTGGGGCCTGCCAAATTATACGTTAACCCCTAGCTCCAGCGTAGACAACCCCACTAAGAGCTACATCAGTTTTCAGTGTGACACCATTAAAACTAGGGTTGTGATGTTTTTCCAGTGCAGGACCAATTGCTGCTTGATCTGTGCCAATGCTCACAGACGACCTATGTACCATGTGCATTAAGGCCTGAAAACAGAGCTTAAGTGACATTTAAGTGGTGAATTAACCTCATGCTGATTCTCTGCATAAAAGTAAGTTTTATCCATAGTAAATACTCTATGGACTTGGTCCCTATGGATCAGGAGCAGTGCACAGAAGTGTATGGTACAGCTGCCTGTGTTGTACCTGTTCTCTGTAAAAACATAGGACTTCAGTCTCCAGGGTTGTGAATCTGATATGTGTTGTAATCACTACATTCACAGTTTAAGAAAAAAATAGTAAAGCTTGGATCTGAGGTAGCCACCTGGAAAACACTTTATTTTCAGAAATATAGGCATGTTTTAATTATATACATAAAATCAATTAACCAAAAACTAATCAGCTTCTACTTCATGCTGAGTTAGTACCACCTGAAAATATGGATTTAGCTATACCCTTAGCCATATCATTCCTAGGTGTTCTGCCATTCTACGATAATGCAAAATGTCCAAAGAATTCTGTCTCACAGATGTATAATTTTAATGCTCTCACTTGGATGATTCCAGAATAAAAACACATTTACCCTAAAGCAGTGCTTTAAACAATTGTAATCTGAACTGCGGAAGTTTTCCAGTTCTACAAAACCATGAGAATTTAGTGACTACCATGTGACAAAATCCTATCCATGCCCGTGGCTGTTAAAGATTAACAGAATTTGCATAGTATTCACACAAAACTCCCAACAGGATATTTGTAATTCAGATTTGGCTCACAATGTGTTCATTTACATTTTATAATGACTTTAGCAGACAAAAAAATCCTCATATATAACAGGGTTTTTTTGCCAGTTACCAGAATGTAGAAGAGACTGATTCAATACACTGGTAGTAACAGCACAGCTTCAATTTTCAACATCCTCCTCCTCCGTGAGAAATAGTACCAGTCAGATTAAGGGTTTCCTTTGCCCCAGGTACTCTCTAGAGAGCCAAGGCCCCCTGTGTTTCACCACCATCCCTTTAAGTCAGAGATCTCACTAAGATTTCATTCGAATTTCAGAATAAAAAGTTTGGTCATCCTACCTTGCTTTTACCCTGCTTTCATCCTTTGGGCATGCATGTGTCGTGGCATTAAAAAAAATGGAAGTTACAAGCACACTTAAAAGAGAATAGCCTCACAAAATGTTTCTGAAGAAATGTGCAGATGGAGTAAGATGTGAGGGGAACAATCTCCACCAGCTGATTCTTTTTAATGATGTAAAAATGTTGTAATTTTATGGAATAAATTCTAAACAGGAAGAGTCTCCCATTACACATTAATTACAATGGTAAAAAGTCTAGATTCTTCTTTCAAAGTAGCTGTGTAAAGAAAATGCTGAATCCTACATGCTATTTAGTATAGCTTATGCAAAAGTCTTTAGAGACAATTCACAATAGAGAGACTGAAAAACAGGAAGATTAAGCCTTAGAAAGTTTACATATAAGCAGACTGTCTCTCCATTTCCAGGGAGGCTGGCAGAGAAAATATTTGTTAAAAAGTATTTCACACACACAGTTCAAGACTGTATTCTAGGTGCTTGGAATTCCTGTCCAACCAACTGGGAACATATTTCTTTTGTGCTGAAGAAGTTTTAGCATACTGGAAAGGAACTAAAGTCTTCCCTCTTTCTGCATGTAGGGAGCAAAAGCCAGAGAAACAATATGGAAGTGAGGTAATGAACAGGTGATAGTTGGGTCCCTGGCCTACAGCTAACTCTTCCACCTCACTAAATCCCATGGAAGCACATGGTGCTTTGCATATACTCAGTTCCACTGGTGAGTAAGGGATGGAAAACTGTGCTGTCACCACAGCTCAGAAGATAACATATTAGTAAATTAACTTTGACCCTACACTAACCTTACATGTTTTTCCCCTTCTATGCCTTATTATTCCAGTGGGAAAGCCTATCACAACAGGGAATCAGGAAACAAACACAATTCTGATCTTCACAATATTCTGATCTTCAGCCTCTCCCCTTCGCAAGATGCAGAGGTCTCAGGAAGCAGGGAGTGTGGCCTTCATTTTCCTGCCACTGATGATCAGGCTCAGGAGATGAGCCTATGTGATAGATGCCTTCTGGTGGCATCTCTTCAGAAACAGGTAGGAGAGTTACAGGAGGAGGTGTCACGACTCAGGGGTATCTATGCCCTGGAAAAGTTCCTTGACGGTGTCCATGATGAGACCTGCAAGGAGGAGGTCCCTATCCCACTGCCAAGGGCTACTGCCACAGCTCTGGAAATGGATGAGATGCCTATGGCAGAGGAAGGACACTGGCAGCTGGTCACCTCTGGCAGTAGACAGTGCTCCATGCCTGCTCACATCCCACCATCCATTGTGGTGAGGAACCGTTATGCGGTGCTGGACACACTGAAGGAGGTAGAGGAGATGCCATCCACCCCAAAGGCTGGGCAGATCACAGCCACCTCACCTAAGAGGAAATGCAGGGTCGTGGTGATTGGGGACTCACTCCTGAGAAGAACAGAGGCACCCATCTGTCGCCCTGACAAGGCCTCTAGAGAGGTATGCTGCCTGGCAGGTGCCCGTATCCGTGATGTAACGGAGGGATTGTCTAAAATCATCCGCCCCTCAGACTACTACCCCATGCTTCTTATCCATGTGGGTAGCAATGATACTGCAAGAGGTGATCCTCAGCAGATCAAAGGTGACTTCAGGGCTCTGGGAGCGAGGGTGAAGGAGTTTGGAGCACAGGTGGTGTTCTCATCAATCCTTCCAGTCAAGACTAGAGGCCTCAGGAGAGACAGATGCATCCTAGAGGTGAATGCCTGGCTGCGAAGATGGTGTGGTCAGGAGGGATTTGGCTTTCTTGACCATGGAGCCCTGTTTCAGGACAGAGGATTGATAGGCAGAGATGGCCTTCATCTGTCCAGGAAGGGGAAGAGCGTGTTTGGGCACAGACTGGCTGACCTAGTGAGGAGGGCTTTAAACTAGGTTCAACAGGGGAAGGAGACCAAAGCCCACAGGTAAGTAACAATGTGGGTGATCTGGGGGAAGGGATGGAACTTAGGGGGTGCTGGGACTGTATCAACAGCAATAAAAGAGAAGGTAGTTGGAACATGGGGGGGAATCATATAATTGTCTTAAGTGTTTTACTGAAGCCCCAATATGTGAGGAGAGTGGGGGAGGAGAACTCCAAGAAAAAATGCAAGGAGGTTTATGTAATAGAATTGAAAATCAACATGACAAAGTACGGCAATCAACTGGGTATCTTAGGTGCCTGTACACTAATGCAAGGAGCCTGGGAAATAAGCAAGAAGAATTGGTAATACTAGCACAGACAAGGAACTATGATATTATAGGAATAACGGAGATGTGGTGGGATAGTGTGCATGACAGGAGCTCTGCCATGGATGGGTATAAACTGTTCAGGAGAGACAGGCAGGGAAGAAGAGGGGGAGGAGTAGCGTTATATGTAAAAGAGCTCTATCACTGCTCAGAGCTCCATTATGGAAGTGGAAGCCTGCCAATAGAAAGTTTGTGGGTTACATTGAGAGGGGAAAGCAACAAGGGGGATGTTGTGGTGGGTGTCTGCTATAGACCACCAGACCAGAAGCAGGAGGTGGATGAGGTGTTCTATGGACAACTAGTGGAAGCTTCTAGATCACAGGCCCTGGTGCTCATGGGGGACTTCAATTACCCTGACATTTGCTGGGAGGCCAATACAGCAGTGCATGAGCAATCCAGGAACTTTTTAGAGTGTGTTGGGGGCAACTTTCTAGTACAAATGTTTGAGGAACCAACTAGGGATCCTGCACCGCTCGACCTCCTGCTCACAAACAGGGAAGAATTGATCAGGGACATAGAGGTAAATGGCAAGCTAGGCAGTAGTGACCATGACATGGTTGAGTTCAGGATCCTGATTAAAGGAAGGAAGGAAAGAAGCAAAACAAAAATCCTGGACTTCAAAAAAGTAGATTTTTGCTCCCTCAGGGAACTGATGGGCAGGATCCCTTGGGAAGCTAATCTGAAGGGGAAAGGAGTCCAAGAGAGTTGGTTATATTTTAAAGAAACCCTGCTAAGGGCACAGGAAGTTGCCCTTCCAATTAGGGGAAAGAACAAACATGTGAGGCAGCCGGAATGGCTTAGCAGAGAACTCTGCTCTGAGCTTAAACATAAAAACGAAGCTTACAGGAAGTGGAAGCTTGGTCAGATGACCAAGGAGGCATATAAAGATATTGCTAGGGACTGCAGGGATAAAATCAGAAAGGCCAAAGGACAAATGGAGTTGCGCTAGCAAGAGATATAAAGGATAACAAGAAGGGGTTCTACAAGTATGTTAATAACAAGAAGAGGATCAGGGATGGTGTAGGCCCCTTGCTGAATAGGGCAGGCATCCTTGTGACAGAGGATGAGGAAAAAGCTGAGGTGCTCTATGCGTTTTTTGCTTCAGTTTTCACGGGCGGGGTCAGCTCCCAGCCCACTACCATGGGTGTGGCAGATGGGAGAGAAGAAGAGAGGCCCTTGGTGACGGAAGGTTAGGTTAGGGACTGCTTAAAGAAGATGGATGTGCACAAGTCCATGGGGCCGGACGAACCGCATCCAAGAGTGCTAAGGGAATTGGCCAATGAGATAGCAGCACCGCTGGCCATTATCTTTCAAAACTCATGGAGAATGGGGGAGGTGCCAGAGTATTGGAAAAAAGTAAATGTAGTGCCTATTTTCAAGAAAGGGAAAAAGGAGGATCCGGGGAATTATAGACACACATGCAGCCAACACCTGATGACAAAGTACATGAATGACTATTAGTTACGATGGTCAGGGATGCAAAGCCATGCTCTGAGTGTCCCTAAACCTCTAGCTGCCAGAAGCTGGGACTGGATGATGGGATGAATCAGACAAAAGTCCCCTATTCTCTTCACTTCCTCTGAAACATCTGCTAACGACCATTCTTGGAAGACAGGATAGTGGGCTAGATGGACCTTTAGAATCATAGAATCCTAGGGTTGGAAGGGACCTCATAGGTCATCTAGTCCAACCCCTTGCCAGAGGCAGGACCATTCCCACTAAACCACCCCAGTCATGGTTTTATCCAGCTGGGCCTTAAACACCTCCAAAGCTGGTGACTCCACCACCTCCCTTGGCAACTCATTCCAATGTTTTACCACTCGCCTAGTAAAAAAGTTTTTTCTAATATCCAGCCTCAACCTCCCTAAACACAAATTGAGACCATTGCTCCTCGTCCTGTCCTCCTTTACTACCGAGAATAGTCGAGCTCCATCTTCCTTGGAGCACCCCTTCAAATAGTTGAAGGTTGCTATCAAATCCCCCCTCAATCTTCTCTTCTGCAGACTAAATAAGCCTAATGCTTCCAGTCTTTCCTCATAGGGCTTCTGCTCCAGGCCTTTAATCATTTTGGTTGCCCTCCTCTGAACTCTCTCCAGTAGTTCCCTGTCCTTTTTGTAGTGGGGAGCCCAAAACTGAACACAGTATTCCAGATGTGGCCTCACCAGTGCAGAATAGAGGGGAATGATCACATCCCTTGATCTGCTGGTAATACTTCTTTTGATGCAGCCCAGTATGCCATTGGCCTTTTTGGCAGTAAGAGCACACTGCTGACTTATATCTAGCTTCCCATCCACCATGACCCCCAGGTCCTTTTCTACACTGCTGCTACTCAGCTGAATGTTTCCCAGCCTTTAGCAGTGCATGGGGTTTTTCCGTCCCACATGCAGGACTTTACACTTGTCCTTATTGAACTTCATAAGATTTTTATTGGCCCACTGTTCCAATTTATCTAGGTCTCCCTGAATCCTGTCTTTGCCCTCCAACGTGTCTACTGTTCCCCCCAGCTTGGTGTCATCCGCAAACTTACTGAGAGTACAGTCTATTCCATCATCAAGATCATTGATGAAAATGTTGAACAGAACCGGCCCCAGGACTGACCCCTGGGGCACACCACTAGTGACTGGTTCCCAGCTAGACATGGAACCATTGATTCCTACACGCTGAAACCGTTGATCTAGCCAGTTTTCTATCCACCTTACAGTCCACCTATCCAACCCATACTTCCTTAATTTGCCAGTGAGAATGCTGTGGGAAACTGTATCAAAAGCCTTAGTAAAATCAAGGTATATGACATCAACAGTTCTTCCTGCATCCAGAAAACCAGTCATCTGATCATAGAAGGAGGTGAAATTGGTCAGGCATGATTTACCCTTGGTAAATCCATGCTGACTGTTCCTGATCACTTTATTTTCCTCTAAGTGTTTGAGGATGAATTCTTTGAGAATCTGCTCCATAATTTTTCCAGGGATTGAGGTGAGGCTGACTGGTCTGTAGTTCCCTGGATCCTCCTTTTTCCCTTTCTTGAAAATAGGCACTACATTTGCTTTTTTCCAATCCTCTGGCACCTCCCCCGTTCTCCATGAGTTTTGAAAGATAGCAGCCAGAGGTGCTGCTATCTCATCGGCCAATTCCCTCAGCACCTTTGGATGCAGTTCGTCCGGCCCCATGGACTTGTGCACATCCATCTTCTTTAAGCAGTCCCTAACCTGACCTTCCGTCACCAAGGGCCTCTCTTCTTCTCTCCCATCTGTCATACCCATGGTAGTGGGCTGGGAGCTGACCCTACCAGTCTGCCTCACCTCAATACCTGGAAAAATTATGGAGCAGATTCTCAAAGAATCCATCCTCAAACACTTAGAGGAAAATAAAGTGATCAGGAACAGTCAGCATGGATTTACCAAGGGTAAATCATGCCTGACCAATTTCATCTCCTTCTATGATCAGATGACTGGTTTTCTGGATGCAGGAAGAACTGTTGATGTCATATACCTTGATTTTAGCAAGGCTTTTGATACAGTTTCCCACAGCATTCTCATTGGCAAATTAAGGAAGTATGGGTTGGATAGGTGGACTATAAGGTGGATAGAAAACTGGCTAGATCAACGGTTTCAGCGTGTAGGAATCAATGGTTCCATGTCTAGCTGGCAGCCGGTCATGAGTGGGGTGCCCCAGGGGTTGGTCCTGGGGCCGGTTCTGTTCAACATTTTCATCAATGATCTGGGTGATGGAATAGACTGCATTCTCAGTACGTCTGCAGATGACACAAAGCTGGGGGGATCAGTAGACACGTTGGAGGGCAAGGACAGGATTCAGGGAGACCTAGATAAATTGGAACAGTGGGCCAATAGAAATCTTATGAGCTTCAATAAGGTCAAGTGTAAAATCCTGCATCTGGGATGAAAAAACCCCATGCACCGCTACAGGCTGGGAAACATTCAGCTAAGTAGCAGCAGTGTAGAAAAGGACCTGGGGGTCATGGTGGATGGGAAGCTAGATATGAGTCAGCAGTGTGCTCTTGCAGCCAAAAAGGCCAATGGCATACTGGGCTGCATCAAAAGAAGTATTACCAGCAGATCAAGGGATGTGATCACTCCCCTCTATTCTGCACTGGTGAGGCCACATCTAGAATATTGTATGTTCAGTTTTGGGCTCCCCACTACAAAAAGGGCAGGGACATGCTAGAGAGAGTTCAGAGGAGGGCAACCAAAATGATTAAAGGCCTGGAGCAGAAGCCCTATGAGGAAAGACTGAAAGCATTAGGCTTATTTAGCCTGCAGAAGAGAAGATTGAGGGGGGATTTGATAGCAAGCTTCAACTACTTGAAGGGATACTCTAAGGAAGATGGAGCTCGGTAATAACAGAGGACAGAACGAGGAGCAATGGTCTCAAGTTGCAGTTAGGGAGGTCAAGGCTGGATATTAGAAAAACCTTTTTTACTAAGAGAGTGGTGAAGTCTTGGAATGAGCTCCCAAGGGAGGTGGTAGAGTCTCCATCTTTGGAGGTGTTTAAGGCCCAGCTGGACAAAACCATGACTGGGTTGGTTTAGTGGGAGTGGTCCTGCCTCTGGCAGGGGGTTGTACTAGATGACCTATGAGGTCCCTTCCAACCCTATGATTCTATGATTCTGGTGACTGAACAGTCTTGCCAGTTTACAGACAGAAAGTGAGGGGGGAGGAACAACCAGCGTCCCACCCCAGGCTTTAAGGGGAATGTGCTCCAGCAAGCACAGGCCCTTCTTCCCCTGTTCCCTCCAGCAGACCCCTGCCATAGACTTGTCTTCTGCACCTACCACTCCTCTGGCTCCTCATCTAACCATTCTTAGTTTCCTTTACGGCCTGCTTTCCAATTGCCAGTCTTCCCTTCCAACAACTTAGTTCCCATTCTCAGTCACACTTTCTAGGCTCTTCATCACAGTTGTCTGCCACACTCTGCCAGCCCTTTTTTCTAATTGCTTTTTTCAGCCAGTGTCTCTTTTTACTTCTAAGTCCTTCACCTAACTTCTATCTCCCCTCTCTTACTCCTGGTATCTCCAACTGGCTCCTTGTCCCAGTCTCTTTGCCCAGTCACTCCCAGTCTCCGCACACATTGGCTGCCTACCAGGAGAGATTCCTTGTCCTAATCTACGCCCTGTATGGCAACTTCCCCACACTTGGTTCTTGTCCCCTGTACCTTTGAATCAAGTGCTGCTTTAGTGTTAGCAGGAGTAGAATTGAAAACACAGAGCAGGGAGCTTGTCTTTTCTAAATTACAATGCCCAGCTCCACAGTGGCTTCTGGATAGCCAGGTGAGCCAACTGCAGAGAATGTGCTGCTAAGTCCTTGCTGTAGTGATATACATGTAGAAGGCTGTGAATTTAGAGACACTCCCTAGCATGGGCATTTGTTGTGTAAATTGGGAGACATGCCCCAGAGAAGATTTAATATGGCTGCTCCCAGGTACACACCTGGATACCTGTCTGTATGATTAAAGTTCTATTCCTTACTCATTCAGTAGCATCATCTTTAATGAACCCTCAAGATCATTACATGGTGTCAGAAGATGGGGAATGGGTTTGGAAACTAAAAAGACTTGGAGGAAAATTCCTGCATTTGCACCTGAAAAACAGCAAAACATCAGGGATCTCTGAAAACAAAGAAAGCCTTCAGCAAGGAAGTGTAAGTTCTGACAATGGATGCTTTACAGGCTCCTTCACCTCTCCAAATGTCTGGTAATGTTGCAGAAAACTGGCTGAAGTTTAAGCAGCGATTTCTGTTGTATTTGTCTGCCATTGGAGCACAGAACAAAGATGAAAACCAGAAATCGTCTATATTTTTGCATGTTGTTGGGGAGGAGGCACTGAATGTATATAACTTTGAATTTCAAGATGGTGAAAGCATGAATGTAAACACTATACTGACTAAGTCTGAGGAATACTGCTTGCCAAAAATGAATGTGACTTTTGAGAGGCATAGATTTTTCACATGCATGCAAAAACCGGATAATACCATAGACCAATATGTTACAGAATTAAGGAAACTCAGTAAAAGCTGTAAATTTGGTGGCTTGGCAGAGTCTCTGATTAAAGATAGACTCATTTGTGGCATTACAGACAATGAATTAAGAGAGAGACTGCTCAGAGAGGGGAGAATGAAACCCTTCAAATATGTAGGGCCACTGAAATGGTAAAAACACAAGTAAAAGAGCTGAATTCACCAGAAGGGACAGTGCATGCACTTAGACAAACAGCACGTAGCCAGAGTGGTTCAAATCACAATGTGAAACCAACCCCTGCTATCAGGAAGACTGAGTCCAGACAATCTTGTGGCAAGTGTGGATCACGGCATGGTCCCAAACAGTGTTTTGCCTATGGGAAACTCTGTCATAACTGTGGGAAACTTAATCATTTTGCAAACTGCTGCAGATCCCAAAGGCACAAAAATCAAGTGCATTTAGTTACTGACAGTGAGACTGAGGAGTGCTTTGTAGATGTACTGGGATCAAGCAAACCTAGTGAGAGGGACTGGATACTGCCTCTGTCAGTGAATGGAACAATCATTCCACTGAAACTAGACACAGGAGCTCAGGTTAACATTCTGTCTGCACAAGATTATGAGAGACTGAGAATAAGACCCAAGCTGGGACCAACAAACATAAAAGTAACTGGGTATTCTGCCACAAATATACCTGTACAGGGACGCTGTTTCACCAGTGTTAACCATAAGAACACCATGTACAGGTTGCCTTTCATTGTAGTCCCACAGGAGGTGACACCAATTTTGGGGTTGGCTGCCTGTGAGAAACTGAATCTGGTAAAAAAGGTGCTCTCGCTACAAGATAGGCCTGCATCTGGCGATGAGGCACTCCTTGTAGAATATCAGGACCTGTTTCAGGGATTGGGTTGCTTGCAAGGTGAACATACAATCTGCATAAACAAGCAGATCCCTCCAGTTATTCATCCATGTAGAAAGGTGTCATTTGCATTCCATGATAAACTCAAGGCTGAGCTTGAAAGGATGGAAGCAATGCAAGTAATACAAAAAATAGAGGAGCCAACGGAATGGGTGAGCTCCCTAGTTATAGTGCAAAAAAGTAATGGCTAGCTACGCATATGCTTAGATCCCAGAGACCTCAACAGAACTATACAAAGAGAACATTTCAAACTACCAACTAGAGAAGAGATTATGGCTCAGTTTGCAAATGCTCAATACTTCAGTAAATTGGATGCATCCTCAGGATTTTGGCAGCTAAAATTAACAGAAGAAAGCTTGAAATTATGCACATTTAATACTCCTTTCGGAAGATACAGATTTTTATGCTTACCCTTTGGCATAGCTTCAGCACCAGAGCTATGTCACAAAACTGTACAAATGATCTACGAACGCATTAGCGGTGTGGACACCTCCATTGATGACATCATCATCTGGTGCTCTACAAAAAAGGAGCATGATCGTTGGCTTCGGCAAGTGTTAGATGCAACTAGAGCCGCAAACCTCAAACTAAATAAGGACAAATGTGTGTTAGGAGTTAGAGAACTGACTTTTATAGGGGACATTGTTTCTCATGAAGGTATAAAACCGGATAAGAGGAAGATTTAAGTCACTGAAATGATGCCATGTCCCCAGTCAAAGAAAGATGTCCAACGGTTCCTGGGAATGGTTAACTATCTTGGAAAATTCATACCCAATCTTTCTGACAAATCGGAACCATTGAGACAACTCCTACAGGATAAAAATGAATGGTGCTGGGATGCTGCACAGGAGGAATCAGGGAGAAGTTTAAAACAAGACTTGATACAGGAACCAGTACTGAAATTTTTTGCTCCAGAGAAGCCCATTAAAATTTCGGCGGATGCATCACAGTCGGGGTTGGGTGCCGTGATTTTACAAAAACATGAAGATTGCTGGCAACCTGTGGCATATGCATCCAAATCACTGACTGATGCAGAGACTAGATATGCACAGATTGAGAAGGAGCTTTTAGGAATCTTGTTTGCCTGTGAGAGATTCAATCAATATATTTATGGACAGAGAGTGGAAGTTGAAACAGATCACAAGCCCTTGATTGCATTATTTAACAAACCACTAAATGACTGTACCTTAAGGATTCAAAGAATGATGATCAAATTGAAGAAATAAAATTTATTGGTGACCTACACACCAGGCAAATTTATGTTCATTGCAGATGCACTTTCCAGAGCAGTAGCACCCATGGTACCTGAGAAGACACTGGAAACAGAAGTTCAAGCCTATGTAGATATGATTGTGAGCGCAAATCCCATAACTAACAGAAGACTGCAACGCATAAGAGAAGAGACTGAGAAAGATGAATCGTTGGGACTCCTCAAAGAGGTGATAATTAATGGATGGCCTGAAATAAGAAGCAGTTGCTCTCTAAGTATAAGAAACTATTGGAACTGCAGGCATGAACTGACTGTGGTAGAGGGGGTGATTTTCAAAGGTGGGAAGGTTGTAATACCACAGAGCCTCCGAAAAGATATGTTACAGAAGATTCATGAAGGTCACTTAGGAATTGAGAAGTGCAAAGAACGAGCACAAGAGGTCATGTATTGGCCGTGGATCAATCACGACATTACCAATGTGGTAAAAAACTGCTTTTCATGCTTGAAATACAGGCCATGCCAGCAGGCAGAGACACTGAGACCCCATCCTGTTCCACAAAGACCTTATGAGAAGGTAGGTGTGGATTTATTTACCTGGCATTCCAAGGATTACTTAATAGTCACTGATTATTACTCTTTATATCCAGAAATTTGCACACTAAACAGTACTAATAGTAATTCAGTGATCACTGGCATGAAAGGAATTTTCTCCAGGCATGGAATTCCTGACGAGGTCTTCAGCAACAATGGGCCACAATTTTCAAGTGCAGAATTTACGCAGTTTGCCTCAGATTGGGATTTTCATCATGAAACCTCCAGTCCCATTTACCCCAATTAAACAGTCTGGTGGAAAGGTCTATACAGACGGTAAAGAACCTGATGAAAAAGACTTTTGAAAGTGGAGGTGATCTGTATAGAGCATTGCTGGTCTATCGAAGTACACCCTTGGAGAATGGCTTTTCTCCAGCTCAGCTGTTAATGGGAAGAAGGAACAGATCTAATTTACCTATTACTGATAAATTGCTGCAATCTAAGAACAATTCTAATGTTCGGAAGATGAAAGAAAACCAGAAGTGGAAGCAGAAATATTATTTTGATAGAAGGGCTCGTGATCTTCCATCCCTTAACCCAGGAGATAGAGTGTGCCTGAGGAATCACTCCTCTAATACCTGGGGACAAAGAGATACTATTAAAAAACAGCTGCATCCACGGTCTTACATGGTCTACACAGATCAAGGGGACACATTTCTATGTAATCGACGGGATCTACGACTTATTCCAGAAGGTTCCAACACCGTGAAAGTTGAGGTAGATTCTGGCATGCCTCCCCTGACTGATCTGATATCTTCAACACATGGTAATGAAACCATCAGGGAACAAGAGAATTCAGACCTGAAAGAAGGACCAGTCCTGAGAAGATCTAATCGAGTCATCAAATGTCCAGAAAGACTCATAGAGACTTGCTAGGATATGTAAGGGAAGTGAGTGGTAAAGACTCCCTTGAGAGTGATGTGCTAGTAGCCTCTCCTCTCTAGGTAGTTCAGATTCTGGGTTTATGGACTGTCCTTCTGCATGTTTTTTTTTAGATAGCTGTTGTGTGTTGTTAGATGTTAGTGCATGTATTATTAGCTAGCTTTTATATGTATCTAACTGTTTACTTCTTTTCCTTAAGGGGGAACATGTAGTGATATGCTTGTAGAAGGTTGTGAATTTAGAAACACTCCCTAGCATGGGCCATTGTTGTGTAAATTGGGAGATGTGCCCCAGAGAAGATTTAATATGGCTGCTCCCAGGTACACACCTGGATACCTGTCTGTATGATTAAAGTTCTATTCCTTACTCATTCAGTGGTGTCATCTTTAATGAACCCTCAAGATCATTACACTTGCAACCCTGGGCAGGACTATGCTCAGGGCAAATGGAGGTTCCTGGAGAATTTAACTGCCCTAACAAGTTCCTTTTTCAAAAACCAATACAAAAATACTAAAGCTTCTCTTTGAATTGGCTGTAAATTCACTGAAATGCAAAGGTGTCTTTTAATTCTGTGTGACAAATTTTCCCTAATCTCATTCTTAGAAACAAATGAAGCAGTTTTGCTGAAACATTCTAAAAACATTCAGCCGATGGCAGAAAACCAGCATGCAAAATTTCAACTTAAACAAAGTATCGAAGTTATAGGCAACTGATAACAAGGATTTATAATGAGCAGTGTCAGGTGTAGTATTTGGGAACAGCTGCTCATGAGGCATGCCTCCTTTAACAAATCAGGAACTGAAACCAGTAGGAGGAGATGGCCTGGTAAGGCTCATGTAGAATTGAAATCTGAAAGGGCATAGGACTCTGGACTTAAGTTTCTTCTTGACTGCATTTAATCGTGACTAGTCTTCAAGTTATTGAGATACCATGGTGATGATGAGGATGGGATCTTTATTAGACCCCTTTAATTTTAGTTTGCACTATTAACTTGGAATAAGTGCTGAATATTATGATAATCATTACCTAGATCAGTGGTTTTCAAACCATTGATCATGACCCAATATTGGGTTGCAGACCCTCAGGTAGTAGGCCATGGAGCCCCCTGCTGCCTCTGCTGAAAAACTGGAATGCACTGTTCGAAGATGTAATTGTTGGGTCATGGGCATAAATGAGAGCTTTTTGACTAGGGCCCGAGAAAAAAAGTTTGAAAACCACGAACCTAAACCCATCCTACACTCAGTTTAGTTTCTATCCTCACACTAATTTTTGTTGATTTTAGTTTCTTCTGACTACCTCTTTATAACTTTCTAACACTGCTCATTGCTGTCTAAAAATTCCTCACTCTTGAGTCTGAGGGAGACACCTCAGTTCTTGGTCTCCCTGGGTGGATGCAGAGGCTTTCAACTTCAGGCCACATCAAGTGCTATAAGTGATATAGGCAGACTCTTTAAATCCTCACCATGAGTCTGATACAAAGACCAATAAAATCAGAAAAAGTCTTTTGATCTGTTTCACTAGCTTTGGATCCACTCCACATCTTCCAAACAGAACAAAAACTGCACGCAGGGAAAACGTCAAGTGCCACTGGGTATGGGAGTCAGAGGGCTGCAAGCCAGAGCCAGGAGTGGAGCATGTGGTTTCTTGATTCCTCCCTTCTCTTCCCAAATGCACCTTTCTTCCTTGATGCTCTTTGGAAGTATCTCATAGGGTGTGTTCACACAGCAGTCTTATTTCGAAACAACAGAGGTTGTTTTGAAATAAGAATGGCCATGTTCACACGACGCACTGTTGTTTTGAAACAATGGGCTCCGTTGTTTTGAAACAACGCCGTTGTTTCGAAACAACTTAAACCCCATCTGAGGATGAAACAACGTTGTTTCCAAACTATTGTTTCAAAACAATCCCGTCGGAACATGTTATTTCGAAACGACAGTGACTCATTGGCTATGTCTACACGGCACTTTTATTTTGAAATAACACTCGTCATTTCAAAATAAAAGAAATTAGGTCTACACGACGTTTTCTTATTTCGAAAGGACGGATCCCATCCTTTCGAAATAAGAATCATCATTTTGAAAAAGTAAAACCTGCCCCCCCTCCCAAACGGCCGTTAATTCGGAAAGGATATTTCGAAATAATGCCGTTTAGACCTGTTCTTTCGAAACAACTCCCTGTAGACCTGTTGTTTCGAAAGAACTGTTTGAAACAACAGGTCCAAATGGCTTTATTTCAAAATAACCATTTCAAAATAACAGCCATTTGGATTGCAGGCTTTCCCTTAATTTGAATTAACATTTTGTTAATTCGAATTAATTTATTTCAAAATAAGGTTTTTATTTTGAAATAACTCATTTCAAAATCCTTATTTTGAAATAACGATGCATGTGTAGACACAGCCATTTCAAAATAACTGTTGTCTGAACTTGCTATTTCGATTCCTGCTTTTTTCCTTAATTCGAATTAACAAACTGTTAATTCAAATTAACTTATTTTGAAATAAGGCGTTATTTTGATACAAGTTGTTTTGAAACAACTTGTATCGAAATAACCCCATGTGTGTGAACATAGCCATACATATAAGCAAGTCAGAGTCCTGACCTGACCTTTTTGAAGTGTCACCTCACCTAGCATGATGCACAATTGCTTTAAGACAAAGCACATATAAGTATTCAAATTTGGGACTCAATTTGTTGCTTTCACTGATTCTCCACTATCAGAGTTTAGAGCACTTCTCCAAATCACAGAACTTTGTTAGGTATTTAATTCAAGCCTGAACCTATTAAATACAAATTGCATTAAAGTAATATTAGGGTTTTTGTTATAAACCCAGAAGCAAGTGGGAATAGTGGAAAATCAGCAGTGACAGGGTTCTTTTAAACCAGAAAGAAATAGGGATGATGATAAATCAGAAAGGTCCAAACTGTTGGAAAGAGAGAGAGAATCTAAAACTGTCTCTTAGCAATGATTTTTGCCAATCTATAACTAAGATAGCATGATGTAGTTTTTTGATCATTTTGGTTTAATTCATTTGCCTCCAGACCGACAACACATATGCCAAGTTTTAGTTTGATTCACTTTGAAACAACTGAGATAATGAGCCCTGAAAAAAAAAATTGCCTAAGCCTTTAACTATAGGAATGTCAGCATCTGCTGCTTTAATTTACTCTACAACCTCTTGCATTTAAAAAATAAAAAAGTGCTTTCATGTCCTTTCTTCCTTCCACCAATTATTTTCTGTTTTAAAACTTTTTAAAAATATGTCCCTATTTATTAAGTTTCCAAAATCTGTACAGAGAGGGGGAAAGATAATGGTAGATTCAAAACCAATACTAAAATAGAATACTGGAGACTGAATGCCATACACGGATTTAATGATCACAGCAATTTCTGGGAATGTCCCAGCAAAGTAACTTAAAGGTGACTGTTAAAGGAAAATATATCTGAACTTATGCCCCCCTTTCTTTTATCCTTATAATGAATAATGAAAGCCCCAAAGGCTTTTATGTTTATTTTAACCTGATTATGCTTTATATTAAAAATTTAAGTCCTGTCTAGGCTTAAGGACTCTGAGATAACTGGAGAAACTAGTGCAGTGAGGAACTAAGGGCTTCACTGCAGAGGGAGTCGTTCACTTTGGAATGAGGGTGTGACGTGCTACTTTGCATTACGCTAAAATAAAATGTAAGCATAGCAGCGCAAGCCACAGGATGGACTAGCTGTCCTGAGTGCATGCCCATCAGAAGTGAGGAACTTACTGAAGGCAGCTAGCTTCTCCTACCACACATGCGGCCCCAGCTACATTTTATTTTTAGCACATTAGTCTGATAGAGGCTAGCTGATGTACATCTCCTCAAGCTGGGAATCACATCCCGGGTGCAAAGTGTAAATATACCAATAGCTAGCACAGCCTCTTACCTGGGGGTTACCATTAACCCAGCTCCTGTTCACACACAGTGTCTCTGATACTAATTTAATGATGCTTTCAACCTGAGACAGCTGATGCATCCTGAGACACAGGCTAAAGTTCAAGTATGACTTTCACCTACTCTGCATTGAGAACACAGGCTAAATGAGTCAAGTCCTGGATGTCTTCCAATGCTTTCCCACAAATGCCCCCATATGACCAAAAGGTCAGAAAAGTTATCCCATTACTGCATGGCTGTTAGTCAGATTTTAAAAAAATATGGACTTTAATTAAAATATACCTAAATTTAATGAATAATTAATATTTTAGATAAAGGAAGCTTATTTTAGAAAAAAAGATATAATTCTCTGGTTTGTTCCATTAACATAGATAGATAGCTAGTACTCAGTTAAGAACCAAGTAAAGAACTCAGAGATCTAACAGCAAAACCAGAAAGGATCATATTTGAGATTCCAGATATTTCTAACTTAAATATCAGTCAGAGAGGAAAAAACACCATCCAGGCCTTGTAAAGAAGCCAAAAAGGAGACAAACCCAATTTGTATAATGGTTCTTTGAAAAGACTTTTACAAGATACTGGAGTAAAATCTAGAAGTACTTCAAAATTTTGGTGCGTTAAGAGTGGACATGAGCTCCTCGGTTACATGAAATGACCATTAAATTGAAATAGGTTTCCTTTTCTGCTAAAGAGAACAGCCCAATTGTCCAAAACAATATCATCCTCATTGTTTATGAACACTAACATCATGTAGTTGGAGGAGCGTAGCTTACTGCACTACATAACCCTTAGTGTTCTACATAGAAGCATTTGGATCCAACTATCAGAGCTGATGAGCCTCCTCAGCTCCTGCTGAATTTCAGTTGGACTTGTGGATGTTCAATGCATGTCAAAACTGAAGGCCACTCGTGTAAAAAAGTAAAGCAGATCAGCCATCAGTAAATATATTTTTGTAATTATTTCTTTAAAAAATTGTTAACTTACTTCATTTGTATTTGTGACTTTTTTTGAGTTTTGCCAACAAACTGCAAAATTCTTTTTCCAAAAATTTCTGGAAAAAAAAATCATTTCTGTGGGAGAAACTATACTTATCCTCATTTCCCCTCCCCCACCCATTAGAAACAAGATAGGAAGAACAGTGAATATTTTGTTCTCCCCACTTCCCCTGAGACCAAATAAATAGAAATATTTTTTAAAAATATATTCATTTGAAAATTTTTATTTAAAAACATCAACTGGCAGAATCTGAATTTTTCCCTGAAAATGTTCAATTCTATGGACAAGCCAGAGAATTTTTTCACTGAAAAATTTTGGTGGAATATTTGGAATCAGTTTGGGAAGGAAGAGGAAAAAGAGAATCTGGTCAGAGTCCTTATGAGACTAAGTTTGTCTGCTGCATTTTCTTTTCATCCAGCTCATTCCAAAGTACGTAAATAGGCAGTATATTCATTCTGGGCCAAATCCCAAAGTTCTTTCCAAATTTCTGCTCATGACGAACTCAGCTAAAACACAATAAAATCAAATGGGGGTTTTGTCTGACTCAGAACTGAGCTAAGACTGAGAAAGGACTTCAGGATTTAGACTGGAAATTAACATCTTCAATGAATGTCCACTCATTTTTCTTCCACAAAAATATAATCTTGCCCCAAATCCATTCCTTTTTACTTCCTCAGAAGTGGATGCATTAAATAACATGTATTTTAATTCCTCTGTATCTGAAGGCAGAACATTATGAGATCAATGTGGGTGGATGCTGAGAATGCTAGCCTAATCTAGCGAAGTGCAACACTATTCCCATGAGGGAGGTTAATCAAGTGCTTAAGTGTTCTTCTGGACTGGGCCTGAAAGTTCAGCACCTCACAAGATTGAGTTCCATAGCCTTTCTTGCCACTGAGTAACTTACTGAGTGTTGTGGGGGCCATTTTCTAGTTATTTTCAGAAAGATTAGAAGGCTGTGTCCTCTTGCAAATAGGAAACACTCTCTAAAAGAAGTTCCAAAGGGGAAGCCATGTTAGTCTAGTTCAGCAATACAAGCAAGGAGTCCTGTGGCACTTTTAAAGGCTAACAAATTTATCTACACTACAAATGATCCCTGTAATTCAACAACTGTACAAGATGCTTTTTTTAAGTATTCGCAGAAATGGAGCAAAATTCTGCATTCAATTACAATACTGTAAATCCCAAATAACTCTGCTGTCTTCAGTGCCTGTTACTTATTACCTTCCGAGTTTCACTTATATATCGCATCTTTTCAGCTGTACTTTCATCTATGGACTATAAGCTCCATTGGGTAAGGAGTCCATTTTCCTTTACATTTGTAAAGCAGCCAGCAGAGTAGAAGCACAGCTGTGGAACAAGTAAGTAATAATACTCCTGAGTTAAATTTATGCAACTGAGATCAGAATTTGGCCAACATTATCCTCTTTTCCATTTTCTAGTTTCATTACAGTAGTTACTAAGCAGTACCACAATGAAGGGAAAACCAAAAGGAATTTTGGATACTGGAATTTTATGAGACCATGTCTTCACGGAGGAATAAAGTTTATGAATGAGTTCTACTGTATCACCAGATTGATCCTGAAGGTACATACAATTCGTATGATTCTTTAATTTATATTCTTTTGGGGAGAAAAGAAGGTGGAGAGAGGGGACAATTTTTGTTTATGTTTCCCAAATGATTGGCTTTATTTTTAGTGGTAGCAATAGGGAAATCTTGGCCATTGATAAAACTCACTACCTGGATCAATGGACAGAATTGAACATACCCAGTTGTCTTCATCTGCCCTGTCTTTTCATAATCTGAGTCTATTTCTTTGATACCCCCAGTCCATCCATTCCATCTTTTCCACTCTGTCACAATCTGGTGTACCCTATGAAAAAAGTTTTACATGGTATCTCAGAAACATTAAATATTAACCTAGAGTTCATAATGCAAACTCATCACCTGCTGTCAAGATAGATTAGCTCTCTTCCTAGGCTTTCGTGCATCATGCCAGGGCTGAAAATTACTTGATAGAACAGTATTACTGCAGTCTGTCATCAGTCTGAACAATGTCATCCTCATGATCATTTCTCAGAACCAGTGCCAAATACCTTGGGAAATTTGTCCAAATGATGTTAACAGACATCCAGCATTAAGTGTCCTGGAGATTTTGCAGTAGTCACCACCTTCAGCAATCAACACCACTGAATACCCATTGTGAATTATTACTGTGCGAGACCCAAAGTGGCTTATTTATGGATGTGCTTAAAACAAAAAAGTTTTGGAGCCATATGCTGAATGCCAGTTCATGAGCTATGAGGTGTTGCCCAATGCTTTTTATTTTGGCAGGAGAATTTTCAATTCCCATTATCTGGCAATAAAAACTAATCATCAGGGACCCAGATGATCAAGACCATATTCTGGATAGAATCCCCTTACTAAGTTCAGTATAAATTATTGTAGATGGGTCCCAAATCTCTGACATTTTACTGCTGTGTGCTGAGTAGCTTGCAGGCTGTTGCACTAACCAGCTGACTTTCATTTGTAGAGGTATTCCATATACCACCCTAGCCAGTAATATTATGTTGGCTTGTTAAAATGATGAGGAGGCTCTTTTTCAAAGAGCAGAATAAAAGATGACTAAGTCTTTTAGGAAGAAAAACCAGTGTTCTCTGCAAATAATGCCTAGGAGAATTAAATTATTAAATATAAAGAGCTACTGGGTATCTTGTCAATGTCTCTGCTAAATCGGATTGGTCTCTTACTAAAAAGCTCTTAATATACTCAGAGAACTTCAGAGGGTAACAATTCTTCACACTGTTATAAAATATTTTACTCTTAGCACCTACAACCAAATCCCTATTAGATGCTGAGCTGCCCCTAATCCCACAGGTGTCAATGAAAGGTGATCATGTAGCATACCTGGCAGGATCGAGTCCAGGGAGTACAGAAAAGTTGATGACTCAGAACTGTTCTAAAGATCTTTGTATAGTTTCCAGGATCAGTAACAATAAATTTTATACTGGTGGAGGGCCATTAATTGTACATTCCATCTGAAGACATTCTGAATTCCCAGTTAGCACAGAAGATCTTGAATAGACCCTCTGAATTTTACTTATTTGAGTATTTAGTTATTTTTGCATATGAAACCTAAAATTTAGGCTTAGTCTGCTAAATTATAGTTGATATTATCTCTTAGAAAATCAGAAATTGTGGAGGGAATTTCTTTCAGATATTTCATGGCAGAGTCATAGCAGAAAATCTTTATGTCCAGAAAGCTGAGCCTTTAGTTTTATAGTAGATAAAGGTAATCAAAAATGAATAAAATGTTCAAAATCTATCCAAGAAACATTCCTTGCACCTTACCCAAAGCTTTCTGTTGCATCTGACAGCATAATTGTTCTCAAAGCTTTAAAATTCTGATAATTTTATTCATGTGAAACCTTCCTCTTTCCTTGGTTTTTTTTCACTTGAGCATTAAATATTAAATTGCCATCTGCTATAGGAAAGTTATTATATTTAAAGGTCAGGAAAAAAACTTATGGATATTTGGAAACATTAGTAAATGTTGAAGGGTTTAAAAAAAGAACTATTACAGTAATCTGCAGTATAGTTCCTTGTAAATAAGCCTTGTTTGTTAACCAGTAAATATATTTTAAAAAATGAATTCTTTTGATATCCCTTAAATTAAAAATGCATTACTTTAGTCTAACAAGATGTATAGTGGTGCCATAACATTTAAGACAAACCTGCTCTTTGCTCCAGAGTTCAATGAATGCAGCATTACATTAGCAGAATATAATAGCTGTAGAAGTAGGCATGTAACTCTATTATTGGATATTTTCTTTTCTTAAAAAAAAAACCAGACAAACCAGGACCTAGCTCTCCAGCCTTACACATTTATCTGAGATGCAAACTGTTTTAAAAATATAGCTGAAATATTAAATTTTCCTCTTATACTGAAATAGCCTTTTTACCCCCACAAAATCCACCTAATCACTACTGAGACAGCAGCTCACAGTCTGTCTTTAAATGTCTTCCATTAGCTTCCCTGCAAAGCACTTCTTCCACTTCATCTACTGCAGACAAAATAGCAGGCCACTTCACAGGTCACTGGAAGAGGCTCCCAAGACTGTGTTTCTGAGGTGGAGAGCAGGGGCAACTGGGCTCCTCCTCCAGGATGTGATGGGGGTTCCTGTCCCAGGGGCAGGGTGTAAGATGCTGAGGCTGTCTCTCTGTCACTGCTCCACCTGCAGGAGCTACCAGAGTAACTTTACAGAGCATTTGCCATCTGTGGATCTCAAAGCTTTACAGAGGAGGCAAGACAATTGATATTATTCACTTAAGGTCACCCAAAGCCAGGAACAGAACCTGACTCTCTTGACTAACTGCCTCACGCCCTATCCACTGGGCCACATGGCAGCAGATCCAACTCCACTGTCCCTAGTCATGGGGTCAGATGGATATTGGTTATGAACTTTTTCCTCATTACAGCATCTGTAAGATAAAGACATAGGAAGCATACAAATTATTTTATCTTGGAAATGCCACCAACTTCTCCAGAGAACAGTTTGAACTCAGCAACTATCTGAAAATAATGAGGTCCTAAAGAGCAGTGTTAGATACCATAATATTTCTATTTAAGACATATTAGAGTTTCTAATATGGTATTAACAGCCAGTCTGCAGGTAAGGCAACTGTTATTGCAGATGCTTCTCCAATAAAAGGAGAATCTGAGTCAGATGCTTTTTGCTTTCTCACCTGGAAACTTACATTCATTAATGCATATTAGAACCATGAAAAGAGTATCACTCTTTTGGACACACTTAAAAATATATATGTAGTGTTATTGTAGGAGTGTGGTACAGTGTGGCCCTCCTCTGGAGTCCCTCTCGGAGAGCAGTCACCCCACTTTGCAGTTCTACTTTGAGGCTCTGCAGGACAGAACAGTTGCAAAGGCCTGGCCATTCAGCAGGGAAGGGCAGGCACCCCAAAGTTGGTAGCCCCTGGCCCTCAGGTAGGCTGGGGCAGGCACACCAGAGTTGGTAGCCCACAGCACTCAGGTGGGGCAGGGCAGGCACACAAGGTCTGTAGCCCTGGAATATCTTCTGCATTGTCAGGCACATTGCTAGCGGCAGGTCGCCCAGGCCCTCACTGTCGACCAGCAGTAAGTCTGGCAGCCCTCCGTGTTCTTCCATGGAGGGCAGCTCCTCAAGGTCACAGGAGCCTTTGGCAGGGGGCTTTTCTCCAGGTCACTAGGTCCTTCAGCAGAGAGCAGCTCTGCTTGCTCTGGGGGCTCCCCCTGGGTTTCCCCTGCAGGAAAGTAGAGTGAGCCCTGCAGGGTTGGGGTTTCCCATGGACTCAGGGGACCATCCTTGGGGCTGTCTGAATCCTTGGTAGTTGCATGTTCTGGCAGCAACCAGGGACATCTGGCTCCCTCACTGGCACCCTCCTAACTGAGTCCTCAATGCCGCCCTTTATAGTTCCTCTTCCTCCGTTGGCTCCACTCCTCTGCTTCTGTGCCTGTGGCTCAGTAGTTCCCTGCTTTGTCCTGAACGAGAAGTGCAGCCCTCCTCCAGTGCCCTACTTGGAGGGCAGCCACTCCACTTTGCTACAGTTATAAAACTGCAGTTACAAGTGCAATTACTCAATGGCTATGCTTTTCTGAGATCTCTAACTACAACTCATCTTATAACCAGGAAGCGTACTACATGATTTACAATAACTGTAGAATGATTACAATGTTGTCAAAATATCTAGGTTCCAATAGTATATGTACATTAAGGACACCACAGGAGTAAGTAGTAAATCATGTGTGTATGAACTCTTCTAGTTATATGAATGAGTGCAAGTTATTTACTGAAAAGCAAAACCTTGACATAATTGCACTGCAGTTTCAAAGTTAGTACACTGTAATTAAAGCATCCTTGTTATAAACTGTCACCCCATTTCTTAGGCTTGACTACAATGGCTTTTTTTTTAAAGATCATAAAATGCTAGTATCTAGAAAACATTTAAACAGTGCATATCTGTTACTACTTAAATGAAGAGTAGAGTATTTTCTAAGGATTAGTAACCTTTTAGGAGGATTCCAACTTTCCAACTTCAGGATATTAATACTAGTTGGTCACTGATCCCCAGAATTAACAATTCAGGCTAAAGTTATCCCAATTTTGAATTTCCTTATTTGTTCAAATTACATTAAATTGTGCTCCTGTCACTTTTTCTATATATTCTTAGTTCTACCAGCTTTATTTCAACATGAATGTTTCTTTTGTCAGCTTTCTTAAACACAATAGCTCATTTCAATACTTGAGAACAAAATAATAGTGATCACATAAGTTTGTGGTGAAAATAATTTCTGTGAACTACAATACATATTACATGTGTACATAACAGTGCATATTTTCACCTGCACTTGTGCACAACATATATTGGCCCAAACAATTATTTTCTCATTTGTATTCCAAGCTGATGAAAAAGCTTCCTTAAAATATGTATTCATACTGCAAACTTCCAAGCACTTAAGTCTCAACACATAGTTAAAGTTATTCATATGCTTAGGTCCATAGCAGCACTGATCTTCAGCTGCTGGCCTCCTTGGGTCCTTTAGCAGATCATTCCAGCTGCCAGCAGCTTTCAACTAGAGTGAGAACTGAGTCCTGGTCTACACTGCACAGTGAGGTCGACGTAAAGCAGCTTATAGTGACCTAATTACATCAGTATACATACTGATGACCTTTCCCCACCAACATAAGTGCCTTACTACACTAAGGCTATGTCCACACATACATTATTATTTCGAAATAAGTTAGTTCGAAATGATTTAATTCGAAATAAAGTCCTTATTTTGAAATAAGTTAATTCAAATTAAGGGAAAGCCTGCTTTCAAAACAGCTGTTATTTCGAAACAGTTATTTCAAAATAAGGCCATTTGGACAGGTTGTTTCAAAACAGTTGTTTTGAAACAATGGTGTTGGTTTGAAACAATCTGTCCAAATGGCCTTATTTCAAAATAACCATTTCAAAATAACAGCCATTTCGAAATGAATGGGGTTTAAGCTATTTCGAAATGACAGTTCTTATTTCAAAATGACAGAGCCTGTCGTTTCGAAATAAGAAAACGTCGTGTGGACATTCAGTTTTTTATTTTGAAACAACCAGTGTTGTTTCAAAATAAAAGACTCGTGTGGACATATCCTAACATCATAACTCTACATTCACAAGAAGCATAGGGCTTATGTCATAATGGCTATGTCTACACGAGGGGCTTAAGTCAACTGAAGCGACTCCTTGGGCACCTTTGGAGTTCATTAAGTTGTCTTAAGCACTTGCTTAAGTTAACTTAACTCCTGCCTTTAAAGTCAACTTTAAAGGTTAAGTCAACTTTATTAAGTTGACTTAACACAATATACCCATTAAAGTCAACTTAATAAAGTTGAGTTAGTGAATTAGAGTTCTTCAGGTCTCCTTTATAAAGTCATCTTAAGCCAGGGGACCCATTTAAAGTCAACTTTATTGAGTGCCTTTATCAGGTAGATTTTAAATGGGTCCCCTGGCTTAAGTCAGCTTTATAAAGTCAAATAAAACAAATGGGGCCTCTGTAGTAGAGGGGAACAGTTACCTACGGGCCAAGAGGTAGCTGAGCACCCGCACTCCCCCTACTGGCGTGAAGAGGCCTTGCATAAGAGCCCGGAATGGAACCAAAGGGACGGCCGGAGGGAGCAGGAGGACTGTATAAGGGGCAGGACCAGGCAGCTATGGGGGAACCAGAGAAGGAGACGGGTGCTGCCACTGGCAGACCTCCCTCCCTAGGAGCCAGAGAGGCCTGACTGACAGTGAGATCCCCCACCCCGCGAGAGCCGAGGGGAAGAACCCTGGCTGGCTGCGCCCCTGGAAAAAACTCCCCCAGGGGAAGACCCGGATGAGCTTCCCTCCACGGAGAGCCTGGGGCCTGAGGATCAGCCAGACGCCTATGAGGATCTGAATGAGCTTTCCTCTGCTGGGGAAGGCAGCAATCCGGCTACCCCGGACCCATGTGACCTGGAGGAACTGCCACTGGCCAAGGAGGCTGAATTGCCTGCATTGCCACCTGAGGATAGCGAAGGCTTGACTGGGATGCCCTGGGGAACCTACCTGGAGGACAGCAAGGACTATGTACCCCAGGTATTGTGGGGAGAGGTGGGAAGGAAGTAGCCCAGGGGCAGTTTGGTGAGTCAGCATGTTTCGGCAGGAGCTCCGCTGACATAGGGGCACCCTGTGCATGCCATTAGTAGGGCCCTGGGCTGGAACGCAGTGGAGTGGGCGGGCCTGCATTCCCCTTCCCTCCCCTGCTGCTACCTGGGTCACCGGGTGTTTGCCTAGCCCCTTGCCAGGGTTGAAGACCTGAAATATTGACTGTGTTTGCCTTACCCCTGCTGGGGTAGAAGGCCTCAACTACAGCCTCACTAAGTCAACTTAATAAAGTCAACTTTAAGTACACCTTATTAAAGTGACGTGCCTGAGCCCTGTAGTGTAGACATAGCCAATGACACATAGGACAACACATAGGTATACAGTCACATAGGCACAGGGCAAGGCAGCATCTCTGTAGACACTATGATGCTTTCATCCTCTGTTGGCTGTCTTGTCAACATCACAGCTCCAGGATTAAAACTGACAAGAAAACCAGGCAGCTATTGCCCAGCTTCCCGTAGCTCCCCACTCCCAACTAGGCTGCTGCCCGGATGCTCCGCACTCAGAGAGCTGTGAAACCCAGGCAGGTACCGCTTGCTGCCAGAGCTGTGTGGTGTGTGAAGGCCTCTCAGTCCACCCTGCACCTCTTCAGTTGGTGAATGCACTCCTGTGAGGACATTGCCTACCAACAAAGAGACAGTAGTGAGGACATCGGCCACCACAGTAGCAGTGGCTGTAAGTCAACCCAATATGGTGGATATAGTGCTGCAGTGTAGACATGCCCTGATTTTCTTCCCTCCTTGTTACCACTCACACTGACCAAAAGAAGTTAATTATAAAGGTAGCTACAGCAGCATGATCAATAGTCCTGGAAGAGCATTGCTGATCAGCTGTTAATTTACTTTTCAGCTGATAATAGCCTGCACTGATGAATTTCCAAATTACCCACTCTGCTCCTTACACCATTACGTTGATAAAGAAAGAATATTAATACATTTTTGATCTTTCAAACTGCTAATAATGATGCCTGGCAGACAGGGCCCAGGTCGTGACTAGTGTCTGTACCATATTTGTTCCAGTTCTGGATGAGGATGGCTGCTTATACATTGATGCCCACCTCATCCTAGGGTCAGCCAGAGATTAAAATGGCTCCTGGTTTAAGTTTATTTTTGTGCATCATTTCTTTACTTTCTACAAAGTCTAATTAGAAGCTGACATGCCATGGACATGGACACAAGACTCCCATTACAGTTAATAGGAGGTACCTATGGCTGCCTTGTGCACATCATTTAGAAAATAAATCCTCAAAATCTGAAGCTCACCCATGAAACAGGCAGCACCAGTCCCTTTATGCCTAACACCATACTGGCACAGGCAGGAAGCTTAGAGTGACCAGATAGCAAATGGGAAAATCAGGACAGGGATGGGGGTTTAGAGGTGCCTATATAAGAAAAAGCTCCAAATATTAGGACTGTCTCTATAAAATTGGGACATCTGGTCACCTAAAAGACTGCGGGTGAAGCAGCTTTGCAAGTTTGCCTCCACACTCCCACTGCATGTTAGTCTCCTCATCTGGGCTAGATAGCCACACATGAGTTAAGCTGGAGTCAAATCACCAGGCTCAATATAGGGATAAACTGGTGAAACATAGGCTGTGTTCACACACAGGGGGTTATTTCGATACGGTTGTTTCAAAACAACTTGTATCGAAATAACAGCTTATTTCGAAATGACTTAATTCGAATTAACAGTTTGTTAATTCGAATTAAGGAAAAAAGCTCAAAGTGAAATAGCAGGTTCAGGCAACAGTTATTTCGAAACAAGTCACCATTGTTTCGAAACAACATGTTCGCACAGCATTGTTTCGAAACAATCGTTCTGAAACAATGTTGTTTCGTCCCCGCATGGGGTTTAAGTTGTTTCAAAACAATGCTGTTGTTTCGAAACAAGGGGACCTGTTGTTTCGAAACAACCATGCATCATGTGAACAGCCTAAATCTTATTTCGAAACAACCTCTGTTGTTTTGAAATAAGAGGGCTGTGTGAACATAGCCATAGTGACCTGTGATTTACAGGAAGTCATATTAGACCATCCAATGGTCCCTTCTTGCCTTCAACTCTATGAAAAATGACACAGGCTCATACAAAAGACTATAATAGAGACAGGTTGGGGCAAGCTAAGATGATCTGAGTTCACAGAGTTCTCAATATCCCACACAATTGACACAAGGATCTGTGTAAGCAGTGTGCTAGTGAATAGGGTGAAATAGTTGCCACACAAGGGACTGCCCCACAGCTCTTATCATTATCTTTTATTAGGAATGCAGATGTCAATGCCCAGTTCCTACTTACAGTGACCTGCAATACTTGACATGGATTTCACCTTAAAGAGTAGAAGTGATTTAGGCTTGAAATTAGACGCAGATTCCTAACCATCAGAGGAGTAAAGTTCTGGGATAGTCTACCAAGAGAAGTGGTGGGGGCAAAAATCTTAGGTGTCTTCAAAACCAAGCCTGATAAGTTTAAGGAGGGAATGATATGATGGACAGTGTAGCTTGGCCATTGTCTGTCTTTTACTACTGGTGATGGGTATGATAGTGACCTGGGAAGGGGCATTAGATGGAGTGTGTTCTGAGTTATTACAGAGAAGTTTTTCTTGACTGGCGGTTGTGGACTTGCCCTCATGCTCAGGGTTTAACTGATTGCCATATTTGGGGTCAGGAAGGAATTTTCCGCCAGGATAGATTGGCTTGGGCACTGGGGGTTTTTTTGCCTTCCTCTGTAGCATTGGGCATGTCTCACTTGCTGGTTGATTCTCTGTATTAAAGTCTTTAAATCATGATTTGAGGACTTTAATAGCTCAGTTATAGGTTTAAGGTTCACTGTAGGAGTGGGTCGGTGAGGTTTTGTGGCCTGCACTATGCAGGAGGTCAGACTAGATGATCATATTGGTCCCTTCTGACCTTAGAGTCTGAGTCTATATAAACAGAAGCAAGCAAAACCATTATCTTATATTATAACCCTCTGCCTCCAAGTCTCACTTGTTCTTCCTAACCAAAATCTTTGTTCTCTGTCCATCCAAGCTGCAAGGCTAGAAGTATGAGCTCTGAGAGAAGAAATTGCAATTTAATCTTCAAGCAACTTTGTATTTTACAAATAATTGGGAACAATAAACCTAAAGATTAAATGTACCTTTGGTGTCTTTTAAAAATAGCCGTATTTTAAGCTTTCATTGTCGTCATTTGTACTGAACCTACACTTCTAAAAGATATTGACAAACCATTTTTATGGTTAAAAAATAATCATTGTTCTTTCATGCTGTAGAAGTGTGATATTGAACTATGCATTCCTTCACTGCATAATTGTTCCCTATTACGATATATAGCTACAAAGTAGCTTGTTATTTTGGGCTTCCTCACAAACACTAATTGACTAGTATTGATTTTTAATGTACTTTCATGAAACAAACATGTATACACACAAATTCAAAATTCTCCAAGCTCGATGGAACCTAAAATAGCATTGGATCAAATGCATAATCCATTTGAACTCCATTTAAAATGACTATTGAGTTCAATGGGCTTTGGATGAGGCACTTGCTTAAAACTGAGACATTGTCTCTCTTCCTCTGTGACTCCGCTACAGTTGTCATCAGTGAAGAGGTAGAAGTTAATAAAAAGGAAGTATTGGGGGAAGACACATGGTATCAGTCTTCTCTGTGAGGAGCTGTCACTTTCTTCCTGGCTATTTGGGAGGGAATAAGCTGAAGGATAGGAGTTGGCACATGGAATGCATTTATAGTTACCCTGTATAAGTGTTAGGGAGTATTAAAGGGGCCGTGTAGTCTAGCAGTTAAGGCATTGGCTGGGGATTCAAGACACTTTGGTTCTAGACTCAGCTCTATTTGTGACCTCTGATAAGAGGTTTTCCTTCATGCATGTTTCTGCCTTCTCCATTTAGATTGTAAATTCTTGCAGGACAGGGCAGGAACTATATGTCTGGGGCCCCTGATCTCAACCAAGATGTCTTGATGCTGCTGTACTACAAGAACTTTAAAATAAGTTAATCGTAGTGAAGGAAGTGCAATGTAGTTTTTGTTAGTAAGTGCTATTAGTTGATTATATTTTTGTTATTAATATTATATTTTGTACTGTAATATTATAATTATTATACAAATGCCTAGAGCAAAGACCCAGTGTTGAAAAATCAAAAATATTTTAGCTAGGAACAAAGGAAATGCTTGTGATTAAGGGGTAGCCTGAGTCACAGGACTCCTAGGCTCAGTTCCCTGCTCTGCCACTGATTTGCTGTGTGACCTTAGGCAAGACACTTAAGGTATGTCTACCCTAGCCTAACACCTGATTTGAATTGCAATTACAGTCTAACCACATCCTATTGCTTACACTTCCCTGCATGTATTTTGCCACCATCCTGTAAGTTACCCATCTTCAAGCATCTGATAAAGTTCCATTCTCTCTCACAAAAGCTCACAGGATAAATAAATTTATTAGCTTTTAAATGTGCCACAGGAATCCTTGCTTGTTTTACCCTGCAAGTAGATACCCATGGCTGGCCTATGCCAGCTGATTTGGGCTCAGACTAAAGTACTGTTTAAGCGCAGAGTAGATGTTTGTGCTTGGGCTAGACCTGCACTCTGTGACTCAGAGTGGTGGGTGTGTTCCAGAACTCGACTGCAAACTGAGCCAAAACGTTTCTACCTCAACTAAACCATGCCTTAGCTGGCACCCAATGAGTCCCAGTCAGTGGTCACAGCCAGCCTTAGGTTTTTAAGTGCAGTGTAGACATAACCTTTGTTTCTCCCTGCCTTGGGTTTTCAGTCCTTTCACCACAGGAATTTTGTGAAATCATGCATAAAAGACTACTATCTGTTTATATTACAGTGAAGGGGGCATGTAAATATGTTAGATAGTACAATTAGCCCTCTTAGGGAAAGTATTATATATTTGAACTAGTATTTTATAGTTTATTACTTACGTATAGTTACATTTTCACAATACTTTCAAGACCATTCACATAAGCCTGAGTCACCATTGTCATTTGCTCAGCTTCAGTTGGAAGCTTACATTTCAAGCACGTGGTTCTAAGGCTGTAATACATTGTGTGGTCATTAAAAATGGCCAGGACAAGTACGCTTTAGTGCTAAGGCCATCCATTTAACCAAAAAGCCACAGTCAGTGACTGTAAATGTCCTATAATCTTCATTATACTGTGTCTTCCAGGTATATGCATTGACACACAAGTTACTTAGCTGAGAGCAACTACCTTTATCAAAATTCTCTAAAAAGGAAAAGTAATGTCTTGATTTAAAGATCTGCTTACTAACTGCTCTCTCTCCATGCTGACATTTGTCAGTTCCTTACATATTTTCTTTTGTTTTTATTGTAATTTGAAAGTTAATATAAATTTAAGACTTGTTTTCATAATTAAGAGGAATATTTACATCCCTGTTCCACAGAAGATTTCATACCTACAGCTGAAATCTCTTCAGTATTGTGCATTAGAAGCTTGAGCCGCCTCTTGTTTACTCCAGCAAATTTCATTTAACTTCAGAGGAATCACTCCTGACATACAAGATGCAGGTAAAAATATATTAGACTCCAAATATGTTGGGGGAGCAGTTCCCCTTGATGTCAATAGGAGTTTTGTGCAATGAGCAAGTGAAGGACAAAGTTCTACAGTGCAAACCTGGGAATCGAATTTCACCCATCAAGTTTTTTTTCTTTTTTAAATAAAGTTGATAACATTCATTACCATGCTAGACCCAAATTTCAAACATAGGGTGCTAAATAGGATAATCATTCCTAATTCCTGATGAGAGAGCTTGGATGTCAGGATTTGAATTCAAAGTGGAATTTTCTCCCACAAAAGCTCATGCAATAAATAAATTTGTTAGTCTTTAAGTGCCACAAGACTTCTTGTTCATTCTATTAAAGAAAGTATGTCTGAGAATAGGGCATAATATATTACCAATATTACATTTTCCATTCTACATTGATTTTAAAAACTAAGGAAATTCAGTAATAGAGAAACTGGAATTCGATCCTGCAAGTGGTCTTTCATTGTAGCTCAGTAAATATTCCTCCTTTCCCCCCTTCATTCCATTTCAGCCCTGACCTCCAAATGAACCAGAACTGCACTGAACATAATTGAGAGAAAATAAGGAACACAGAAGGTCTTGGTTCTGGTCTGTACAGTCAGATGAACTATCCATCAGAAACACAAACTAGGCCACTGGAGCATTTGTGCTGTGCTCTGCATTTTCTCAGATTTCTGGTGTGGTGGAGATAGGGTGACCAGATGTCCTGATATATAAGGACAGTCCCAATTTGAGGCTTTTTCTCATTTAGGTGCCTATTACCTCCCACCCCCATCCTGATTTTTCTCATTTGCTTGTGTTTTGGATGGCAGATTGATTTAATCACAGATCTCTGTTAACACTAATGTTAAGGTAGGCTACATTCCACCATCTAATAGAAATACACCAAACTTTCAGCCATGCCCCATAAACCTGCATCTACATAAAACTGAATAGTTCCAGCTTCCTTGACTTGGCAATACGAAAACTGGTAATTCATACAGCATTGGACTAATGGACAGACAAATAGCAGCACTTAGTGGGTATGTCTACATGTCTCTTATTTCGAAATAACACTGGTTATTTCAAATTAAAAGAGATTAGGTCCACACGACATATTCTTATTTCAAAATGACAGGCTCCGTCATTTTGAAATAAGAGCTGTCATTTTGAAATAGTTTAAACCTCCTTTAAATCGAAACAGCTGTTATTTCGAAATGGTTATTTCGAAATAACACCGTTTAGACATGTTATTTCGAAATAACACTTTTTCCCTTCTCCTTCCCAGGGTGCCTTCTTTTTAGCCTATATTGGGAGGGGGCATGGCCAGGGAGGGGGCCATGTTGCCACACATCCCATGGTGCCCCTCTCCTAAAGCGAAATAGCAAGTCCCGTGTTTGGACATGCTATTTCGCTTTGAGCCTTTCCCTTAATTCGAATTAACATTTTCTTAATTCAAATTCTTATTTTGAAATAAGGATTATTTTGAATTAACTTATTTCAAAATAATGATGTACGTGTAGACATAGCCAGTGACCTTAGGAATTCCCTCACTATACAAGGTGAATGTAGGTCAGTTATTACATTGTTTCCTCTTCTATGGATGAAGGTATTTTGACAAAATAATCCATAGCTGACCAGAATAAAAATTGTGAAAAGGTGCATAGTTGATTGACATAGTAACCCTGGCACAGTTCATTCAAAAGATACCATGCAGCAGAAAGCTAATGTCTTCAAGAGGATCATGAGCAGGATTACCTAAAAAGAGCAGCAGCCGACATTTATATCAGCTTGAGTTGGGAGCATCACAGTGTTCCATGGCAAAGTCAGGCCCCCACATGCAAAGAAGTGACTCACTAGGTGATGCCCTCCTTGTGACTGAATGTGGAGTTGTTGGCCCTTCCTCTTGATTGCCTCCTATTGTCGGCCACTTCTGACTGGATCATAGTCGAGCCCTCTACCCAGGTCACTTAAAAGTTCATTCTGGAGCTGGCTATTCTAATTGTACCTGGTCAGGCTACAAGCTGGACTGCCCTGGCTAACTTCTTCAGAATCTTTTCACCCAGCTTCCCTCCAGACCAGTAGCAGTTCTTCCAACTCACCACAAGACAACAAAAATCACACTCTTCTCTCCAGAGCAGCAGGTTCTAGGGTTCTGCTGGGCCTCTCAGCAGAACTCAGAACTACAAAGAAAATCCAACACTAATGAAACATTTTCTGACCCTCTCAGGGCCTGAGCCTCACAGGTCAGTTCAGGAAGCAACCTCTCAGCCCCCTTCCTGCAGCCAGACGGACTTCCTGGAGCTTGAGCCTGGTCTTGGTCTTATGCCTTTGTACTCTTTAAACACAGATTGCCAGTTCTCCTGGGGGCTGAACTGTAATTTAGGCAGCAACAGAACCATAGCCAGCTTCACCCTCTACTGGCCCCTTCTCCCAATTACTCAGGACTCTCGGCAATGTATTAGTTTGCTGCTAGTGTCTGCCCTACCGCTCAGGAGAGTGTAGCATTTATGCTAAATCCCTCTGTCAGCTCATCTCCAACTGACTGAGTGAGAGGGACTTTATGCACCACACTTTGGCCTCAAACCCCAATGCAGTCCTTTAGGTCACCTGGGCCATCCACACCATGCCCAAGTACCTGTCTCTCTCACCCTTGTTTTACAGCTATGAACTCTAGTTCCCGCGGTGCTGCAGCAGGCCACACAGAGCTGTCCCTATTCCTGTCCCCTACAGCCAGCCAGACAATACATCCTTTCATCCCAAATACCAGGGGAAGACTGACCAGAGCTGTGGCTGCAGCCCTCCTTTGTGTAGGGTTCCTGGGCCCTGACTGGCTCTCTGCATCTGCCTGTACACAGTGGCTGCTCCTTTCCCCAGTGCTTTTTAACCCTTCCTTATTGGAGCATGGAAAACACCTCACTACACAAAGACACACTGTAACTTAAAGGATGGTAAATAAATTTGCAAAGACAATTCTGTAAAGACTTGGCCTCAGGAGTCAATCAAGTAATACTAAATGGAAGTATAGTGTATCTTCTGGTGACATGTGAGTGCCATTCCCTCCAAAGATCTTCCAAATTTTAACATAAAATTCAGAGAGAGACAAATTACTCACAAAATGGTGGAGCTGGGTTAAATCTCATTAATTATTTAAGGCTGATAGAAATAAAATTTAGACATGTATATTCTGATTCAGCAAACTACTTAAGCATGTCTAATTTTATGCACGTAAATAGTCTATTGACTTCATGTGCTCAAAGTTAGGGGCATGCTTAAGTATATTTCTGAGCGGAGTCCATAAATCAACATATATCTGTTTAATTGCACTCCATTTTGTTGTAATAGTCTAAGATCTGTTAATTTTGAATTCTCTGTAAGTTTTCTGTATTCACCTCTAATAAAATCTAGCCAGTCAAAAATCTAAATTAGATATTTCTATTACACCTAAAATACTTAGGGTATGTCCATACATCTCTTTTATTTCAAAATAACACTGGTTATTTTGAAATAAAAAAGATTAGGTCCACACGACATTTTCTTATTTCGAAATGACGGCCTCTGTCATTTCGAAATAAGAACCGTCATTTTGAAACAGCTTAAACCCCATTCATTTCAAAACAGCTGTTATTTCGAAATGGTTATTTCAAAATAACGCCATTTGGACATGTTGTTTCGAAACAACACCATTGTTTCGAAACAGCTGTTTCAAAACATGTCCAAATGGCCTTATTTTGAAATAACCATTTCGAAATAACAGCTGTTTTGAAAGCAGGCTTTCCCTTACTTTGAATTAACTCATTTCAAAATAAGGACTTTATTTCAAAATAACTCATTTCAAAATAACTTATTTTGAAATAATGATGTATGTGTGGACATAGCCTTATAGTCCTTAGAGAAATATGGCCCATGTTGCTCCAAAATAATACATATTCAGTGTTCAAAAATGATAATATTAAGTTTGAGATTTAAACCCGCAAAGCCAGGAAATCTAGCATTACAGCTCCCATAGGAGCCTTTCCTCTACCTTTTTGCACATATGTACTACAGTAGATGATAAAATCTTTAATTACATGATTACTTAATACTGATTATTCATTTTTTTAAAAAGAATGGAAATTGAACTTTTCTTTTTTTGTTAGAAGACTACTAAACTAGTCTTGTTTCTTTCACAGCACTAGGATTTTCAGATTGCCATACCACAAACTTTGAAGAAACTGGACTGGACAAAGATCACTGAATGAACCTGAAGGGCACCCCAACTTAACCCAATATTATAGAAGTTTAGAAAACAAATAAGGGGAATGCAAAATGGAAATGCACTGTTGGTTTACTAGGAGTTGGTGATAAAAACTATTCAAGTATTTTATATTTACCATATATATTCTGTTTCCTTGTTTGTCTTTTATTAATCCCAGAAATACAAACAATTGTTTCAAGACTTTATTTCCATTTGTGACAAACCTGTGTGCACACATGCACAACCAGAATGGGCCACTTTGTTTTCTTAAAATATGTAACAGCAAACTTGTGCAATGGCTGATCCTCTGCACGTCTTTTAGCTGTTTCTTTTTCTGTCACTCACTGCATCACAGACTATAGATTTTAAACAAACAGCATGGTCAAGAGTAGTTGCAGTTAAGGTTAGCTTTGTTCTTCACTGAGATATGGTTGTTTCTTCAAAATTAATAGCATGTAGCTTACTATTTTACGGAAATAGCAGTAAGTGTTATATTTTAAAATTAATTCATTTTCTTTGCCATTGTGTTTCTCGGTACAGAGAGAATAGGTTACCATTAATATGTTGAGATAAAGCCTGTTATCAGGCCCTGCTACCTAAAATAGTCTCGCATCAATGCTGTTTGAATTATAAAATTTAAATCAAGTATCTCCAATTACAAACGTTTCATAAAATCTAAGATATTCAGAAGGCATTAAAAACCACTGCTTTCTATCTGAGTGAGTTTTATATTCTGCACCAGAACCAGTTGCTATGAAGCTCAGACTCCAGCACTACCTCCTAGCTTCTGACTCACCCATCTTTGGCAATATGAAAAAAGTCTAGTTTTTCAGGCAGAGCCGGAAGTATTAATGCTAAAGGGAGAAATGCTATACCAAAGGTAAGAAACCTCAAAGTGGAGGGGATGTAAAGGGGACATGAGCAGGATCAGAGGTGGAAAAGAAGAGGCATTATGGACAGGGGGAGGATGAAACTTCTGAGTGGACTATCAGAGGCAGGATATTAAAAACTTGAGAGATGGTTTAGTCTGATGTCACTGGCAAACCCAGTGTTAAGAGTATGGGCAGAGTCAAAAAGGTGAGGAAGAGACTTGATGAAGCAGGCAATAAATAGAAGAGGGAAAGAGAAAAATCAGATATTGTAAATATGGTCGTGTGTGTAAGAACAGACAGAGGAAGAGGCAACAAAATGGAGGAGGCATGGCCAAGAGGAAGAGAGTAAAGAACTGCTTCTTACACAGGATCTTTAAGGTTTTGATTCCAGAACAGCTTTCTTTCATCTTAGAGGGATGGAACTCACTGTTGTGCCTATAAGGGAAAATCTTCCTTGGGCTAGCCTCATTTATATGAATAATAATGTTGATTACCTATAGATTCACATACTTTTTTTCCTGCTTTAGTTGGGATTTGTCTATGTTCTGAGTGTATAATTGATTATACAGATTTACTGTAGCTGTGCTTATGAAAGGGCACAAGAATTGTGCAAGATATGCACAAGAGTAAATGAGTCACCCTGACTTTTCTTGATAGTGCACTCTAGTTTGGGAATAGGGTTCAGGTTTAACAGGGACAAACAAAAGGCTGTGTCCTAGAAAAGTAATCCAGATTGTAGAGTCTCTGTCCTAGGTTCCTATGTTGCTTTAATTTCTCCACATAGAGATTCTGAATCTTGTGTGGAGTGATAACTAAAAGGACTGAACTGGAAAAGGATTATCAGTAGCCATCCACAGATGATTTAGCAGCAGGAACTGAACAGAGTAGTGGCACAGCACTGATGTCACAGAACTGGAACAGACAGCTATGCTATGGAGCACGACCTGGTGATGTAGACTTTTCTGCACTGCAAACCCAACTACTCCCTAACAAACCTGAGTCTAATTGGACCCAGAGGTGGGGTTTTAAGTGCATTGAGATTGCTTGGTGACTAACAGCTGCAAACCTCAATGAGCCAGAAAATTGCCACTTAGAACTGTGGGGCTGGCCACATTCCAGACCCTCTGGATTTTGATAATTTCATTCTATGTAAGTATATACATGGTTACAGTGTTTCTTTTGTTTGGTTATTTCTCTTTTCTCTGAGCAAAAATTATTTACAGCCCCACATTCCCAAGGGTTTCCGCTTTGAGTGTTTGCAAACGGAGAAGAACCAAAAATGACCAGTGTGATTTTATTTTCATTTTCAAAAGCCAGGAGTAGGACTAAACCTTTGGATTGTGTTTTGAGCTACAGTTCTATTTATTTCAGAAACAGATTCTTATACTGATTGAATTTAGCCCTTGTAACCATTGCCACCTGTCAGGAAGTTACATTTATATGTTAAAAAACAGCAACCAAAAATTAATGTCTGCTATTTCTATAAAAAAAAAAGAGGTTGCAAAATGAAATCTGATTTGATATAACCAAAAAGAAATCAGACAGAAAAAAAAAGAATTCTAGATATGCAGCTTTTCAGATAAATAAAGGGGTTTGCCATGGACATAACCACAGGAAATCTTTAAAATATTTACCTGGGTATGTCTCAAAATGTAGCATTTTAATTTCTTAGAAAAGACAATGTATAGTGTGAGTTTAACTCCATAGCATCTACAAATGCAGATGAATCTACACACCTATAAAATAATTGTTTGCTCCATTAGATTCTAACTGTGTAGATTACTGAATTCTAATTGGATGGCCTTAATTATCCTACTCTAGAATGCACAGTAATTTAAAGGAATTACACCATCATTAACATATCCATAGGTTTATTTCTCAACATAACAGGTGTTCATAAACAAATCGAATTCTATTATTATTGACCAACAAACTGTCTGCATGTATTCCTTCTATAACTCCAGAGAGGCATTGGGAAAGAAACATAAAAAGAGAACACAGATCAAACTTACATAAATGTCAGGAAAAAATAAGCATGAATAGCTATGAATACCAAACAATCCTCTCAGGTCCATAAGACAAGAAGCTGAAACACCAAACAAGAAATTAATGTGTATTTATAAGCATGTGTAGATTCTTATTACACTGCACTGCTAATGAAGGTAGATCTTTATACCTCAAGAAAGGAGAAGCAGCATGCTTTAATACACAAAGCATACAAATGTAGACCAAGAACTCCTTAACTCCAGTTTTAGGTTTGGCAGTGACATCAGACAAATCATTTTACCTCTCCCAGTCTCAGTTCCCTATCTGTGAAATGCAGATTTGGTTCACATTATCCTTTTACCTACAAAGGTGTTATAAAAATACATTGGTTAAGAGTTGCATGTATTCTGGAGATATAAAGTGAAGAGTATTATTGTCAGTAAAGCTCAGTGAACACTGCATAAAATATCGAAGTTATACATAAATGTGTTTCGTGTTTTCTTTCCTCTAGTATTCTACTAAATGAGTTTGTGGGCAGAGATGTTCAAAATGACAACATATTTTAAGCAACTATTGGAAAATATTTTTAAAAATGGACTTCTGAATTTGCAAAGATGTGTGTTCATGCTGTCAACTCAATTGTAAGAATTACAATCATCCAACTGGGGAACATAAGTTTATTATCTTATCTATTTGCCCACTGAAAGCTAACCAATATTGCTCCACCCAGTTTTGAATACTGAATAATTTCAAACCTCCACAAACAGCTCACAAACCATCTATAAACCAGACATGATTTGCAGAAATTATTTAGTGACTTACTTTGAATGGCAAAATCAAGAAAATTGTCATCTGGTCTCAAACAATTTGTTAAGAAAGGCAAAATTCATCAAACAAGCTATTCAGTATGAATTACGTTCCATGTTCCAATTATTAAATCTTTTGTTAGAGAGTTATTACCTCCTCATGCATTTCATTGATCCTTATGATCTGTTAAGATTTCCTGTCAAATTTCCACACAGATATAATATGATTAAGGTAAAGGAAAGATGTGTGTATTACTACCATGCTTTAGCATTCCGTTATATCTGTTCTTGTTTCCCCTATTTGCACTTACCTTTAGATGGCTTCATATTGACATACAATTCCTTGTTATTATAACATAGTTTTAACCTGCAATCATTCTGTAGGCCTCCCCTCAGTATTAATATTCCTCTTGTGCATAATGACTCTAATAGCTATTTGTTCCATTCACATTTTTATAATTATTCATTGAATCCTAATATTTTTGTTGCTATGGATTATTCTCAGCACGCCTCCATAGCCCAGTATGAGCTGCATGGGCACACTTGACAGACAGATGATGAAAAGATACAAAAAAACTCCATGTTTGTTTGTTAGCTGTGATTTACATTTGCCTGTAGTGTCATGCACTAATTTGCTTCTTAATATTTAATGTATTTGGGAAGAGTTGTTTGTTTCATTCATTTCTTGGTGGTACAGTTACTTGGTGGATTTGTGTTAGTGTCTACACCTAGGCACATTTCTCAATACAAAGAAAATAAACCACATAAAGATAAATCCCTCAGTGACCTGATTTGAAGGAAAAAGAGAAAAGCATTATAAGCACAAGGCTAGATCCTGCATTTCCCATGCAGGCAAAATCTCACAAAGATCAATAGGAATTTTGACAATTTAGGGACTGCAAAATCCCAGTGAAAATGCTTTGAACTTAGGGCTTGTCTGCACTTAAAACAGTGCAGTGGCACAGCTGCACTGCTGTAGCACTTCAGTGAAGACAATGCCTATCCTGATGAGAAAGTCTCTCCCATCAGCATAGTGACTTCACCCCTGTCAGAGATGGTTGCTAGGTCACATCAATGGAAGAAGTTTCCCATCAAATTAGCACCATATACGCTAGAGGCTAGGTCAGTTTAATGAATCACTCAGGCACACAGATTTTTCATATTCCTGATCAACATAGCTATGTTGACCTAATTTCCTAGCATAGACAAGGCCTTAATTAGAATTCTCTAAATATACAGCTACATCTTCTATGATTCCCTAGCTACTCCATATTGAATATTTAAATACAGTTGGGGGGGGCATCAGATTTGAGTCCCAAGACCCACATCTGATTCTAGATTTTCAGGTCCAGGTAAAACTGCATAAACCAGTGGTTTTCCACCAGTGCACCACAGCACACTGGTGTGCCGTGAGAATTGTCCAAGCCTGCCATGAAACTTTGTAAGAAAGTAATGAAAAAAAAAATCAATCTTAAACAATATTCTATCGAATCAAAATTATAACTCAAAAAACTCATGAAAATTAAACAAAGTAAAAGTCAGGTATCAGTATTTTGATTAAAAAATGTGAACATTCAAGATGCAGGTGGCCAAAGGGCAAAACTGAGATGACATGTATTTTTGCTGGTGGATTTGAAACATTAATGCATTTGACCCTTTTTTAGTTTGTTGTATGAACTCTGCTGTAAACCTCTCTGGTAAGATCATAACTACAGTACATGTAAGTAAATGTGACATTTAAGAGTAATCATTTCAGCTGAAAATAGTCAGTGTACCATGGAATTGTTTGTCTCATTGAAGTATGCTATGCTACTGAAAAGGTTGGGAACCATGAAGACTATCAGCATCTGAGTTCTGGAACCAGGATTACAGCCAAGATTCACACTCAGGTGGTTAGAGAGACACATTGAGGTAAAACCCAGACTTCAACCTATGCCTCCAGATGTGTAAACAAGCCTGCCCTCAAAGCACCTATGAATAAGAGTTGAGCTTTTGGTATAAGCATGTGCAAGAGACTAAACCCCATGAAGGGCCCACATTAATTATGCAGTGTATGAAGACATATTATGTCAGTCTGCTTATCATTTGGAGGGAACATAACTTCTGCATGTCAAATCCAATCAACTGCAAACTTTCAGCATCTGTTGTAGGTATAAATGGGCAGAACCCTCTTGATTTTGCTGAAAACTGGAAAACCAGAAGAATAGAGGGGACACATGGAGCCCCTCGTTAGGAGAGCCAGCAGCTTCCACCACCTCTGTTAAACCTTAATAAATCAAAGAACCAGCAGATGGCAACCATTATAACTCCTAGCATAACACTCACACACCCCATCTAAGCTCCTTCTTTCTCTCCATGGAAACGGGGAGGCATGCTAAACTCCATACCAAATACATGTGGCTGCCACAGTGACTGTTGCCAAGCGAAAGCAGGAATGGCCAGTGCATCCTGTGCCTGGCTGCCTTAATGCCTCCCTGAGGCCATTGAGAATCAGAAGAAATTAAAGAAGCCTTTAGGCTGCTCTGATTTATTCCAGGAAACTAGTAGCCCATCACATTGCTAAACCAGGACTGGGCACCCCTCTCCCAAGAATTGTGCAAAGCACTCCTTGGCCACACCTGAGGATTTGCATAGTTGAATCTGTCACACAAATTCTGAAACCAAAGATAAAGGCGCCCTCCTGCCCCAGATAATAATTAGTTTTAACTATGGAATTACAATGAGTATTTTGAACTCTATACTTCTGTGAGTTTTTTTTTAAATCATATCCTGGACACTTGTTATATTAAAACTAGGTTGACTGGAGATATACAATGAAATATATGAATCAGTCCTGCTATTTCACTTATGTTTACTGATCAGCAGGTTCACTTAGTTACAACTTTCACCTGTATTATACACATTAACATAGTGGGTACATAGCACCATTCAAATAATTTCACTTCTTTTCAAGGCAGACTTCTTGTTCCACTAGAACAGATGCTTTGTGTGGTTACTTACATAATTTTGTATGCCACCTACAGTGCTGCGGCTGACTAACAACTACTATGTTTTCAATAAGAAAGCAAGAGACTTTAATGCTGTGTATTTGATCCTTCCTGGGGCTCTAATGAATAGCATTATCTAGATTTGTGTCTCAAATCAAAGACTTAATTTTATAATGAAATTCTGAGTACTTTCCATTGAGATACTGTATTGAGGCTGCAGAAGAATTGTTTTTCAAATTTTATTTTTATATTTTTCCAGTCTTCTTTTATAAAATACTGTAGTTGTAGACAGATAATCTTGGAAAGTGGTATGAAGTTTTGAGGACATGAAGTACCAATTGTTACAAACAATACAACTTCTAAGCAGCCATAGGTAACAAAATTTTGTAGAATCTTCCCTTTTCTTCTGTTCAAGAACTCTGCAGCACTGAATTCAAACAGAAAACAAACAAAAAAGAAATCTCTGATGGGGTCAACCTACCACTTTAGCTAAACTTGCAGCCATTGGAAGGACATCAATTGACAAAAAGGTGTCAGTGGAGGTAATGTTACCATATATTATGAGAGCCCAGACAAATTAATTGCAGAACTCTGAAATGCTTAAACAATAATGCCTCTATGTCTATGATCATATGTTTTATAACACACTGTACTGGTTTTGAGGTGAGGAATTGTGTGTTTCAGTGAGATGATATAAAATTTTTCTTAACAGAATTGTTACAATGGTTTCCCAGATTTCTAAATCTTACAAAAATGTGTTACTAGTGGGACTGTTAGTCTATGGCATTTGTACTGCATCTTTTTTATAAAGGTGCTTTTCTGATGTACAATATTGTATAAGGACAGTGAGCACACCGAAACATATGCCACGGAAGAACTCAAGTCTGTGCTACCATGCATTTCTGGAGTATACGACTGGCTACAGCATACGTTCCAGCAGTGAACCAAGCTAAGCATTTGAGTACTCATAATACAAACAAGAGTGGAGAGCATGTGAAAATGCCACCAACTTCCTTGTCTTCTTGATCATTCAGCAACATTTTAAAAAGTATTACGATTAGTCCTTATTTGTATTAATGTAGTGCCTAAGAGGCCCAGTCATGGATCCGGACACCTTTGTGCTGAGTACTAGACACACACAGTACAAGCACCCAAATTAAGTGTTTCTTTCCAAACCCAATTAGCAGGACATTCATAAAGAAGTCAGACAGCAACCAAGACTCCTCATTCACTAGCTCAACATATAGACATGCCCATGCCCTCTGTTCACATTCAGAGTTTATCACTGCCTTATGATGTAGTCAATGCACGCTACAGGTACATGTACATTGCTGTCTATTACTTACAGATATATACTGAATTCACAACAATGGGTCATTTTTTCTGCAGAAAATCCCTCTTCCATTAAAGCAGTGGTGCACTTCAATTGATTCGACCTACTTGAAACATTTTCAATGCTTTTGTTCATTTGTCACAATTGGAAAATGCTGTTTCATCAAAACAGAAATATTTCATGCAGATATTTTCGTCTGGCAAGGTTCTCAGATCCAAGGTCAACTCATAAGAAGAGGATCTGAATAAAAAACACAGACCTTTTCAATCCCCAAACTGACATTCTGAATAAGTCTACCACTGCAAATACATAAATAAATAGAACAAGCCATGGCAGCAAGTATCAGATAAACTGACTCAGGCCTGCAGGGCTTATTCTATAAGGCTAAAAAAAGCAGTGTAGATGTTCTCATTTGGTCTGCTTGGTTCCACTGAAACCCATCCCATCGCTGATACTCAAGCAAGCACAGAAATGTCTGCACTGCTGTTTTTAGCCCCAGCACACAAGCACAAGTCAATGGAAACAAATCAGTTCTGAAATGTGCTGCCATGGGATTTTTGGCTTGTTTGTTTTCAGTACAGACACACCCATTTTACAAAAACATGCAGAAAGTTTGATTTTTATCCCAATATGAAACAAAAGCAGAGAGTCTGAAATTTCAAAAGGCTCCATGTAATGGAATTGCCATATGTGTGTTTTAAACGGATCACTCTCCAGCCAGTTACGCGCCAAAGTGCAGCACCTGAACAGAGTGGAACACATGTAGTTCTAAGATAACTGGGGGTACCACAAACACACTACTGTAGCAGGTTTCTGAAAATCCCAAGAAGTTCCCATTCACAACCTATTAGCTATTCTATCTGATATCGCTGTCATAAAAAGCCATTGTACCTTGTGTCTGGGAGAAATTAAACAAAGGCACTATGTCAACTGAGCAAGTATCAGGATAAAAAGTAATAAAAGCATTTAGCAATTCTTTATTTTCCTACCAAAATGTTTATGTGCCTTTAGAAAAAGAATAAATACATTTAGTAGGACTAGAAAGGAATGCCCTATCAGGCTCAGATTTACAGAAGAATAGTTTTGCCTCACATAAAACCAAGCTGTTGATTTAGATGAAATATTTTTATACCTGTGAAATCAAGCACACTTAGGAGTCTTGCTTTCTGTAACAAGGTATAAAAGCATGACTTTTACAGCATCAGTGAAGTAACTGGCTAAACTTCCATTGAATTCAATATGGCAGGAATTCCACTTTTCATTTAATAGTCACTATTCAAACAAAAACTAATCAGTGCATTTATTACTTTTCTTGTAGCAAGATGTTGTTTAATATTATTTTAAGTTTTCCAGATTTTCTGTCAATTGTGAATATCACTAGTGTTTCTGTATTGTATTACTCTTCTCTACCATATGAGCAAGATTCACAGTTTGTATCCATATCTCAAAGAACTAATAACGTATTTTATCTTTTATCATCTATATATTAAATTGACAATGGGAACCTTACTTTCACCTGCATCCTAACTGTTCAGATCTTCCTGATAGAGATAAAATAATTATTTTTTGTTATATCTTTCTCAACTGCTATGCCTTCCTTCCATCTCTCCTAATGTAATGTAATTAATGTAACAAGGAGTTGTGTGGCACTTTAAGACTAACAGATTTATTTTTTGCATGAGCTTTCGTGGGAGAAGATCCCACTTCCTCGAAGCATCTGAGGAAGTGGGATCTTCT